>OZ008367.1:43476695-44676695 GCA_963931995.1 Phaonia tiefii
ATTGAATAATTTACTAATTGAATAATCCATTTATTGAAAAATTAATAATTCTATAATTGCATAATTGAATAACTGAATCATTGAATAACTGAATAATTTCATAATTGAATAATTGAACAATTGCATAATTGAATAACTGAATAATGGTGTAATTGAATAACATGCCAATTGAATAATTTAATAAATGAATAATTGAATAATGGATTAATTGAATAATCGATAAATTTAATAATAGCATAATTGACTAATTGATTATCTTATAATTGAGTAACTGAATAATTAAATAATTGTATAATAGAATATTTGCAGAACTGAATAATTGAAGAATTAAATAAATGAATAATTGAATAACTAAATAATTGAATAATAGAATAATTGAATAACTGTATAATTGGTTAATCGCATAATAGAATAGTTGAATAACAGAATAATTGATTAACTGAGTAATTAAATAATTGAATAACTAAACAATTGAATAATTGAAGAATTTAATAATTGAATAATTGAGTAACTGAATATTTGAATAATTGAAGAATTAACTAATTGAATAATTGAGTAATTGAATAACTAAATAATTTAATAATTGAGTAGTTGAATAATTGAATAACTAAATATTTGAAAAATTTAATAATTAAAAAAATATATATTTAGATATTTGAACAATTGAATAATTGAATAACAGAATAATTGAAAAATTAAATAATTGAATATTGAATAGTAGGGGAATTGAATAATTGAAGAATTGGATAATTGAAGAATTGAATAATTGGAAAATTACGTAATTAAATAATTTTAGAATTGAATAAGAGAATAATTGAACAATTGAATAATTGAATAGTTTAATAATTGAACAATATAATAATTGAATAATTGCACATTGAATAATTTCATGTTTAAATCGAATAATTGAAAAATGTATAATTAAATAATTAAATGGTATAAGAATTGAATAATTAAATAACTGAGTAATTGAATAATCGAATAATTGAATAATTGAATAATTGCATAATTGAATGATTAAATTGTATAATTGAAAAATTGAGAACGAAATAATTAAATGGAATAATAATTGAAAGATAAAATAATTGAATTGACTAATTGAATAATTGAAAAATAGAATAACTGAATAATTGAATAATTCAAATATTTATGATTAAATTAAATAGTTGAATAAGTAAGTAAATGAATTATTGATAATTAAATTATTGCATAATTATTTTTCATTTTATTTCTTCAAGCTGACGACCAATCGTTCTATATCTCTATTAATAGAATGGTATTGAGCTTGGATAAAAACAAAGAAAAATGATCAGTTCTAAAGAACAGACCGAAAAAATAGAAATTAGTATTGTTGGATAATTATATTACACTACCAAACAAGAAATTCTATCTTGAAATTGTATGCGGGACATGAAAGTAGTCTATGTGCAGACCTAAACCCCTGAAGGGTTTGGAAAACTGAGCTTATATTTTTTTCAAGGCTTTTTTAAGTTTGACTTGATTTTTTCCATTTTTGAAAAAAAATTTTTTTTTTTTGGATTTAATATTGGAGCTATTAAAAAAACACGTAAATTAAAATTTACAATTAATTAATATTTAAAAATATTTTCACGCAGAGCGAAAAAAATAGCCGAAATTCGAAATACCATCGGTGACCAACAATTTGTTATACAGGGTGTTTGAATAATTGATAAGAGATTCAAAACCTCAATCAAAACAACCTAAGTCTAATTCTGGTATGTAAAATGTGGGGAAATAATCTGTGCTCTTATAGAGTATTATTAGGCGAATGAAGTTTCAAGTGAATGTGGTGTAACCACTTTGATTTCTGTACAAGGATGAATCGATTCTCGCATCTCAGCATTAATTTACACCACACAAGGAGCATCTTAGTATTGTCTGGGCAGGTCATTAGTGATAATGTGCCTAATTATGGATTGTTTGCAGGTCAAAAGGTGAACTCTTGTAACACACTGGTTACTGATTTGGAACTACATGGATATTCCATCCACTTTATTACTAACATATTGAAAAGTGGGTCCACTGCAGCAATATTAATTTTTACTACAGCAGACATTTTCAAATTTAATTTTAAGGCAATAGAAACATCGTTTGCTTCCACATCTAATAATGCCAAAATTTGAACCACAAAATAAACCCCAATGCTGCAGAAAAAGAGAAGTGATAAACAATATGAAGGCAAATGCCATGACCCGCAAAAAACAGACCTTCCCCTCTGCGGTTGGTTTCTTCTTAATTTTACGAAAAAATGGACGGGTACTCGTACCTTTACCCAGGCAACCTTAGTTAGATTACATTTTACGCAGTTTTGTGGTTATTTTGGCGGGATTTTCTAAACCTCTTCCATTTGGTTTTTTGTTTAAGTAAATTTTGTTGCTTCTTGTCTTTGTCTTCTTTGCAGTGTTTTTTCTCTTTTTTGTTTAGCTTCGTTTTTTATTTGGTTTATTTTACATTTCTAACCAAAAGAAAAGATCATTAGGTTGACTTTTTGTTGTGGCTCCCCCCGATTGAGTTGGATTTGAATACAAGCGCTAAATAAACCAAGAGCTAAGAGCTGTTTAGACCAAAACCAAACTTGTGGTGGTAGCGCTGTTGTTGCTGTTTTCGAAGATGGTAACAAATTGATAAATGCATTCAAATGAATAGACACAGGGAGACGAATGAATGGCTTGGGTAGTTGTTAAAGTTTTGTTACCACAAAATACATGGGGTCCGAATGCTGCTACTTAGTAATGGAAAAAGAGAAAACGTTTTAGTTACCTTGTTTTTTTGTTAGGTATATGCCTTGGAAAATGTATCCTATTCAAGCGAGTGCGGATAAAAGTGGAGTTTTCTTATCAATTCCATCAAATGGAAAACAGTTCAAGGTGGTTTTTTTTTTGTTATAAAGAAATTTTCTTTGCATCCAATCCCTTTGCCTAGAAAGTAGAACATAATAGTTTGGATACAAAGGAGGTTAAAATAAATTAGCAAACTGTTGAAGACAATGAAGGAAACTAAGTTTTTATGAACTATCAAAGATATATTTATTTATACTACAAAAAATTAGAATGTATGTACTTGACTTTTCATTTAAATATTTAGTTATTGAATTAATCGATTATTTGATTATTCTATTCTTCCATTACTAAATTATTGAATTTTTTCAATTATTCAGTTATCCCTGATAGCTTTACTAGACAAATAATTTCATTTTGTCACCAATTAGAGCCACTTATTGTGAAATATGAAAATGAATCAAAATCTTTCAACATCTTCGCTCTAAATTTCCCCAAAATGTATTGGCACTTCGGCAAGGTAAACAAGCAACACATTTGTTAGAATTCCCATTCATATCTATTTTTGTTAATTTATTTAGTATTTTTTGTTTAGAGTTGCTTAACATGTTAACGCTCCGATGCATAAATTACCAACGGAAATACACGCGTCGTCGTATCACTCAATCGTATTCGCGTTCGCATTTCGAACCAATTTGAAAATTCCTTTGCAAGAACCAGAGCCACCAACAAGCACTAATTAAATGTTGAAAATTTATGGGTTTCTTGAACATTTTCAACATTTGAACGTACAATTTATTGAACAGTCGTCGAGTTAACACACTCTTCTTGTGCCGGCCAATGTCTTACAGATATCAGTGGCAACTCTGCAACAGAAACTGCAAATTCGTTCATGTTGAAGAGTAATAAATCAAATGGTTAATTCGAACCAAAGGGTTAACGATTGGAAGAAAAATAATTGAGAACAGCAACAAATCGTTTTGTTATCTTCAAATGCAGTTGCCGTTGGTGCGTGCAACAAAGAATGTAATTCCAGAAAACTTTTCTATTTTATAGAGATCCAAGATTACCAGCATCACGTTATTCCGTTAATAATTTGTTTGATTTTTCATTTAAATATTTAGTTATTGAATTAATCGAATATTTGTTTATTCAATTCTTCCATTACTAAATTATTGAATTTTCCAATTATTCAATTACTCAAATATTCAATTACTCAATTGTTCAATCACTCGATTATTCAATTGTTCAATTACTCAATTGCTCAGTTACTAAGTCATTCAATTATTCAATAATTAAATTACTCAATTATTCCACTATTCAATTATGCAATTATTTATTCAATTATTCATTGACTCAATTATTAAATTACTCAATTTGTCAGTTATTCAATTACTCATTTATTTACTTATGTAACTATTCAATTATTCAGTTGTTCAATTATATAATTATTCAATTATTCATTTATTCAGTTATTCAAGTATTCAATTATTTATTTATAAAATTTTTCAATTATCAAGTATTCAATTATTCCATTATTCTATTATTGAATTATTCAATTATATATTCAAATATTCAATTCAATAATTCAATTTTGCAATTATTCAATCATTCAATTATACAATTATTCAATTTATAATTATTGATAAATTATATTAATTATATTTAATTTTTCATTTATTCAATTATTCAACTATTCCATCATTCAGTTATTCAATTATTCAGTTATTCAACTATTCCATCATTCAGTTATTCAATTATTCAGTTATTAAATTATGCAATTATTCACTTATATAGTTATTCAATTCATCAATTACTTAATTATTTAATCATTTAATTTTTCAATTATTCTGTTATTCAATTATTCAGTTATTCAATCACTTAATTATTAATTTGTTCAATTATTCAGTAATTCAGTTATTCAAATATTCAGTTACTCAATTATTCAACTATTCAATTATTTAATCATTCAGTTATTCAATTATTCAGTTATTCAATTATCCAATTATGCAATTATGCAGTTATTCAATTGATCAATTATTCAACTATTCAATTATTCACTCATTCAGTTATTCAATTATTCTGTTATTCAATTATTCATTTCAATCATTCATTTATTCACTTATTCAGTTATTCAATTATTAATTTATTTAATTATTCAATTACACAGTGCAACACGAAATAATATAATCATATACGGACACCAGTTTTTGCCCAAAGTCATACACTTTTGGGATTTGGGGCCTCGGTGTCATTTTTGCAAAAAAAAAATTATCATATCTTGCAAACCGTACGGAGTTTTGATTTAATCTCTGAGGGAAAGTTGTAGCTCTTGTCATAAAGAAAATTGTGAACATATAAAATCTCCATCTTCATCTTCCTCTTCAAGGTCAAAATCGCAAAAAACTTTTTTACCTTTTTTCCCCTGTTCAGGTCCATAGGTACCAAACCGTTCAAAATTCAAGGAAACAATCAACTACAAAAATGTACCTAAGATCTCAATAAACAACTTTCTGGAACATATCAACTTCCTAGGAATGATTCTTAAATCAGTTTACTTCAACATTGAGATACCATGCTATCTCACCGAACGCAGCAGCACATGCAAAGCAGTAAGCTCAGCACACGCTACAAGGGACGCAGCACACAATATAAAAGCGACACGACGCTCACATTGAGGCAGTACACAGCGCGACGCCAACGAGAGCTCAGCGGTGCAAGTTATAGAGACAGTGCTATCAGAGATTTTGATCTTGAAGATGAAGCTTTTTTGATTTTATATGTTCACAATTTTTGTTCTTTATGACAAGAGCTACAACTTTCCCTCCAAGATTAAATCAAAATTGCGAACGGTTTGCCAGTTATGAGTCTGACAAAATTATCACTTTTTTTCAAAAATAACACCGAGCCCCCAAATATATTAAGCTCAGCACAAGCAACAAGGGACGCAGCACCAATATAAAAGCGACACGATGCTCACATGGAGGCAGTACACAGCGCGACGTCAACGAGAGCTCAGCGGTGAAAGTTAGAGAGAAAGTGCTATAAGAGATTTTGACCTTGAAAATTAAGTTTTTTTTGATTTTATACGTTCTTTATGCCAAGAGCTACAACTTTGCCGCAGATAAATCAAAATTCCGAACGGTTTGCAAGATATGAGCCTGACAACATGATCATTTCTTTTCAAAAATAACACCAAATATTTGGGGCCCCATTATAAAAATTGCATGACTTTGGGCAAAACTGTCTTCACTTTTTTTTTGTCTCTTATTACGTAGTGGTGTCCGTATATGGCTATATTTTTCGTGTTGCACTGTGTTATTCAATTATGTATTCAAATATTCAATTCAATAATTCAATTATTCAGATATTCAATTTATCAAATATTTCAATTATTCATTTACTCAATTATGCAATTATTCAGTTATTCAATTATTCAATTATTTAATCATTTAATTTTTCAATCATTCAATTATTCAATTATTCAGTTATTCAATTACGCAATTATTCAGTTATTCAATTGATCAATTACTCAATGGGTTTTGTTTGTTGAAAACTGCTGAAAATAAAAACGTGACAGACAATAAAGAAACAAAAACCAGCAGGTCTTCAATTCACGAAAACAATACTTGCAAACATGTACATGGTTGCTGCGATATGTTGCTGGGGCCGTTATTTTCCAGCCTGTGTATTACTTGCCGTTGGAAAATCCAAGACAAATGAGGGATTTGCAGCAAACTTGTTGCTATTTAAAATGTACCAACATATTTATTAATAGATGCAAAATTTAAAATCAAACCTTGTTTGAGACACAGCAACGATTTTTTTCAACACCATAATTTGATTGCTTAATCCCACACAAATATCCGGAAATATCACATTTAACAGAGAATTAAGTCCAGGAATTTATTTTTTGTTTAATGACTCATGGCCACAAAATGTGGACCTAATCACGTTTCAACCATTTAAAACTAAACAAACACCCTTTCCAAAAATCGGCACAAAGTTAACAACATGGAACGAACAAAAAAACACCTTCCTGGAAATCTGTACAAGGTGGTGGTGAATGGAATTCATAGAATTCTTCTTGTTGTTCTTCGGTTGTGTCTAACACTTCCTCAACTAAAACCCGCCAACACCAGCACCAGCAGCAGTTCCAAAAGATCAGCTGAACATGCGTTGTTGGTTGGTTGGCTGCGTGGCAAATCCGAGATTATCTAAGCATTTATTAGAAAGAGATCAGGAAGGAGGAGTAGGAAGAGGGGGGAGACACTTCATCTAAAACAAAGAAAAGGCGGAAAAATAACAAAAAGCCACAGCAGCACCAGCAATTGAACAACCTAATGTCATATATTGTTAGCATAACTTCAAGACCCAGAGTAACAAAACCAACAAAACAAAACAAAAACATTAAACAAGGGAAAACTACAGGCAACATGTTGCACGAATAAACAACAACACATCTATAGTATGAAAATATTGCCGTTGAAAATGTCTAAGGGGTAGCGGAGTAGAGTTTGGAATTTGGTATGAAATTGTTAACATTTAAACCGATCGACGGTGAAATCCTAACCCGTCGAACGGACTGTGAATTTGACAGAGGGACAGACAAACTCGGGTGGAATTGTACACCACACGACAGACGAAAGGATAAACAATTTGACAGACAGAAGGATGGATAAAGAATTGGCGGTTATTTACTCCAATCGACCGACACAGGCTGTATACGTAGTATGTGGGATTGATTCTGTTAAGTAATGATCACAAGTTCTTACATTTTTTCGTTCATTCTTCCATTTTTTTATCTTGGACTTTTTCATTCAAAGATTTTGTCATCTTTGCCTTAAAGAATTCCAAAGCTGTTGATGATGAGGATGACGTCGTTGATGCTCTTGTGATGCTGGTGCTGGTGCTGGTGATGATGATGATCGCCAGAAAAAATAAAATAAAGTTCAAGTTAAAACTCTTTACCCGGCAGAGTGCAGGACGGTAAAGAAGATAGAGCTGCGTCTTGGTAAGCCTTTTTTTGTTTTTGCTTGCCTTCCTTTTTGTCTTAAGCATGATTTCTTTTCATACACTCAAAAAATAAAGTTTGCTAGTAATAGCAAAAAATGTATTCTAATTATCAGCAGACAAGTTGTTTGTTATTTCAGCAATTGAACTGATATAACAACAAACTTTTTGCAGTTTTAATAAAATAACCGGAATACTGTTTTTTGAAATAACAACAATATGTTTGCTGAAATAGCAAATATGTTTGCTTTCCCTTTGTCAGCTGACTTTTCTGCTGTGTTTACTAAGAAATTTTTTTGAGTGTATATTTTTCTTTAAGAATTAAACATAAAGTTAAAGTCATTGATCTTTGTGCTGCATAAATATTTCAAAGGTCCAAGAATGAAACAAACACAAAATGTTATGCTGCACAGTGGGAAGAAACGGGAGAAAAAGTTGTTGAAAAATACATTGTTTTATGAAAAAGGAAACATTTGTGCTTGACAATTAAGAACTTATTCATTAAACTTATGAAATCTTGGAGAAAAATTTACTTTAACACCAACTGCCCTATTTTTCCGTTTCTCTTTGGCCCGATGGAGCATTAAACGGTGGTCCATATTTTCCGAAATATAGGCATCCACAGCTTGAATGTATAATCGGGCATAAGTCAGCCATTTATTGTCCGATCTGGTTGAAATAGGTATCATTACATAGGTCTTTTTAAGCTCTATAAACATGTTTTTTTTAAATTAGTACCCCAATGGGTTAATGGAGAGAATTTTTTAACCTCAATTTTTTTTTGATAAAAAATAATTATTTTTCAAAAAAATCCACTATTATTCTTATCTTTTCGCACGCTTCGATAATAATCAAGATCCTAACCTTTTTTTTTTAAGGTATAATATTTACCAATAACCCATCAAAGACCGGAGATATTAACAGCCAGTTTCTCTATCTCGAACGAAAACTCTCGATCGTGTTCTAGGCGAAAGAAAATTGATTTGGGTTTCACAATCTTGTCGTTTCAAGTCGAACGAAAACATACAATTTTTCAAAACTTTTCAGTACAAATTTTGGTTTCTCTATTTCGAATGTGCTCTCAGTTGGGAATAAACATAGAGTTATGCGAACGAAAATTTCGACATTGAGAAACCCAATTTGAGTCTAATGCGAGTGAGTGATTTTCGTTCGCTAAGATATTAACGTTCAAAATTAAAGTTCAAAATAAAGTTCATAATATTTTTGAGTTATGTATAAAGTTTCCTGCGTGGACGGTCTTCGGCCGGGCTTAGGGATTTTCTCTGGGGTAGGTGCAAGCCCGGCTTAGTGGCTTCGGCGTAGTATTTTTGTGTTAATAAGCCTTCTGCGTGAACGGCCTAGGGCCGGACTTGGGGATTTTCTCCTCTGTGGTGGGTACGACACCGGCTTCGGAATAGAATTTTTGGGTTATAAAGCTTTCTGCATGACAGGCCTTAGGTCGGGCTTAAGGATTTTCTCTGGGGTAGGCGCAACAACGCGCTTCGCGACTTCTGCATAGTATTTTTTGTTAAATCCTGCGACTTTTTGGAAATAATTTTTGTAATTTTGGTGAAAGAAACCCCCCAAATTTATTTCAAAACTTTGAACGTAAATATCTCCGGTCTTTGAAGGGTTAAATAAATAAATGGTTTCCCTTTACATCCCATGAAGGGACCGGGGAGAACTTCTCACAATCACTGAACTGTGCGCTTTCCAGTTTTCACTCACTGATTGGGACCTACAGTTTTACACCGATTCCGAACGGTATTTTGAGAAGCTTTTTCATGGCTATATACTCGATAGTGTCGCCGTCACAATGCAAGGTGACCGCCGCCGAAAAAAATTTTAAGGTGGTCGGAGCAGGAATCGAACCCAGGATCTCCTACACTAACCATTGCACCACCGTCACTTAAAATGCCAACATTAAAATCAAATCTTATCAATTGCAGTTCAAAAATTCTACATGAAAATTTCATAAATATAAAATACATACGGCAACACGTTTGTAGCCAGTGCCAACCTTTACATGGTAGCAGCAGGTATTGTTGGTGTTGTAGACAGCAACAACAGAAATTTTGTTCTTTTTCATTCGTTTCAGTTGTCAAACTCCATACCAGCAATACAAGAATACAAAAAAGTACAAATACACAAAAATTTGAGTATGACAACTGAAATGACAAAGGACATGGAAAAAATTTAATCACTAGTTTAAACGACTACTATACCTGATAGATAATTCTACCATGATCAATATGTATAACATTTACTGTGAGTTGTGAAAAATTTAATTCCAATTTCATTTCAATCGAAAATAAATATCGATCCTTTAAATTTAAAGATAGACAAATATTTTTATACAATATATTTCTAGTTTTCCATTAAATAAAATAATTTAAATGAACTTGCCAAGTGTAAGCCATTTCCCAAATTTCTGTTTCTAAGTCTCTCCTTCTTGATAATATTTTCATTCACAAGAAATGATAACAAAATTTATCTAAGATCATTTTTTTGCAGTTTTTGAAATTGAACGTGTGGCAACATTGTCATTGCTCAAGTGGAATTTATGCGGTCATTGGATATATCAGGTACCAGTTTCGCGGAGAAATGATCTCTCCATATTCCCAACATGCCTTGCACATCTGCGAAGAAATTTCCGTCCTTGTCTGTACAGAGGGGGGCCCTGACCCATGTCCATTAGTTCCGTTTTTTGACTTTTTGGTAGAATTTTCGGGCTTCATTCTTCCTTCTGTATGTCTCAATTTTCTCACTCTCGCGCTTTCTCCACTACCGTTTCTTATGCCGAAAGAGACAGTTTAAGTCATTTCTTTTTCCCCTATACCTCATTTTTATGTACGTATAATACGTCATTACTCTCTTTGCTCTGAGAGTGCTCCGCACCCACATTTTATTGGACTTACCTTTCACTATAATAAAAAAACAACAACACCAACAACAACAACTACAACAACTACTACTACTACTGATATGTTCGTGATTTATTTGTGCTTGCTGTGTCGTGGAGTGTTTGTGTGGGTGGTGGGTGTAGGGGGGGGGGGGGTACCTAAAATAAAAACAACCAAACACACAACATCACACATACTTTGTCCGAAGTAGCTGACGTATACGTGTGTCACATAACCACATGTTTGCCATATCAACAGCAACGAAACAGCCAAACACACAACATCACACATACTTTGTACGAAGTAGCTGACGTATTAGTATGTCACCATAACGTCAACTGCGATGGTTTTAGTAGCAGCATAAAATCTGGTTTTAGCAGATTTGACTTTGATAGATTTAGTCCCTATACGCCGCTATAGATGTTAACACATCAAAAAAAAAAACGAATGTACAATTTTAATAAAAAAAAAGATACGTGAAAAATCTCGGCACTCAATTACATTTTCCATTGATATCCCAGCGGAAAAAATACACCTTACGCAATCGCTGACTTAAGGTATATTTAGTCGACGTCAGTGGTGATTATGTCGCTTATGTTCCCCTTGCATTTAACATAAAAGTGTCCTAGGCTGTTAATCAGTGATTCTTAGCCACAATGTAAGTAACGATGTCATCGGGTCTGCTTATAGTCCCACTGATTTTGTAATTAGGAAAGTAATTAAATCTGTATTTATAAAACTGAATGTAAAAACTTATTTATTTTATTTTTTTTTAAGCTTTCATATGTAACGCCGTCTTCTTAACCGCTTCTGTAAGTTAAAAAGAGTAACATTTTACATTAGGTATTAAAATGTGGTAAAATGGCTTTATGTAGGGCTTTCAAATCTTTTAGACCCCTTTTGCCATTCACGCCGTCATAGTTGGTGACCAAGTAGACGTCCATAAGAACACAAAATATTTGTTGCATTTTTTGTATCGGGTAACGGGATCATCATTCTTTATATGATGCATATATTCCAAGTCAGTGCAGTCAGCATGCTTGGCACGCATATACATATATGTATACACAGCTTAATTGAGCGCAGTAGTAGTAGAATGAGAAAGAGTAAGAGAAAACTTTTGTTTGTTAAAACACGAAAAATCATGTGTGCTCGTGGAATCAAACAACGACTGACAAGTTTTCTTTTAAGTCCTTACATGCTCGCTTACACAGTAATCGATATGTAATCGGTGTCGGACGAAGTACTGCGCTCAAGTAAGCTATCATTTTCCGCTGGGATACTGACAAATTATTCAAATATTGAAATGAAAATCGATAAGTGGTACCAACAAAAAACAACAACAACATTTCTAAAAATACTACGGATCGAAGACAAAACGAAAACTGAGATACAATTTAGTTTGTTAATATGTCAAATTTTTCATCGACTAAAAACGAAAATATTTTTGATAAATAACGTACAAATATTTTCGTAGATGGGTGAAATTTTGCATCGATTGAAAAATAATATTTTTCCAATAAACAATCTACAAATACGGTAGCTGATATGTGATTTTTTTTATCACAGGATTTTCAATTAATATTTTGTTTGAATTTTCGAATTTTTTAATTGAATTGAAAAATTATTTTTTTCTGTGTACCGTTATCGGAACTGTCAGCATGTAGTCTGAAATTGCCAATAGTTGGATGAAACATATCCCACTGCCAACTTAGCATTAAAATCCCCTAGTACAATTTTAATGTCATGGCCAGGGCAGCGGTCATACGTTTCCTCTAGGAGCTCATAGAATATGTCTGTGGTATCATCACCTTTCTCTTCCGTCGGGGCATCTGCCCAAGGCAGGCCGGCCCCGGAGCAGCCGGAACAGTCGCTGCTGTTGCCCAAGATGTCGAAGAGGAGCCCGGAACATCGACCAGATGACGTGCTACGCAATTGAGCATTAGCCGGTGTCCCTACGCAGTATTTTAGAGTTTAGTGAAGCCGCGGGCCAGACGATGACTGTGGACGGCGCGTGCTGCAGAGCCATGATTACCGAATTTGTCTTCTTCCTCAATTGTATGAATGGGGACTGGAGAACATGTGGTGCCAACAGGACGGTACAACGGCACACACTGCTCGAGCCACACTGAAAGAAAATCCTTACATCAAATCGATGCAAAATTTTCATCAATTGTTTTTTTATTGAATTGATGACAAATTTCATTAATTCAATGAAAAAGTTCTTCAATTTGAAGATTGTGCGTTTCGTCAGCCTTTTTAGCGTCGTTGAATTGATGATGTTTTTTACATCAATCTTCATCATTGGAAGTTGGAAATAATTAGTGGGATCGATTCAAAATATGGACGTACGAGTAGTATTTAAAAAAATAAAGAGAAAGAGAAAAAGGGTAGTAGAAAATTGAAAATAAATACATAATACATAATAGTGCAATGGACAGAAAACATTATCCACGCTATGAGCACCTTTTATGTGGTCGTGTAGCCTGATATTGTGGATTTTTAGGATGAAAAATAGTCAAAAGAGTTTGGCTACTCACCGACAAACAATTTACATAAAACAATTGATGACAAACCTACATCAAATTGATGACAATCTTATATATAATTGATGAAAAATTTTCGGAAAATTGGTGAACAATTCATATAAAATGGTGAAAAATTTACTTCATCTTGATGACGAACTTACATAAAACTGATGAAAAAGTTACATCAACTTGATGTATCATTGTCGTTGAATCAACGTAAACTATTGATGAAAGTTTGATGAAATGTTCTTTATCAATTCAATGAAATGTGTTGTAGGTTTGGATATGAGGAATTGTTTCATCAAATTGAGGAACGAATTCATAAACTTGATGAAGCTTTTTCTTTCAGTGTATGAAATATTAAACAAAAAGTTATACGCCGCCGAACCAAGCCGCCGCCGCTGCCGCGCCGGCTTATACGTATAATGGCGGCGGCGCAGCAAAAAGCTCAAAAACCGGCGGCGGCGTACAGGTCTAGTTAGAATAACCTTTTTTCGAGCCTGTAAACGACAAGTTACAAAAAATCTCTCAAAAATCGCAGCTTTTCGTTGGGCATATGATTGGCATTCTTTTCCCCCATAATATACTAATTCCAAGACACTGTGGTTTAGTTACTCTAACATTGTTGTGCCATCCTTTCTTGAGGCTCTTCAATGGATATGTTTGTTATGTTGGCTGCTTTTTCTTTCTTCTTACTTACGATGGCTAAGTAAGTAGAGTCTACTGATTCTGTTTTGCGGTAATATCTTTGGTAAGGAATCGGCAAATGTTGCCGCAAAACAACGGCAACAGCAACATTAATAGCCACACTACCCTGTGTATAGGCCAGACGACCATAACCTTTGGAAGAAAAGTTAAAAAGAAAATGGGCTTCATTTGTATTTGAAAAATGTCTTCAGAAGCAGCTGCTTTTTTCCCCCTTGTCAAGCCTCTCCAAGATGTCGTTTGTTGGTAGCGTTGTTGTTGAGGTTGCGGTACAGTTTATTGTGGCTGTTGTCTGGATGGTGGCCTGACTTTGGAGGTGCACACACAATCACTGGACTAAAGTTGTTCCGGCCAAGTCAACAACAACACAACCACAATATTGCAAATGATATTTGGTTGTTTATCTTTGGGCTTTGTTTTTTGGTAAATTTTGGTTAAACCTTTCTTTTTTTGCGATGGACTGTGTTTTTATACTTTTATTTTGGTTCATTTTTCGGAGGTACGAGTATACAGTTCAAAAAGTCATGGTGCTGGCTGCTTCGTGATTTTTTTATTTTTTTTTTGTTTCTCTATTCCTTTTTCTTTGGGCTATTATTTTGTTTCCAAACATCATGATGCCGAAAATGTGTGAGGTGTTTGGCCAAAGTTCTTCTAAAGAGGAATGAAAAATTTTGGTAAGAAAAAAAGTCTATATTGTAGCTATATTGTAGCTCCAAGGAAATCGAAAAATATTCTTCTAAGAAAATTAAATTGTTCGAGGGTTTGGTCGTATTTTTAATAAATTTTATTCTTCGATATTTCGCTACCCTTTGGGTAGCAGCGTCAGGAAGATAAACACACTCATTAATTAGAAACGAAAAGAATCAGATCGAATCATATATTAAAAATATAAATAAATTTGACTTTATCTGATTTTAAAGTCTTTCTTTTAGAAAATTATATATTTAACCAGTTTTGAACGAAATAATTTTAATATTTCTTTATGAAATGTTAAATAAAATCCAGAATGAAAAATTATCAGTTTTAAAATCCAAATATTATTTTTAACTAATACATTTTTAGGCAGGAACACCATCGACAGCACATGATTTCGCATTCCAATGGTATTTCAGTTAAATTTTAATATTTGCTAAGATCTCATGTAATAAAATAAAATTTCAAAAAATAAAATTTAAAATAAAATCAAATTTCAAAACATCTATTTAAATAAAGGCTGTCTCAGTAAGAATGCACTTTTTCATTTTAAAATAAAAACCACATACTTTTGAGACTGATGTGATTTTTTTATTGGATTGTAAAGAAGACATGTTCCGATCAAGTATGGAATAAAATGTATATGAAATGGTCCCCACGGCTCTGATCAGGCCATTACTGTTTTCATGAAATTTTCCATAACTTTTCAACAGAGATGTGGCTGTATCTTACCAATGACGCGCTGGATCTCGGATTTGAGCTCAGGAATTCTATTCGCATAAACCCTAGATTTCACAAAACCCCAAAGAAAGAAATTGCACGACGTTCAATCGCATGATGTTGGTGGCCAGTCAGCATCAGAATTTCTTGAAATAATTTGTTCTGGAAATCGTTGCTGCAATAAATTGTCTGTATCATGCCGTCTTGCTGAAACCACATGTCGTCCAGATCCATGCCGTCCAGTTGAGGTCACAAGAACTCCGTTCAAATGATTCTGTAACGAATGCCGTTCCCAGTCACTGCAATTTCGGCCTCATCTTCACGCCGGCTGGCATTTGTCTCTCATGTACTGCATGTGGATTTTCTGAGCCCTAAATGTTATGAATTCAAAATGGAAATCCGTTCAGATGGAAATCCGCTTCATCGGAGAAGAAATGCGCTTCATCGGAGTACATGCATTTGTCTGTCATGTACTGCATGCGGATTTTCTGAGCCCTAAATTTTGTGTATTCACAATGGAAATCCATTCAGATGGAAATGCGCTTCATCAGAGAAATGATTTTGGAACGAAGTTCCTTATCGCACGTTGCGGGATGGGGGCTAAAGGAAAAAAAACCGGAACAACTTTTGTTTTAACACTATTATCCCCACTATTATCAACTGAATGGTTTACTTTTGCTTTGGTTTGTGTCTAGACTAACTAGATGTCCCACATATATTGGGAAATTTCTTGTTTAATGGGAAGTTTTCTAGGTGGAGCCTGTTACCAATATTTAGTATATATTGTAGTTTTGAACCCACTACAAAGTAAATTTAGAAAAACCAAAGTGAAAGAAGTTTAGAAAAATAAAATTTTCTTAAATAAGTTATTTTTCTTAAAAAAGTACATTTTCTCCAATTAAATACCTATATATTCTTAAACAAAGTAACTTTTCTTAAAAAAGTACCTTATCTTAAAGAAGTACCTTTGCTTAAAACAAGTACATTTTCTTACAAAAGGTACCTTTTCTTAAAAAAGTACCTTATCTTCAAGAAGTACCTTTGCTTAAAAAAGTAAATTTTCTTACAAAAGGTACCTTTTCTTAAAAAAGTAAATTTTCTTACAACAAATTGCCTTTTCTTAAAAAACTACTTTTTCTTTAAAGAGTACCATTTTTGTGAAACAAAATAACTTTTCTTGAGATAAGTACCTACTCTAAAAAATGTACCTATTCTTAAAAAAGAGGACCAATTGTAAAAAAATTCCCATTTCTTTAAAAAAAAACTTTTCTTCAAAGAAATACCTTCTCTTCCTTTACTTAAACGTACCTTTTCTTAAAAAGAAAATAATGCATTTCCTTTTCTTGAGATAAGTAGCCTTTCTGAAAATAAGTACATTTCCTTAAAAAAAACCCATTTCCTAAAAAGAGTATCACATCTTTAAAAAGTACCTGTTCTTAAAAAAGTACTACGTTGTAGAAAAAAGTGCATACTCTTATGGCTTTTTCTAACAAAAAGTACTTCATCTTAAAACAAAACTGTAATTGCATCACACGCACATTTATAATAACATTGTTTCTCAAACATGTAATATTGAATGGCTAACACAATGTGTTTGGACACAACTATACTATAATTGCGACAAGGAAATACAGGACAGATTTCTTAGTGTGTAGGACTAAACATTTTATTTTCGTCTTCAATAAATATACAAACATATAACGGGGTTTTCAATAAGAGCGCTACAAAAGTTGTTTTACATAAAACAGAACCGGTTTTAGATACCAATGAAATTCTTTATTCCTGTGAAAGTACGTTCGATGCCATTATGTATGGAACTCGATTTCTTTTGCATGGCCACCACGGGCACGCTTGCAGAAGTCCAGACGCTGAACCCAATTTTCGACGGTTTTCAAGCATAAATCGGTCGATACTGCTGCAATTTTACGTTCGATATTCGTACGAAGTTCATCAATCGTCGCTGGCTTGTTGGCATAGACCATCGACTTGACGTAGCCCCACAGGAAATAATCTAACGGCGTCAAATCGCACGACCGAGGCGGCCAATCGACTGGGCCATTTCGTGAGATAACACGTTCACCAAACTTGGTTTCCAATAAATTGATTGTGACATTCGCTGTGTGGCTTGTGGCGCCGTCCTGTTGGAACGACATGTCCTCCAAGTCCATATTATCCAATTGGGGCCAAAAATATTCGGTTATCATTGAAAGGTAGCGATTCGCATTCACAGTAATGTGCCGGTCTTGATCATCACGAAAGAAGTACGGCCCAATGACGCCGCCGGCCCCTAAACCGCACCAAAACCGTAATTTTTTCGGGATGCAATGATGACTCATGGATTACGTGTGGATTGCTGTCTGACCAATAACGCATATTTTGCTTATTGACGAAGCCATTCAGCCAGAAATGAGCCAACCATAAATTGGACGTAGCGCTCTTAAAGTTGAGGCCACTGACTCCAAATGTCGGTAGTAAATATTAATAATTTCGACTCGTTGTTGGCTCGTATATCTTTCCATGATGAAATGGTAAACCTTACTGAAGAGAAATGTCAAAAGAGCGGGAAAAAATATGGCGTCGTTTGCTGTCCCTATCGATTTACATTTGTAACGTCTCTGTTGAAAACCCGGTATATTAACAGCTTTAAACCACATACCTATTTAATATTGCAATTTATTTTATTTTAAAAATATTTTATATTTTGATTATAATTACATTCTTTTAATGTTTTTTCAGCAGTTATCAACAAATAAAGCCAAATTTCGATCACCAACACATATGGTTTAACAAATTAATCATTGTGTCTTCAACATATAATATACAATAGCAAATACAATGTGTTTGGACGCAAGTATACAATACTTGCGACAAGCTACAACCACGTTAAATTTGTATCCAAACAATAAATTTCAGTGTATATCGACGAAAACGTTCGCTAATTACACTGTGTATAATCATATACGGACACCACTACGTGATAAAAGGAAAAAAAAAACCCGTGTCTCCCAGTTTTGCCCAAAGGCATGGACTTTTTTTATGGGCCCCCAAAAATTTGGGGCCTCGGTGTTATTCTTGCAAAAAAGTGATCATTTTGTCAGGCTCATATCTTGCAACTAGTTCGGAATTTCGATTTACTCTCTGAGGGAAAGATGCAGCTATTATCATAATTTGTGAACATATAAGTTCAAAGAAACTTCATCCTCAAGGTCAAAATCGCAAAAAACTTTAAAAAATTTGATTTTTGTTTTACCTTTTCCCCTGTTCATGTCCATAGGTAGCAAACCGTTCAAAATGCAAGGAAACAATCAACTATAAGAATTTACCTAATATCTCAATAAAGAGCTTTCTAGAACATATGAACTTCCAAGGAATAATTCTTAACACCGTTTACTTCAACATTGAGATACTACGAGTATGCTATCTCACCGACCGCAGCAGCACAGGCAAAGCAATAAGCTCAGCACACACAACAAGTGACGCAGCACACAATATATCACAGGGTTTTGACCTTGAAGATGAAGTTATTTTGACAATTTTTATTCTTTATGACAAAAGCTACAACTTTCCCTCAAAGACTAAATCAAAATTCCGAACGAATTGCAAGATATGAGCCTGACAAAATGGTCACTTTTTTGCAAAAATGACACCGAGGCCCCAAATCTTTAGGGCCCATAAATAAAGTCTATGACTTTGTGCAAAACTGGGAGACACGGGTCTTTTTTTTTTTGTCTTTTATCACGTAGTGGTGTCCGTATATGGTTATATTTTTTCGTGTTTCACTGTGTTATCAGCCACGAAGAGGAGGTTAAAAGGTAATGCAGAGGGTGTCGATAGACCCCTTTCTATGAATTCACTAGTCACATGCATTGGAAGTTGATAAATGCAGAGGTACCCATGACTAAAAGCGTTCAGAGAATTCATCAGTGCTACGGCAGCCCTACGAACTGAAGGGTATTGTTCTTCGGCTCTATGTGTGTCCGAATTTTCGTGCCAAATGTGGGGTAGGGTGTTGTTGTTGAAGAAAAAAACACAGTGCGACAATTGACAGTTCAGGGTTATTAAAAATAAAACTCCAAATAAAACAACAACGGGTTTGCATTATTAAAAAAAAATTTTAAAATAATGAAGGGTTTTCGAATCACAATTGTTGCATGTGGTGCTCCAAAAAATACACGAGTGATTGTTGAGAAATGTGTCACTGTTGTGAGTAGATTTTGGGCTGGGGCCATCATCGGACCAAAAAATCGGTTGGTCGGGAAGGAACAGTTAATGGAGCTCTATCGTAAAATGATTATTTAGTTCTATTGTTCCTAAATAGCATGATTAATATATGGACGACATGTACACATCAACAAGGCGATGCCATACGCTGCAAATAATGGTGCCAGCAAGATATTGCAGGAACCATGTATATATTTGCTTGCACTGTTTTCATGAATTGAAGATCTGTTGATTTTGTTTCTTTGTTGTCTGTCACGTTTTTGTCTTCGGTAGTCTTCAACAAACACAGCCTCATTTGTGCCACAATCACATATATTACAACCTATTAGTCATTGTGTATCCAACATGCAATATTGAATAGCAAACACAATGTGTTTGGACACAAGTATACTATATTTGCGACAAGCTAGAAACACGTTATATTTCTATCCAAACAACAAAAACCTACAGATTTTTCAGCGTGTATCTCTATAGTGTAACCATATTTTCCACTTCCGAATGTGTCTTTGAAATAACATATGTGTTTACGACCCAAAAATATTGGTGTTTGTGACATAAATACAGCCGTGTTTGTTGCACTGTTTATGCTCTCTCGAGAGCAAGAAAATAAAAGAGGGGCAACGAGTGTGTATGGCTTGTAAGTGTTTTTTCTGTATTTTTTCATTATTCTCTCAGTGAGTGATTCATAAATATTCCTGAATGTGCGTGCAAATTGCAGATGAATTCAGTGTTTCTTATTTTGGCTGATGTATTGCGTTTTAGTTTCATGTATTCAGTCGAGAATGGTTTATCGGTCAGTGGATATCAAAAGCGCTTGATCAGTGAAAAAAGAATAAACAAACACTCGGACGGTTAAATGGTTTGTGATGTTGCTTTGGTTTTTGTGTATGTGTTTTGGATATATTTATGTGTGCTACCAAAGTGAGAAATGATTTTGAGGAAAGAAACTGGAAAGGGCAGCAACGTGAATCCCTTTTCCGCCCGAGCCTCTACTGAAAAAATCGGAATGGCGAACCATTTGTAAATATAATAAAAAACAGCACAAGTAATTAATACACGCTTGTCTTGCATGAATTAGATTTGTATATTGTTTGTGTACCAATGCATAGTTGAAACCTTCTGAAAACAAAAACGTGAGAAACAACAAAGAAAGGAGAAGCAAAAGAGCAGCAGATTCTCATTTCATAAAAAAAGTAATGCATTCAATGCAAGTAAATGTAAAAATCAATTAAATCTTTTAATTTTTTGTATTAATTATTTATATAAGTAAATGTGGATATATATTAATAAAATTAATTATAATAAATGAAGAAAGAAAGAATAATATGTTTCTAAAAATTAGCATGTTTGGGAGAAAATACGCATATGTTACCACGCAATTATATGGAGGTTTGGGGGAAACACGCGAATGCTTCCAAGTAAGTTTATGGATGTTTGGGATGAAGCACGCATATGTATCCACGTAAAAGCATACATATTTGTCAGTAAACATGCTACTGCTTGTATTTAAATAAAAGTGTGTTTTGCGCTTGCAAACATATGAATGTTTGAAGTGCGTTCCAAACATATACATTGTTCCTGCAGAATATGTTTGGGAGAATATGTTACAAAGGCTGTTTTTAGATAAGAGTATCCATCTCTCTCTTAGTAGATAAGAGTATCCATCTCTCTATTAGCGTTCTCTTGCGATCGGCGAGGTAGTAAGAAATTTTGCCGAGTTCTAGTTGCTGTTGTATGTTGCTCTTTGTTTGAATATAAAACGGACAGAAATAAAAGATAATGCGCATTATCGGTCGATGAAACCAACATAAAACATAATTTGTCTGCCATTAGTATCAATCAAACACTATTTAAACTTAGTTTGTTGTATGGTTTGTTTCTGATTGCTTACCGCTCTTTCACCCATGTGTTTTGTTTTCTACCAATTTCCAACTTCGTAGTCGATCAGCTGTGGCATGGATACCACCTGGTTATACTGATCATTTGAAATTAATGAAAATGTGATTTCCTCGTTATTATATTTTAGGTTGGCAAGAAAGCAATTTCATTTCTTTGTTCAAAATAATTTTCAATTATTTTATTTAAATAATTAATTTTAATCTATAATGTATTTGCCATTTTGTCCAACGACCTTCTGCCATAGATCAGGCAACTTTTGGATTCCAGATTCATAGAATGACTGGAGGATTTTCCATTCAAAAAGTTTTGCAGACTCCGGTATACATAAATGAAAATCCGAAGGTGTCGGACTAGACCTACAAGGTGGATTTTGCCGAGTTTTTTGCCGAGTCTGCAAAGATGTGTGAGGCCTAGCGTTGTCGTGATGGAAAACCTTGGCTTTTGCGATTCACCAATTCAGGTGGTGTTTCTTTCAGTGCCTCATCAAGGGTCGTCAATTGCTGATCAAATATCTCAGAATTTTGATGTGATGGAGAAAAACTGTAAATGTCATTAGAAAATTATGCAGATTTGCTTTGTTTGTTGTTTATTAAATAAAAACCGCATGTTTTATTAATCCAAGGATGCTACAATTTAAACATGTATGTCCTTCGATATCCACAAAAATACTTATATTTCTTCCATTTTTGTTGAATACAAGAATTCGGTTCGTCTGAGGTACTACCACGAGAATTATATGTGCCAAATTTCATCACAATTCAAGGGGATGACGTTAAAAATCATTAGGTTTCTACTCGATTTAAATTTTATTTGTACCTGATTTATCCACATTCCAAAGCACCAACAAGCAACAAAATAAACCAACTTTATGCCGTAAAACCTAAAATGCAACCGGCTTGATCTATAAACTGCCAGCTTAATAGATTTAATTCTATTTTTATTATGAAGTCATGTGGGAAAGAAATTATAAAAACAAACTGACATTAACGAAATTTTGTTAAAAAATTATTAAAATACATATTTTCCACTCTACTGGTTGGCTATAGAAAATTATCATACTACCACCTACATGCGGCCACAGAAACGATGTTCCCATTAAAAAATAAAAATAAAATATTCTTAATTAAATATCAGATGCAAAAAAGATCACCCAGAGAGATCTTTTGCTCATGGCACAGAACACGATCATACATATGGGATCACATAATGAAAACACGACGAACGACTCCGTTATGAATAAAAGATATTCTTCATCACAATCCCCAACCAGCCATTACATCCAACAACTACAGCCCACAACACAACTTGTAATGTAATGATAATATTTGAGGTTGGTTGGACGGATGGATGGGATGGATGGATGCCTGGATTCATCAAATTCAAATGAAATGCCGCCCAGCCACCACCACCAGAACAGACACTGAGAGAAAGAAGCAGCATTTAAATATGTATAATTCGATGTGTTGACTGAACACATTTCTACTCTGCTCTCTACTTCAACTTGACATTTGACTTTGAAGCTGCTGATGCTGCTGCTGCTGCTATTGATGATAATGATAATCATGTCGCTGCAATGAATGCCAGCAACACATGTTGTACACTCGCATGCAACTCTGCAACTGACTTCTTCTTCACAGTTAAGTCTCACAACAAATCGTGCAAAACGTTAAAACCAACTCAAAACAAAAGACTTGAGTGTGTTGTCTTTACAATGATTAAGTGAACAACTGAAAATTAATTTAACTGCATGTTAAATTAATTTTTTTTGTTAAATTACATTTGCGTTACTGCTGTTGTTATTTTCTACTATTTAACATTTTCTCCTTCGTTTTATGTTGCCTGGCTCTATGTTATACCCTACACCGCCACTGTGATACAGGGTGATCAATGCAAGTGTCTTGAACACATACGTGGGTGAAACTAATGTAAAATCCATAGTTTTAAATTAGAGGGTTTCCATGGTAGAACTAGTTCACAATGCGTTTACACCAGACAAGACAATTAACAATATGTATTAGAGACTGTGCCAATCGGTATCAAAGTACTATGGTGAAAAAAAATTGTTGTGGTTTGAAATATTTCCATTTTTGCTGCGCCAATCGATGTATTTTTTGGCAATATTAAATTTTCCAAGCTTCATCATAAGAAGAAGATTTCAGACGTAAATGAAATATAATTTTGCGGAATGAATATTTTCAGAAAATATTTGCCATCGCTTTTACCAATTCTTTTGCAAATACGAACATTACAATCCCTGAGTATTTTCATTCTGCAAAATTTCTTCCAAATTGCTAGAAAATTACATCCAAATTTCTTCGTCTTTCTTTGTTTTGTTTACAAATAAATGATGAACAAGGAACAGAACAAAGCCCACATAAAAACCTGGCGGTGGCGGTGTTCGAACGGCGTTGGATCAAGCCGATGATTAAAAACAATCTTAAAATCAAAATTATGTTATTACAAAATATAAATATGCATGTAAATGCGAAAAAACTGACAAATATATTTATTAAAATTGATTGAGTCATCGTAATCCAAATTAGTATCTAAAACACTTCGACGGCGCCTCACCGCAATAAAAATATCTGTGGCGGCGGCAGTTCGGTTTCTCTTTACACAATTTGTTTTTTCGCTGATGAGTTTTTGTTAAAGCCACGTATTCTTGCGAAATTTTCGTAAGAAATTTTGTCATTTATCACTAAACGGAAAATTTTGTTGCGCAGTGTTACTACCTAACTTTGCTGTACCTTGCAAATATTTCATTAATATTTCCTTTTCGCACTCCATTTTATTTTTAACGCATATGGTGTTACTTTTGGTTATTAAATGGATCGAAATGTCACAATTCCGGTTACAAACAATTATCAAACAATTGTTTTCGTACGAAATAACATTGGCGTAACAACCCTGTAATTGATTTTGCTTACGAAATTTTCTCAAAGAGCTGAGTACCAATCAAATGAAAAGTGAACGAAATTTTCGGTTCATGAAATTTTCGTTATTTTTTATACACGTACTTCTTATGGTAACGAGAATTTCATAAAAAGTGAATACCAGGCTTTAACGTCAAAAATTTCATTCACTTGTCAAAAATTTACCTAGCCCCTTGGGCTGGTGAAATTTTATTCACCACGCAAATGTCATATTTTTACTAAACTGTGTACTGTGGTACCAATTGGCACAGGCTCTTAGTTGTCAAAGAAGAGAAAACTGTTTGTGTATCGTAGGCGTCCAGAGAATTTTAAACACAATACACTTTAACCCAACCGCTGTCAGTGTCTTTTCGTGTGAATTCAATATCATGTACCAAAATTTACAAATAAAAATACGTTTTTCGAAATTGTGGCCGTCGATGGTGCAATGCTTAGTGTGCGCGACTCTTATACATGAGAACGTGGGTTCGATCCCTACTCTGACCACCTTACATTTCTTTCGACGTCGGTCATCTCACTTAGTGACGGCGACACTATCGAGTACTTAGCCATGAAAAAGCTTTTCAAACTACCGTTCGGAACCGGTCTAAAATTGTGGGTCCCAATCAGTGAGTGTAAAACTATAATGCGCATCGCTCATTCATTCTGAGAAGGGGAACAATTTTCCAAATTGTTCGGTCATTTTCCATTAGGTTTCACCTTTTTCGCAAATTACAACGATCAAATGATTTATTGACTTTACACTCTTTCAAAAATCGGAGACAGTGACGAAGACAATGAGAGACGTGTGAGTGTATTAGGAAAAAAAAAGTGTGAACGTATTTCTTTGTCTCCAGGTCAGGTTGTGTTATATTAACAGCTGATTTGAGTATTTTCTCACCGTGGCACTTGCCAACTGTAAAATGCATACATACATATGTACTTATATATTGTATATGTATGTATATCTAAGTACGTCTAAAAATAGAAAGCGGGCAGCTCCGTGTGATGTAATGGGGAAAAAAGAAGTTAAATGATGTCGTTTCAAATATCCGTTTTTTAAGAAGGCATGCTGTTACGCCTTATTTCTACCTTCAGCACGTACCTTCTTTTAGATGCCAAGCAGCAGGTGTTTACACATTTGTTTATTTTTTTTTTGAAGAGACACCGTACCTTGGTTTGACATTGTTTAGTTTCCGTGTGTAATACCCTAGACAGTAACATTTCAGCAACGAAATTAGCAAGACCTTATTCAAAAACATCCCTGTAAAGGTCTTCCGTTGGATTCAATACGCCTGTTAATATGAAGCCTTTCAAGAGAGCTTAATTCCTCCTTTCTGATATACGTTGTCAATCGTTCGCACCCCATTCTGTTAAGAGATCTTATGAAAGACCTCCCAAATGAACAGCGAGTAGTACATTTGTTACATACATTTATTACATCCCTGCTTTAGTACATTTATCACATCCCTGCTTTTAAGAGACATGATCGAAGGCATTCCAAAAATCAAGCAGAGTAGCATGTATTACACATACTCTTTGATGTCGTTAGCAGTCCCAGGATAACATTCCGGTTGAGTGACTTTGTTTAATTATTAAAAAATTGGACAACCTTTCAAATCACCCATCTATACGAAACCATGCTATCAAGTCTTCTTTTTGATTTCTAAAATATCCAAAGCCCCTTCCATTAATTCTTCGGCTATATCACAAATGTAGAAGCTACAGGACTTCAAAACATGAACAGCACCAAAGTGGTCCACTTTGACACCCTGTACCAAATTCGGTGTAACAACAAAGTGTATCCAAATGCAATATACTTAAAGCCTGACTCCTCCTCTACACATCTGTTGTACATCCTTAAACGATTCGACATATAACTTAGAAGTTCTGTAATAATTACCACTTGTTTTGCAATCGGCCCCACTGTGCAACGGTAACGCTATTACAGTAAACGGCGACCGGAAGATGACGATCGGTATTTCGAAGACATATGGTTCCAACAGAACGGGACCACTTGTCATACTGCACGCAACACAATACGAGTTTTAAAGTATGCCCTCCCAGCCCGTGTAATCTCGCTTTTCGGCGATTTGGCTTGGCCAGCCAGATATTCCGATTTGACTGGCACAGACTTCTTTCTCTGGGGATATTTGGAGCCATTGGTGTATGCGAACAAGCCTCGCAACTTGAAGGAGTTAAAGAACAACATTCGAGCCGAAACACTACAAGAGCCCAAATTTGCGCCAACGCCGACGGCAGCCATATTTTCGAACATAATTTTCCACAATGAATTAAAATAACATTTATGAGTCTGAACAATCATAATCAGTTAACAACCAAACTAACCTCAAAATAACTGCAACCTTGCGATAATGTGAGAGCAAAAGAGAACATGGAGGAAAAAAGCCGTCTGCTTTTTTTGCTGGAATAATTGACTTTCAGGTTGAGCTAGTACTGAGGGATTTTCGATCGATACCAATTGGCATATGCAAATTCCATATAACAGTTGGTACACCCTGAAACAAAACGGCGCCGAAAAATATTTGACAGAAACCATGCATAAAAAATAAATAAATAGTTTCCCATTACATCCAATGAAGGAATAGGGTAGATCTTCTCACAAGCAGTGAGCTGTACGCTTTATAGTTTTACGCTCTCTGATTCGGAGCTACAGGCTTACACCGGTTCCGAACGGTATTTTGAGAAGCTTTTTCTTGGCTATGTATTCGATAGTATCGCCGTCACTAAGCGAGGTGGCAGTCGTAGAAAGAAATGTACGGCGACCAGAGCAGGGATCGAAACCACGTTCTCATGTACAAGAGCCATTGCGCCACCTACGGCCACACGCAGAAAAATCGGCAATTTTTTGTTGTTTGGATGCAAATATAATGTATTTGTAGCTTGTCGCAAATACAGTATTTTTGTGTCCAAAAACGTTGTGTTTGCTATTCAATATAACATGTTTGAGACACAATAATTAACAGGTTATAATGTATGATTTTGTGGCCCAAATGTGGCTTTGTTTGTTGAAAACTGCTGAAAGCAAAAACGAAAAAAACAAAGAAACAAAAACGCTGCAGATCTTCAATTCAGGAAAACAATGCAAACAAGTACATGGTTCCTGCTATATGTTGTGGGTTAATTTTTTAGCGTGTTAGTATGGAACATACGTGTAAGGATTTTTTCGTGAATTGAAGGAAGACCTGCTGCTTTTTTCCTTCCTTTGTTGACTGTCACATTTTTGTTGTCAGCAGTTTTCAACAAACACATCCATATTTGGGTCACAAAAACATATGTTACTCGTATAACACATCACTTATTGTATCGCAAACATGTAATATTAACTAGCAAACACAATGTGTTTGGACACAAGTATACTATATTTGCGACAAGCTACAAACACGTTATATTTTCATGCAAGCAATAAAAAAAGACTGATTTTTCAGCGTGTATATAGTATATACCACTGATGATCTTACCAATAGTATCAATTCAGGAACAGTAGGCATCTGATGATGAACTTTGCACGAAGTTCGAAACTAGTCATGCCGGTGAGTGTGCTTCCCTGAATTACCTATTCTTCTCACGAAAACCAACCATGTTTTACTTACACGCTGAAAAATTTGGTGTTTTTTTGGGGTTTGGATGCAAACATAACGTGTTTGTACCTTGTCGCAAATATATTATACTTGTGTCCAAACACATTTTGTATGCTATTCAATGTAACATGTTTGGGACACAATGAATAATAGGTTATAATATACATATGTACTGCGACCCAAATTTAGTTTTTTTTTTTTGAAAATTGCTAAAACAAAAACGTGACAGAAAATAAAGAAGCAAAAAGCAGCAGATCTTCAATTCATGAAACCAATGCTTGCAATTATATACACGGTTCCGGCACGCTGAAAAATCGGTCCTTTTTGTTGTTTGGCTGCAAATATAAAGTGTGTTTGGAGCTTGTCGCAAATATAATATACTTGTGTCCAAACACATTGTGTTTGCTATTCAATATTACATGTTTGAGACACAATGATGAATATGTTCTAATATAGATATGTGTTTACGCCCCAAATATATCTGTGTTTGTTGCACTCTTTCTGCTCTCTCGAGAGCAAGAGAATAAAAGGGGGACAATGAGAGAGTCTATCTTGTAAGTGTGTGTGTGTATCTGTATTTTGGCACGCGGATGCTTCCACGTAAGTATATGGACGTTTGGGATGAAGAACACATATGTTTCCACGTATAAGCACATATGTTTGCCAGTAAACATGATGGTGTTTACATTTAAACACAAGTGAGTTTGGGACATGGGACATGGACATGGTTTGAAGTGTGTTCCAAATATATACATGGTTCCTGCAGAATATGTTTGGGAGAATATGTTACAGAGGAAGTTATTTTCAGCGTGTGCTATATGTTGCTGGGACCATTATTTATCAGCGTGTGTAAATTTTTATCGGACCTTGACAGCGTGTTGTGTTCAAAACTAACGAAAATATGATCATTACGAAAAACTCAAATGACTTTTCACGTTAAATATAATTTATAGCGGAATAAAATACTGAAATAAATAAAACCCAGATGATGGTTTTTGCTCCAACCTGAGCATGAATATGTGTGACTCTGGTTAAGAAACCCCACCTAGTGTGTCAAATTTCATGATTTCACTTTGTTTTGGATTTGTATGTAAAAGCCTTCAATTTGCATATGAAACCGCTCGCAAGTCTCAAAAACATTGGAAAATAAAGTAAACCAAACATTGAAAAATGAAAAGAGAACGTGCACACTATGAAAATGCAACACAGAGAGGAAACTTCAGTTGCGTTTTACTCAAAAGATTGTTTTGACACACTAGGTGGGTTTTAATATTCAGGGTCATATATGCATTTTACTTGAAAATTTTCAGAGAGCCTAATCCATCCTATCTGGAATACGTTCGAATTCATTCGCATTCCCTTCTGTCATGAGTACATTTGTTAGGCATTCCAAAAGAAGGGCGAGTATTACACATTCTTATTCCCTGGCTTTAGGGGACATGGTGGAAGGCCTTCCAAAAGAAGAAAGAGTAGCATGTTTTATGTATTCATATTTCATTAGATATTTCATATTTATATATTTCATATCTATTTGCAGTCCTTGGTTAACAGTCTAGTTAGGAGATTTTTAAATTACTACAACATTCGATATATGTATGTACAATCAAGTCTTCCTTCTTTAGGAAGTCATGCTATCAGGCCTTCTTTTTGACTTCTGCAAAATCCGATGACATTCAGAATTGCTCGGATTGACTATTAACATGTTTTTTTACTGTCACTGTTGGCGAAGTCTGACATAAGTATTGAGCATTATAGACTGTGTTCAATGGTTAGCCAATATTCAATATTCATTTCGTAAATACGCCCCTAGTGTTTCTCAAGTATCTGATGTGTTTTATTATGTACCATTTAGTCAGAATCTGTGTCAAAATTAATTAAATTGACACATTTGCGAAGGCGTCAGTCAAGCAGCCAGCCAGCCACTGCTGTGTTACATATATTAAACCAGTTTTCAAAACTCAACTCGTTTTGAAAAATGCTAAACCCTTTTTACACAATTTTTTCTTTTTTATCTGCCGGAACGCACGTGTTGCGGACAATGGAGGTGAGTTTTAGTTTACACCTTTAGCAGTAGGAGAAAGATGGAAAGAGGGGCAACATTCAGAAGTTACTTTGCAGGTGTTGTAAACAAATGATTTACAAAATGAACACCTAGACTGCGGAGGCAAGAGATGAAAACGTAGTTCTATCTTAAACCATGAAATGGCCCACGAAATCAGTTGAGTCATGCTTTCAAAACATATTAATAAACTTGAACCTTTATGAACAACAACAGAACCAACAGCAGCAGCAACAGCAGCAACAACAGCAGCAGCAACAGCCTCAACAAAAGACATTTAATTAAACTGCTGGAGATTAGACGATGGCCAAGCCAGCTAGACTTTAACATGGACTTTGAGGTGGAGTCGCTTTACCGAAATCCCCAGTGGAGTGTAAAGTGTTAAATAAGTTAAGCCAAGGAGTTGCCTTTTTCTTCATCTTCTTTTTTGTTAGCATTTATCTTAAATTGTTCGCAGTCGTCTGCAAGAGCGGTATCACAAGGTGTGAGTAGGCAATTTTAACAAATTACAAACAATTAACTTTTTGTCGCTGCCTCTTTATTTCGAACCCTGGAGTCATACATCATCAGATCATAATAGTGCTGAGCTAGAGATGGTGATAATCATAGGCATAATCATTGTTAATGGTTAAGCGGTGATGAAACTTAATAATGTTGTGCTGTCTTTAGCAAAAAACCGCCAGGCTCTTAACGATGAACCTTTAACAGAAAAAGGTGCTAAATGAAAGTTTCCTATTGTAATCATGCGCGTATATTCAATATTTATATTGAATCAATATGACTGACATGTAAAGACCATTAACTTTCCGTAACTTGAATGTATATTTGCATACGGGTCTTATTATGATGTGGGGATGGATCACACAAGACATCATTAAATATAAGAGTCACCATCCTCGGCATCATCATCGTCACTACCATCATCATCACTACCATCATCATCATGACCATCATTGTCATCATCATCATCAACGTCTATCTCGGCGACAGCCACCGTAGTAGAATTTTTATTAATACTATTATTATTCTTCGATATCTTTATTTGTTTTTGTAATCATTCCGACTTTGAAAACATGGAAAAGAATATCTCCTTAATGTTATTAACCTTTGCTTATGACATTTCAATGGATTACTGTTTGACAAATACGAGGGGTGAAGTGACAATTGCTTAAGAAGTAGTAGTTTCTAGTGTATAGACGCTGCGAAACAACGGCCTCTGTAGCATATTCTCCCAAAGATATTCTGCAGGAACCATGTATATGTTTGGAAAACACTTGAAACATTCAATATATTTGCAAGTCCGAAACTCAGTTGTATTTAAATGCAAACATTAGCATGTTTACTGAGAAATATGTATGCTTTGACGTGGAAACATATGCATGCCTTGTCCCAAACATCCATATTCTTACGTGGAAGCATTCGGGTGTTTCGCCCAAACCTCCATGTACTTACGTGGAAACATCTGCGTATTTTCTCCTTAACATAATAATATTTAGAAACGAATTATTCTTTCTTTCTTTATTTATTATAATTAATTTTATCAATACACAGGGTGATTCAGGAAGTTCCGGACAAATTTCTCCAGCGTATTCCTTGGCTCATTGCATGAAGAAAATTCCACTAGGACCATGTCCGAAAATGCAAGGGTGCGAAATGGCAGCGGGTTCAAAATGTTCGGATTGGCGGTCGGACGGTAGTAGGGTAAAGTTGCAAACTTCTGAGCCAGTGGTCGGCATCGGAATCTTAAACGTGTTAATTTACAAAAACAAATAAATGTGTGCTGTTATTTCGCTTCCAAAAACAAAAACAAAAATGTTTGCATTTCAGTAAAATGGTCATAACTTTGTAACGGTGAGACCTCTGGACTTCGTTTAGGTCATTTTGGAAAGGTAAGAGGTATGGCTATCTTTCAACATAAGTTACCTGCCATCTGGCCGAGCAAATTGAGGTTATGTGAATTTTGTTTTCCATTTTTTCCCGAAAGCTCTGTATCTCGGCGATTTAACTTTTTTCTACGTTTTTTATTGATTCTGAAAGGCCTCTTAAAGACCTTTCAAACACCAACAACAAAAAAATCCGACCGCTGGCTCAGAAGTTAGCAACTTTACCCTAGTACCCTCCGACCACCAATCCAAAAATTTTGAACCCGCTGCCATTTCGCACCCTTGCATTTTCGGACATGGTCCTAGTGGGCTTTTCTTCATGAAATGAGCCAAGGAATACGCTGGAGAAATTTGTCCGGAACTTCCTGAATCACCCTGTATAGAACAACTTCGATGATTCTACTGTAGCCAGTAATCGTATTCATGAGAATACTGCGAAATTTATGTCAAATTAAGAGGAAATCGCCTCAAAATCGCGAGTAAACTGCTGCTCGCGAGATTTCCCAGTAAGGTTTAGTCAAAATTTAAGTCGTGAGTCAAAGAAAAAATACAGCAGACAGTTGTCCGAGGCCTTCGGCCACGGACTGTCCCTGCAGGCTGTGTCAGAGAAACGGCCATTAAGTTTAACGTAGAATACGCCATCCGATAAGACAGAAAACATATATAACAATAAATGATAAATAACATAAGCAAATTAATTTATTTATTTGATAGTTACTTTTGATAATATACATAAGCTTATGGTAGGAAAAATAGGATAAATATGTTTTTAAATTAACCACATCATTGGTATAAAACCACATCTTGGCAGCACTTTCATTTAACATAAAAATGTATGAATTAACTTTTTCATATATTTTTTATAATTATATATCCATGTTAAATTCAAATTCACATTTAACATTTTGTTTCACTTAAATACATAAGTAAGTATACGAAATTTCAATATTTCATCAATCAAAACAACAGCCGAAGGTTTGTGTCCACACTGAAACAGCAGCATAGTTTGTGTTCACGCTACAAACTCAAACACTCAACCAAACACCACACATATGTTTGAGTGTATGTGTTTAAACAATTTTCATTTGAGAAATTTAAATATTAGGAAGATATCAACCAATATGAAATGTATATCAAACGAAAGATAACATCTTCATTTACCTACAAAAAAAATTTTTAAAAAAAGTTTTCTCGCCGTTTCCTCATAATCAATGAAATAAAGATTACAACAATAACAATCTGACATGACTCCCTATACCGTAAGGTAAGACGTATTCTACGCCAAAAATGTGAAAACTTTCCCTGCCACCCACCTTAAACATTGGTAGGCTGCAATAATCCATAACTACTCAGATAACATCCAGCAGCCACTCTATTTTATCACCACCTTTTCGAAATATTATCAATTTTTGTTTTCAAATACACAAATTAAACTCAATATCTTCGTGGTGAGAAAAAATATTTAATGTAAACTAAGAATGTGTGACTTTTCCATAGGAAGATATGTCAGCTAATAAAAAAAAAACATTTAGCTTCTGTTGTCATAATTTAAAGAAACTGAAACTCAAACATAATTGAAAAATCTTTTCAACACCTTTAAAGAGGAATCAAATTAATGGAGTTATCTGATTTCCCTATGTAGGGGGAGGGGGTCAAGAAAAATATCAAAAAGGTACGCTTAGTGAACTTCAAAGAAGTTTTGGTTTCGAGATTATCTCATTTCCTTTGGTGATTATGTCTTCGGATTTTTTTGTATTTTAATTCACATAATTATAATTTTAAACACGTCGGCGTGAATTCTATCCAAAAAAAAATATTGAAATTTTGTTTCCTTCAGGTTATTATGATTGTAGTTTTTACTCACGTTCTTTTTCACGTTAAAGATCATTTGAATGTTTTACCTGAAAATAAAAAAAAAATTAATGTTAAATTAGTTGTAATAATGTAAATTGTATGTGACAAATTTTGAAAATAATCCCAATAAAACTTTTATATAAATTAGTTAAATCACGTTCGATGTTAACATACAAACTTGAAACTTGTCATTTATGAGGTTATCATATTAATTATTTAAATAAATAATGTAACTCTGTTAAATGTGTGGTACTACCTTGAGTGGCACATCTAATGTATGTAAGGACACTAACACAACAAATGATAGTATTGAGCGACATATCTAAAACATTTCAGGACATCAGTGAAATAATAGCTAATATATTTTCCTAATGGCGAGGTTGATAGTAAATGGCCTGAACAGTTTTAAACTAGCCCAATTTGTGAAGACTAGAGTTGGGTTGGGTTTTACTGATTACTGATTACTAAGGGGTTTTCATAAAGTGCTCCAATCGAATAGACCGTTTTTCTCCATAAAATCGCCCAACTAAGAAAACCGCTATAATAAAAATAAAAAACAAGTAAAAGTGTTAAATTCGGCTGTACCGAATCTTTGATACCCTCCACCTTAGTGTTAACCAGCAAAATATTAAATTTTAAAAGAAGAAATGTACTTAAGAAGAAATGTACTTAAGAAATGTACTTAAGAAGAAATGTACTTAAGAAATGTACTTAAGAAAGAAATGTACTTAAGAAATGTACTTTGAAATGTACTTAATGTACTTTGAAATGTACTTAATGTACTTTGAAATGAAAATTTACTTTTTTACTTGTTCACAAGTAAAATAAAAAAGCATTTTTTAAAAATAAAAAAGCATTTTTTGATGAACTGTTAAAAGACAAAAAAACAAGCTGGGACGAGAGTTGAACCAGCAACCCTCAGACTCCAACGCGCAACCCTTTACCCATCAGGCCACAGCGACCTTAGATGAAGTGTGCCAAAATTCATATAAATGTATGAACACATGAAAGTACATCTAAACATTCTAAAGTACTTACCTATTATAAAGAACAACAAATATTTTCAACATGGAAATTCACCACACGGAAAAAGGAGTAGTTTAGTACTATAAAACTACAAAAATTAATGTGAAAATTTAATGAGTTTTTTTACATTTCCAATCATAAAACTTTTTCCAATGGACCAATTTCGCTGATTTTCAGTACCAAACTGCTCAATAATACGTGGAACATTCTGGCCAAAAACCAAACCGCGTTATCGCCGATTGAAGTCGTGAGAATGTTTTCGACAGACGCACAGACGGACATGGCTATATCGACTCCGGTTGTTATAAGGATCAATAATATATTTACTTTATGGGGTCGCAAAGCCTTATTTCTATAAGTTACAATCAGAATGACAAACTGATATATACCCTCTATCACTTACAGTGGAGGGTATAAAAATACGGCTATAACTCGGAAACGGTGTGTCCAACCACAAAACTAATAAATTGTTTGATATTAACCAATAGATATATTTAATAATCTCATTTAAAAACAATCGCAAAATAAATGGGCGTTTTAGCGATTTTATATTTTGTTTTTGTTTCCATTGTTTAAAGCCTCCAACGGAGTGTATTATCTTCGAATCTTCGACTTCACAATCCCATTGGGGTAGCTCCTCTTATTTTGATTATTGCGTTTCCTTCCATCGCCTGGCAAAGGAATGATGAAGGATTTCAGCTCTCGCCACCTGTTCACATAAATTAGAGAATCAATTGAAGTGTCGGGTTCAGGTGGATAGCTAAGCTGGCAATATAAGAGAAGTGGCCCGGAGTCAAAGGGGCCAAAATCATTTCGATTACCTGCCATTGCTCTTAGGGGCCTAGAGTTTAAGCAAACTCCGATTCTGGCTAACACAGTAGTAAACTCCTCAAACGAAAATCTCTGGGCGTGCGAGGCATATTTGGGATGTATCTTAACACTTTTGAAACCGACCATCTTTTTGCTTTAAGTTACTGCGGGTATGCATTGAAAGGCACCGACGGAACTTAATTGATATTTTACATCAATGAGAAATCGGATTTGGTCCCATCCAGTTTTCTCATTGACTCTTCCACGAGCCTGGAGCCAAAGTTCAGCATGTCAGCTTCCAAATGTCAACTTGTTAGCCCTCGGCTCACGACACCCAGATTTAAAACGAGAGCAGCGAACCGATCACTATGGTTACAAGTTCGCCTGCTAGCTTCCAAATTCAGAAGCGGGCTCGTGAGTCGAGAACCGCCAGGTTCAACCGAGCCGGGAGGCAGTTTTTGTCATGGGAGCAGCTTGCTCGTGAGCTATTACGAACCCTGGTCCTAACCAAGGACGATAGCAGCTACGACAAAGCATGGTGCATTTTCTCGGGGCAGACTCTTCGAGATAATAAATAATAAGAAAGTTGCAATGAAGCATTATGTGGATAGATCGCCAGTGCTTTCTTGGGGTAACAACTTTATGGCAAGGGAATAAAGTCGAATTTTTTCATTCGGCAGCTTCTACTTATTTTGGATTTCAAAGGGGTCTGCGAAGTTATGTCCTGTGCATATAAATATGCGAGACAGACTTGTTCTCTCCAGTTTTAGGGTGTATATAATACCCAAAATTCCAACCTAATTCGTCGAAACATTCATGAGTTTTCACAACGTACCGAATACTTGTGGATATGTGCTTTTGAATCTCTAATCACAGGTATGTGTGAGAGACCGCAGAAGTCTGAAGTTCATTCGCATAAATTGATTCGGTTGAATGAAAGGGTTAAATACTAATACGTAGCCTTGTGTCGAACTCGTTCACTAGTTCTAGAACTCTTTCATTTAAGGTGCCCGGGAATAACAATCATGAACATAATCTCCTATCGAACATGTGCATTATGTTCGTGAAGGAGATGTTTGGTCACCCTCAATGAACTATATAGTTCATGAACTATCCAACTCTATTAGCATGGGACTTTCTCTACTTTTCTAGTTCGTTTCGAACAATTAAAGTTCGCTTTAAACTACCCTAAGTTCGCTTCAATCTACTAATATATGTATATGGTTTTAAGTCTTTCGGTTCGTTCAACCAAGTGCTAATATAGTATTTTCAGATCTGAATTTCAAATGAAATTTTAATTTGCAATTGTGCCAGAGATTAATGGTCTCCTTAGTTACCTCCACAGTTTTCTCATTTAATTTCATTGAATTTCCCGCACTGGTAACTATTTCAATTACGAACGAATAAACGCCTAAGTAGTTTTAAGTTGTTTAGTCTATTCCGCTTCGAACTATTTAAGATCCATCCAAACTTCTTAGTTTTTTAAAAACTACTTTAGGCCGTTTCAATCATAGATTAAAATTCTAAAGATCTATCAAATCGCTCTGGCTTTTTTGACTGAAGGGAATCGAACGTCTGGAAGTTGCAAACCTTAACGCCAACATTTTTACTGTGAATGTCCAAAATATATAAATATATGAACATCGTGAATGCACAAAATTAAAAATGGAGGATATTGTTCGATACTACAGCAGAACAGCTAACAGACGTTCGATTCGTCTCGAAAGAAGCACAAAATGAAATATCAACTGAGCGAGTTGGGTAATCTCGTATATGCAAACCTATGGCTTCAATATTCTGTAGCTGGTTTCAAACTTCGGTAGTTCATTTCAAACTACTTTAAATCACATCAAACTAAACTAGTTCGTTTCGAACTTCCGACTCTCGAATTATGTTAGTCCAGGAGGCATCTATGCTACAGCTGTGCAGTTGGATAGTTCATGAAGTATTTACTAGTTCATTTAGGGTGCCCAGACATCAATCTCATGAACATAATGTACATGTTCGATACAGCGATTATATTCGTGATTGTTATGGCCGGGCACCTTAAATCAACGAGTTCGAAAACTAGTGAACGAATTCGACACAAGTCTATAGAGCTGATTGAAATTTAAGTTGGATATTTGATAGAGGACAGAGTGGATGGGAATGAGCCAGAAACAGCTAGTATCAAACCAAACAGCTAGTATCAAACCAAACCAAGTTTGAAATGATTTGATTTATTTTAATGACAACTAAATTATGTTTGACTCTATTTACATCGAACTGCCTGTTTTATGTCCAACCATAGAGTAACGTCTAACTCTAACTCGAATTCGAAATTTCCAACTGCGCCATTTCATGGAGTTCGGGTTGCTGTTGTATTTTACTCTTTGGTTGGACATAAAACGGACTGAAATAAAAGGAAATGCGTATTTTCGCTCTACGCAACCAACATAAAACATAACTTCGGTGTTATTAGTATTAATCAAATCTGCATGGTTTGCTTCAGGTTGCATGTCGCTCTCTCGCCTATCTACTCTGTTTTCTATCAATTTCCTACTACATAGACCATCGGCTGTGTCATGTCTACCCCCTGGTTTAATTAAAGCTAGTTGGGTTTGATTGAAACTAATGTGGTTTGATTCAAACTAGTGTGGGTTGATTAGACTTGTGGCGAACTCATTCACTAGTTCTTGAACTCGTCCGTTTAAGGTGCACGGGCATAACAATCACACACATAGTGGTTATATCGAACATGTAGATTAACTTCGTGAGGGTCATGTCTGGTCATGTTCGATACGGTTATTACGTTCGTCGTTATTATATTCGGTCAATTTAACTGAACGAGTTCGAAGTAAAAATAATTTTCTTCATAAACGATTTTGGAATGTTTGTGCCCGGAGATGGCAAACACGAACTTAATCGCCAGATCGAACATGTAGATCACATTCGTGAGGGTCAGGTCTGGACACCCTAAATTACCTATATAGTTCATGAACTTCCAAACTCTAGTTTCACTGTAGTAATGTTCGTTTCACACTCGACAGATTTCATTATAATCTATTTAGTCTGTTCTCAATTAGTGCATGTTCCAAAGAAGTTTAATCAGTTTTTGATTGTTCATAATATCCAACAAAAAATATTGTATTCTAATTATCCCCCAGATTTATTCAGTCGGTATTATGGATAAAAAACACAATTTTTAATTACAATAAAAAAATGATATTTAGCAGTTCCTAACAAAATATATGCAAACTCCGCTCAATTCTCCCAACATATTAATTGAAAATAATATCGATCTACCGGACCACCTTAACGTATCCAAAAAATTCTTTCACCGTATCGAATTCCATTGGACAACTTAATGAATTCTTAATGATGACAAAGTGAAGGAGATTCAAACATCAAGATTTTAAAAATAGATATTAAAATAATGTGCCCACTGTGTTGATTACATAACAAGTTATACGAGTACAAACGACCCCGAAAAGCTATGATATTCGTTTTGTAAAACATCAAGTCAAAACAAAGAATTTAACACTCTGAGGCAAATACTTCATGATCATATCTTACGTAAAATATTTGCGAAACGCCAAAAACATGAGAAGAGAATATCAAAGCAAAGACTCAAACAAACAAACAAAAAACAATAATAAACTATGACGTTTTACTGACCAATTTTTCAAAATAAATTCGTCTGCAAACGGTTAAAATTCAGTAGGCAAATTAACTTTGAGATTTTATGATTTCAAGAATGTTAATTTATCTTTTTTTTAGCTTAGGAGCGGTATAGAAGTTATAATGTAGTCTGTTCGTCTTGCCAGCCATTCATCAGCCTATAGCCTTGAGGTCTATGTCATTATGACCGTGGGTTTTGGAGTGAGGGAACATCTATGTATACCTCCTATCATTATGTCCAAGATAATCGCCGATATGTCTAGAAAAAAGTTCAATTGGATTTATAGTTATAATAGCAACACCAGTTGTGAGCTTCATGGAGTTTGTAGTGATCTCTAAGTGTCCTACACAAAGCTGAAAGTTCAAAAAGAACTCAGTCGGATAACGTAACCGTGTAAGAGACAACCTCGTTGCAACATCATGTTGTTTCAGAAATCTAGTCAGTTAAATCTGAAGTTGTAGTCCAACACTGATTGAGTTCAATCAAAATCATGATCAATATCAAAAATGGGACTCTAGTGATCCTCGTTTCAAACTAGTGCATATCGTTTTACACAAGTTAACAGCGTTAGAATCTAGTATAAGTAGACTTGTGTCGAACTCGTTCACTAGTTCTCGAACTCTTTCATTTAAGGTGCCCGGGCATAACAATAGCGAATATAATCGCTGTATCGAACAAGTGCTGGTTCGTTTCAAACTACATTAGTTCGTTTCAAACTATTTCGGTTTGTTTTCAAATACCTTAGTTCTACCTATAGTGCTACAAACTCGTTGCAACATCATGTTGTTTCAGAAATCTAGTCAGTCAAATCTGAAGTTGTAGTCCAACACCGAATGAGTTCAATCGAAATCATGATCTATATTAAAAATGGAACTCTAGTGATCATCGTTTCAAACTAGTGCAGATCGTTTCACACAAGTTAACAGCGTTTGAATCTAGCAGACTTGTGTCGAACTCGTTCACTAGTTCTCGAACTCGTTCATTTAATGTGCCCGGGCATAACAGTCACGAATATAATCGCTGTATCGAAAATGTAAATTATGTTCATGAGGTTAATGTCTGGTCACCCTCAATGAACTATATAGTTGATGACCTACGCATCTTCAGAATCTAGTGAACATCATTTTAAACTAGTTAACATCGATACAAACTACTCTGGTTCGTTTCAAACTACATTAGTTCGTATCAAACTACTTCGGTTTGTTTTCAACTACCTTAGTTCAGTTAGAAAAACTTTAATTTATTTTGAACTACTATAGTTTGTTTCAAATTACTTAAGTATAATTTCACACTAACTTTTATCGCTTCGAACAACTTTAGTTAATTTCAAACTACCTTCAAGTTTTAGAAACTACTGAGCATTTTGTCAAACTTTTCTAATGTGTTAAAAAATACTTTAATTCATTGCACACTCCAGTCGTTTGATTCGAACTACTTTAGTCTTAGTGTTTTAAACTACGTTCATGTTTTTTTTTTTTTTGTTCCAACTAGATTTGTGTCCGCACTCGTTCACTAGTTCTCGAACTCGTTCATTTAAGGTGCCCGGGCATAACAATCGCGAATATAATTGCTGTATCGAACATGTAAATTATGTTCATGAGATTGATGTCTGGTCAACCTAAAAGAACTATATAGTTCATGAACTACCCAACTCCAGTTTCAACCAAGTTTTGTTGGTTGCAACCAGCCTTAGTTCGTTTCAAACAAATTTAGTTTGTTTTGTCTAGTAGATTTAGTCCAAGAACGAAAGTAGACACATATGATGACGAGATAGTAGGTCAATTCATTAGTATCAATCAAACACTATTTAAACTTAGTTTGCTGCATGGTTTGCTCACAGAGCAATACTAAAGAGCCTCCACTACTCTCTTCGATGCCTCTGGATGACGATGAGGTAGTAGGTCATTTCATCGAGTTCGAGTTGCTTTGGTAATTTACTCTTTGGTTGGCATAATACGGACAGAAATAAGAGGGAATACGGATTTTCGTTCGATGCAAACATAATTTATCTGTCATTAGTATCAATCAAACACTTTCAACTTAGTTTGCTGCGTGGTCTCTAATCTGTATGCCTTTTGTGGACTCTCATTCTACTTCATTTCCCTAGTGGATTTTCGATCAGCTGTGCTATAGAAACCCCCTGGCATTACTAAAGAGCCTCCATTACTCTCTTCATGACGAGGTAGTAGGCCATTTCATCGAGTTCGAGTTGCTTTGATAATTTAATTTTTTGGTTGGCATAATACGGACAGAAATAAAACGGAATACGGATTTTCGTTCGAAGCAAACATAATTTAGCTGTCATTAGTATCAATCAAACACTTTTAAAGTTAGTTTGCTGCATGGTCTCTAATCTGTATGTCTTCGTTGGTCTCTCATTCTTTATCATTTCCGTATTGACTTTTCGATCAACTGTATCATAGAAACCCCCTCGTTTGATATTGGTTGCTTATTGTTCTCTCGCCCATCCACTCTGTTCTCTATCATTTTCCTATTATTTAGTCGATCAGCAGTGTCATGGATACCCCCTGATTAGATCGCTTACGGTACTGGAGTGCAACAAGAAAATAAACAAACCATCAACGACAAGCAGTCTTGGGATCGTATAGACTCAGGGGCACTGCACCGTTTTTGTGAAACGAAAGGTATGATAAGCTGGCTCAGGTAGATTCCAACGAGCGGACAGTGAAAATTAAAAACGCGAAGTCTTGCCAGGAAATATGGCCGTCAGTGGTGTAATGGTAGTCTGTGCGGCTCTTGTACATGAGATTATGGGTTCGATCTGTGCTCTGACCAGGTTAAGTATTTTTCGACGGCGATCATCTCACATAGTGACGGCGACACTATCACAACTCACTGCTTGTGAGAAGCTATCCCCAATCCTTTCATGGGATGTAATAGAAAACCATTTTTTTTAAAAAGGCAAATTTTGAAGTTTGAGGTGCCGTAACTCAGCTATTTCTGATCAGATAGAAATTTACAGCATATTGACGGAAAGGGCATTCAATTACCTTTCCAACGATATGTCATTTATCTCTCGATTGGGCTCCACAAGGGTTTGAGTGGGACCATATACCGAAAAACACAAAAGTACCGTTATCCAAAAAAACGGTACTTAGAAAAAAATTACAGCGTTTTTCGAGTTCAGGAGTTCCCAATTAACTTATCTAGGCATGCGGTGTTCTTGGTATTTTTTGGCTTTAAACCAGTGAATAAAACCGACTATAGGGTGCAAACACCACAACAATGTTTATAGTAGCCTCAAATGTCAAGTGTATTATAAGTCCACACACATGTCTTATATAAAAGAAACATCCACCACATTCGACCATTTAATGACTGTCAATTTTAACTGGTAATGAAACACGAATTTCAAATGGTGGTGACTTTTATGATCTTTGGACATTTCGGAATAGTATTTATATCTTGTTGTTGTTAGTCTGCGATCCCTTCTAGATGTAGTTGTTGTTGTAGGGGAAAAGTGTTAAAAATCACTTAAAAAAGTCATTACTTTTTCCAATGATATGGCTGTTTCTACGTTTAGGAACTTCTTTCTCCATGCTGTTTTGGGTGTCTATGAACTTTTTTAATGACTCTTGAATGTTAAGATTTTCCTAGATGTGTTTTCATATGGTTAATTAACTTGTAGCCATTTTAAAAGGTTTTCATGAGATTTTAAAGTTATTGTTGATTTTTTTTTTATGGTTCAGGTAATTGTTGTTTATTTTGCTTTCTGTTTTTTCCCCCCAATTTTTCAGGTATAATTTTCCTAAACAACATAATGGGGCGGGAAATTTAGAAAGAGAAAAAATGTTGCTCAGGTGTAACATTAAGTGGCAGTTGTTGAATGATGATGAGATGAAGCGATTTTGACATTTTCTGTCAAGTGTAGAAACAAACTGTCATTTCAAAGTTTAACACCGAAGACATTGTAGGATAAGGGATTCAACTCTTTGGAAAAGTACCCATTCGAAAATTTAAATTATTGTCTCGTATTCTACTAAAAATAAATAATTTTTGTAAATTGGGATTCTAACCAGATGGTCGCTCAATTTAGGTAGATTCTTATTATAAGAAAAGTAAACACAAATATAACTATTTCCCATTACAACTATGAGAAATAGTTCGACCAAATCCTTATGTAATTGAACAGGTTTCCTCTACTGTTTGTATTCCATGTATGCATCATTGGAGTTAGAGAATTCATTTAATTTTTTTCCATTTGTTTATTTGTTCTTAGCGATTTTAATTTCATTTTTTTTTTAGCAATTATGCAAAAAGTGGTTGCCATGAAATAACTATATTTTTTTCCTCTCTATTTCATATGAAAAAATGCATCATTCATTTGTGGTGTTAAAAAGTATTAGTTAAATGAACAAGTTTTTCCATTTACTTGCTATAAATTTGAAAATATGTACATATAAACAAATGATCGTCACAGTGATGGCGAAAATATTAACTATTCATTGAATAACATTTACCATTTAACAACTATGGTACCAGCGGAAGTATGCAACTAATAGAGATGGATGCAACTAGTTGAATAGTTCTCGAAATCGTTCATTTAAGGAACCCGGACGTAACAATCACGTAAATAATTGTAAATGTACAAACGACTGTGAGGATAATGCCTGGGCACCCAAAATGAGCTAGAGTTGGGTGCAACTTTATCACTTTATCTGGAACTCGTTCACTCGATCTCGAACTAGTTTATGTTGTATATTCAGGCATAATAATCACAAACAATGTCCTAAGCATCATATATGGATGTACAACAAAGTACAAGATCAATTGATCAATATGGTCCCAACAACTTCATAGTTGACGAATTACCCAATTCAAACAACTAATATTTGTTCCCGGGATGAGTTGGAATTTATAACGTTTTGGCCAAACTGAATGTGAGATCTAATAGCAATTCAAACTATATTGGTTGTTTCAAACGTGGCAATCTAGCTCGATTCTAAGTAGAGTTGGGTAGATAATAGACTTGTGTCGAACTCGTTCACTAGTTCTCGAACTCGTTCATTTAAGGTGCCCGGTAGAGTTGGGTAGTCCATGAACTATATAGTTCATTTAGGGTGACCAAACAACTCCCTCACGAACATAATGCACATGTGCGATACAGCGAGTATGTTCGTGATTGTTATTTCCGGGCACCTTAAATGAACGAGTTCGAGAACTAGTGAACGAGTTCGACACAAGTCTAGTGCCCGGGCATAACAATCAGGAATATAATCGCTGTATCGAACATGTACATTATGTTCGTGAGGTTGATGTCCGGTCACCCTAAATGAACTAGTATATAGTTCATGAACTACCCAACTCCAGCTGATAATGAACTATATAGTTCATTTATGGTGCGCACACATGTTCCTTACAAACATAATCTACATGTTCGATATGGTTATTATGTTCGTCGTTATTATATACGGTCACTTTAACTGAACGAGTTCGAACCAAGCCTAAATTCTAGTACAAATGATTTGTCTTCAGAAACGATTGTGGAATGTTTGTTAATATGAAATCGACTAAATTTTAGAGCCTTCGGTGCTTAAACTATGTTGGACAATTATAAACTTGTTTGCAGCAATTTTTTTTTTGACAATATGTGTGGCCTTTCTAACATTTTAAATTCTTTCAAATGGGTTTATTCAAACTGGCGTGGTTTGATTCAAGCTAGTGTAGTTTGATTCAAACTAGTGTGCTTTGATTCAAGCTAATGTGGCTTGACATAAAATGGACAGAAGAAAAAGGGAATGCGAATATTCGTTCGAAAGAAATTTAGCTGTTATTAGTATCAATCAAATACTATACAAACTTAGTTTTTCCATGGTTTGTTTCTGATTGCTTATCGCTCTCTCGACAATCTACACTGTATTCTATCAATTTCCTACTACATAGACGATCAGCTGTGTTATGGATACCCCTCTGGTTTAATTGAAGCTAGTATGGCGTGATTCAATCTACGATAATGTGGTTTGATTCAAACTAGTGTGGTTTGATTAGACTTGTGTCGAACTCGTTCACCAGTTCTCGATCTCGATCATTAACCATTACAATCACGAACATAGTAGTCATATCGAACAAGTAGATTATATTCATGAGGGTTATGTTCGATACGGTTATTACGTTCGTCGTTATTATATTGGATTACTTTAACTGATCGAGTTGAAAATAAAAATGAATTTTCTTCTGAAACGATTTAGTGCCTTAGTTTGAACTCGTTCACTAGTTCTCGTTCATTTGAGCTGCCCGGGCATAGCAATTTCAAACATAATGGTCATATCGAACATGTGGATTATATTCATGAGGGTCATGTCTGGTCATCCTAAATGAACTTATAGTTCATGAACTACTCGACTGTTGGGTTAATTCAAACTAGTGTGGTTTGATTTAAGCTTGTGTGGTTTGATTCAAACTAGAGTGGTTTAATTCAAGCTAATGTGGTTTGATTCAAACTGTTGTGGTTTGATTCAAAGTAGTGTAGTTTGATTCAAGCTAGTGTGGTTTGATTCAAACTAGTGTGGTTTGATTCAAACTATTGTGGTTTGATTCAAACTAGTGTGGTTTAATTCAAACTACTGTGGTTTGATTCAAACTGGTGTGGGTTGATTCAAACCAGTTTGGTTTACTTCAAGGTAATGTGGTTTGGTTCAATCTAGTGGGGTTTGATTCAATTTACTGTGGTTTGATTCAAGCTAGTGCGGTTTGATTCTAACTAGTGTGGTTTGATTTAAACTAGTGTTGTTTGATTCAAACTAGTGTGGTTTGATTTAAACTCATGTGGTTTGATTCAAACTCTTGTGGTTTGATTCAAACGAGTGTGGTTTGATTCAAACTGGTGCGGTTTCATTCAAACTAGTGTGGTTTGATTCAAACTTGTGTGGTTTGATTCAAACTCTTGTGGTTTGATTCAAACGAGTGTGGTTTGATTCAGACTAGTATGGTTTCATTCAAACTGGTGTGGTTTGAGTCAAACCAGTGTGGTTTAATTCAAGCTAATGTGGTTTGATTCAATCTAGTGTGGTTTGATTCAAACTAGTGTTGTTTGATTCAAGCTAGTGTGGTTTGATTCTAACCTGTGTGGTTTGATTCTAACCTGTGTGATTTGATTCAAACTATTGTGGTAGCTATTGTAGCTCTGTAAAATTCCTACTATTTCACTGAAATCCGGTGAATGGTTTATAGATGTTGCACACACTTAGCGCTTTAATCATTAAAAGTTGTGAGAAATTTGAGAAACGTGTTTATGTATGATAAATCGTGTCTCAAACCTCTCATTACTTTTTATGAATAAGGCCGTTAATATATTACTCTATGCGAAGCACTACCTTAATTGGCAAGGTAAGAGACCTTGTGAGCGATAGGGACCCAACTCAATGTTCGATGTAAACATGATATTCTTCACCTATAACAGATTCCAGACTGTATATGGTAGCAATACTTTGATTCCATGTCAAACCAACTATTTGTTTCAAACTTATATCACGTGCGTTTCTAACTAGTGAAGCTTAGGCGTCGTAGAACTTCACCTCAAGATGTTGTCGCAGTCTGTCTAATTGCTTCCACTTGTTTCTAATCATATAGACTTTACTGTAAATTTGATAATAAATCTATTAAAGTAACAAGTGTTGCCTATTGCAAGCTAAGATTCAAGCTTAAGCTTCTAGTTACAACACTGACTAGAAATGTTAATGCTGATACAGCTGCAACTGTTGCTGTTCCTGCTGCTGCTGCTGTTGGCGCTGCTGTGTACAACTAATGCAAATTGATTGCCTTTGGCAACATTTCTTATGGATATGGAGTGGATTTAGCACTAAACATGCAACTTAAGTAAACACATTAAATACGAAACAACTACTAAAGAAATGAGTAATAGCTATAATAGTCAGGCAACATTTCCATATTTTGATCTTAAAGTTTAGATCTTTTCTCCACCCAATGGAACAGTGGGACGCGAGACGGGACGATCATTGCACAGCAACGAATATCTGATTTTGCATCGACATAAACTAATTTGCAAAGCGGCATTAAGGAACTTTAAAACGTAATTGACAGTTTGTGTCGGCACCCCGGCACTTTGATGTTAGTGCCCGTAGTTACTTCGACCATTGGGAGCTGGAGGTAATTTGTGTTTTAATAGGGTGCACGTAGCCAGCAAGTTGGTAGGTAGTTCGTAGTAGTAGCAGTAGTGCTCACATAAGTGTCGGATGGTGTTTTCATTTAAATCATTTGCGGGTATTAAAATTTAACACTTTAACAAACATATAATTTACCCAAGGCGACCGATAATAAAGACGGCTTTTATAACTGGCACAATAGTGTTTAGAATGTTAACAACAAGACAAAACAAAGTGTACAGTGTTTGCATAATGTTGACAGTGGTAGAGAGAGACCGTGGGAGAGAACAGATATTTTAGAATTTAAACGAAAGAGAGCTAACGTATAACTGCATCGCTACAACGTAAATATTCATGACCGCAAACAACAAAATCGTTGGATGTACGAAACTGTTTATTGCAGCAATGATATTTGTACGTAAGGCGATGAAAAGTTTACGTCAGCTTATCCCTAACTAAACTAGTCATAGTGGCGACTCTTCGACTAAGACAACGCACCGCTTCTAATGGAACAATATCACACATATTGAACGACGAATTACATCCTCATAGATTAAGTCATCACCCAAACAAACGCCTATTTTGAAGGGCTCCTTAAATCAAATTTTTTGTGAAAGATCAATAAATTGAAAATAGGTTGAATGACGTTTAATACCTTTAAAATAGAAAATATCATAGAGTAACGACGTATAGAGACGCCAACTCTCTCAGTAAACTGATGACATTTGGTGTGTTGCAGATGGGAGGTTGTATGTTGGAAAGAATTGCTTTCATAATACCAGATAGAGGCAATGGCTCAAACCATCCAACAATAAATCAACAACAGCATTTTGATTTGTGCGTTAATATTTTTGTGTAAATACACCACAAACACGTGGAAGGATCAATAAGTCCGTGACTCTTCGAACTTCCCTCGTAGTTACATGAAATGCAAAACTGCTCCCATCAAGTAACACCTGTTATTAGACTTCTGTCAAATTTTTCCAAAGGTCAAAAGTTTCGTCTTTGGCTTTGCTTTTAACAGCTGCTCAAAACATACAGCAACGTGCATTTTTTTTAAATGGAAAAAAGTGAATTTCGAGTGTTCATTAAACATTATTTTTTGCGGAAAAAAACCGTCAATCAAACCAATGAAAAGCTTGATAACTACTATGGGGACTCTGCACCATCGATTTCAATGGTAAAAAAGTGGTTTATAGACTTTCGTTGTGGTCGCACAAGCACAAATGACGCTGAACGTTCTGGACGGCCAAAATGTCGAAAAATCCACGATATGGTGCGTGAGATTGTTGATGCTATAGGCATTTTATATGGCAGTGTGGTTTCGATTTTAAATGATCAAATTGGAAAGCTGTCTGCAAGATGGGTGCCGCGTTTGCTCTCAATTTACCATAAACGTACAGGTGCACACGTGTGTAGTCTCAATGGTAAAATTCCGTGAATTGGGCTACGAATTGGTACCTCATCCGCCATATTCTCTGGCCCCCAGTGACTATTTCCTATTTACAAACCTAAAGAAATGGCTCGGTGGAAAGAGATTTAGCTCCAACTATGAAATTATTGATCAAACAAATGCCTACAAATGCCCCCAGTGACTATTTCCTATTTACAAACCTAAAGAAATGGCTCGGTGGAAAGAGATTTAGCTCCAACTATGAAATTATTGATCAAACAAATGCCTATTTTATGGAACTCGAAAAATCATATTTTTGGAAGGGATACACAAATTGGAGAAACGTTGGACTAAGTGTATTGAGCTAAAAGAAGATTATGTTGAAAAAAAATTTCTTGCATACTGGATTTGTTTGACTCCAACTAGTGTGTGGATTTATTCCAATCTGGTGTTGTTTGATTCAAACTGGTATTGTTTGATTCAAACTGGCATTGTTTGATACAAACTGTTGTTGATGGATTCAACTGGTGTTGTTTGATTCAAACTGGAGTTGTGTGATTCAAATTGGTATTGTTTGATTCAAAGTAGATTCGTCGGTATTATGTACGGGCAACCTAATTGAACGAATATATTTCTCTATGGTTTGATATAATATGGACAGAAATAAAAGGTAATGCGTATTTTCGTTCGATACAAACAACATAAAACATAAATTAGCTGTCATTAGTATCAATTAAACAGTATTTAAACTTAGTTTGCGGCATGATTTATAATCTCTATATCTTTTATGGTCTCTCATTCTACATCATTTCCCTAGTAACTTGTCGATCAGCTGTGCCATATAAACCCCCTGGTCCAAACGAAGAGTAAAATACAACAGCAACTCGAACTCGATGAAATGGGCTACTGCCTCGTCGTCATCGCGAGAACGTAAAGAGAGGGATATAGACTATTATCTATTGCTCTGTGGTCAGTCACTCACCTTCGTTTCAAAAAGCAACTCTATATCTTTCGACTAATCGCTCGCATGTTTTTACATGTGTTTGTTTTGTTGCTGTTCAAAGCATTAACATGAAGTTGACGTTGACTTAATTTTTGAGCAAGAGATAAGATTCCGAGCAACCAGTATTTGCAGGTGCTGCAAAATTGGAATTTTTATGTTGAAATGAATATATATTTTAATAGAAATTTTGGAACGAAGATCCTTATCGCACGTTGCGAGGTTGGGGCTAAATAACAAAAAATTAAACCACTTTTTAACACTATTATGCTACAACCCAGTATTATCAACTATATTGTTTGCTTTTGCTTTGGTTTGTGTCTAGACTAACATATGTTGGGAAATTTCTTGTTTAATGGGAAGTTTTCTAGCTGGAGTCTGTAACCAATATTTAGTTATATTGTAGTTTTTAACCCAATAAAAAGTAACTTTAGAAAAGCCAAAATGAAAGATGTTTAAAAAAAGAACATTTTCTTAAATAAGTACGTTTTCTTAAAAAAAGTTAATATTCCAAAAAAAAAAATCCATTTCATATTCTTCAACAAAGTACCGTTTCTTAAAAAAAATACCTTATCTTAAAGTAGTACCTTTGCTTAAAAAAAGGAAATTTTCTTACAAAAAGTGCCTGTTCTTAAAAAAGTAAATTTTCTTACAACCAAATTACCGTTTCTTAAAAAACTACATTTTCTTTAAAGAGTACTTTTTTGTGAAACAAAATAACTTTTCATGAGATAAGGACCTACTCTTCAAAATGTACCTATTCTTGAAAAAAGGACCACTTCTCAAAAAAAATCCTATTTCTTAAAAAACCCCATTTTCTTCAAAAAAATATCTTCACTTAAAAAAATAAATTTTCTTACAAAAATTCCTTTTCTTAAAAATAAAAAATTACCTTTTCTTTTCTTTTCTTGAGAAAAATAGCCTTTCGGAAAATAAGTAAATTTTCTTAAAAAATAACCTTTTCCTAAACTTCTTTAAAAAGTACCTGTTCTTAAAAAAAGTACTTATTTGTAAAAAAAAAACATACTCTTATGGCTTTTTCTTACAGAAAGTACTTATTAAAAATAGTACCTTTTCTTAATAGCTCTCGTAATAGCACCAAATTAATACAATGGATACAACTTTTTATCCAAAGAAAAGTTGAAAATTTTTTTTTTTCGGCGGCCCATATTTCCCGTATTGCGGGCCCCCAAATTTTGAACATATAACCTTCAATATCTTCTACATTTTTGGACGCACCGGAACAATATGGATATCGTTGGAAAGCATATAAAAATGTCTTTAAAAATACGTATTTATATCCACGATTCATTAACCCATTGCGAGCCAATTCATTATATTCGACTTTTATAACCCTTCTTTCTCTGAAAAAAGGCTATTATCTAAGAATATTGTCAATATGAAGGTGCTAATTTGACAATGCTGTCGGAAAGGTGGGCCTTGCAGCAAAAATATTGCACTTTATTTGTCCTTGTCACCCTTTAAAATCCGGAGAAATTAAGAGTGAAAGCACAGTATTTTTTTAAAAAACATCGTGCGATTTTTCTGATTTTGCCACACATCGACTTAAGGTACAGAGTGAATTTGAACTCCCCTAAATATATAAATCTAACGATTTTCAAAAAGGTATACCACACGGTACGAGCAGCGTAGGTCCCACTTTCTCACATTTCTTACTTTTTCTTTAACTTTGGTTTTTAGAAAAAAAGATTTTTTATCCGATATCTCCATAACTAATCAAGTTATCGAAAATTTTCATTTAATATTTTTCAATTATTTTAACCTGTATTATACAAAACAGCGCCAAAACCAATCAGTAAATGCAATTTTCTAAGCATAATATCTCCATATATCCGAACTTTGGAGGCCCATAACTCCGAAAATATCGCTTTCCGACAAACTTTTTTTTAACATTTTAGCTTAAAATAACGTGTTTTACGACCCCGAAAAAAGAAATAAAATCGGAAATTTGGGCCCAACTGGTCAACTGCTCAAAGTTTATCATTTCACAAAAAGGATATTTTCTTAAAGATCCATTTAAATTATCGTATTTTTCAACGGGCGCCTTAGGCGTGTTGGAACTATCTAGTACATAATATATAGCGAAAGAAACTTCGTTCCAACCGGGTGTCCCCTGTCACCTCATGTAATTTTTATTATAATGAAATTTTTTCTATCCATTGTGTTTCTTCCAGTAAATTCTATTTAAATTGTTTTTATTTCAAGCATTTATTTGATTTCCAGCTATGCGAGTACCAAACGACAAGTGTGAGGTTGTGACATTTTCGTTCGCACAGATGACAGCGAAAATACAATAACACTTAAAACCCTGCGAAGAACGAAAGCGAGTGACTGAGTTTCGTTCGCTTAGATTTTCTTTCGAGAACGTGGGTTTGGCTCGTTTTGTTGTTTGGATGAAAATATAAAGTGTGATTGGAACTTGTCGCAAATATAATATACTTGTGTCTAAACATATTGTGTTTGCTATTCAATATTACACATTTGAGACACAATGACTAATATGTTATAATATATGTGTTTGCGACCCACATATATTTATGTTTGTGATACAAATACAGCTGTGTTTGTTGCACTATCTATGATCTCTCGAGAGCAAGAGAATAAAAGAGAGACAACGAGAGAGTCTATCTTGTAAGTGTGTGTTCTGTATTTTTGCATTATTCTCTCAGCCAGTGAGTCATAAATATTTCTGACTGTTCGTGTAAATTGCAGATGAAGTGTTTCTTATTTTGGCTGATGTATTGCGTTTTAGTTTCATTTATTCAGTCGTTAATGGTTCATCGGACAGAGGATATCAAAAGCGATTGATCAGTGTAAAAAGAATAAACGAAGGCTCGGACGGTTAAATGGTTTGTGAAGTTACTTTGGTTTTTGTGTATGTGTTTCGTATATATGTTTGTGTGCTACGATTTTGAGGAAAGGGCAATAAGTAGTAGTAGTATATGATTTTATTAAAAAAGTTAACAAAAATTTTAATAGTGTTACTTCTTAAACTAAATCATAGTAAGACATAACAAAAATGTTGTGTGTCTGATTGGCATATCGCAGTTATAATAATAATAACAAACAATTTTTTTGACTGAAATACATTTATACATAATAATAACAAACAATTTTTTTGACTGAAATACATTTAGGTTAATATGATAATATTTAATATTTAAGTTACAAAAGCAATTCATTTAAATTGTGTGAAATTCGGATAAAATGAGATTTCTATAGTTAATACAATTCAATAAATACTTATATAGACGCATGTAATCTTTGCCATTTAGAACTTCATAAACCTCTTCAATTGACAAAAATCTTTTACCAAGGAACTTTAACCGATAACTAGAAAAAATTGGGCACTTGCCTATTAAATGATTAGTGTTTTCCTGTTCATTACAGTTGCAAAGGGTGCACATATTATTATCGTTGCCATTAAAAGCACGAGCATTCAAATTTAGCAGGCCGCCTCTAGCTCTTAGAACCAAGCTTACGAGGTGTGCTGAGTTACTATCGCAGAAGTAAGGACGAATTTCATGTTGCAATGCCGGGATTTATAAGTGAAATGAAAATAAAAGAAAACCCTACCTAATCAATATTAAAACTCGTGTTTAAGAAAGGGCAATAACGTGAAGCCCTTTGTCTGTCCGAGCCTTTATTGAGAAAATCGGAATGGCGGATCATTTGAGAAATAAGTGTAATAAAAAACACACAAATAATTAATCCACGCTTGGCTTGCATGAACCCGATTTGTACGATATATACATATCTTGTTTGTGTACCAACGCATAGTGATAACCAACACATAGTTGAAACCTTCCAAAAACAAAAACGTGAGAGACAACAAAGAAGGGAGAAGCAAAAGAGTAGCAGATTATCATTTCATGAAGAAAAACCAAATAATGCATTCAATGCAAATAAATGTATAAAGGACAGTTTTAAATCTATTAATTTTTTGTACATATTAATTATTAAATAATACATCTATATTAAAATCGAAGAATAATTCGTTTCTAAATATTATTATATTTGGGAGGAAATTGGCATATGTTTCCACGTAAGTAACGGGTTTTTCAATAAGAGCGCTACAAAAGTTTTCTTAAATAAAACAAAACCGGTTTTAGATACCAATGAAAAGTACGTTCGATGCCATTATGTATGGAACTCGATTTCTTTTGCATGGCCACCACGGGCACGCTTGCAGAAGTCCAGACGCTGAACCCAATTTTCGATGGTTTTCAAGCATAAATCGGCCGATACCGCTGCAATTTCACGTTCGATATTCGTACGAAGTTCTGCAATCGTCGCTGGGTTGTTGGCATAGACCATAGACTTGACGTAGCCTCACAGGAAATAATCTAACTGCGTCAAATCGCACGACCGAGGCGGCCAATCGACTGGGCCATTTCGTGAGATAACACGTTCACCAAACTTGGTTTGTTTGTGGCATTCGCTGTGTGGCTTGTGGCGCCGTCCTGTTGGAACCACATGTCCTCCAAGTCCATATTATCCAATTCGGGCCAAAAATATTCGGTTATCATTGAACGGTAGCGATTCGCATTCACAGTAATGTGCCGGTCTTGATCATCACGGAAGAAGTACGGCCCAATGACGCCGCCGGCCCATAAACCGCACCCAACCGTAATTTTAACGGGATGCAATGATGACTCATGGATTACTTGTGGATTGACAATAACGGATATTTTGCTTATTGACGAAGCCATTCAGCCAGAAATGAGCTGAAGATGATTTGCCGATGAAAATCCGAATCATTTTCCAGTTGTTGCTCAGCCCAATTCACGAACATACGACGCTTATGTTGGTCAAGCGGCTTCAGTTCTTGCGTCAATTTGATCTTGTTAATATGTAGGCCAAGATCTTTTCGCAAAATTCGCCACAACGACGTCACAGATACGCCCAACGCTTGAGAGCGACGTGTGAGAGACACATTTGGGCTTCTTGAACTGAAGCCTCAGCGGCAGTAATATTCTCGACACTACGGGCACTTCTTTGTCTCACTGGTACGGGAACATTTTGTACTGTGCCTGTGGATTCAAATTTTTCCACTAGACGCTCAATTGTTGATCTGGTAGGACGATTATGACGACCATAAATTGGACGTAGCGCTCTTAAAGTTGAGGCCACTGACTCCAAATTTCGGTAGTAAATTTTAATAATTTCGACTCGTTGTTGGCTCGTATATCTTTCCATGATGAAATGACAAACCATACTGAAGAGAAATGTCAAAAGAGCGGGAAAAAATATGGCGTCGTTTGCTGTCCCTATCGATTTACTTTTGTAGCGTCTCTGTTGAAAACCCCTTTATATGTAGGTTTGGGGGAAACACGCGAATGCTTCCACGTAAGTATATGGATGTTTGGGATGAATAACGCATATGTGTCCACTAGGGTGCACCTAACGCCCCACTTGATATGGAATGTCTTGTCCCTAGTCTTAAAACATTCCATTAGGGCTAAAAAGATTTCCTGATTTTTTTTTTTCCAGAAGTGGTTTAGGTGGTCCACCTCATTCATGAACTTTCATACTATTAACGTATGGTATAGATATATAACGGTGTTTTTTCGAATCCATGTAACTCTTTACCTATTGTTCTTAGGAAAATTTGTCCCGAGTGTTTTAGATAGCAATTTCTTCAATCTTTTTAAAAAAATAAATGAAAAACAAAAAAAAAAATTTTGGAATTTTTTTTTTTGCAAAGTGAAAATTTTTTTCAACTTTTTTTTTTTTTTTGCTCAAAAGAAAGTTTAGACCGCTTCGTGGGATGCGACCTATTTATCTATCAAAATAAATGGTTTGTAACTCAAAACAACGGTTTTTCAATTTTAGCAAATGCACTATTTTGAATTTTTTCTATTTTTGTGTGTTTCCAAAACCTTAAAAATAAAACTTATACTGACTGAGAAACTAGACAAATTAACCTTTCCAACGGTATGTAACATGTCTAACTAAAATTTCATACCCTTGATAATCTAATACCCACATAATCAACAGTTTTGCAGACATAAATAAATTTATGAAGAAATTTTTTTTTTGCTTAAAAAATTTAAATTTTGTATTTTAAAAAATCATGAAAAATCACAAACGCAAAAAAAGTGCAGTCTTATTATTTTCACGTAATGTCTCATAACCTATGAACGAAATGAGACGTGGATCATGAAAATCGATGAACGCGTTTCGTTTTATTACAAGAATATTGGTTTTATGTTACAATGAATTTGGATAATCGTACTGAATGAATTTCAAAATACGTACAAAATTCGTTGGAAAAAATTTTGATGACTTTTATGGGTCTCATAATTGAGAAAAAAATGAGTAATAAACAAAAGGTTGCTTTATTTTTATGATTGCATTCTTGCGAATGCCGTTCATATACTCCGTTCCTGTCGCCACCATGTTGGGGAAGTTATCTTGTCACATGTTTTTGATGACCTTAAGATTGAAGTATCGCGGTCACCAGATGTTACCCTCTTCACAAGGTTTCGTAAGAATTTGTCCTTGTTGAAGACAACTGCTTGTGGTGACACTCGTGTGCCATTGTCACGGTTCGACTGTAGCTCATACAGTGAGAAGGTGCAAAGCTTTATAGGTGAACTGAGAACCTGTGTTTTAGAGAAAACTAAATCTGTGATCAGTGAAGGGTAGGCCAGAGATGACTATTTAGAGTTTGTGAACCTGTGCAATCTCTACCTTCAGAATGAGTTAGATGGGCAAACCAAGCCATCCTTTAGACGACCAGGAGCACTCTACAAAGCCCGATGGATGGCCAAGCTGATATACAGCATTAAGATAAGTCTGTTCGAGCAGCAGATTCAAGAACTACCTATTGGGACAATAACAACAAAGCAGCAAGTTCTAAAGGTGAGGGAATTTGTGAATTTTGCCACCCTCATTTATAGTACCTGGTGGTTAACCTTGAATTCTGCTGTTGATGCGCCCTGGAATGACTTGCAGTTGTTTCACTCTCTGTTGAAGTATGAAGATGTAAATTCTGTGAACTCCAAGAGTGCAGTTCGTGCATTTAAAAACCACCTTTGGTATTTAACTGAAGAGATGGTGCCACTTGCACTTTGGAGCAAAAAGGTGCCGGCAGAAACACGAAAGCTATCGCTGTCCGCATGCTAACTGTCCAGCCAGACACTGATCTGACCATACCGAAGAATAGATTTGGAACGGAATTTGGAAAGCCGAAGTTTCCAACGGCAATCACTTTGTCAACAACCCTTGCTTCTTTAGTTGGGAGAGACTCTTGGTTTGTATTTCATCTTTTGAAGTTAGATTCCCAGTTCTTGACAGCGGATGTTGAGATATGGCCAGAATGCGCTTCCTACCAAGAATCATTGATTAACATACAATCGTTAAATGTTGTGAACGATTGTGCTGCGCGTGGTGTAAAACTCAGCTCAGCGAAGACCTTTTCCAGAATGTGCTGCAAGTCGTCGAAAAAATCGCAAACAGCAGCCAAACCTGCGTAAACGCAAAAAAGACACTGAATAAGTGTTTCAACAGAGCACCAGCCACATTAGCCAGTAATCTCACTATGATATTAAAAGCTGTATATTAAAATATAACAGTGTCTACACGTTGTTAGTAACCTTATTGCTTCATTAAACAATATGAACATAAAATTCCTAATGTCTTTTTTTTCCAAATTTAAAGTGGGTGGTGGGGACCACATAAATGATGTTCCAAAATTAAAATTTTTTTAAGCAATTCTCCTTTAGTATATGTAACAAAATAAACATAGGGACAAACACTTCCTACAAACTTTTGAAAATAATGGGGCGTTAGGTGCACCCTAGTGTCCACGTAAAAGCATACATGTGTGTCAGTAAACATGATGCTGGTTGCATTTAAATACTAGTAAGTTTGGGACTTGCAAACATATGAATGTTTGAAGTGAATTCCAAACATATAAATACATGGTTCCTGCAGAATATGTTTGGGAAAATATGTTATAGAGGCCGTTATTTTTCAGCGCGATCGAGAACTATGAATAATTATATTAGTATTCGCTTTTTTAACCTTTTCGACTTATATTGAGATTTTTACAAGAATTGTTCCCACATGGTAGCGACTCGGATATCGCACTGCAGCCAGGATATCATTCCAGAGGTTGTAGCAATCCAATTGCAGTTGCCACAACCGAATTGAGGTTGTCACGTCCGAATTTAGTCCCCACAACTGAAATTCGGTTGAAGCAATCTCTAAAATGGTTGTGACAACCTCTAATGCGGTTGGAAGTAACCTCTAGTCCGGATGTGATAACATATTGCATAACCTCTAAATTCGTTTATATTTCCTATGGATGTAGACAAAAGATTTGTACTTAAAATTGTTTCCTCAATGCGAAATATAACAAATACTTAAACATATAAAATACAAAAACAGTTTTTTTAAAATAAACAAAAAAAAATGCACATATTTGTGAAATTACACCCACTGTGCTTGATATGGAAAATGTAAAGAAATCTGGTTCTACACTCTCCATATACACATACATCTTTGATGTTGTTGATATCTGGGAATAATTTAATTAAATTGAAAACCCAGCAACACCCACTAAGCAGCCAATCCCGTCCAGTCACCCAACCAGCCATCATGCAGCCAACAAACAACACTTGTTGCGACAATCGGCTAAATACTTGTATACAAGTAAAGTATCTCATACTCTAGTTACTTGTGTCATTTATCGATACCAAGAATACCGCGCGCGTTTGTCCACCATGTGTGTGCACTTTTCTTCCATTTAATGAGTGGCGGCAAAAACGCTTTGAGGCCTTGCAAATATCTCGTATTCATTGCACTTAGGAGCGTCTGAATGGATTTACAACAGCAACAATGCAATTGCAAGCAATACTACTTATTGTCTTTGTTCAGATTACAACAAGTAATCTGTGCTGCTGCTCAGCTGTCTATATAATAGTATTTGCATATTTTTAGCATTTAAGCAACAATGTTTGTCCGTTCGCTCGTCTGTTAACAACACCCACCTAAGTGTCCGTCCATCTTATTGGTTTTCCCTCCAGCCGGCCGCCAGTTAATCTCACAGTTTATTTTTCATACTTATTTCTAAGTTTAAATAACCATTAACTACTTATACTTGCACGAGTATTAGTTAGTATGTACATATATCTATCTTGTAGCGTTTTGTGTTTCAGTTAACTTTGCATGTGAACAAAGACTTTTAAGCGACTGCTGGCTGTCATTTTGGCCCCAAAATGACATTTTACTTAATCGGACGGTGTCATTTGCATTTGGTGCCGCACCACACAGTCAAAGATTAGTACATTAGGCGTTTACTTGACCGCAACAAAATGCTGCGTTTAAACTCCCTCCCGACTAATCGTAGGGGGTGTGTGTATGTGTGTGTGTGTGAATCAAGTCCGTCCATGTGCGCTTACATGTGTTAACCAGTTGTAATTGCAAAAACTGAATATCCATTACAAATTTTGCATATTTATTAAAATGTTAATTGAACAATTGGAGAATTGTGAGCTGAGAGGGTATTGTATTTCTAATTTGATAATAATTCTTGTTTAGCAATTATTGAAATACTTAGGAATTTGCAAAATTGTGAGGTCACTTCTAATAATATTTGCGTTAAACTAAAGGGCCCTTCACACTAATTAAACAGTATTATCGTTCTCGTTTGTTTATAACGAAATAAATGAAATACGACGAAATGTAAACATCAATTCGTAGCTGGTGATACAGTTGTCCTACCTAAACTTTTACTGCAAGTGTTGATACTTCCCCGTCGGGAAGTGTTACCACTAGGGTGTTCAAAACCGACAACGCAAAACCAACGACGCCGGCTAATCAGTTTCAATCATAGACTATTACTTAGTGTAGACCTAATAGTTCTCTCACCAAATTTATGACATTAGGCCTGGTGTGATATTTACGTTCGATGTTAAAATGAATTGCTTTACTATTACCAGATAGAGGCAATGTTTCAAAACAACGAACAACAACGGCATTTCGTTTTGTGTGTTAAAATTATTGTGTTACATACAACACAAATGTATGGTAACTATAACAGTCTATAAAAAGGTTTAAAACACATTTCAACAAAACGACTTGAAAAATTAAAGCAAGAAGTTATTGTAATTCCACCTGGTGTATGTCACTTTTCGTCAAACATCTCTCTATCACATCGACCGCAGCAAAAAGAGTGTGAAAGGAAACGTCAGATGAGCCAAATATTCTCTCTAGTATGATTTACTCTATGGTTTCAATACTAATTATAGTTTGCCGCTCTTTTTACAAAGGCGTATTGCCGAATAACCAAACAGCCGACGTTTTATAGGTTAACATTTCATGTTTAAAGTTTAAGGCCCTTATTCATAAAGAGGTGTGAGAGGTTCGAGAGTCGTTTTTTGTATGATAAATCATCTCTCAAGCCTCTCATAACATTTTATGAATACGGCCGTAAATATTTAAAATTTCCTTCAAATTAACTAAACTTAATTCAATTCAATTCAACTCACAATTCAATTCATTAAACTTAAATCAATTCAGTTCAATTCAATTCAACTAAATTTAATTCAATTAAGTTCAAATCAACTCATATAAATGAAATTCAAGTCAATTCAATTCAATTCACGCCAATTCAATACAATTCAATTCAATTCAATTCAACTGAATTCAATTTAATTCAATTCAAGTCAAGTCAATTCAAATCAATTCAAATCATTTCAACTCAATTGAATTCAATTCAAATCAGTTCACTTCAATTCAATTCAATTAAATTAAATTAAATTCAATTCAATTCAATTCAATTCAATTCAATTCAATTCAATTCGATTCAATTTAATTCAATTCCATTCAATTAAATTCAATGCAATTCAATTCAATTCAATCCAATTCAATTCAATTCAATTCAATTCCATTCAATTCAATTCAATTCAATTCCATTCAATTCAATTCAATTCAATTCCATTCAATTGAATTCAATTCCATTCAATTCAATTCAATTCAATTCAATTCAATTCAATTCAATTCAATTCAATTCAATTCAATTCAATTCAATTCAATTCAATTCAATTCAATTCAATTCAATTCAATTCAATTCAATTCAATTCAATTCAATTCAATTCAATTCAATTCAATTCAATTCAATTCAATTCAATTCAATTCCATTCCATTCCATTCAATTCAATTCAATTCAATTCCGTTCAATTCAATTGAATTCCATTCAATTCAATTCAATTCAATCCAATTCACTTCAATTCAATTCAGTTCAATACAATACAATACAATACAAATCAATACAATTCAATTCAATACAATACAATTCAATTCAAATCAGTTCATTTCAATTCAATTCAATTCAGTCCAATTCAATTCAGTCCAATTCAATTTAGAATAATTCAACTCAATTCAATTCAGTAGAGTACAATTTAGTTGAATTCAATTCTACTGAATTCAATTCAATTCGATTCGATCCAATTCACTTCACTTCACTTCACTTCACTTCACTTCACTTCACTTCACTTCACTTCACTTCACTTCACTTCACTTCACTTCACTTCACTTCACTTCACTTCACTTCACTTCACTTCACTTCACTTCACTTCACTTCACTTCACTTCACTTCACTTCACTTCACTTCACTTCACTTCACTTCACTTCACTTCACTTCACTTCACTTCACTTCACTTCACTTCACTTCACTTCACTTCACTTCACTTCACTTCACTTCACTTCACTTCACTTCACTTCACTTCACTTCACTTCACTTCACTTCACTTCACTTCACTTCACTTCACTTCACTTCACTTCACTTCACTTCACTTCACTTCACTTCACTTCACTTCACTTCACTTCACTTCACTTCACTTCACTTCACTTCACTTCACTTCACTTCACTTCACTTCACTTCACTTCACTTCACTTCACTTCACTTCACTTCACTTCACTTCACTTCACTTCACTTCACTTCACTTCACTTCACTTCACTTCACTTCACTTCACTTCACTTCACTTCACTTCACTTCACTTCACTTCACTTCACTTCACTTCACTTCACTTCACTTCACTTCACTTCACTTCACTTCACTTCACTTCACTTCACTTCACTTCACTTCACTTCACTTCACTTCACTTCACTTCACTTCACTTCACTTCACTTCACTTCACTTCACTTCACTTCACTTCACTTCACTTCACTTCACTTCACTTCACTTCACTTCACTTCACTTCACTTCACTTCACTTCACTTCACTTCACTTCACTTCACTTCACTTCACTTCACTTCACTTCACTTCACTTCACTTCACTTCACTTCACTTCACTTCACTTCACTTCACTTCACTTCACTTCACTTCACTTCACTTCACTTCACTTCACTTCACTTCACTTCACTTCACTTCACTTCACTTCACTTCACTTCACTTCACTTCACTTCACTTCACTTCACTTCACTTCACTTCACTTCACTTCACTTCACTTCACTTCACTTCACTTCACTTCACTTCACTTCACTTCACTTCACTTCACTTCACTTCACTTCACTTCACTTCACTTCACTTCACTTCACTTCACTTCACTTCACTTCACTTCACTTCACTTCACTTCACTTCACTTCACTTCACTTCACTTCACTTCACTTCACTTCACTTCACTTCACTTCACTTCACTTCACTTCACTTCACTTCACTTCACTTCACTTCACTTCACTTCACTTCACTTCACTTCACTTCACTTCACTTCACTTCACTTCACTTCACTTCACTTCACTTCACTTCACTTCACTTCACTTCACTTCACTTCACTTCACTTCACTTCACTTCACTTCACTTCACTTCACTTCACTTCACTTCACTTCACTTCACTTCACTTCACTTCACTTCACTTCACTTCACTTCACTTCACTTCACTTCACTTCACTTCACTTCACTTCACTTCACTTCACTTCACTTCACTTCACTTCACTTCACTTCACTTCACTTCACTTCACTTCACTTCACTTCACTTCACTTCACTTCACTTCACTTCACTTCACTTCACTTCACTTCACTTCACTTCACTTCACTTCACTTCACTTCACTTCACTTCACTTCACTTCACTTCACTTCACTTCACTTCACTTCACTTCACTTCACTTCACTTCACTTCACTTCTCTTCACTTCACTTCACTTCACTTCACTTCACTTCACTTCACTTCACTTCACTTCACTTCACTTCACTTCACTTCACTTCACTTCACTTCACTTCACTTCACTTCACTTCACTTCACTTCACTTCACTTCACTTCACTTCACTTCACTTCACTTCACTTCACTTCACTTCACTTCACTTCACTTCACTTCACTTCACTTCACTTCACTTCACTTCACTTCACTTCACTTCACTTCACTTCACTTCACTTCACTTCACTCCACTTCACTTCACTTCACTTCACTTCACTTCACTTCACTTCACTTCGCTTCGCTTCACTTCACTTCACTTCACTTCACTTCACTTCACTTCACTTCACTTCACTTCACTTCACTTCACTTCACTTCACTTCACTTCACTTCACTTCACTTCACTTCACTTCACTTCACTTCACTTCACTTCACTTTACTTTACTTTACTTCACTTCACTTCACTTCACTTCAATTCACTTCAATTCAATTCAGTCCAATTCAACTCAAGTCTACTGAATTCAATTCAGTTGAATTCAATTGAGTTCAATTCAATTCAATTCAACTCAATTCACTGCAATTAAATTTAATTCAATTCAATTCAGTTCAAATTAATTCAATTCAATTCCAATCAATTCAATTCAATCCAATTCAATTAAATTCAAATTCCATTGAATTCAATTGAGTTTCACTCCATTCCATTCTATTCTATACAATTGAATTCAATTCAATCATAGAGAAATAGACAAGAGTTTCTATCCCTCTCTCTCAACATCGAGTTCGAGTTGCTGTTGAATTTTACTCAGTTTAATTCAATTCAGTTGAATTCAATTCAGTTGAATTCAATTCAGTTGAATTCAATTCAATTCAACTCAATTCAATGCAGCAGAAAACATAATATAGCTGTCATTAGTATCAATCAAACACTTTTAAACTTAGTTCTTCCGGTAAAAGAAGATGTTAGTATGCCAATCTCTACCTGCCGTTTGCAGGTCAGGCAGTGGGCCGATAATATGTTCAAGGACAAGTGGAGACTTACTTCAACTTGCAAACAAGCCTTGGTTCTCTGGCCACAGGTGGACAGGAAGAGGACTAGGCAACTACTTAACTTGCCGAGAGGCAGGTTATCCACAATGCTAGGAACACTTAGGGAAATTGTATTGTAGGAAAACACGCCCTAAGATTGGAACATAAAAACTCCACCCTCTGTAGATGCTGCATGGAAGAGGACAAGGAAATGACGAAGCACCTTCTCTTGGATTGCCCTGCTCTGGCAGGAGTGAGAAGTAGGATATTCGGAACACATCTAGTTAACACCGTAGCCCTACAGGATATTCCTGTAGGTCTTATAGACAAATTTATTGAAAGGGCAAATAGTTGCTATAGAGGAAACTGCAGGTATCACAATGGGCTTCTTTAGCCTAAGTGTGCTAGACAGCGTGCTGTCTTGCAGCCTTTTCAACCAACCAACCAACCAAACTTAGTTTGCTGCATGGTCTTTAATCTGTATGTCTTCTTTGTTCTCTCATTCTACATCATTTCCCTAGTGGTTTTTCGATCAGCTGTGCCATAGACACCCCCTAATTCAATTCAATTCAATTGAATTCAACTGAATTGAATTTAATTCAATTCAATTCACTGCAATTCAATTCACTGCAATTCAATTCAAAGCATATAAATATATATATGTATATCGCATCTTAAACCGTATCATTTTACAAAACGAAAAATGCGTCTGGTGAGCGAATGAGCATTAAACACGAACGCGAACGTAATGTTGGAAGAAATATAATTTCTAAGTCTCACTTTTGGGTTAGGTTGAAAAATATAAATGACAAATATGGCAATTTTATCGAAAGCCTTAAGTTGTACAACTTTAGAGAACATTATTACATTCCTGTGTTAATAGTATTGAAATTCTAAGCGAAAATTGTAAAAAAAATTTAAATTTCTGAATTGGTACAATTATTTTCGAACCCAAAATGCCATTTTTGTTCATTAGTGTATTTGACAATATTGTTAAGTATATAAAGCACTACGACTTCGTAGAAGATACCAATTTGTAATTTGTTTATTATTGAATACATATGGGTGAAAATTTAAAGAAAATGATTAAACGCAGCATTTATACGCCAATTATGGAGCTCTAAATATAATTGTTGTTGATTAGTGTATTTAGAAAGGTTATCAAGAAATTTAAAAGCTACAATTCTTGTGAAGACAGCTACAGCAATTTATAAATATGAAAACATAAAATATGTGAAATTTTTCACAACGATTCGTGAAATAATCGATTAACAGTGTACTTTTCCTTAGAAATATATTAGACGGAATTGTGAAATGGGAAAATCGCTACAATATTGTCAAAGGTTGTAATGCAATATTTCAAGCAGTTTAGGATTTATTGAAGTAAAATCTGAAATAGGGCCCTGACCAACCTCCAAAATTTACTTCGGCCTATAAATAAAAATGTTACGTATAGGGCCAAAACCGAGCGGGGTTTTGTGATACCACGTCCAAGTACTTTCACAATTTTTTGGTTTGATTGAGGCCCGAAACACATTCCTTTCATTTGTGTCACAGTGTTATTCGAATAAACCGAAAACTCCAACTCACCACCCAACGGTCAACAAGGGATGGAAAAGTGCCGACTGATGTGGCAATAGAACATTTTGGGTATGTAGTCAAGCCAGTCCGTAAAGTGAAACACACAAATGTTTACTACTGACTCTTCTGTGCATCACAATGTGGAGGAAATCTATCGACTAGAGATGAGCATGTGAGTAAGTTTTTGATGAAGCTCACGAAAATTTGTTCACTATGTACATACACGCACGCTCACGCGAGGAAGTTTTGATTCCACTCACCTTCTAATGTGAATTACGTGTGATTCATGGCAATCACCTGACTCGCGGCCATCCCTAATATCGACTGACACGGTAATTGATAACTTAGGGGTAGTTATATTGACAGTCCGTCCGTAATGTGAAATACAAAAAAGTTTTCCTGAAAAGGTTACAAAAAAACTCAGCCAATTCACCACACCGAACTGTTCACCAAATTGTTCCCGCCATGGCAAGTAGCGGCGACTTGTTGGATCCAAATGTCGTCGAGGTAGCGGGTTTCAATTTCTGGTAACAAATAGTTCGATTCATGGCGCTATAACGGGCGTCAGTCACAGTTACGTTTCAGACGGTCTCATTTTTGAAGTAATACGGTCCAGTGATTCCCTCAGCTCATACACTACACTAAACCGTGGTTTTCTCTGGATGTAATGACAGCCATTTCAGTTTGCTCTTTAGTCCCTACAATGCAAATTTGCATATTGACCTAGCCATAAATATAGAAATTCGATGAGGCGCAGAGGAAACCATTAGGTATCCATGCCACAGCTGATGGAAATGCTAGATATGGAACAGAGTGGATGGGAGAATGTGCGATAAACAACTACAAACAAACCATGGAGCACACAAAGTTTGAATAGTGTGTGATTGATACTAATGACAGGTAAATTATGTTTGATGCTGGTTGCATTGAATTTCTTCCTTCAATTTGATTGGCCGTTAGATTTCGGTAAGTTACATTAAAATGTTACTCGATACATGTTGCTGATACTTCGTGTGAAGAACTTAGCAATGCACCAGCGAAATTTTTCGTCGATACTTCACAGACATAGTTTTGTATGGAGTTTTGTTAAATTTCACATGACATGCTGATCTTAGTCCATCTATCAAAATTCAATAAAAATATTGTTGCAATACAAATGATGTTACCTGTTCCCTTCATTTTGAATTGTTATTCGTATAAATTGATGAATCATAAGATTAAAAACTGACCTGCAAAGACAAAATAAACAGAAAGAAAAATTCATTAATTATTATTCACAATTATTAATATCGTACATCAATCAATTTATAACAATAATGGAGTTAATGATTTTAAAAATATATAAAAAAAATAAATATAAAAAAAAATAATTGAAAATTATATTCAGAGTTTGAGCAACTGTTTGTAGTGCCCTGGCCAAATTTGTTGTTTGAAGTTGATAAATTGATACTATCCAAATTGCATTGCTCCTCTTAAATACTGGAACAGTTAATTTTCAAAATTTTATTTTAAGTTTAAAAGACATCAATTGAAATTCTAAACACATGAGTTAAAATTCGAATACAGCAGCTGAAGTGCAAACTTTACTTTTACTTTTATTGACTATATTACAACCTCATGAGGTCAGACGTCTTACACATATTAATTAAACAAACAAATTAAACAAATTTCAACATATTCTTCCTACTGGCTCTATCCTTCGCCTTTTCTCGCCAGTTGGTAACACCAAGGATACGGAGGGATTCTTCTGCCTGGTCTCCCCAGCGGAGTCTTGGTCGTCCTCTGTTCCTGCTTCCATCGGGTAAGTTATAAAAAATCTTTCGCGCTGGCTCATCTTCATCCATTCTGATAACATGGCCTAGCCAACTCAATTGGCCCACTTTGATTCGCCTAGCTATGTCCACGTCAGAATAGAGATTATATAGCTCTGCGTTCCAGCGACGTCGGTACTCGCCGTTTTCTCTAACATGACCATATATTTTACGGAGAATTTATCTCTCGAAAACTCCCAGGTGTTTTTCATCCGCTTGCGATATGACCCAAGTTTCGGAGCCATATGTCAAGACAGGTAATATAAGAGTCTGGTAATATAAGAGTTTGCCCGTCGAGAGAGGGCTTTGTTCCTAAACTGCTTGCTGAGCCCAAAATAACATCTATTTGCAAGCGTAATTCTCCTATCTATCTCCAGGCTGACGTTGTTGTCCTTGTTCACGGCGGAGCCAAGGTAGACAAATTCATCTACCACTTCAAAAATAAATCGGTTGTCGACGTTCAAGTGCGAACCAAGTCGAGAGGTTTCTCTAGTCGTTGACACCATCAATTTTGTCTTGCCCTCATTAATAGCAAGACCCACCTTTTCGATTCTTTCTTGAAAATACTGCAGTAACCTCTCGCAAATTTCGCCCAGTGATGTCTGTGTCAGCAGCATACGCCTGCAACATATGGCTTTTCGTGTTAATGGTCTTGTTCGTATTTACTGCAGCCTTTCTCATTATTATCTCCATTAAGATGTTGAAGAGATTGCACGAAAGTGTGTCGCCTTGTCTAAGTCCTCGCTTGGTACAGAATGGTTCAGTGAGGTCTTTCCCCACTTTCACTGCTGATTTGGTATTGGTCAGCGTCATTCTACAGAGGCGGATCAGTTTTGCCGGAATACCAAGTTCAGACACAGCTTCGTACAGTTTTCCCCGTATGGGGCCATCGAAAGCAGCTTTGTAATCGACAAAAAGGTGGTATGTATCGATTTGCTTTTCGTGGGTGTTTTCCAGGATTTGGCGTAGCGTGAATATTTGGTCAGTTGTGGACTTGCTTGGTCTAAAACCACACTGATAAGGTCCAATCAGGTTTTCAATAATTGGCTTTAGTCTTTCACATAATGCGCTCGACAAGACCTTATACGTGATGGATAAAAGACTGATACCGCGATACTCGGAACAGACACACGGATCACCCTTTTTGAATACAGGAAATACATAATACACTGAGACTCCAATCGTTGGGCATAGATTCCCCCAGCCATATACCGCATATCAGTTGATGCATGTGGGCTATCAGTCCTTCGCCACCTGCCTTAAAAAGTTCAGCGGGTAGGCCATCCGCACCAACGGCTTTATTATACTTCAGGCGAGAGATCGCCGTTCTAATCTCGTCTTGGTTGGGGGGGGGGGGGGTACAATCTATACTATCTTCCACTATCATTATCTCCTGATCTTCAGTGGAAGAATCTGAGTGGAGTAGTGCTGAAAAGTGGTCCCTCCACATTTTGAGCACACACTGCTTCTCAGTCACCAGATTCCCATTCTCGTCCTTGCAGGAGGGCAGCCCATTATTAGGCCCGTTGATCGATCTTCTTACCCTCTGGAAAAACTTTCGGGATTCACCATTCATCCTGCACATTTCGGTTCTTTCACTCTCTCTCTGCTCCCACTGCCATTTTTGCCGCCTAAATAGTTGGTTTTCCTCCCTTCTCAGCTTCTTGTACCGCTCACTTGCAGCACGCATTGTAACTGACTGTTTCGTTGCCATACGTGCAGCGTCTTTTTCATCAGTTGTACCATGGCTTATTCTTCCACGGTTTTTGATAGCCAAGTTCTGTCATTGCAGCGATTTCCAAAGAATGGGAGATGTGCTTCCACTGCGCATCTGGGTCTTCGGGAGGGGGGGGGGGGGGGGGGTATTCTGCTCTAGCAGGAGAGAGAGTTTCTGTCGATAGGACATTGATATCTCCGGTATTTGTAGCTTGTCAATATCCAGCTTTTCCTGTGTTCGGCTTCGTACGTTGTTCGCCCTGCTCAATCTCGTGCGAACTTTCGCAGCCACCAGGTAATGATCCGAGTCGATATTGGCACCTCGAATCACACGTACATCCATTACACTAGAAGAGTGCCTGCCATCTATTACCAAGTGATCAATCTGGTTCTTCGTCCGTTGATCAAGAGATATCCAGGTCGCCTTATGAATGTCCTTATGCTGGAATCGTGTGCTACTAACTACCATGTTCTTTGCAGCGGCGAAGTCTATCAGTCTAATTCCATTATCAGAGGTGGTATCATGTAGACTGTGATTACCGATGGTTAGTCGAAAGACACTTTCCTTTCCTAATTTGGCATTAAAATCGCCTAGAATAATCTTAATGTCATGGTCAGGGCAGCGTTCATATACTTCCTCCAGGCGCTCATAAAATGTTTCTTTGACCTCATCATCTTTAACGAGATGTTGAAATATTTCGCTTTGATGCGAATTGTGGCTATGCGGTCACTCACTGGGTTGAACCTTCAAACTAGGTGTCGCAGTCTCTAGCCTACTATAAATCCGCACCCAAATTCGTGCTTACGCTCATGGCAGCTGTAGTAAATATCGAAGTTTTTCTTTCTGGTGCAACCATATCCTTTCCATCGCATTTCCTGGATCGTTGTGATGTCAGCTTTATATTTTCCGAGGACATCCGCCAGTTGGAAAGTGGCACCAGTCCTGTATAACGTTCGAACATTCCACGTACATATCCTTAAATCATGGTCCTTATAACGTTTGCGAGGGTCGTCAACAGTTGGGGGGTTTCTTTGTTCATTATATTCAGAGTTGCCACTTGTACAAGAAGAGGACGCCGAAAATCGTTCACTTTTATTGGGAAATAAGTTTCTGTGGTGAATTTCGGCTATTTGGCTTTAAACTATTTTTTAATTTAATTTATGAATTTCAAAATCCAATTGATTAATTGCGATGGTGGATGGCGTAAATGCTGACGAGAAATGTAAAGAGTGACTCATTTAGACCATTTTTAATTTTAGATAATAGAATTGGATATCGGAATCTTTAATACACAGAAAAAAATAATTTTTCAATTTAATTAAAAAATTCGAAAATTCAAACAAAATATTAATTGAAAATCCTGTGATAAAAAAATCACATATCAGCTACCATATTTGTAGATTGTTTATTGGAAAAATATTATTTTTCAATCGATGCAAAATTTCACCCATCTACGAAAATATTTGTACGTTATTTATCAAAAATATTTTCGCTTTTAATCGATGCAGCATTTGACATATTAACAAACTAAATTGTATCTCAGTTTTCGCTTTGTGTTCGATCCGAAGTATTTTAAGAAATTTTGTTCATTTAAACAAAAATTAAACAGACGCGGTAGGATTCCAACTCACATCCACTGGAAGATCGTTTCGATGTTTGTGACACAGCGTCTTTTCGGTAAGCGTCTAGCCCGTTACACCACCGACTGCCTGTACAAACTTATCTATAACTGAAGTTATGTGGTTGTTCGTATCGTATTTACTTCGTTAAATATTGGGGTATTTCTTATGAATTTTTTTGTTGGTACCATTTATCGATTTTCATTTCAATATTTGAGTAATTTGTCAGTATATGAATCAAAAATGTAATTGAGTACTGAAATTTTTCACGTACCAATTTTTTTGTTAAAGCTTTACAGTCGTCTTTTTTTTCTGTGTACAAACAATGTTTGGCATTTATTTTCTCTTCAAATGTTGGTCGTGCCTACGCTGTAGGTGTTACCGGTGTATTGCTACCGGTATTTCAAGAATTACGCGAGTGATGTTGGCTTCGAACTCTTGAATCGTAGCAGAGGGAAACTTTGCCATAGCTGATCGACATGGTACTTGGTATCTGATAGCACATAGTAGATATGAGAATGAGCGATAAGCAAACAGAAGCAAACCATGCAACAAAAAAAATTTAATAGTGTTTGATTGCTACTAATGACGACCAACTTATGTTTTATGTTGGTTGCATCGAACGAAAATAAGCACTCCCATTTATTTCTGTCCGTTTCATGTCCAACCAAAGAGTAACATACAACCGCAACCCAAAAAAGTGAAAGTTCCTACTATCTCGACGACTGCAAGAGAACGCTAAGAGAGGGATGAAAACTCTTATATATTACTCTATGATCGTAGCTGGCTTATCGACGAAGACTTAATACCCCCTAGGAAAAAAATCCAAAGATGTGTTATCACACAATATAGGCGGTTCGAACGCAAAATTACCTGCTCACCAAAATGATTTCTCAATAGAGCCATTGTTTCGCGCGAATTCTATGTTTACTCTTCAGAGAAACATAAATAAAACCAAAAGAGTCAAAATTTAAATTTTAGATCTTTATTTACTTGATTGAATCTTAAATCTGATTTTATCGTTCATTGAAACGTTCAGAGCAATGCAGTTTAATGTTGACGTCGCACTTAATGCTTGGAATATGTGCGAACGGAATTCAAAAGTATCAAATTTTATGCTTCACACTTTGGAGTTTCGCTTTGGAGTATAATTATAGTAGGGATAGAGGGACGTAACTCGCGCTGTGTGTTTGTCATGCAACAAAAAGCTCGTTATCATTGTGCGGCTATGTTCTGTCCGGCGTCATTTTTAAAGTAATGGGGACCGATTATTCCACCCAGCCAGATTATTCCAGTCCATAAACCACACCAAACAGTGCATTTTTTTGATATAACTGTAGTTTGAGAAACTCCTCGGGTTTCTCATCGGCCTAAATGTAGCAATTTAGTTTATTTACGTTTCCATTTAACCAGAAATGCACGAAAAACTGTACGAAAAACATTTTCCACAGCAAGCTGATTTTCGTAACACAGCTGAAAATTGTTGAGAAGTTCTGGTGGTGTAAGTCTTTCCAAGATGAACTGTCAAACAATACTGAATAAAACTAAGATGATAATATGGCACCAATCACGCGTGATCTGTTAACAAAAATCAAATGAAAAAAACCTCTAACTGAATCACACGTTATTAGATTCCTTTGATTCCTGGAACTTCCTACAGCACTACCAATGGCAGGCACAACATATATTACCTTTAACAGTATACGTCATATCATTGTTCCTCTCAGCATTACCTTGAAATATTGAGTAATGTGTTACTACACCATTTCCAATTGAAATTTGAAAAAAGTCAATTGAAACTTATTAATTCTATTTGAAATTTGAAATACATCAATAGATATTTGAAAATTTTATTTGAAATTTAAAATACATCAATTGAAATTTAAAAATATTAATTGAAATTTAAAAGACAAATTTAAATTTAAAGCACATCAATTGAAATTTAAAACATATCAATTGAAATTTAAAAAACATCAATTGAAATTTAAAACACATCAATTGAAATTTAAAATATACCAATATAATACATAGAATCGGTTAATAATTTTTAAATTTCAAGTGACGAATTTTAAATTTCATTGCTGACTTCTAAATGTCAATTGCTGTCTTTTAAATTTCAATTGATGTGTTTTAAATTTCAATTGATGTGTTTTAAATTTCAATTGATGTTTTTTAAATTTCAATTAATGTCTTTCAAATTTCAATTGAAGTTTTTTAAATTTTAATTAATGTCTTCCAAATTTCAATTGAAGTTTTTTAAATTTCAATTGATGTAGTTCACAGTTCTAAGGAACTACACTATTTCCAATTGAAATTTGAAACATTATAGGTAAATTCTGAGAAATATCAATTGAAATTTGAAAATTATGTTTGAAAATTGAAATAACATCAATTGCAATTTAAAAATTCTATTTGAAATTTGAAATACATCAATTGAAAGTTGAAAGACATCAATTGAAATTTAAAAGACATCAATTGAAATAATTGATTTTGTTTCCTCATAAACAGAGCGACGACAAAAAGTATTGAATAGTATAGAGAACTTATTGCACTCTTTTCTCCGCTCTCATGTAGAGAGTCTGAGTAATAGAGCATAAACGGTTAATAATTTTTAAACTTCAAAGTTAATAATTTTTAAATTTCAAGTGACGAATTTTAAATTTCATTGATGTGGTTTAAATTTCAATTGCTGTCTTTCAAATTTCAATTTATGTCTTTCAAATTCCAATTAATGTTTTATAATTTCTATTAATGTCTTTCAAATTTCAATTGAAGGTTTTTTAAATTCCAATTGATGTATTTCAAAGTTCTAAGGAACTACACTACTTCCAAATGAAATTTGAAAAATTACAGTTAAATTCTGAAAAATATCAATAATTTGTTTCTAATTTTTCGACCTTTATTTTAATTATTCTTGACTAATTATCCAAGCTTAAGGCCACTTCTGATTTTATAAAACTTTTTGCTTTTCTCTTTTCTCTCTCGATATTTCGATATCTTTGGAAATCTTCTTCAGGATAGTTTTTAATATTAATAATAACAAACAAACTATCCTGAAGAAGATTTCCAAAGGAAATCGAAATATCGAGAGAGAAAAGAGAAAAACAAAAAGTTTTATAAAATCAGAAGTGACCTTAAGCTTGGATAATTAGTCAAGAATAATGAAAAATATCAATAGAAATTTGACAATTGATATACACCAATTGCAATTTAAAAATTCTATTTGAAATTTGAAATACATCAGTTGAAATTTGAAAGACATTAATTGAAATTTAAAAGACATCAATTGAAATTTAAGACATTAAGTGAAATAATTGATTTTGTTTTCTCATAAACACGACAAAAAGTATTGAATAGTATAGAGAACTTATTGCAATCTTTTTCCGCTCTCATGTAGAGAATCTGAGTAAAAAGCATATACGAGTCTTATTCTCTTTATAGAATATTTCAATATAAATGCACCATTTCAACAATGTTATTACATAAAACGATACAAAAGGCATAAATGTTTCAAAGGGCATCAATATTTCACATCAAAATTATGAATGGACCAAGTTATGACAAAAAGATAGTAATACGTTTTGCATCATTCGCAAGATGTCGCCAATGCTATTGAGTCATACAATTCGTTCCATGAGTTGTCTATATTATTCAATACTCTTTGGCGACGACGACCTACTTGTTTGTTCGCTGCCGCTACATCAATACCATTATACTTATTTGCAGGCAGAGACTATTGTTGTACAACAACCACGTACGTTATGCTAACGCTGTGTGTTGTTTGCATGTGTTCATTTTGATAGATTGCCCTACCCGCGCCTATAGATGTTAACACATCAAAAATATTTTTTTAAAAAAAACTTAAAAACAGAGAAGAATGTAGTTGCCGACACTGAAAAATTGCTGGACAATTTCGGTGTAAAACGTCCTGGGCTGCACACGCGCTACAATGAAAGTATCAACGTGTATTTCTTAGACCGAGAGATCCGGGTAAACCGCTGAACCACTTTCATGCTTGGGATTGTGAACTGAAACTGTTCACATGAACTTGGAATTCCCAGCAAGCGTGAGTCATTAACTTGCATTGATTAGTTATACATTTGGAATGCAGGTTTTTATGAATCAACGACAAATATCTTAGAGGGATGTTTGTGCTCAACCTATAATCCATCTACTACATAAATGTTTACATACTCTACGGCAATTTGGCACCGACTTTATGGAGATTTGAGCTTAATTCGAGATTGTGCTTAGATTCTTAATTTGTTTGGGCTTAGACTAGGAGAATACTCGAACCTTGTGCGAACACACTCAGCAAAATTTTATTCAAAAATTATGTTAATTCTTGTTTAGACTTTAAACACATTTCTGTGCAAACATAGAACTCAGTTTCACTCAAGATTAAGAAATATCTAGTACTGAGACCAACTGATTTCCAACGATTACCTGATATCTGTTATCAATCTTAATATCTTTGCCGTTTCTTCTTCTAATCTTTAATCAAATCCATCTATTATTGTATGTGATGACTTTAGAAAGCGTTTAATTTACATGTTTATGTTTATTTATTATTACGGTTTTTTGGATGTTGACGCTTTTGTCGTCATCCGACCGGCCTTTTGGTTTAAGGCAAAATTAAAGGTGGGCGTTATGGATAGAATGAATATCTTCATCTCCATGCTGAGGTGCAGTTACGATATGGAAGCGATACTTGCGCTCTGCTTTTCTGAATGGAAGAGAAACTAAGCTTATAATTAGATTTTAAGATGCGATAAAATCGAGAAAAAAAACTGTATATGTTTCTGTGTTTCATGATGGTCAGTGTGACCAGACCACGGCCAGTGATGGTGGTGAATCAGTGTTGTTTGTATGTAACAGATCTTCCCAAATGCGGGTTTTGTCATTTAGCGGAGATGCTATTGCGCAGTCGCACAGTTGTCTATTTTGATTTTATGTTTATGTATTCGAGTGTCATGTGGTACTGGTAGATGTCGTTAGTTTGAATGATTATCTTGCAGTGGATTCTGTGCTTAAACTACCCACATCAGATGCTCATACGTACATAAGTAGACAGTAATTGTGTAGAAATGTTAGTTTCTTTGCCATCAGATATAATTCCGAGGAAATGAAAATACTGAAATAGTCTTTTTTTTTTGTTATCTTGAAATACAATTTTCGATCAATGATGTGAGTTGAAGGAAAAATTAGAGCATTTTTTGTTCAGTTCAAAATTTATTTTCCTCATAGTTAGAAGTTTCAGGAAAAAGTTGTATGTATTTCTAAATATTAAAGAAAGAACTATCGATTGTGGCTGTCGGTGGTGCAATGTTAGTGTGCGCCGCTCTTGTACATGAGGACGTGGGTTCAATCCTTGCTTTGACCACTTTACATTTTGACGCCGGACTCCTCGCTTTGTGACGGCGACACTATCGAGTATTTAGCCATGACAATGCGTTTCTAAATACCGTTCGGAATCGGAGTAAAACTCTAAGTCCCAATTAGTGAGTGGTATATTAGAAAGCGAGCAACTCACTGGCTGTGAGAAGTTCTCCCCAATCCCTTCATAGGATGTATCATAGAGTAATTTCTATCCCCGTCTTTACGTTCTCACGATGATGCAGAGGTAGTAGGCCATTTCATCGTGTTCGAGTTATTTTACTCATTGGTTGTACAGGCAGATATAAAAGGGAATGCGTATTTTCGTTCGATGCAACCAACATAAAACATAATTTACCTATCATTAGTATCAATCAAACACTATTCAAACTTAGTTTACTACATTGTTTGTTTCTGGTTGCTTATCGCTCTCTCGCCTATCCACTCTGTTTTATATCAATTTCCTACTACATAGTTGATCAACTGTGTCATGGACACCCAACGACGATCAAGAAGTAGACAACCAGAAAATGTGCGCAAATTTGGCAACCCTGGTAAAAGAGAGCCAAAAAGTGCCAGATATTCACTCAAACGCATTTTTCTCTCGTGTCATATCCTGATTATTTCATACTTTTTGCATAGTTTATGTAATTTTATTTCAACACGGTTGGAATTTGTATAGTTATATACAATAACACTATCAAAAAGCCGCTTGTGTATTCAAATATTCAATGAAGAGAGTAAGAGAGAGGGCAGAGAAGTGCTAGGGTTAAACTCGTTTTGTTTGTTGGCATTTGAGTGAAGAGAAATTTTGACTGTCTATTTGTACATCGTTTTTGGGACACCCACTGGATGTATTGGGGGGGTTTTTTATTATCTACTTTGTTGAAATAATTGTTGTGTTTGAAGAAAGCATGGTTACTATTTGAAAATTGATTGTCTTTAATTTAAAAAAAGAACTAAAATAATATAATACATATTTCAAAATGTTGTTTCCAGTTTTACCATATTTTCCTTCGAAATTTCTGAAAATCAGAGAAAACTCTGTCTCTACTTCCGAAATGTTAAAATTCGGAGACTTCGACTCCCACTTCTATTCCAAATTTGGTTCTAACTTCAACTCCAACTCCACCTCGACTCCAACTCCTCCTCATGAAGCAACACATTTAAATGATTTTTAAATTATGAAGAACCATGTGAATATACAAATTTTTCATTCCGCCATGTTGTTTTGATAGAGAAGAACCAGACGGTATCTATGCCACAGCTGATCGACATGGTACTTGGAATGTGATAGCGAACAAAGTAGATGGGAGTATAAGCGATAAGCAACTAGAAGCAAACCAAGCCAGGGGGTTTCGATGCCACAGCTCATCGACTATGAAGTTATAAAATCATGCAAAAGAATGTGGATGAAGGAATGAGCGGTAGGCAAACTATGTAGGATGATAATGACTTTTAAATTATGTTTGACGCTAGTTTTGTGGTATTAAACTCCAACTCGATGAAATTCCAACTTACGACGTAACCTCCCGTCAAAACTTTAACAGCTGTTGCAGACTCTATGTATATTAATCATAAAGCAACTATTGTATAGAGAAGAAAATTTACTCATGGAGTGGAATGCCAACAAAGAAAACGAGTGAAGCGTGTCGTTTCTCTGCTCGCTCTCTTACTCTCTTCGTTGAATATTTCAATACACGAGCAGTTTTCTGATGATGTTATTGTATCTAACTATAGAAATTCCAACCATATTTAAATGAAATTACATAAATTAAGTAAAAAGTGTGAAATAATCAAGCTATGAACGAAATGCGTTTGAGTAAATCGCGTCGACTTATTTGGTTCTCTTCTACTAGGGTTGCCAAATTGCGGGGTTTTTTTCTTCTCTATATTAATCTATGAACCAATCAGCAAACTACGTTTAAATGCTGCTTGCGTCGAACAAAAACAGAGTAACATACAACAGCAACTCGAACTTTCAGAAATGTCCAGGTATATCAGTGACTGCAAGATAACGCGGTAACTAGACTTGTGTCGAACTCGTTCACTAGTTCTCGAACCCGTTCATTTAAGGTGCCCAGACATACCAATCACGTACCTACTCACCGTATCGAACATGTGCATTATGCTCGTGAGGGTGATGTCTGGTCACCCTAAATGAACTATATAGTTCATGAACTACCCAACTCTAGTGGTAACCAACCCATAGCGCCTCGCTTGGCAGACAATAATCGTATTTTTCACACACACACGATCGGCAATTCACATGTACACAACATAGACTTCTGTCGAACTTCTGTCGAACATGCTCACTAGTTCTGGACCTCGTTCATTTAAGGTGCCCGGTCATATCAATCTGGAACATATTCGCTATATCAAACATGTACAATCAGTTCCTGTGGGTGATGTCTGGTCACCCTAAATGAACTATATAGTTCGTGAACTACCCAACTCTAGCTGTGTTCAATTCGACAGCAACATCGTTTCTGGTTGCGACCGCACACAAGCCCATAATATGTTTGTGTACGTGCGCTCGGTAGTATAGCTAAGAGTCTCCATCACTCTCGTAGTGTTCTGTTGCGGTCGTCGAGGCAGTGTTGCCAGAATTCACAAAAAATAATAGAATTCTCAAAAAACAGCACAGGGCCCAAAAAAGAGATGCCAAAAAATAAAATAAAGTGCCGTTATGGCACCACTGCATCTAGATAGTAAGAAATTTCATCGAGTTGGAGTTGCTATTGTATTTTACTAGCGGGTTTCTGTGTTACAGCTGATCGAAAAGATACTAGGGAAATGTTGTAGAATGAGAGATCAAAGAAGACATAGAAATTATAGACCATGCAGCAAACCAAGTTTAAAAGTGTTTGTTTAATACTAATGACAGCTAAATTATGTTTTATGCTGTTTGTATCGAACGCAAATACGCATTCCCTTTTATTTCTGTCCGTATTATGGCAACTAAAGACTAAATTACAAAAGCAGCTCGGACATGATGAAATATCCTACTACCTCGTCGTCATCAAGAGAACGTGAAGAGAGGGATAGCGGCTCTTGTCTATTTCTCTATGATTTTAAATTAATTGTGGCCGTCGGTGGTGCAATGGTTAGCGTGCGCTGCTCTTGTACACGAAAACGTGGGTTCAACTCCTGCTCTGACCATCTTACATTTCTTTCGACGACGATCACCTCGCTTAGTGACGGCGATACTATCGAGTACTTAGCCATGAAAAAGCTTCTCAAAATACCTTTCGGCGCCGGTGTAAAATTGTAGGTCCCATTCAGTGTGTAAAAACCAAGAAAGCGCCCAGACCACTGATTGTAAGAAGCTCTCCCCACAATCCCTTTATGGGATGTCATGGGAAAACATATTTTTTTTTAAATTAAAAACTCAAAATACATTGCATGTAACTCGAATGACTGCATTTAAAGTTCTAAAATTCCTGTGTGAAATTCAAAATAAATTAATTAAAATTCTAATATTTCATTCAAAATATTTCATAATAGATACCAATGGAAATTCTCAATTTATTTATATTTATCAAAAAACAACAATTTCAAAACACGACAATTGATTTTAAAAAAATTTAATTTTATATTTAAAAGACATAAATTGATACACAAAAAAACATAAATTTAACAACAAGAAAACATCAAAGACCGCAGTTGAAGTTCAACAATTATAGTTTGAAATTCAAAACTGCTATTTAAAATTCAAAGAATATTAAATAAAATTCAACAATAACAAAAATTTAATTTTACAAGCAACCATTTTGTGTTTTGGGTAATAATGTTTCCAAATGTAAATTTTTTCTTTTGAATTTCTATTTGAATTTCACATAATACTTTTCTTACACTTTAAATAGAATTTAAAAAAACTCTCAATTGAAATGCGAAATCTTCAGTTAAGATGAGAATTCCGGCGTAACTGCACTTCTCCGAGCCGGGCTCCAACACAAATGAAACAAAAATCGAAAATCGGGCAAAATATGTGAAGTTCAAAAATCAAAAACTTGTTCTCCGGCCGGACCTATGGGACACCTACGGTCGAAAAAACCTAGGGGCATCGGAGGAACCATCAAGTATGGGTGTTCAAATGAAAGGAATTCTCCTCACGAATGTAGTGGTATATTGAGCGACGTCTGTGGATCCAGATAACCCTATTTTACCATATTATATGGGGTATAGAGAAACTGAAAAAAAAAATTAAAATAATTCCCTTGACAAAACCAGAAGGAACCCTTCATTTAAGAAAACTTAAAATTAAAAAAATTAAAATTTTTTTCAAAAAAATTGCGAGATTTTTACCTTTTATTTGAGTATCTACCATAGTCCTACAATAGAGTAAATCTTATAGAGAGAATATTTGACTCATCTGACGTTTCCTTTCACACTCTTCATGATGCGGTCGGTATGATAGAGAGATGTTTGACGAAAAGTGACATACACCAAGTGGAATTACAATAACTTATGGCTTTGATTTTTCATGTTGTTTTGGTGCAAAACTGTGAATTTAAATGTTTTTTACACTTTTTCATTGACTGTTATTGTTAGCATACATTTGTGTTGTATTTAACACATTATTTTTAACACAAAAAATTAAATGCCGTTGTTGTTATTTTGTTCATTGTTTTGAACCATTGCCTCTATCTGGTATTATTGAAGCAACTCTTTTCAACATCCACCGTTCATATCACACCAGGCCAAATGTCATAAATTTGCTGAGAGAACTGTGAAGTCTACTATAAGTATTAGTCTATGGTTCCTACGATGTCCCTAGGTGGACCCGTTTTTTGGACCCTAGGTGGACCCGTTTTTTGCTCCTAGGGGGGCCCCACAGGTCCAACCGGAGAACAATTTTTTGATTTTTGAAGTTCCCATAATTTGACCGATTTTTGGTTTTAGTTTTTTTTTTTGGAGTCCGGCTCGGAGATGTGCAGTTCAGCCATAATTCCTATTTGGTTCGTATTACCTCGTCAATGGGAAACCCTGACAAATATCAATATCAATATCAATTTGAGGTGTATGAAACTAACTTCATCTTTAAAATAGCAAAGACACAAACCAATTTACTTAGCAGAGCTCTGCTATAGAACTAACACAGCTCTGTTAAACACTTTATTTTAAACATAAATCAGCAAGTCATTGATTTTTCAATAAAAAATTACATGAGGTGTCAGGGGACACCCGGTTGGAACGAAGTTCCTTTCGCTATATATTATGTACTAGTTAGTTCCAACACGCCTAAGCCGCCCGTTGAAATATACGATAATTTAAATGGATCTTTAGGAAAAGGTACTTTTTGTAAAACAAAAAACTTTTTTCAGAAAAATTATTTCTAATAAATAATCAATATTCTTCGAGCTTGAGGTCAGATTTGCTGTTCTTGTTTCTATTTTCCTCGTTATTTCGCTACCCCATTGTGTAGCATCATCAGGAGATATAAACAATATTTAACAATTAATATTTTAATTAAAATATTTATTAATAAAGAAAACGTCGAACAACAGAATAAAAATATTAAAAACTATTTCTTTTATGGAATGTATTTTTTTAAAGTGTATTTATTAAGTCCTTGTTGTAAGAATATGTAACGGATCCGCCTTTTTGAAAATGCTATAAAAAAAACTACTGAATATTTTCTCAAATTTCTTTTTTTATTTGTAAGTACAATCCTTCCGGTTAATAATGGAAAATAATTTCATTCAAATAGCTGCCTCGGCTGGCCATGCAGTAGCCTACACGATCGGTCCAATTTTTAAGCGCATTATCGATTGTGTGCAGCTGTATTTCACCCATGGCTTCACGAATATTGTCCTTTAAAGCGTCAATTGTCAATTCTGCCACAGCAGCAATATTCCCGGGTGTACGCACTATTTTTGGCTTTTCACGTTGTGGTTTATCGATGAGGATGCCAGTTTCTTTCACTTGTTTCGCAAGATAACGAACATACGGAGCTGACGGTGCTTCTCTTCTTCCAAAATCCGTACGCAATTTTCGCAAACATTCTGCAACATTACCAGGATTTTCAAAGTAATGTCGCAATATTTCCCAGCGTTGTTCAAGCGTATATACACCATATTCGTTCAGCGGAAGGATAAAACTAATTATCTGTCAAATCAGACATGAGCTAAGTGTTACCATTCACGAAATAAGCACTAGTTGAAAAAAAAAACGTTAGATGGCGGACCCTTTACTTCATAAGCAATCAATTCCCAAATATTGTTATTTAAATATATCACATACAGTGGGACTATTACATCAAAATACGGTTGTAAGATGAATTTTAAGAAATGGGAATTTTTTTAGAACTGTTCCTCTTTTCAAGAATAGGTACATTTTTAAGAGTATGCGCTTATCCCAAGAAAAGTTATTTTGTTTCACAAAAAATGTACTCTTTAAAGAAGAATACAAATTTACTTTTTTAAGAAAATGTACTTATTTTTACAAAAAATTAATTTTTGAAATTTTTTTGAAAATTTCCTTTTTTTCAGCAAAGGTACTTCTTTAAGATAGGGTATTTTTTTAAGAAAAGAAGTTTTGTTTAAGAATATGAATAGGTATTTTTTTGAGAAAATTTACTTTTTTAAGAAAAGGCAATTATTTAAGAAAATTTTCCTTTTTAAACTTCTTTCACATTGGCTTTTCCAAATGTACTTTTTATTGGGTTCAAAACTACAATATATACTAAATATTGGTTACAGGCTCCACCTAAAAAACTTTCCATTAAACAAGAAATTTCCCAGCATATATTAGTCTAGACACAAACCAAAGCAAAAGTACCCAATACAGTTGATAATACTGTGTTGTAGCATAATAGTGTTAAACAAAGTTGTTGAATTTTTTCTCATTTAGCCCCCCATCCCGCAAAGTGCGATAAGCAACTTCGTTCCAAAAATCGATGCACAAATTTATAATACAGTAATTAGTAAAAACCTTCACACAGAAAATTTCAAATTCTGAACTTCGGAAGGTCCTTGGCAAATTCTAGATTTTAAATTTCAAAGACATTCCTTTAGGACTATCGACTGGCATATGTTGTATGGTTCGTGGAGAATTCTTCTTACAGCCGTATTTTGATGTAATAGTCCCACTGTATGTGATGTATTTAAATAACAATATTTGGGAATTGATTGCTTAATTAAGTATATTAGTTTGTACAGCAAATATATTTAGCTTGGAATGTGGTTTTATTAAATACTCTATTGTAAATTTCTGCATCGATTTTTTAATTGAGAATACAATAAATTTGCTGATTTATGTTTACAATAAAGTGCTTAACAGAGTTCTCGTAGATATATAACAGAGCTCTGCTATGTAAATTGGTTGGTGTCTTTGCTATTTTAAATACGATTTTATCTTAAAGCACATAAAATGTGACTATAATCCATTCTTTTTTAAATTCGTTTATGAATTTTGAACAAAATATTTTCAAAGCCAATTGATTAATTTTGAAGTTCAATTATTGTGTACAATTTGAAATGGAAAATTGCGAATAAATATTTGGATCTTTTAAAAATCGATTTTTCAAATCATGTACATATGTATGCACATATCTCGAATTTGAAATAAAATGCTTCTAAACATAATCAGCCGGACCTGACGGGATAATTCCCGCGGAACTACAGGAGGCACTATACCTGTTGGTTGGTTGGTTGGAGGCAATCTTTAGGGGCTGCCTTATGCTGGGAGTGATTTCTAGCATTTGGAAACAAACCAAAGTGGTTTTCGTCCCGAAAGCATGTCAAACCAAACGACTTTAGACCAATTAGTCTATCATCCTTTATTCTTAAGACATTTTAAAGGCTACTGGACATTCATGTTCGAAGTAATCTTTCACAGAAGCTACTATCGACTTCTCAGCATGCCTACGACCTGCCAACTGAGACGGCTCTCCACTCTATACTCAGCATTATAATCTCTTGAGAATAAAGTCTCCGCTCTAGGGACCTTCCTGAACATCGAGGGAACCTTCAATAACATTCAACCTTCGACGGATCTTAGATCGTTCCAGAATCTAGGAGTCGACAGCTTAGTGACACGCCTAATTGGGATTCTTCTGGTGGATAGATCCGTCAAAGCTGAACGGGGTGGTGTACAATTGCTAGGAACGTTAACAGGGGGACACCACTGGAGGGAGTTCTGTCTCCACTATTATGGTTAACTTCTGTCAATGAACTGCTTCTTGAATTGGACATGGCCGGATGCCAGGTCTTTGCCTATGCCGATGATATTGCTATCATCTGTACGGGTAGAAACCGCAATTTACTTAGCATTCGTACAATCAGCCTACTTAGTCTGATTTCGAATTGGACCGCTAGCGACGGACTATCACTTAACCCACTTAAAACCGAGCTTATCTTGATCTCTCGGAAATATAAAATACCCGCATTTCAACTCTTTACTGGTGTAAAGGGGCGATAGGAAAGCGCTGGGGACTGTCTCCTAAGATCACCATGATTTATACGGCAATAGTCAGACCAATACTTTTCTATGGTATCGTAGTTTGGTGGAGATCCCTCCAAAAGAAATATATTCTGAATTTCTTGATGAAAATTCAAAGATCAGCACTGATTAGCGTTGGTGGGACAATGGGCAGGACGTCAGGTACTGCACTTAGTGCTATCCTGTACATCTGTACTCCTGATATCATGGCCGAATCGGCAGCCGCGACATCCCTGGTGAACATCAGAGATTGTGGCATTTTGATATCGGGGCATTCCGGACACGCTGAATTACTACACCGGATCAACTCTATTCCCGTAAAAACGGACTACTGTATCCCCTACCTTCTACCAGCGACAAATCTAAGGACTTCTGTTCCGAACAGGAATACCTGGTAAAAGTCACTGGAAGGGGATACCAGTAGTATCAGATTTTTCACGGATGGTTCAAAGTTGGACGAGCAAGTAGGCTATGGGGTCCATTCACCGGACCTAAATATAAATATCTCCTTCAAGCTGCCTGATCACTGTAGTGAAATTACCGCCATACTGGAGGTTGCTGAACTACTGAAAAGTAGTGTCACACACAACCCTCCGGAGAATATGTATCTACACAGACAGCCAGGCTGCCACAAAAAATCACTGGAAGCCATGTTTGCAACGTCCCTGACGGTGAAAGAATGCCACTCATCACTTAGGGTGATGGCAGAGTATTTTGACATCAGGCTCATCTGGGTACCGGGACACAGCGACATTCCAGGCAATTGCGTAGCGGATGCGTTAGCTATATAGGGCACTACGGCACAGGTTCTTCCGGCAAAAGAAGGTGTTAGTATCTCTATCTGCCGTTACAGATCAGGCAGTAGGCGGATAATATGTTCAAGGACAAGTGGAGACTTACTTCAACTTGCAAACAAGCCAGGGTCCTCTGGCCACAGGTGGACAGGAAGAGGACTAGGCAACTACTTAACTTGCCGAGAGACAGGTTATCCACTATCATATGAACACTTACGGGACATTGTCTTGTAGGAAAACACGCCCTAAGATTGGGACATAGAAACTCTACTCTCTGTAGATGCTGCATGAAAGAGAACGAGGAAACGACGAAACACCTTCTCTTGGATTGCCCTGCTCTGGCAGGACTGAGAAGTAGGATATTCGGAACACATTTAGTTAGCACCGTAGCCCTACAGGATATTCCTATAGGTCTCACAGACAAATTCATTGAAAGGGCAAATTGGCTAGACGACAAGTCAATAGTTGCTATGGAGGAAACTGCAGGTATCACAATGGGCTTCTTTAGTCTAAGTGTGCTAGACAGCGTGCTGTCTTGCAGCCTTTTCAACCAATCAAACATAATATAAATATAATTCATACCTATAATTTGAATTTGAATTTTTGTTATCGATTTTTGTTAGTTTTTGGTTAATGTATGAGAAATTCATAAATTAATACTACAAGCTTACAAGTCATGAACATTATTCTAATTGAAAAATGGTTGGTTACTTCATACCTATAATAAGATGTAGTGTAATTTATATTTCAGATTCAAATAATTTATTTTAAATCTCATCAATTGTATCCCCACTAACCAACATCAATTTTTATTGGCCAAAACAATATTTGGAAAGAGATTTGTTTTAGAAATTTGCCGACATTTCGCCATACAATTTTTGACCAAAGAAGAAGATAAAGACGAAACGCCAACAACAATTTCTCGGCAATAAAATGTACCTATGTATCTTGAATATGTCGGGCTGCAAGGGGATATACATTCATACAAATATACTACGTTTGGAATTTATTGTTTTAACTTAACAAAACGACATAATAATGCATGTCTATTTTGTCCATGTCGACTCTTACGATGTTGGTTTCTATTTTTCCAATTTTTTAGAGGTTTTTTTTTTTTGTTGATTTTTTGCTTTTCGTTACAAACCTGGCCATAAAAGTAAGTGGGTTGTCGTCTCGAGATACAACAAAATTGTTGTTTATGTTATGGCTGAAATAGTACATCGTATGTGGCCAACATGAAATTGAAACCACCCATGCCACAGGCATCCATTGCCACGCCACGGCACTCCACTCCACTGCACCGCCATCTATGTTGCACTCTGTCAGCCATAAATAAAGTATCCAAACAATAGACAACTCTCACGGGGGTTTATCAACATAGTAGGGTACATACATACATACGTACATATGTGTAGAACTTCATAAAGTGACCCACTAAACCATAAATTTCATATCTCAATTTTTTAATAGAAAAACAAGAGAAAAGAAAACGCGGGCGGGCACAAGAATTGAAAAGCGAGATGCCATGCAAACCCTTTACAGAGATGCCACACAATTTTGTTAAGGTTTACCGAAATTATGGCCAGATTGTGTGCGGGAGAGGAAATTGTGATCATGTGATCTTATGTTGCATTTAGACCCCAGTTTATCGTAGCCTCGTTAGCAATTACCTTGTTCTCTAATCTTTGTCTTTTACACAACCCAATTTGAAATTATATTAACGTTTCAGGTGGCATCTTTGTGCTTAGACCAATTTAGAACACCTCCGTGCCGAGACCAAATTATCGAAGACGGCGGCACAACAGAAATCTTAAATTGGCGGCTCTGGGTTATGCCACTTTGATACAAATTTGGGAAGCTTTTGAAATATCTCAACCTTTAAAATTGGATCAGTCGGTCAAATCGAGCCAGCCGGAGAAATCGGCACAAATTTTAAACCGATCAGAGCCAATTACGCCGGCGAGGGCTTCACAAAATGTTGGTGGCGGCGACGCGTCAGAAAATTCTTGATCGGCTTCCGTCTGTCAAGCAGTTGATTTTTTGGTTATGTTTATATTATGGTTGCATTTTTTTAGTAATAAGCAGAGTTGCATCAAAGTGTACACCAGTTTAAAATGAGGTTAAAAGTTAAACTTCCAATTTTACAGATTAAAATGGTATGAGTAATATTCTGGGTTAGCGTGGGTTAACGGAATTAACCTTCGAAATGCGTTAATCTTGGTCGGTGTAAATGCCGTATTAGTATGACAATCTATTTTTAAAATAAAACTTTCGTGACTACGTTGTAAACATAATTGTCACTACGTGTGACAGTCTATTTTAATGGCCACAGCGATACGACGATTATCAGTTATGCGTCTGTTGTCCAGGAGATATCAGATTCAACCGCTACACTGATCGCCTATCGTTTTTATGTTATTTGTTAAGATCTGAACCAAATTCAATATTTGGTGCGAAATTTTAAAAAACCCCATCCAAACAAAATACTGCGAAATATCGTCGAAATATTTTCTGCCAGTGTAGACCAAGTTGTTCGCCCGATATATCAGCAACATGTATCAAGCAACCTTTGAATGTTTCTAAGAAAAATGTATCCATTAACATTATTGTATGAAGAAATTATCAATGTTGTCAACTCTTACTGAATTTATAAAAAAAATTAGGTCTGTGGTGTAAGAAATTTAAACACAGGAAAAATTATAGTTGCCATATGATGCTGGGAAATTTAGCAAGTGTGCTTAACTAAATTGTCTATTAAAAAGATACATGGTTTCCCATTACATCCCATGAAGAGATCGGGGAGAGCTACTCACAAGCCATGAGCTTTGCACTTTCTAGTTTTATACTCACTGATTGGGACGTACAGTTTCACACCGGTTCCGAACGGTATTCTAAGAAGCTTTTTCATAGCTAAGTACTCGATAGTGTCGGCCTCACTAAGCGAGATGACCGCCGTCGGAAGAAATATAAGGTGGTGGGAGCAGAGATCGAACCCACCATCCCAAGTACAAAAGCAGCGCATATACCATTGCACCACCGATAGCCCATTGTCTATTATTCCATCAAAAACCAACCATTTGTCAATTAGAAAAATGTTCCTGAATTTCTTAGCTTGTAGTATGAACTTCTCATACATTAACTAAAAGAAAATGTAAATATTTGCAGAGTGTCCCGATGATGATATTTGATGAAATTCTAAATATTGAAATTGAAATGCAATTGATGATTATTTTAAAAAGGACCTATAGCTCGAATTTTAAATTGAAAAACGTAAAAACAAAAAATTTATGTTGCTTTATTTATGTTGTGCGAATGAATTTAAGTACCAGACTCAATATTCCGCGCAATTTTTTGGTATTTAACTTCATACCAAAAAATTCCTGCAAAATATCAACAACAAATTCCCCCCAGTGTAGTACTAGCTTGTTAATGCGAAATTTCAGCAACATGTATCTAGCAACATTTTAGTGTTACTAAGAAATTTCTAGCGACCAATCAAATTATAGGAAAAATTGTTGAAAACTCTCATACAATTGCTCAAAAAAGAGATTTTTAGTGCAAAAAAAATTTTAATAACAGGAAAAAGTATTGTTGTCGACACTAGCATGTTATTGGCTAATTTCGCAGCGAATAATTTTGGTACATTTATGTATGAGGGTCTGTCTCATATCTCTTTAAGGCATATTACAATAAATTTGTTGTATTCAAAAATCAAAAATTACAGCAAACAGTCCTGAATAGAGGTAGCAAATACTTATTCAAGGTAATCACAATTGACTTCTTTGACTCACAACTCATGTGCCACTCATGTCGGCACCCACAAATTTAGAGCCTCGAACTCTGATCATAGAGGCTCGAACTCTGAGCGCATACTTTGGGGTCACTACTAACCACTTTGACTCAAATTCCACACCTGGGTTTGTATCACAAACAAAACTGTATTTGGATCACAAACACATATATTATAACATATTAATCATAGTGTCTCACACGTGTAATATTGAATGGCAAACACTATGTGTTTGGACACAAGTATACCATATTTATGGCAAGCTCCAAACACGCGTTATATTTGCATTCAAACAAGAAAACAAGACAGATTTTTCAGACATATTTTTCAGCGTGACAAAGGCGCCTACATTTTTTATATGATTTAGTTAATAAAATACATTAGGAATATTACGCTGAATGGAATTTATTTTGAATGGAAAAAACCCCTAGTGGGTTTTGAATTTTAACTGCAAATTTACGCTTTGCCCGAAATGGATTTGAGCCCCATGATTGCTAGTCCCAGCGTCTTTTCACCGAGCTACCTATTGCAGACGTTGCGGAATTTACTCTTTGTATTGTGTTGAAAGCAAAGAAAAATTATTCGAGAGACAGAGGGAGAGAGATATCTCTTTTGAGTGCGTGCGTCATCTTGTTCGATTAATATATGCTCATAAACGTTTACTATGTTTGCCGTAAATGTAAAACAATACATGGTTTCCCATTACATCCCATGAAGGGAATCAGGAGAACTTCTCATAGCCAGAGAGCTGTGTGCTTTCTAGTTTTATACTCACTGATTGGGACCTACAGCTTTACACCGGTTCCGAAGTGTGGTTAGAGAAGCTGTTTCATGGCCAAATACTCGATAGTGTTGCCGTCACCCAGCGAGCTAACCGCCGTCAAAAAATAAGGTAAAGTGGTCAGGGCAGGGATCGAACGCATGTTCCCACGTACAAGAGCCGCTTACACTATCATTGCACCCTCGACGCAATGAGGATATTTTCTTAGTTCCAAACTTTTCCACACATTTTTATGAAATATTCTGAAAGTGTTTACGCTCATTGAGCGAATACGGTAATACTTGCGGCAGCAGGGACAATTTCTTTCTGTAGTGCCATGAAGTTCCTTTAGAAGTTATAAGTTTTGTTTTTATATATTTTTCCGATCGGCTGAAAATAATATATCATTAGACACACCATGTTTCTATATGTTAACATAGTTATGTTAACGACATAACAGAGTTATGCTAATTGCAGTGCTTTCCCAGCGGCGGAATTTGCGAGGCCTTCCACGAATAAGGCATGTGGAATCATTCTTTGGTAATGCCTACTTTAATAATGCCTGCGAAATACATGATTTTATAAGGCTTCCACAGGCCTGTTAAAAGAATGCCAGAAGACGCTGTTGTTCATGAAACCCTGTATTTCCACATGTTCGCAATTCGTCGTTGCAGAATCATAACATCCGATAGCCCAGTAGATAAAGCATCCCATTGTAAGTTCTAAGGTCGTGTGTTCGATTCCTGTGGCTGCAGAATTTAAAAAAAATCATTTATAAGAATTACAGGTTAAAGTATAAATCTGAAATATGAAGCTAATCTCCATATATGTTTTTTTATTTTTACGTAAGTCCTTTTAAATCTACTCTTTTTGCAGGCCTTCATAAGACCTTCTAGTAGAGAGGGTTGGAAGGCCTTGCCTCCCAATCTCACGCAATGTTAAAAAGAAAGGAGGAGGTAATGTGTAGGGAAGGCCTTCCGTATTTTAAAGAAGGCCTGTTTGGTCATGATTTCAGGCTTTCCAGGTCATGACTTCCGCCGCTGGGTTGTATCTTTGCAAGTTAGATACGGAATCTATCTTCATGCACATACACGAAATCGGGTCGCAAAATAAAGTCCAATGTCCTCGAATTGAAACAAAATTTTAACTTTGATTTTTATTTGTATTTTTGTAAATATCTACAAGTATAATTTAAATGTAACGATACCGAGAATTTAACACTGAATCTGTTTTTTCCAAGATATGGACGCCATAAACATAGTATTCTTCGCATGAAAAACCAAGAAGCCCACGACAAATTGATTTAGCTCCAAGGCCAACTAATTTTATCTAATACGGAGTAGAAATTTATATTAACCAAAAAAATCGGTCAAGAAAATATACTTTTCGAACATTTTGGGTTTTAATAGAACTTGGACTCGGTGTCGACCAAATTTGTTTGACTTCAACTCCGACTGCATACAAATATTCCAGTCTCCGACTCCTTAGTACTGGTTGTATCAAAGTGCCTAATATCAAACACTTTTAAATTGCCGGAGTCGAACAATATATACTTCTGGAGTTGGAGTCGAAGGATTTTGGGTCAACTCTGCATTCCTGGTTTAGCCCGCGTATATTTATTTTTTATACATTCCAATGACGTTCCTCAGTACATTTTCGAGTACGTCCCAATATTGGTACACGCTGAAAAGTCTGTTTTTTTGTTGCTGTTTGGATGCAAATGTAACGTGTCTGTAGCTTTTCGCAAATGTAGTAACACTTGTGTCCAAACACATTGTATTTGCTATTCAATATTACATGTTGGAGGCACAATGATTCCTAGGTTATAATATATATATTTGTGATCCAAATGCGGTTTTGTTTGTTACAATCTGTTGACAACAAAGAAACAAAAACCCTGATTTTTAATTCATGAACATGGAATTCCAAACATATGTATAAACGCTGAAAATTCTGTCGTTTTTTCTTGTTTGGATACGAATATAACATGTGTTTGTAGCTTGTCGCAAATATAATATACTTGTGCCCAAATACATTGTGTTTGCTATTCAATATTACATATTTGAGACACAATGATTAATATGTTATAATATATGTGTTTGGGATCCAAAAATATCTGTGTTTGTGATACAAATCCAGCTGTGTTTGTTGTACTGTTTATGCTCTCGCGAGAGCAAGATAATAAAAGAAGGACAATAAGAGTGTATATCTTGTGTGTTTCTGTGTTTTTTGCATTATTCTCTCAGTCAGGGATTCATAAATATTCCGGAATGTGCGTGTAATAGCCTTTTCACATTTACCGCGTTTCAGCTGAAACGCCGGCGTTTCGCTCTCTTGAGATCATTTCGAAACCATGGTGTTCACATTGTACTTTTTTTAACTACTATGGTTTCATGTTACATTTCTCATTTCTGTTTTGTGTTTTCTGTATTGACTGTAAACAGCACAAACGCACATTTGTGAATAAAGAAATATAAAATAACATTGATACATACATATGATACATACATTGATAATAACATTGACACCTACATACATAAATCACATTGCAATAAGTACTTACCACCGCAAAGCAAACTGGAAATGTAAACAAACAGATTTGTTTTCCCTCATTTTTCTGACATTTGCTTTGAACCAGCAATGGAAATTTTTTCATTTTACTCCTTTTTTTAACTACTATTGGAGTACAACACTGTGCTCTCTCTCATTTTTACTGTGGTTTCAAACAAACTACAGTAAAAAGAGCATAATGTTTGGGTTTTAAATTGCAGATGAAGTCAGTGTTTCTTTTTTTTTGCTGATGTATTGCGTTTTAATTTCATTTATTCGGACGTCAATGGTACATCGGACAGAGGATATCAAAAGCGCTTGATCAGTGAAAATAAGTACCCAAAAACTCGGACGGTTAAATGGTTTGTGATGTTGATTTGGTTTTTGTGTATGTGTTTTGTAGATATCTATGTGTGCTACCAAAGTGAGAAATGATTTTGAGGAAAGACACTGGAAAGGGCAACAACGTGAAGCCCCTTTTTTGCCCGAACCTTTACTGAGAAAATCGGAACGGCGGACCATTTGCGAAATATAACAAAAAAAAAAACACAAGTAATTAATACACGCTTGTCTTGCATGAACTAGATTTGTATATAAGTATATTGTTTGTGTACCAACGCATAGTGATAATCAACGCATAGTTGAAACCTTCTGAAAACAAATACGTGAGAGACAACAAAGACAGGAGAAGCAAAGGAGCAGCAGATTCTCATTTAATTTTAATTCTTTTAATTGTTTGTATTAATTACACTGTGCGACACCAAAAAAATTATAGGGTTCTGTCAACGGATTCTGGTAGCAAGGTCGAAAAAAATATACGTGTATCGGCGTTTGCCAGATCTGATCAGAATTTTTTTAGGGCAGGTCAAAGTTTCCGCCCATCGGAACTTTCCTGCAACATATCGGCATGCAAAATTGTGTGCTCCGTACTTCTATGGTACAAAATATGTTCAGAAGTTTTTTAGAAAAGATTCAGATAAACATTTTTGTGGAACAAATTAACCCTCTAACTGTCACGTATAACCATAATTTTTATTTTTTTTGAAAACTCGCAAAAAACTGCTCCAAAATGATGGAGGGCGTGGTCAAAATGTTCTACAAAAATTATCGCCATAAATTTTCACTATATGTGTCCGAACACTGCAAAACACAAATCTTAGCCCAAGTGCTAGATAAAAGATGAAATATGACAAAACGCAAATAGTCCACATAATTTTTAATGGAAACAGCAAAATGACAAAATTCATTATTAACCCGTAGAAGGCAGTTAGTTTTGGCTTATTCTCTTTTGAAAAAAATCTAATTTTGTCTCACAGTGTTATTTATATCTGTGAAAATTAATTATAATAAATAAATAAAATAAATGGTTTCCCGTTACATCCCATGAAGGGATTAGGGAGAGCTTCTCACAACCAGTGAGCTGTGCGCGTTCCAGTTTTATACTCACTGATTGGGACCTACAGTTTTACACCGGCTCCGAACGGTATTTTGAGAAGCTTTTTCATGGCTAAATACTCGATAGTGTCGCCGTCACTAAGCGAGGTGACCGCCGTCGAAAGAAATTTTAGGTGGTCAGAGTAGGGATCGGACCCAGGTCCTCATGCACAAGAGCCGCGCACACTACCATTGCACCACCGACGGCCACAATAAATAAATAAAGAAAGTATAATTCGTATCTAAATATTATTCAGTATATGGAGGTTTGGGGGAAACATACGAATGATTCCACGTAAGTAGATGGATGTTTGAGATGAAGCACGCGTATGTCTCCACGTAAAAGCATACATATTTCTCAGTAAACATGCTAATGTTTGCATTTAAATACACGTGAATTTGGAACTTGCGCAAGATATAAATGTTTGAAGTGTGTTCCAAACATATACATAGTTCCTGCAGAATATGTTTGGGAGAATATATTAGAGAGGCCGTTTTTTTTTTCAGCGTGCACCTGGTTCCTGCAATATGTTACAGGGGCGGTTTGCTCTCAGCGCGGAGCACCCATATTTCTAACAATCTGGCTACATTTTTTTAAAGATTTAAAATATTTTTCCACTTAATTTCTTTGTTATTCAACAAGTACAATTTAATGTTCAGAATCACTCATAAAAATCACACCCACTCCAGTACATCAATATCCCGTATCCCAAACAACAATAGGCAGCAGCAATGATATGTGTGAAAGTTTAGAAATATTAATTTTCAATATTGACGGGGGTAGGAGGAACGTACATACGTGTTGCGTTCATAAGCTTTTAGATTTTTTCAAATCTTATCCGCTGTAAAGATCAACATCAACAGCTCACCAAACAAGAGCTATAGAAAAGGGTACAATGAGCAGCGTACGATAATTGGGTCATTTGAAATCAATACCAGATTTCATTCTTAAGTATTTCGATCTCTTTTTATTTATAAGTATTTATTTTCGTTTTTTTTTTTTGGTTGTATTCAAAATTAATTTAAATATCATTCTATAGAATTTATTTGAATTCAAGATTCGTGATTCATGTTTATATGATTCGTTTACACAGGTTTCTTTTCAATTTGGTCGAGAGTGGTTTCTATTTGTTTTGTTCTTCACAATCCACATCAGCATCTCATGATCGCGATGGCGATGGCGATGGGGATGGTGATGTTGATGGCGATCTTCATCGTGATTATCATCAGTGGTCATTGTATTGTAAAACCCGCATAATTTGCCAAAAGAATAGAACAAGTTTTCTGCTCCTCCTCAAGTGGCCAGTGCTGTGTATGGTCTTTCCACTTCTAATCTTGTTGTTACACATCAAATGGTTATTAGCAGTAAATTAGAATAAACTTCTTAAGGTTCATTGCTTCTTTTGGGAAACTAAAGATCTGTCATTTATGTTAATTTGTCAATAATTTATAGGTTATTTTTCTAACGGACCATGTGTCGTGATCTTTGGTATTTGAGTGTCGCGTTTCTATTATATTGGAAATTGTATTAAGTCAATGTATTTTTTTGTTTGTTTCCAGTGGGCTTTACATGGATTAAAAAACTTGAAATGAAATTGAAAATAAATTCAACTTTGAAAAGGTATTACAAGTATTTGGATAATTTACATAAAATCCTGAGTTCAGTGTTATATTTTAACAATTGAAGACTATAAAACAAGTGATTGTGGTACCAAAAATTCAACGGCGCACAGTGGTCCATTCTAAGAGAAGATATAAAAGCAGTATAAACTTTAGCACATTGTTGGCCAAAAATTCAGATCTGCATTTTGACTATTTCACTGCGAACAGGGTGATTCAAATAGGTAACTTGTGTTGGACTGGATATTAAGTTTAACGCACAATTCAGGTCATAGCATGATCATACTTGCCGGATCATCCTGTACCGTATGCCACCAGATCATCTTTCATTCGCATGTCTGAGAGCTTGGATTTTAAGCATGAGGTCACATAGAGAAAATGGCATACCCACTAGAGATGGGCTCGAGTCATGTGATTGGCGTGAATCACGCGTATTTCGCGCGTGAATGTGAGTAGGACCAAATTTTGCTCACGTAAGCGTGCGCGATATGTAGTAGCGAAAACATCTCCGCGCGTGAGTCCAATCTTTGCGTGAGTGAGTGTACGTGAGCACTATTTTCGAGTGAGTTTCACGTATTTTCGAATGTTTGAATTAATTTTCTTACTACTTTGTTAAACCAAGTAGTTTTGGAAAACTTCTAACATCATTCCCTCTTATAAAGCTTCACTAATCATCGTGTGTATTCCAAGAAGCTACAACCGAAGGAGAGTAGGAAGCTACAACCGAAGGAGAGTAGGATCAAATTCTGCCCACGCGAGCGTGCGTGAATGTGAGTACCGAAAAACTCTACATGCATGACGGTGCTTGAGTGGCCGTCTTCCATTCGTGAGCATGATCCAAAACTTACCCACGTGCCCATCTCTAATACCCACAAGCTCCATATCTTGTGGAACAAGTAAAATAGATGTCCGTGAAGATAAATTCCGTATTTAACTAGCAAAGACACAAACCATATTCAATTATACAGCTCTGTTACCGAGTCAACAGGCTACTGTTAATGCGGTCAAAAAGCGATATATATATTAATAGATTCCGAATTTGCAGATTCTGAAAGTGTTTCCGAATACCTTTCCAACGATGTATGTAAGAACGCGGGAGAATTCCTTGTTTCGTAATAATCTTTCTAAATGTTTCCAAGATGCATACATTTTTATGTGAGGACAATAGCCTTCTTACAAATCGTATTTGTTTGGCCGCGAAAAATTGTTAATAATATAATATTGTTAGTATAATAACAGGTTTTTCAATAAGAGAGCTACAAAAGTTTTTTTAAATGAAACAAACCCGGTTTTAGATACCAATGATATTCTTTATTCCTGTGAAAGTACGTTCGATGCCATTATGTATGGAACTCAATTTCTTTTGCATGGCCACCACGGGCACGCTGGCAGAAGTCCAGACGCTGAACCCAATTTTCGACGGTTTTCAAGCATAAATCGGCCGATACTGCTGCAATTTCACGTTCGATATTCGTACGAAGTTCATCAATTGTCGCTGGCTTGTTGGCATAGACCATAGACTTGACGTAGCCCCACAAGAAATAATCTAACGGCGTCAAATCGCACGACCGAGGCGGCCAATCGACTGGGCCATTTCGTGAGATAACACGTTCACCAAACTTGGTTTCCAAAAAATTGATTGTGGCATTCGCTGTGTGGCTTGTGGCGCCGTCCTGTTGGAACCACATGTCCTCCAAGCCCATATTATCCAATTGGGGCCAAAAATATTCGGTTACCATTGAAGGGTAGCGATTCGCATTCACAGTAATGTGCCGGTCACGGAACAATTACGGCCCAATGACGCCGCCGGCCCCTAAACCGCACCAAACCGAAATTTTTTCGGGATGCAATGATGACTCATGGATTACGTGTGGATTACTGTCTGACCAATAACGCATATTTTGCTTATTGACGAAGCCATTCAGCCAGAAATGAGCCTCAGCGCTGAAGATGATTTTCCGATGAAATTCCGAATCATTTTCAAGTTCCCAATTCCAATTCCCAAGCCCAATTCACGAACATACGACGCTTATGGTGGTCAAGCGGCTTCAGTTCTTGCGTCAATTTGATCTTGTAAGGATATAGGTCAAGATCTTTTCGCAAAATTCGCCACAACGACGTCACAGAGATGCCCAACGCTTGAGAACGACGTGCGAGAGACACATTTGGGCTTTCTTGAACTGAAGCCTCAGCGGCAGCAATATTCTCGACACTACGGGCACTTCTTTGTCTCACTGGACGGGAACATTGTTTACTGTGCCTGTGGATTCAAATTTTTCCACTAGACGCTCAATTGTTGATCTGGTAGAACGATTATGACAACCATAAATTGGACGTAGCGCTCTTAAAGTTGAGGCCACTGACTCCAAATTTCGGTAGTGAATTTTAATAATTTCGACTCGTTGTTGGCTCGTGTATCTTTCCATGATGAAATGGCAAACCTTACTGAAGAGAAATGTCAAATGATCGGGAAAAAATATGGCGTCGTTTGCTGTCCCTATCGATTTACTTTTGTAGCGTTTCTGTTGAAAACCCCTATATTTAATTTTCGTGTATATATAACGCTGCGAACAGTTAAAAATCGCCTCTATTGATATATACGATGGCGGATCAATAAGTCCGTGACTTTTCGAACTTCCCTCGTAGTTATATGAAATGCAACACTGCTCCCATCAAGTACCACCTGTTAATAGACTTTTGTCAAATTTTGAGCAAGTTCAGTCATTTACTTTGCGTTTAACAGCTGTTCAAAACGTACAACCTTGTGCATTTTTTTAAAATTGGAAAAAGTGAATTTCGAGTGCTCATTAAACATAATTTTTTTTATTAATTAAAAATTAAATGAAAAAAAGTAATGAAATTAAAATTAATAACTGTGCTTATTTTCCTGACGATGCCACCAATGGCTTGCGAAATATTGAAGAATATAATAATTTCAAATAGACCTAACGCTCGAACATTTTAATTTAAAATATAATACGAAAGGTCGAATAAGTCATCACATTTTAAAAAATATATATCATATTCCAATTTGGAATGCGTGCTTAATATAAAATGTAAAAGTTTTATTCAAATTAAACTTTTAAGCTGATTTAATGTCGAAAATCGTATTCAAACTTGAAAAAGATTTTCATGTATGAAAATATTATTAAGTTAAAAACATTTGCTTATCAAATACATAATTTTAATTTTGAAATTTGAAATTTGATAAAAAAAAATATTTGAAAAGCTTAATTAATTCTTAACCAATTTTTAAACAATTCTAATTCAAATCATAAAATCATTTTGAAAAAAAATTGTTTGGATATGTCAGTTAGATCATATTCCAAAACGGAAATCATGTTTCTTAATTCCAAAATTTCACTAAAATTCGAAAATCAAATCATTTATTATTAATTTTTTAAGGATATTAACACAAAGAAAACCTAGAAAACTTCCCATTAAACAAGAAATTTCCCAACATATGTGAGACATCTAGTAGTTAATTTCATTCTGCATGATCCAAGCCGTTAGTCTAGACACAAACCAAAGCAAAAGTAAACAATATAGTTGATAATAGTGGGATGTAGCATAATAGTGTAAAAACAAACGTTGTTTAATTTTTTTCATTTAGCCCCCATCCCGCAACGAGCGATAGTTAATTTCTTTCTGCATGATCCAAGCCGTTAGTCTAGACACAAACCAAAGCAAAAGTAAACAATATACATAGTTGATAATAGTGGGATGTAGCATAATAGTGTTAAAACAAAAGTTGTTTAATTTTTTTTCATTTAGCCCCCATCCCTCAATGTGCGATAGGGAACTTCGCTCCAAAAAAAATTAATAGATTGATTTGGATTAACCCATTTTGAGCGACTGTTCGAGGTATTGTAATACGCGATCCAAAACGCAATGATGCAGTGCTATAGGAAATTTTGTTGGCATTGCTGCAGATAAAGTCATATATTTAGACCCACTAAAAGAATTATTTTTTAAAAAATATATTACTTTTGAAGAAAAGGCTACAAATAAGTTTCTGTTGAAGTGCCAGATGCATTCGGTCGGAAAAACAAATTTGGTGTCGTCCAAATGGCCATCATTCGATTTCTCGAACAGCCGATATCGATGAAACTATATGAGATACCGAAATTTTTTCGTTTCACTTAAAGTATAAATAAATGTATAAATAGACTCTAAAAACTCTAAAATTACTAAATCTTCTCAAATTTAAAGCCAAATTTCGATAATTTAAAGCCATTTCGAAAACCTCGTAAGCGCCATACAAAATGACATAGAATGGTTTTTATATTTAAAGTTGGAAATGTATGTATCCTATATAGCACAAATGTTCATCCAACACCCATTATTTTAATAAAATTTAACTTTCTTCTGTATGCCAATGCTCTACCTCGATATCTAAACATGGCTGCCGTACAAAAACCGGTTCTGAGTCGAAATTCGTTTTCGGACCTTAAGGGATTGACACGTGCCCATAGAAAGTAAATTAATTATTTGTACATAACCGACATTTATTTTACAAGATTCAAAGCTCAATCACTGCCCAATAGCAGCTCCCATACAATCCCAAAAATCTATGGAAAAAATATGAAATTTGTCAAATTGGACCTATTAAACTTTTTCGTAAAAAACCCAAAAATATTTTAAGAAATCTCAAGGTTTCTTAAATTTTCTTATAGTGCACTTCGTCGCATGGATGAAACATGTTCGTTAATGTTTTTACGTTGCTGCAACGAAAAATTTCATACAGGATTTCTTTGACAATTTTTCATTTCATTGGTGCATCAACTTAATTTTCGTTCCTGCAACAATTTTATTTAATTTAAATTTTGTAGAAAACTGGGTTAAACATTAAACAAAAGTAAATGCATGAATGCATACTGATATTTGGTGTATCTGAAGCAACTTCATTGCTGCAATGAATTTGTTTCATTACAGCATTGAAGTAGTGATAGAAGTGATATAAAACACCTTCCCTGAAATAAATTCATTGCAAGAACGATACTTATTCATTGTAACAATGATACAAATTTATTGCAGCAATGAAACAAATTCATTGCAGCGAAAGAAATTCGTCGGAATAGTGAATCAAAATCATTGCAGCAACAACCATGCTTTCATCGCAGTGACGAACAATTTGCAGTGTATCTGAAGCAACTTCATTGCTGCAATGAATTTGTTTCATTACAGCAATGAAGTAGTGATAGAAGTGATATAAAACACCTTCCCTGAAATAAATTCATTGCAAGAACGATACTTATTCATTGTAACAATGATACAAATTTATTGCAGCAATGAAACAAATTCATTGCAGCGAAAGAAATTCGTCGGAATAGTGAATCAAAATCATTGCAGCAACAACCATGCTTTCATCGCAGTGACGAACAATTTGCAGTAGATGAACACATTTTCGTAGCGGGAATTACACTGTACGTTGGCTCACTTTCGGTGACAAAATTTGCTGCGGCGATTAACATATTCATCCCTTTGATGATGCTTTTCAGTTCAGTGTGGAAATCTTGTTAATTTTGAAATTTTTCGAAAACGACAATTAAATTTTTTCGAAAACGACAATTAATTTTTGATTAAAATTTGGCATTTTTGGAAGTGATATAAAACACCTTCTCTGTAAGTGGAAAATATCGCTAAACCCCTTCTTCGGAAGTAGAAAATATGACTGTACTGCTTCGTCGAAACTAATGAAAATGTGATTTTCTCGGAATTACATCTAATGATGGTTGATAATGTGTGTGCGCCTTAATAGTGATTCCATGTTTCCCACGACATTTATCCATTTGAATAGAGACTATTTTCACCTCTCATGCTTTCATTACGACAATTATCGAAAAAAAAATTAAATATTGTCGATTTTAAGGAGTTAACAGTACAAATTTTCCAAAAATCCAAATCAAAAATTTCCATGAAGTTTAGCTCTGCTTTATGCCTTGAGGCCCAATACATATTTATCGTCCAACATTAACCCCCTTAGTCGTTTTTTGCTTCCAACAATAGCAATCAAATAAATCACTTTTGAATTCAAAAAGTATAAAAACAAAAAAAAAATATTCAAAACCGAAAAACAAAAAAATTTAAACAAAAGCCAAATCATGTTTGTAACAATTAAAACTGTAATGTTTAAATGTTACTTTTACTTTAATACCACATCGAATGAATGTGTGTGATGTAGTGTAGTGTAGTGTATTAAGCCAAATAGGCTCCGAGACGAACAATTGGGGACTACAGCAAAATTTCCCCCTCGTATCATATTTACGATAAATCTTATCTTCACTTAAGCGAAAGACCATCGGCAACGAAATTTACTAGCAAAACCCCAAAATGAGGGGAAAAATGCTCGTTCATTTTCTGTTAAATCTTACAAAAAAAAAACAATAACGGAAAAGTTACAACCGTTACAATAACGAACGAATACAATAATTCAAAAAAAAATAAAAGAAAAAACTGAAAAATTCAAAAAAACATTATGAATTCCCACCCACCTACATGGGACTGAACAAATCTGTAAATCCCAAAAATACTGTGTGAAATGTGAGGAAATGAGCGGAGCAACGAAAACTAAAAAATAAATAAAAATATGAAAAATTTCCACAAAACCTTTCTTCGAATGTAATGAAACAAAACCGCACAGTGGTTACGGTTTGAAAATGTTTTTCAATTCAAAAAAAATGCTTTCCCATTACATCACATGAAGGAATTGGGGAGAGCTTCTCTGGAGATTGAACCTACGTTCTCACATACAAAAGCCGCGCAAGCTAACTTTGAATAATTTTAAAGAAAATTATGAAATTATGTTGTTTCATGTTAAAAACACAGAAAAACAACATCGTGTGAGATTATTTGAGACCTTGAACCCATCCCCCCCAGCCCTCAGTATAACCCATTATTATTGCCGTCGGGAATGGGTAGCGATCATTTTCCCATTGAACCCATCCCCCCCCCCCTCAGTATAACCCATTATTATTGCCGTCGGGAATGGGTAGCGATCATTTTCCCATGGGGAAAATAATGTGTAATTACCCACATCAATGGGAAATTACCCATCACCCTCACGGTAATTGGGAAAACAATGTGTAGTTACCCGCGACGCGATGTGTAGTTACCCGCGAATTATCCATCACGGTTACCCATTACCCACAGGGTAATAAGGAAAATAATGGGTAGCTACCCACGACAATGGGGAGTTACTCATCACTATTACCCATTACACTCAGGGAAATGGGAAAATAATGCGTAGCTAAACATGACGATGGGTAATGGGTTACTCAGGGTAACCCATCCCCATTTTTTAACGAAAATATAAAAAAATTAGAAAAAATTCCAATCGAAAAAATAATCAACTTTTGCTAGTTTCTAAGGGTTTTTCATAACATGTTCCAATACGTATGGAAGAATTTTTTTTTAATAAAAATGTTAACTCCATAGGAGAATTTAACCTAGAATATGTCATCACTTTTTTATTTAAAAAAATCGTTAAAACTAAAATTTTCCAAACAACAAATCGCAAAAACGCCCTTATGTTTATATTTCGGAAACGGAACGTCCAATCGAAAAAATAACCAATTTTTCCAGTTTCTAAGGGTTTTTCATAAACTGCTCCAATTCCTATGGAAGAATTTTTTTTGTCGAAAAGTCGCCAAAATAAGAAAATCGCTAAAATAAAAAAATTACTATAAATCGGAAACGGCGACTCCAATAATAAAAAATTGCAAGCGGCATCACTTTTTTATTAAAAATCGATTTGTTTTTAAAATGAAGTGACACCATAAGTGATACCATTAAAGCCTCCAATGGAAGTTATAAATTTATTATTTTTGCGATTCCACACACAGTTTTCGAGTTATAGCCCCTTTTCTATTTTAGCGATTTTCTTATTTTGGCGGATTTTTTGAACAAAAATTGTTCCATACGAATTGGAGCAGTTCATAAAAAACCCTTAGAAACCGGAAAATATTGGTTATTTTTTCGATTGGACGCTCCGTTTCCGAGAAATACAAACTTTTTCTAATTTGTTCATATTTTCGACCAAAAATGGGGATGGGTAACCCATTACCGATCGTCGTTATTTTTCCCCATTTCCCTGAGTGTAATGGGTAATCGTGATGAGGAATTCTCCATCGCCGTGGGTAGAGCTACCCATTATTTTCCCTATTACCCTGAGGGTAATGGGTAATCGTGATGGGTAACTCCCCATTGTCGTGGGTAAGCTACTCATTATTATCCCCATTACTGTGTGGGTAATGGGTAATCGTGATGGGTAATTCCCCATTTTCGTGGGTAGCTACGCATTTTCTCCCCAATACCCTATGGGTAATGGGTAAACATTCATTACACATGCCCCACGACGAAGTGCATGGGTTACACATGGGAGGGGGGGTTTTAAATACGAACTCTGTATAAAATAGACTTTTAAACAAACTTAGTTGGAAAGTGTTTTGAAAATGCTCGTACTGGTATGTGTTGAAACAATTCTCATTAAGTTGCGTTTTGTTTGTCCCTATAATGTGCGACGATATACTAAAATACTTGTGAAGAAGGCACCGGCTGAGATGTCTGCGGGCATCGAAATAACGACACACGTATTGATTTGTAATTATCATCTTAATCGTGTTGATTATGCATTTAATTGAAAATATATATAAAATATTGATTAATTTACGTATATAATTGAAAAATAAAACAAAATTATTAACTTTGTACTCTACCCAAGTACACATCTAATCGAAAATATTCTAAACTATTGATGAACTTTATAGTCAATCTGATTGTAAAGTTAATTGAAATGAAATATATTCAATTGCCAACCTACAATTTGTGTACTTGAGTATCAATTTTCTTCATTAACTAAAATCTAAATATAAAAATAATTGAGTTGACAAATTTTGGGTTTGATTTGAATATTAATTTTTTCCTGTGTACAAACGTGGTCAAATGATACCGAATTAAAAAAGTCACCTGTGTATAGAAAAAATTTCTATTTTTATTTCTCCAATATTGAAATGCATCAACAACAATCTTTCCAATACCACTGTAAATTGTAAAACATAAACAAAAAAATATTCAAACTCAAAATGTTGTGCATGAAACAGGTGTTTGAAACGATGACGGTGATAGTGACTCGACCCAATGTAAAATGGGAATGCTGCATTACAATGAAAGTTGAAAGGAGAGAGACAAGATCATCCAATCCAAATAAAAAATAATAATATTGGGGAGTTTCTTTACTCATGTTTTAGGATTTCCTAAATCATTGTTTGCTTTCCAAAAAATCCCAAATTTAGCCAAAAAAAAATTGGAAAATGCCTCGAAATGTTAAACAAATTTATACATTAAAATGGAAATCACCTAAATCTTCGACAACAGCTAAGCCACCCCACAACAATGGACTGTTAAATTTGAATACTCCCATAGGATTTATTGATAAATGTAGGTGGAATGGGGGGTTGGGTTTAAGATAATTTGTTTTTGTTCGTCTTTTAATGTCTTTCCGGGTGTTGTTCGATGTCAGTCAGTGTTGGGTGAGTTGAGGGAAATCAAGAAAGATTTATTAATTTGTAGGAGATTTAAAACCCATAATTTTGAATAATATAAGAAGAGCTAAGCAAACATGCAACCTATCGGCTCTCAAACAAAAGTCTTAATAAGCAACTCAATAGAGGTTGCATCGATTTATCGTTTCGTCGATGATAATCAGAGCTGTCAAATCCATGCACATGAATACTAAACAAATACGTGTGTAAAACGCACAAATCTTCTTCTTCTTAACAAGACAATTCACATGAAGAAAAGGAAATTAAAAATTACATGAGGTATCAGGGGACACCCGGTTGGAACGAAGTTCCTTTCGCAATATATTCGCCCTTATTCCCGTTGTCGTCGTCGACGTCAATACAATATCGACACCATTTTTATTGGCGACTTGAAGGCATTTGGAAAAAAAATTTGCGTAATGTTTTAAGAGGGTTGTTTTTGGATCATAGACATCAACAACTTTGTTGTTGTCGATGTGACAATACATTTATAGCGTTCTAAAGTTGACAAAAATCTGACGACGACGTCGACGACGACAACGGGAATAAGGCCGATTATGTGCTAGTTAGTTCCAACACGCCTAAGGCGCCCGTTGAAAAATACGACAATTTAAATGGATTTTTAAGAAAACATACTTTTTGTAAAATGATAAACTTTTTGTAAGAATTTTTTTGTTTTATAGAATGTATTTTTTTAAAGGTCCTTTTTGTAAGAATCCTTTTTGGTCCTTTTGTAAGAATATGTATTATATTAAGAATATGTATTATATTTTCCCCAAAAGAGGTACTTCTTTTATTAAAAGCTAATATTTTTTGTAAGAAAAGGTACTACTTTTAAAAAGGAGTACTTTCTGTAAGAAAACGCAATACGAGTATTAATTTTGTTTTACAAAGAAGTAACTTTTTTTAGAACAGGTACTTTTTAAAGAAGTTGTACTCTTTTTAGTAAAGAGTTATTATTTTAAGAAAATGTACTTATTTTCCGAAAGGTTACTTATCTCAAAAAAAGAAAAGAAGCGGTATTATTTTAGTTTTAAGAAAAGGAATTTTTGAAGAAAATGTATTTTTTTAAGAGAAGGCATTTTTTTGAAGAAAAGTTTTTTTTTAAGAAATACGAATTTTTTTTTTTTGAATTGGTCCTTTTTTCAAAAATAGGTATATTTTTAAGAGTAGGTACTTATCTCAAAAAAAAAAGTTATTTTGTTTCACCAAAATAGTACTCTTTAAAGAAAATGGAGATTTTAAGAAAATGCAATTTGCTGTAAGAAAATGTAACTTTTTAAGAAAAGTTACTTATTTAAAAAAAAATTTAAATAAACAATTTTTTTAAGCAAAGGTACTTCTTTAAGATAAGGTTTTTTTTAAAGAAAATGTACTTGGTTTAAGAATATGAATAGGTATTTTTTTTTTTGAGAAAATTTACTTTTTTTTAAGAAAAGGCGCTTATTTAAGAAAAGGTTATTTTTTAAACTTCTTGCACTTTGACTTTTCTAAATTTACTTTTTATTGGTTCCAAAATTACAATATTTACTAGACATTGGTTACAGGCTCCACCTAGAAATCTTCCCATTAAACCAGAAATTTCCCAATATACGTTAGTGTAGACACAAACCAGAGCAAAAGTACCCAATAATATAGTTGGTTCTAGCTAGAGTGTCCAAAATACTGGTTTATCGGTTTTTTGGAAAAGATACTTTGTATAATAAAACACATTCAACGTCAATTCAAATACGACTAGAGTGTCGAAAGTGACGGTTTATCGGCATTAATCAAATATATAGACAAGAAAAGTATATTTTCGATAAAACCGATAAACCAGTATTTTGGACACTCTAGTTGTAGCATAATAGTGTTAAAAAAAAGTTGTTTAATATTTTTTTTATTTAGCCTCCATCCCGCAACGTGCGATATGGAACTTCGTTCCAAAATTGTGATAGTATTTGATTCCCTTGAACGTATGAATTTGTAACGCATGAAATAATTGTAAGTACAGGGTGGTCGCCGAAGCTCATCCAGTTAGTCCAATATTCCAAAACTCTGTTGAATGTTTCTGGTTTTATCTCACGAATTGCACGGACTATATTAGCCTTAAGGGTATGGACCGTTTCTTAATTATTCGCATAGCATCAGTCTTTAACGGCACTCCACAAAAAACAGTCTAAGGCGGTCAGATCGCAGCTCCGAGATGGCTAATTGACATCGCCAATATCGATTGTTTGATGAGCTGTGTGATATGAAGCGCCATCCTGCTGAAACCAAAGATTATCCAAGATCATATCATCCAATTCAGCTCATAATAAGTCCATTATTATGGCTCTCTCTCTTTACGTTCTCTTGATGGCACAGCTGATACTAGGGAAATGATGTAGAATGAGAGAGACCAAAGAAGACATAGAGATTATAGACCATGCAGCAAACTAAGTTTAAATAGTGTTTGATTGATACTAATGACAGAAAAATCATGTTTACGTTGTTTGAATCGAACGAAAATACGTATTCCCTTTTATTTCTGTCCGTACTGGTCCAACCAAAGAGTAAATTACAATAGCAACTCGAACTCGATGAAATGGCCTACTACCTTGTCGTCATCAAGAGAACGTAAAGAGAGAGATTTCGACTCGTATCTATTGCTCTGAGGCTGTATGCAAGTTTGTGTAAAAGGTTTGTGACACAGGCTTGGTGGTGGTCAACACTCACAGTCCCCGTCGTAGTGTGGTTCGGACTAACAGAATTTTACAGTTTGGTGTGAATTCTGGAGTGGAGTAATCCAACCTGATTGGCCTGTTTTTTTCGAAAATGCTGCCGGAAACGCAATTTCAGTCAACGGCGAGCCCTATAGAGCCATAATAATGGACTCTTGTCGATTTCTCTTTGGTCATGGATACCAGGGTTCGTATTTCGTGGGTAATGAGTTACCCTGGGTTACCCAGGGTAACCCATTATTATTGTAGGGGAATGAGTAGCGATCGTTTACCCATTACCCGCAGGGTATGGGGAAAATAATGGGTAGCTACCCACGACAATGGGGAATTTTTCATCACGATTTCCCATTACCCTCAGAGCAATGGGGAAAATAATGGGTAGCTACCCACGAAATGGGGAATTTCCCATCACGATTACCCATTACCCTCAGGGCAATGGAGAAAATAATGTGTAGCTACCCACGAAATGGGGAATTTCCCATCACGATTTCCCATTACCCTCAGAGCAATGGGGAAAATAATGGGTAGCTACCCACGAAATGGGGAATTTCCCATCACGATTACCCATTACCCTCAGGGCAATGGAGAAAATAATGGGTAGCTGCTCACGACAATGGGGAATTACTCATCACGATTTCCCATTACCCTCAGGGAAATGGGGAAAATAATGGGTAGCTACCCACGACGATGGGCAATGGGTTACCCAGGGTAACTCATCCCCATTTTTGATCGATAATATGAAAAAATTAGAAAAAATGTCTATATCTCGGAAACGGAGCGTCCAATTGAAAAAATAAACAATTTTTGTGAGTTTCTAAGGGGATTTCATAAACTGGTTCAATTCGTATGGAAGAATTTTTTTTCGAAAAATCGCCAAAATAAAAAAAAATGCTAAAATAAAAAAGTGTCTATAACTCGAAAACGGTGCGTCCAATCGAAAAAATAATAAAAAAAAAATTACCTCCAGAGGAGGCTTTAACCAATGGGTGTCTCCAAAATGGCATCACTTTATCGCTAAATCGCCCTCATGTTTATATCTCGGAAACGGAGCGTCCCATCGAAAAAATAACCAATTCTTGTGGGTTTCTAAGGGGTTTTCATAAACTGGTCCAATTCGTATGGAAGAATTTTTTTTCGAAAAATCGCCAAAATAAAAAATCGCTAAAATAAAAAAGTGCCTATAACTCGAAAACGGTGCGTCCAATCGAAAAAATAATAAAAAATTTACCTCGAAAGGAGGCTTTAACCAATGGGTGTCTCGAATATGACATCAATAACATATGATTTAAAAAGATGCGAGTGTTTGGACGACCCGTTACAACAGCAACTCGAACTCGATGAAATTTCCAATTACCTCGCTGATCGCTATTATTATTATGATGATTATCTATTACTCTTTTAACGAACCATATATGTATGTAGTAATAGATAAAAGTTTCCACCTCACGAGGTAGTTGGAAATTTCATAGAGTTCGAGTTGCTGTTGTATGCTACACTCAGGTTGGACATAAAACGAACAGAAATAAGGAAAATTCCGTACTTCCGTTAGATGCAACTAGCACCAAACATAATTCAGCTGTCATTGGTATCAAACACTATTTGAACTCGGTTTGCTGCATGGTTTACTTCTAGTTATTTAGCTGTCATTCTCGCATCCACTCTGTTCGGTTTCAAATTCCTCCTACCCTCCTGTTTGAATTGAGAACAATCTTAGAGTAATAGGTAAGACTTTTCGCCACCGAGGTAGTGGGAACATTTATAGAGTTCGAGTTGCTGTTGTTGGACATAGAATGAAGAGAAGCAACTAGCATCAAACGAAATTTAGCTGGCATTAGTTTCAATCAAACACTATTTAAACTTAGTTTGTTTCTAGTTGCATATCACTCATTCTCCCATCCACTCTGTTCTCTTTCAGATTCCAACTACAATTTCGATCAGCTGTGACATGGATACCCCTTGAAAGAACCAGTTCCATTTTACCCAATTTCTAGGTACAAACTAGTTCCACCTTATTAGTATAAAGACCATTTGGAAATTATTCTTTTAATATCAATATTTCAACACCCATAATAGTACAAATTTCAAGATTTCACAAAATTTTTATGATAATTTTTATAAAAAAAAATTTAAATTCGTAATTTAAACAAATAGTTCGAAAATTGTGAAATATTTATTTAACCAAACTATTTATCCATTTTTTCGAATCCCTTTTTTTTGGCTGATAAATAAACATCAACACGTTTGGAGTAAAAATTAGAAAACCAGAAGCTGTAAAATATCATACACAGACATATGTAGATTATTTACATAAAAATCTTTTAGATCGCACCTTGTTACAGGTGAAATGATCCACAAGATCTAAAACAGACGCTTCCACAACAAAGAAAACAGAAAATTCAAAATTCAAATTCAAATTTCCAAAAAAAAAATCACAAGTTTACATACAACCTAAAATAGAAAAGAAAACATCAGCCAGCGCAAGAACAATAAAATGCGACGACGAAATGTTGGGTGGAGGAACGAACATGGAAACATTTTACAACCAACAACAAAAGAAAGAAAACAAAGTGAACATTTTACAATTAATTGGGAAAGGGCCAGGCGAAATGAAGAACGATTTGTTTTGTATACAAATCCAACCGAGTGCTAACTAAACTACCTGTTTCTTACTTTACAGGTCAGCATCGTAATACTACGGAGCAACTGAGAAGAAACAACCACGACCCACACACTACATGGTGCGATGCACTCACTGTCTGTCATCTAACACGGATGGGATAAGAGATAAGTTTAGCAAATACCAGCGATACCACTGGAAACAATGGAACACAATACGAGTATATGAAATTAATTTAACACTTTAACGTGTCTACTAGAAGCGAGTAAAGTCACAGGGAATGTTGTTGCTCTGAAGCGAGGGTGGTGCAATAAGTCAGTTGAAGACTTAAACGCCATAACACTGTCTCAGTTACAGACATAGTGGATTCCTGCAAGTCATGTATTGGTTCATTGCAAACTTATCATTATTTCATTGATCAAAATGTGTCTGAGTCGAAAACAAAAAAAAAATAAAAAGGTAATAAAATATAAATTTAAACCATATAAATCACCAGACCATTACCCAACAATACTCTGGGAAGATGAACAGATTTCAATGTTATCTTTGATACTGTGGTGCTCCCAGACAGGAGGTACCTTTTCGAACAGGTACCACATAATATAAAGCGAGAGCAAAAAAACATGTTTATCTCAATATTTTCCAATAAAAATATCAAATTTTATTTAGCTTTTTTTTGCTTCGACTCAAATTTTAATGATGGCCATGTTGCAACACGAGGAGTTGTTGTCTGGTTGGCTGTTAAAGGTTTAAATTTCTTAGTGGCGATTAGGGTTGTGAACTAATTGAGTATTTGAGTACTCAAGCCCAGAGTTTTGTTGAAGGTAGTTGCCAAATACTTTGTAGATATGTTAGATCAATTTAAAGTAAAATATTATACGAGTATAATATGATCCGACAAATTGCATCACTGTGTATCTGAAAATATATGGTAACTAAACCATTTCCAATTTAAATTTAAAAAAAAAATACATGAGGTGTCAGGAGTAGACTTGTGTCGAACTCGTTCACTAGTTCTCGAACTCGTTCATTTAAGGTGCCCGGACATATCAATCACGAACATACTCGACCTATCGAACGTGTGCAGGGTAATGTCTGGTCACCTTAAATGAACTAGGTAGTTCATGAACTACCCAACTCTAGTCAGGGGACACCCGGTTGGAAGGAAGTACCTTTCGCTATATATTATATACTAGTTAGTTCCTACACGCTTAAGGCGCCCGTTGAATACGATAATTTAAATGGATCTTTAAGGAAAAATACTTTTTGTAAAATGAACAACTTTTTTTAAGAAAATTTTTTTTATAGTTGTATTTTGTTTAAAAACATTTTATTTTTAGGTCCTATTTGTAAGAATATGTATTATATTGTCCCGAAAAGGTAATTTCTTAAAGAGAGGTACATCTTTTATTAAAAGCTAATGTCTCTTTTTAAAAAACGGTACTCTTTTTAAGAAGAAGTACTTTCTGTAAGAAAATGTCATAAGAGTATGAATTTTTTTATACAAATAAGTACTTTTTTTTAGAGCAGGTACTTTTTAAAGAAGTGATACTCTTTTTAGGTAAAGGTTACTTTTTAAGGAAATGGACTTATTTTCAGTATCTCAAGAAAATAAAAGAAAAGGTATTATTTTATTTTTAAGAAAAGGAATTGTTGTAAGAAAATTTATTTTTTTAAGAGAAGGTAGTTTTTGAAAAAAAGGTTTTTTTAAGAAATGGGAATTTTTTTAGAATTGATCATTTTATCAAGAACAGGTACATTTTTAAAAGTAGGTACTTATCTCAGAAAATATATTTTGTTTCACAAAAAAGGTACTCTTTACAGATAAAGTAGTTGTTTAAGAAACCCCAATATGTTGTAAGAATATGTACTTTTTTAATAAAATGTACTCATTTAAAAAAAATAATTTTTTTAAGAAAAGGTACTTTTTATAAGAAAATTTACTTTTTTTTAAGCAAAGGTATTTCTTTAAGATAAGGTACTTTTTTAAGAAAAGGCACTTTGTTTAAGAATGTGAATAAGTATTTATTTTTTTTTTTGAGAAAATTTACTTTTTTTTAAGAAAAGGCACTTATTTAAAAAAAATTTATTTTTTTAAACTTCTTTCACTTTGACTTTTCTAAATTTACTTTTATTGGGTTCAAAATTACAAAATATACTAAATATTGGTTACAGGCTCCACGTAGAAAACTTCCGATTAAACAAGAAAATTCCCAACATATGTTAGTCTAGACACAAACCAAAGCAAAAGTACCCAATATGATTGATAATACTGGGTTGAAGCATAATAGTGTTAAAAAAGTTGTTTAATTTTTTTCTTCATTTAGCTCCCACCCCGAAACGTACAATAAAGAACTTTGTTCCAAAAATCAATTGAAATTTAAAAATTCTATTTAAAATTTAAAATACTTCAATTGAAATTTGAAAAAAATTTGAGATACATAAATTGGAATTTTTTTTTGAAATCTAATAAATAAAAACGCCTAATAACTTTTAAATTTCAACTGAAGAATTTTAATTTTCAAGTCCTGTTTTTTTAATTTTAATTGATGTGTTCTAAATTTCAATTGATGTGTTTCAAATTTCCTAATTGATCCAGCCGCTACATCCCTGGTGAGAATCAGAGATTGTGGCGTTTTGATATCGGGGCATTCCGGACACGCTGAATTACTACACCGGATCAACTCTATTCCCGTAAAAACGGACTACTGTATCACCTACCTTCTACCAGCGACAAATCTAAGGACTTCTATTCCGAACAGGAATACCTGGGAAAAGTCACTGGAAGGGGATACCAGTAGTATCAAATTTTTCATGGATGGATCAAAGTTGGACGAGCAAGTAGGCTATGGGGTCCATTCACCGGATCTAAATGTAAATATCTCCTTCAAGCTGCCTGATCACTGTAGTGTATTTCAGGCGGAAATTTTTTTTTTCAGGCCAGGCTGCTATAAAATTCCTGGAGCCATGTTTGCTACGTCCCTGACGGTGAAAGAATGCCACTCATCACTTAGGGTGATGGCAGAGTATTTTGACATCAGGCTCATCTGGGTAACGGGACACAGCGACATTCCAGGCAATTGCGTAGCGGATGCGTTAGCTAGACAGGGCACTACGGCACAGGTTCTTCCGGCAAAAGAAAGTGTTAGTATGCCAATCTCTACCTGCCGTTTGCAGATCAGCCGATAATATGTTCAAGGTCAAGTGGAGACTTACTTCAACTTGCAAACAAGCAGGGTCCTCTGGCCACAGGTGGAGAAGAAGAGGACTAGGCAACTACTTAACTTGCCGAGAGACAGGTTATCCACAATGATAGGAACACTTACGCGACATTGTCTTGTAGGAAAACACGCCCTAAGATTGGGACATAGAAACTCTACTCTCTGTAAATGCTGCATGGAAGAGGACGAGGAAACGACGAAACACCTTCTCTTGGATTGCCCTGCTCGGGCAGGACTGAGAAGTAGGATATTCGGAACACATTTAGTTAGCACCATAGCCCTACAGGATATTCCTGTAGGTCTTATAGACAAATTTATTGAAATGGCAAATTGGCTAGACGACTAGTCAATAGTTGCTATGGAGGAAACTGCAGGTATCACAATGGGCTTCGTTAGCCTAAGTGTGCTAGACAGCGTGCTGTTGTCTTGCAGCCTTTTCAACCAACCAACCAATTTCAATTGATGTCTTAAATTGCAATTGCTGTGTTTCAAATTTCAAATGACCGGCTTTAAATTTCAACTGAAGAATTTTAAATTTCAATTGATGTCTTTTGAATTTCACTTACTGGGTTTCGAAATTCAAATAGCATTTTTAAATTCCAATTGATGTATTTAAAATTTCAAATATAATTTTCAAATTTCAATTGATATTATTCAAAATTAAATTGATATTTTTTAAATTTCAATTGGAAATAGTTTAGTGTCTAAAATCGAAACCGAAGAAACATGTGACACCGGTTAACTGGGATTGTCGTAATTAACCGTGTGCCGGTTTTTAAAAAACGTAATTTCCTAACAAACCGGTTGAACTGGTTTTTCTCAAATTTAAAAACCTTCCGTAGAATTTGATTTTTCGAACCAACTGAAAACCGGTTTATACAGGGTATTCGATAAACCAACGAGTTTTAATCGTTAAAACATTTGATCAAAATCAATCATCGATTACTGTGACGATGAGAAAGTTACGTGAAATTGTTGGGAGAAACAACGTGCCAACAAAACCCACTATTTATCGTGTAGTGAATGATTTCGAAGAAATAGGGTCTGTGGCTGATAGGACCAAGCATGGAACACAACGTACTGCAAGATCGGCTGAAAACATTACTGCTGCTCAATATAGTGGGTTTTGTTGGGACGTTGTTTCTCCCAAAAATTTTACGTAGCTTTCTCATCGTCACAGTAATCGATGAATGATTTTGATAAAATGTTTTAACGATTAAAACATGTTGGTTTATCGAATATTTTTCCATAATAAATGAGCCACGTCTCTACTTCACGACTGCCAAATATGAACTGTCAAGACTAATGTTTACCAAAATGGCGGCAAACAAAGTAGTATACCTTCCCGGCGGACACCTGTACAAAGTTCCGTTTTTTTTTTGACTCTCTAATGGTAACACAAAGAACGGGTAAGATCTGAAAAAAAAACAGCGCGGTAGCCCATTTGGTGCCTGACAATACTCAACTGATTTTGAGATAAAAAAAAAAAAATACCGAGAAAAACTGAGAATATTTTTGAGATTAGCGTGCGAGATTTATATATAGCATCGTAACAACAAAAGACTCATAACTGAATTTGCGAATTTTCTGTAGACTAATTATTTTTTGTTTTTAAATCTATTTGAAAAATTTAAAAAAAAAATTAGAAAAAGTAATATATTAAAAAATAATTTAAAAAAATTAAAAAATTAATGCAAATTATCAACTATACAAATATTCATGCGAAATATTTTTGATGAAAGGGAAGAGAATTTTACGACTGATTTTAACAGCGGCTAAAAAGGTCATTGGTAATTGTTTTTAAGAAACAAATTAAAATTCAAATTTTCAGTTATGAGCCTTTTGTAGTTACGCCTAATTTACCCAAAATTCAGACATTTTTCACATAATCTCTCAAAAACTACAAAAGGCTCAGATAAACTGAAAACATTGATTCCCGAAACTGCGGCAAAAGCTAGGTTTAGAAGGCCAAAAAGGTCTTCTTAAATTTACCTAAAACTTAAGGCTTTCTTATGTATTCCACGTTGTATCTTATAAACTACAGCTATTTCACAAAAACTGAAAACATTTTTGAGATCCGAAATCAATGCCCAAACAAATCTCCGGCAAAGTTTAAGATTTCATCATTAGACGTGTCACATTTACCGACAACTAAAGCTTTCCAGATATTTTCCATTTGATATTTCGAAAACTACAACTGATTTTAAAAACCCGAAATTGTCAGCGTTTTCGAATATTTTTCACGTGATATCTCAAGAACCACAGAAGATTTAGGAAATCTGAAAGCATTTTAAAAAATTACCATTCCCGATTTATCCAAAATCGAACAACAAAACTAAAGATTTGATATTTAGACGGATCATCAATTTAGTCAAAAACTCAAAATTTTCGAATGTTTTTTTTACACAATATCTCGTAAACTACAACTGACGTAGAAAAACTGAAAACTATTTTGAGTACCCGATTTCTTCAAAATCAACTCACAATTTCAGTGAAATTTTGGTGAAGGTTTTTTAATATAATTGTAAAAATTGTTGGGATCTTTTGCACATGATATCTCGAAAACTACAGCTGATTTAGAAAAACTGTAAACGAATGAGCAGCCTGAGTGGTAATGCGAAGCTCTTCGAAGTATTGGACATTGGAGCCAACACCACTGGCCAACGGCGGATCAAAATTGTAGAAACCAAAATCCAGTTTCGACACACTGCATTCTGGTCAGCGTCTGATCCATAGTGAGTGGCTGCAACAAAATTATCCTGGCAGTAGGTAAAATGCAAACCACGGTGGGCTTGCCAATGAATTTTCACAGAAAAAATAATGAACAAAGAAACCCCCTAACTGTTGACGACCCTCGCAAACGTTATAAGGACCACGACTTAAGGATATATACCTGGAACGTAAGAACGCTATACAGGACGGGTGTCACTATCCAACTGAGGGATGTCCTCGAAAAATGTAAAGCTGGCATCAGAGCGATCCAGGAAATACGATAGACAGGATATGGTTGCACCAAAAAGAAAAACTGTGATATTAACTACGGCTGCCATGATCGACAGCACGAATTCGGGTGCGGATTTATAGTTGGCAAGAGACTGCGACACCAAGTTTCAAGGTTCAACCCAGTGATAGAACGTATAGCCCCAATTCGCATCAAGGCGAAATATTTCAACATCTCGTTAATTTGTGTGCACGCACCGACAGAACATAAAGATGATGAGGTCAAAGAAACATTTTATGAGCGTCTGGAGGAAGTATACGAACGCTGCCCTGACCACGACATTACGATTATTCTAGGCGATTTTAATGCAAAATAGGGAAAGGAAAGTGTCTTTCGACCAACCATCGGTAAACACTGTCTACATAATACCTCCTCCGATAATGGAATAAAGGTCCAATTAGTCTTGACGGTTGACGGTAAGCGATCAACTGTTTGAGTTGGGGTTGCATTTTGAATGTGTTAGAGAGAGACAACTAAAATTCGCGTTAACGACGGTAGACTTCTGCAGGTTGCAGAATCAACCGTCAACCGTCAATACCGATCAGCTGTTATTGTTATTGTTTTTACTTCGACATTTTGTGCGCGGCAATACCCAATTACACGTAAACCACAATTTTCTTTTTATTTTTCCTTTTTATTTGACACAATCACTTTATAACACAAAACTCATGCAAGCAAATTATATTTTGTACAAATGCTCTTCGATCAGTTGTTTTCGTTTTGTTTTCTCTTTCTACCGTCTAACCGTCATAACTAACCGCGCAATATTGAGTAGAACGTCTACCGTCAACCGTCAAGACTAATTGAACCTTAAGACTGATAGACTTCGCCGCTGCAATGTTCTTACGATAGCAAGTACACACGATTCCAGCATAAGACCATTCAAAAGACGACCTGGTTATCTCCTAATCAGTGAACGAAGACCCAGATTGATCACTTGTTAATAGATGGCAGGCACTCTTCTAGTGTAATGGATGTACGTGTGATTCGAGGTGCCAATATCGACTCGGATCCTTACCTGGTGGCTGCGAAAGTTCGCACGACACTGAGCAGAGCGAAAAACGTACGAAGCCGAACACTGGAAAAGCTAGATATCGACAAGCTGCATATACCGGAGATATCAAAGTCCTATCGACAGAAGCTTTGTCTCTCCTGCTAGAGCAGAATACTCCCCCTCCCGAGGACCCAGAAACGCAGTGCAAGCACATCTCCCATTATTTGGAAACCGTTGTAAGGACTGAACTTAGCTACCAAAAACCGCAGAAGGATAAGCCATGGTAGGACGAAGATTGTCACATCGCAACTGATGAAAAAGACGCTGCACGTATGGCAACGAAAAAGTCAGTTGCAACGCGTGCTGCGTGTAAGCAATACAAGAGGCTGAGAAGGGAGGAAAGCCAACTGTTTAGGTGGAAAAAATATCAGTGGGAGCAGAGAGAGAGAGAGTGAAACGACAGAAATGTGCAGGATGAATATTGAATTCCGAAATTTTTTCCAGAGGGCAAGAAGATCGAATAACGGACAGAATAATAGGCTGCCCTCCTGCAAGGACGAGAATGGGAATCTGGTGACACATAAGCAGTGTGTGCTTAAACTGTGGAGGCACCACTTTTCGTCACTATTCCGACTCAGAGTCTACCACTGAAGTTCAGAAGGTAATGATTGTGGAAGACAGAGTAGATTGATAGATTGTACGCGGTACTCGGTATATGCAAAGTTTTTCCCTTATAAATTATACCATTAAGCTGGAAAATGTGGTTAGAAAAGTTCCAGCTAAACCTGATTATATGAACCCGTAACTTATTAAGGTGGTTTTAAGGTATATGGGGAGTTTTTCTCTCATGAAAATTGCCGAAAACCTGCAAAATTTGATTGACAAAGTTTCAGTTCTACTAGATAATATTAAACCGCGTCTCATCTACTAATTAGCTATAACTGCGATATCGATTAGTTACACGCCTCTCTAACATATTTTCCCAAACATATTCTGCAGGAACCATGTATATGTTTGGAACACACTTCAAACATTCATATGTTTGCAACTCCCAAACTCACTTGTATTTAAATGTAAAGAGTATTATGTTTACTGGCAAACATGTATGCAATTACTTGGAAACATATGCGTTCTTCACCCCAAACTGACGTGGAAGCATTCGCGTGTTTTCCCCAAACCTGCATTTATTTACGTGGAAACATATGCGTATTTCCTCCCAAACATAATTATATTTAGAAACGAGTTATTCTTTGAATTCAGTATACAATGTATACATGTATTATTAATTAGAATTAATTAATAATAATAGTTAATATAATTAACTTGTTTTACCTTTACTTGCAATGAATGAATTGGTTTTAATCATGAAATGAAAATCTGCTGTGTTTTGCTTCTCCTGTCTTTGTTGTCTCTCTCGTTTTTGTTTTCAGAAGGTTTCAACTATGCGTTGGTTATCACTATGCGGTGGTACACAAACAATATACTTTTAAACAAATCTAGTTCATGCAAGCCAAGTGCGTATTAATTACTTGGGTTTTTTTTTCTTATATTTCACAAATGTTCCGCCGTTCCGATATTCTCAGAAATCGCTCGAACAGACAAACGGCTTCACGTTGTTGCCTTTCCAGTTTCTTTCCTTAAAATCGTTTCTCACTTTGGTAGCACGCACACATATATACCGAACACATACACAAAAACAAAACATCACAACCCATTTAACCGTCCGTCGTTTATGCTTTTTACACTGACCAACCGCGTTTGATATCCTCTGTTCGATGAATCATTGACGACTGAATACATGAAACTAACACCCAATACATCAGCCAAAATAAGAAACACTGACTTCAGATGCAATTTACACGCACATTCAGGAATATTTATGAATCACTGACTGAAAGAATAATGCAAAAACACAGATCCACACTTACAATATAGACTCTTTCGTTGTCCCTCTTTTATTCTATTTGTATCACAAACACAGATATATTTGGGTTGCAAACACATATATATTATAACATATTAATCATTGTGTCTCAAACGTGTAATATTGAATATCAAACACAATGTGTTTGGACCCAAGTATATTATATTTGCGACAAGCTCCAAAAATACTTGATATTTGTATCCAAACAACAAAAGAAGACAGAGTTTTCAGCGTGTAACTTTAACCTCAATGAGGCGTGGGTTACTCTAAGTATTAGCAGGTTGAGGTGATTGAGATTTGCCAATCACGTTTTCTATCGTATACTATTGGTAAATTGAAAATAATATGGTAAGAACACTGAAAAAAAGTTAACTCCACGACTAGTCTCAAAGTGATTTAATGTGAAAAATTCATCGGCATACTGTAAATATTCATTGCAGCCATAAGTGTTTCGTACATCCTACGATTTTGTTGTTCGTGGAATGAACATTTACGTTGTGGCAATGAATTTATATGTTAGCTTACTTTTGATGAAACTTGTGTGTTCAGTGCAGCTCCCACTACATCTCCCCATTGATTGTAATGGAGAACTAAGTTTTTTCGACAACCAAAAGTAGAGTACTCAACACAAAGTATTCGCATGTAACGAGTAGTCTTAAGAACCACAAATTAACAACTCTAGCTGCGGTTTTGCGTTCCTTCCTCTTCTCGCAGTTCATAAATCATTAAATTTTTATGATGATATTTTTTTTTTTTTTGAATTTTCTTCTGCGCTTACAAATAATAATAATATTTCAGCTAAATGCAACATTTGTCAGTGAGTGTTGCACATCGTGCTGGGTATTTGTTACAGCCGCATGGATTCTTTTGCGTTTCTGAAGTGGCAAATAATCTCCCACTGTGATATTTTTTTGTAGTTCTGTGTATGCAGAAGGGTAGTGGTGTTGTTGTTACGATAGTTTAAACCCACTTAGGTGCAGTGTTTTTGTTTTATATTCTCTGTACAATTTGTCTCTGTATCTTTTGCATGAAGGCATCTAATACTTCCTTGGTGTTGCTGATGTTGCTACTCACTGCACCTTACTTACATACACCCCTGGTAGAAGTTGCTGTGTGTTTTTGGTAGACAATTTCTAATTTTACCAACAGACAACGTGTGTACCACATATGAGTGTACCATACAAGAGGTTTTGGGTAACTTCAAGATGTCTGGTAGTAGTTTTCACGAAGTCTGCTCAACATTTTACGTCTTGAACTGGCAATCGAAAAACAACACGATACACATACATTTGAATTGTCATTGTTGTTGTTAACTTTAACACCAATGTAAATGTTGTTAACATTTAAGTGTTAATTTGATGAAAGTCCGGTCCCTGTATTAAGGTGTTTCTTTTATATAGAATTTTATTTGTTTCCATTGTGCTGCACTTTGCTGCACTTTTAACAGGTTGCTGCTGCATCGTTTGCATTGGATTTATTGGAAATTTATAATAATTTTCGAAGTTTATAAATTGTTTGACATTTTTCTTCACTTCCAAAAAATATGAGGGTCATTTAATTAGTAACTAGATGCGAACAGGTTTAATTATATATCTTATTTGAATTGTATTGTTGTTTACCTTAAGACAAATTTTAAACTTTATATCGCTGTATTATATCGAAATCTGTCAAATCTCGCAAAGAAAAAAAGGTTTATTGCTCGGTTGCCGCAACAATACTTTGATTGATTTGTATTAATTTATTAATCGCAACCGTTCACGTAGTTCCCCCAAATAAACTCGTATTTCGCAAATGTGCATCATGTTGTTGCAAACAAGTTCTCGGTTTCATCAACCGCGTATAACATTACATTTGCCGCAAATTTTTAAAAAACGTTTCCGTTAACTGAAATTGGCCATTTTTCTAATGAGAGCACAGATTACGATGAACGTAAATTTCTTTTATTCTTTCATTCTGTCGACTGTATACACAGTCTTTATCCCCACGTTTTTCATACATACACACGCATACACTTAAAAGTTATCACACACAATTAATTAAGCTTGTATTTCTAACAACTCGTTTACTGCAAACGTTCTTTAGTTCTCGCGAACGTTTGTTTTTAATTTGGAGTAACTACAACTCGGTTTCTGTAATAGAAAGAAGAGTTGGTGGAACCGTTTTTCATTTCCTGCAAACTTATTACAGCTTAAAATTCTAATAATACGTTTACTGCAATCATTTTTCGGTTCTCCCAAACGAAATGATATGTATAGCGTAACACAAGTTCGTTTCTCCCAACTACAGTCCCCAAACGAACTTCAGTTATCTGAGATTTCGTTTGGGAGGAACGAGTTTTTTCTTGGCGTGCACTACCATCGTGGTATGATCATCTGAAGTTGTGACGAAAAGTGGTAAAGTAGGAAGTACTTCCGAACAATGACAACATCACATTATATTCAGTAGTGTAAATCTTAAATGTTCACTATCTATTCTCGGAATGTGGTGCTGAATATTCGGCTGATTGTTATTATTTTACTGGTTTATTTCGAGTGATTCCTGGAAAGCTTCTTAGTTTTTACAACAAAAAACATACACAAGTATATTGCGAGTATGTCACGTTTTAAAATATGCATACATTTTTCTGTTCATTTGTACGCTTTATTATTATTATGTACATTTTATTAATATTGCTACAATTTCCAACTGACGGAATACGAAACTCTTGGCCTTTTTTAATACAAAAACTATTTCCTATTCTTAAAATAATTTCCAAAAATTAGTTGCGCCAATTACTACCATTCAATGATTCGTTTCATACCGGAAATCATGAAAATCATTATTACTTGACAACATTTTTAAACGTGTCAGTTACGGCAATTCGCATAACGTCTATTGTAGCATGACCTTAATCCGAAGATTTACAGGTTTCCAAAAAAAATCACATCTTCTTCTGCCCTTTTAAGAATTTCACCTAAGAAATCATGTTTCAAACGAAACATAAACCTTAAAAACAAATCCTTGGAAATTCTTAAAAATCCCGCACAAAGTCGCTGGAAATATTTTAAATGTTGCCCAGCAGGTAGAAAGTAGAAAGAGATACCTGTTTTTCAGTCACTGACCAAAAGACGAGACATGAACAGAATTCAAATTATAAAATTGTTTTCATAAAATAAAGAGTGGAGAGTTCTTATCTTCTGCTGTGGCTGGTCAAAAGGAATCAGTTAAAAGGAGCCACAGACACAAAAGAAATTAATAAAGGGTTGGTTGTGCTGCTGGACGAGACGATAAAGGGCAACGCAAAATAATTGAGAATGCCCAGAAATTTATGAAACCCAAACGAAAACATGACAGCAGCCCTACAGCCAGACAGTTTGGGACATTAAGATATCAATCTTGGATGGCAGGCTGGCTCACTGGTGTAACAAACCAATTTCAAATATAAATAATCTTGTATACCAATTTAATAATTATAACCTGTCTTTTGTTTTGGATACAAATTTTTAGGTAAATTATTGTAATTTACATTTATTGATAAGAAAAATTACAACTCGTTATTTGAATATGAAATTTGAATACTGAATTCCAAGTAGGAGATCATCTTGCTCTCGGCTGGCATGAAGAGGAGACAATTTTATAAATAGTTCTTAAGAGTTCTTAAATCGATCTTAAACATAACCCCACAACATGTTGTTTTGTGTTTTATTTGTATGTGCACCACTGTCATTTGTAGTCATAAATGTTCAAGCATCTTTGAATTTATGGCTTTTGATGTCTGTCTGTCTGTCTGGCTGGTTGCCTGTCTTTCTTTCAAATTTGGTCCTCCCATTTCGTTCGGTCTCTTGCAGGCAGGCGCATCTTCAAGAGGGTTTCTTCCTTTCCCATTGTACGTATTTCATATTGCTAACTAGATGTTATTGCATTGGTTTCCTTACGAGTTCACATACATCACATGACTGTTATCCCATGGTCTCCAAAATTGTTTGGGTAAACAAAATGTCTGTGGGTAAAGTTTACATTTTGCAAATGTTGCAAATTCTTTATGAAGATGTTACAATTTTCACTTATGTGCGAAATGTTTGCAAGCTAAATCTTTGTGATGGTCTAAGAATCTTGTTATGTGAAGAATGTGGTGTTAATCATGTCATGGGATTTGGAACATTAAAGATATTTGTTGGTTATCACTTTGAAAACAAGCAATCCATCCAGTATGGTAACTCTCAACGAGAAGGTGAATTTTCGCAGCTTAAGAGTCCAAACAGAACCCGACACGCTGCAGACGACGACGGAAAAAATCTCTAGCGTCTAAACGGAATGGAAGAGAGAGGCGTCTGGTGACTTCGGTGGATTTTTTCTTTCTGCGTCGTATATATTTGCGGCTCCTTTCTGGAATTGTTTGAAAGCTGGGAAAAATAATAGTATAGTTGAATAGGAATTAAATTGTGTTTACTGCATTTAAAAATGTATTCACTTTTATTGTATTGTGTTTAACAATAAATTATTTTCAACCCCTTTCTTTAATTTTCTTTTGTATTCACATGTATGATTTTCATGAACATGTGGCAACTTTATTCTCTCATTTGAGAGATTTCGTGAGAGCGCCGCCAAGAAATTAGAAAAGATTATATTCTAGCGGCGAGTCATCAGCCGCAGTGGATTTTCGTGACGATTTGTCCCTCCCATAAGAAACCTAAGCCCCGTATTCAGTTTTTGCGACATTTTCGTAAGAAATTTTGTCATTTATCTCTAAACGGAAAATTTTGTTGCGGAGAGTTACCATCTGTCTTTGATTTACTTTGCAAATATTTTATTTATAATACCTCAACGTACCCCATTTTATTTTTAATGTATGCAGTGTTACTTTTGGTTGTTAAAACTATCGAAATGTCAAAATTCCGGTCTCAAACGATTATCAAACAATTGTTTTCGTACGAAATAACTTGGCGTAACAACCCTGTAATTGATTTTGCCTCTATTTTTTTACACGTACTTCTTATGGCAACGAAAATTTCATAAAAACTAAATACATGGATTTAGACGATTTTTATACAATGATTTACGACCCTGGGACATTGTGCTCATTCTGTTTCGGTAACGCTTCGGTATGCGTGACTCTTTGTGACGTATTGTCGGTTAATCTGCTTGTTTTTTCTATTCGTAATGATCTCAAATTTACATTTTAAAAAATTAATGAACAATGGCTGATAAAATTGCAATTGTATTATTTTAATTTATTAAGAAATTGCTGCAAAACAATTTTTCACCACTTTTTGTTTTAATGTTGCTTTACCGCCATGTCAAAACACGGGAGAGGTGAAAGAGAAATATCAAAATGTCCCCTGAATTGCCAATTCGTGACTCTTATGATACCCCTCTTTCTTCTCTTCACCCCTCACGGCGAAACATCGTATGTCGTGACCAGGGTTCGTATTTCGTGGGTAATGAGTTACCCAGGGTTGCTTTTTTAAAAAAAAATCGCTAAAAATAAAATTTTTCAAACAATAAATCGCTAAAACGCTCTCCTGTTTATATCTCGGAAACGGAGCGTACAATCGAAAAAATAACCAATTTTTGCCGGTTTCTAATGGCCAGTTTTTCGGTCAGTGTTTGCAAAATTTTATTTTTAGCGATTTTTTTTTAAAAGTGATGCCATATTGGAGGCACCCATTGGTTAAATCCTCCCACGGAGGTAAAATTTTTATTATTTTTTAGATTGGACGCACTGTTTTCGAGTTATAGCCACTTTTTTATTTTAGCGATTTTCTTATTTTGGCGATTTTCTTATTTTGGCGATTTTTCGAAAAAAGATTCTTCCATACGAATTGGAGCACTTTATGAAAACCCCTTAGAAGCCCGCAAAAATTGGTTATTTTTTCGATTGGACGCTCCGTTTCCGAGATATAGACATTTTTTCTAATTTTTTTCGTATTATCGATCAAAAATGGGGATGAGTTACCCTGGGTAACCCATTACCCATCGTCGTGGGTAGCTACCCATTATTTTCCCTATTTCCCTGAAGGTAATGCGTAATCGTGATGAGTAATTCCCCATTGTCGTGGGTAGCTACCCATTATTTTCCCCATTGCCCTGAGGGTAATGGGTAATCGTGATGGGTAATTCCCCATTTCATGGGTAGCTACCCATTATTTTCTCCATACCCTGTGGGTAATGGGTAAACGTTTATTACACATTTCCCACGACGATGTGTATGGGCTATTCGTGTGGTCGTGACTCGTGTCCCAGGGTCATATGTCATCGTATAAAAGACGAATTAGAAGTGTTAAGGGTCGTTGGGGCCCTGGTACTTATGTGTGAGTAAATATTGCGGTATTGGACACATAGCTGTCAGATATAATCGATTAACCAGCTATGATATCGGTAAAAAACATAGGTGCATTTTAATTAAACCATAACTTTATTAAAAATTATCCATTAATCCAAAGAAGTTGTTCTTAGATATTACCAAAAACATATGTTTCTAATACACAATTCGGTTTGAACACTTTCGGAAATACTTCTCTGTCTAGGTTTAGCAAAGAGGCTGTACAAGTAGAGAAGAAAAAACTGGCGCAATTTGGCAACCCTCGTAGAAGATAACAAAAAAAAAGACTGAAGCGCCTCTTTTCTCTGAACTCTCTCTCTCTCTCTCTTACTCTCTTCGTTGAATATTTCAATACACGAGCAGTTTACTGATGATGCTACAGTATATAACTATAGAAATTCCAACCATGTTTAAATATAACAAAGACGATTTACAATTAGACGACCAGAAAATGTACGCAACTTGGCAACCCTGGTAAAAGAGAACCAAAAAGTACTAGGAGTTCACTCAAACACATATCTCTCTCGCGTCATATCTTGCTTATTTCATACTTTTTGCATAGTTCATGTAATTTTGCTTCAACATGATTGGAATTTGTATGGTTATATACAATAACACTATCAAAAAGCTGCTAGTATATTGAAATATTCAATGAAGAGAGTAAGGGAGAGAGTAGAGAAGTACTAGGGCTTCACTCGTTTTGTTTGTTGGCATTTGAGTGAAGAGAAATTTTGACTGTCTACTTGTAAATCGTTTTTGAATATAATTCCATAAAGTATGTAAAAATATGAAATAATCAAGTTATGACGCGAGAGAGAAATACTACATTTGAATGAATCCCGTCGACTTTTTGGTTCTCTTCTACGAGGGTTGCCACATTGCGCAGTATTTTCTTCTCTACTTGTACATCCTCTTTGTTAAACCTAGCTAGAGAAGTATCTCCAAAAGTGTTCATACCAAAGACAATCTAGAATTAGACGACCAGAAGATGTGCGCAATTTGCCAACCCTGATAAAAGAGAACCAAAAAGTGCTATAAATTCACTCAACTGCATTTCTGTCACGCGCCATATCTTGATTATTTCATACTTTTTGCATAGTTTATGTAATTTTACTTCAACATGGTTGGAATTTGTATAGTTATATATAATAACACTATCAAAAAGCTGCTCGTGTATTGAAATATTCAATGAAGAGAGCGAACAGAAAATGCGTAGGGTTTCACTCGTTGTGTTTGTTGGCATTTGAGTGAAGAGAAATTTTGACTGTCTACTTGTACATCGTTTTTGTTCAAACCATAGAGTACTGAGATCTAGATTAGCGATTTTTCTCAGTAAATTTACGAAGTTTGGTGTGGATGCATATGGGCGTAGCGTTTGGGAAAGTATTGCTTGAATTATACCAGATAGAGGCAATGGTTCAAACCAACAAACAAGAAAACAGCAACGGCATTTCGTTTTGTGCGTTAAATTTTTTACATACTAACAATAAAATATAAGAACAAATTCTAAAGTACGTTTAAACTTCGCAGATCTTAGCCAAAAAGACATAACAAATTTAAGTCAACAATTTTTCTAATTCCACCTGGTGTAAGTCAATTTACGTCAAATAACTCTCTATCGCATCGGCCGCACCACGAAGAGTGTGAAAGGAAACGTCAGATGATAAGAATGACAGCTCTAGGTGGCATTACTCTACGGTTCAAACGACGACTATTTTTTATAATTGAAACCTGTTAAATTTTCCGGATACGAATCAGAAAATTTCGATTTTGAAACAAGAATAATAAATATATATATTATATAAATAAATATATTATATAAATAAATATATGTATACAAAATTTAAAAAAAAAATAAATATACTATTTCCATTACCTTCTTCTAGTCTTATACTCACTTATTGTGACCTACAGTTTTATATCGGCTCCGAACGGTTTTTTAAAAACCTTTTTTGGTTAATTATACGATAGTGTCGAAGTCACTAAGCAAGCTCATCGTCGTCGAAAGAAATGTAAGATGGTCAGAGCAGGGATCGAACCCAGGTTGATATGTATAAGAGTCACCTACACTAACCATTGCACCACCAAAGGCAATTTTGAAATAAAAATCCATTTACAAAACATTCATCGACTTTTCTATATTCAAGACTCACTCATAACGTTACCGCAAAGAAATTGGGCACAACCTTGAAAGAGCCTTAAATTTATGTTATCTACGCCATTTCCAATTGAAATTTGAAAAAAATCAATTGAAATTTAAATTCTATTTGAAATATGTACATTTGAAATATGTACATTAATTGAAATTTTAAAATTCTATTTGAAATTTGAAATATATCAAATGAAATTTAGAATAAATCAATTAAAATGTGAAAAACATCAATTGAAATTTAAAATAAGTCAATTGAAATTTAAAACACATCAATTTTAATTTAAAAAACACAAATTGAAATTTAAAAATCTAATACATAAAGTCGGTTAATGATTCTTAAATTTCGAGTGACGAATTTGAAATTTCAATTAAAAAAAAAAAAATAAATAAATGGTTTCCCATTACATCCCATGAAGGGACCGGGGAGAACTTCTCACAATCACTGAGCTGTGCGCTTTCCAGTTTTCACTCACTGATTGGAACCTACAGTTTTACACCGATTCCGAACGGTATTTTGAGAAGCTTTTCAATTAATGTCTTTTAAATTTCAATTGATGTCTTTTAAATTTCAATTGATGTGTTTTATGTTTCAATTGATATCTTTCAAATTTCAATTGATGTTTTATAAATTTCAATTGATGTAAAGGGTTTTTCAACAGAGACGCTACAAAAGTAAATCGATAGGAACAGCAAACGACGCCATATTTTTTCCCGCTCAGTAAGGTTTGCCATTTCATCATGGATAGATATACGAGCCAACAACGAGTCGAAATTATTAAAATTTACTACCTCAACTTTAAGAGGCCAACTTTAAGAGGCCTCAACAATCAGCGATGCGGCTTATTTCTGGCTGAATGGCTCCGTCAATAAGCAAAATATGGGCCGGCGGCGTCATTGGGCCATACTTCTTCCGTGATGATCAAGACCGGCACATTACTGTGAATGCGAATCGGTACCGTTCAATGATAACCGAATATTTTCGGCCCCAATTGGATAATATGGACTTGGAGGACATGTGGTTCCAACAGGACGGCGCCACAAGCCACACAGCGAATGCCACAATCAATTTATTGGAAACCAAGTTTGGTGAACGTGTTACCTCACGAAATGGCCCAGTCGATTGGCCGTCTCGGTCGTGCGATTTGACGCCGTTAGATTATTTCCTGTGGGGCTACGTCAAGTCCATGGTCTATGCCAACAAGCCAGCGACGATTGATGAACTTCGTACGAATATCGAACGTGAAATTGCAGAAGTATCGGCCGATTTATGCTTGCAAACTGTCGGAAATTGGGTTCAGCGTCTGGACTTCTGCAAGCGTGCCCGTGGTGGCCATGCAAAAGAAATTGAGTTCCATACATAATGACATCGAACGTACTTTCACAGGAATAAAGAATTTCATTGGTATCTAAACCCGGTTTTGTTTTATTTAAAAAAAAAAACTTTTGTAGCGCTCTTATTGAAAAACCCTTTATTTCAAATTTCAAACAAAATTTTTAAATTTCAATTGATGTTTCTCAAATTTCGAATATAATTTTCAAATTTTTAAATTTCAATTGGAAATGGTTGGAAACCTTTTTGGCATTTAGCATATTAAATTGTACCCAAAAGTAGTTAAATTAGAAGGACTTTTGTTCAATGACAACATCATGAAATATTCAATTCTTTACACTCACATAAAAAATAACCTCATTAGCCGTAACTGAATTTAGAGGTTGCCACAAACACATTAGATGTTGTTACATCGGATATAGAGGTTATCACAACCGTAATATAGGTTGACATGGCCGCACTAGAGGTTGACACGACCGCATTGAGTTTGTCACAATCACATTAGAGGTTCCCACAACCTATTAGAGGTGTTTTCAATCAAATGTCTGTTGTGGGACATAAATTCAGTCGTGACAACCTCAATTCGGTTGTAGCAACTGCAATTCAGTGGCAACCGCTGAATTTTGGGTTGGTACGTTTCTTTAACCTATTTGTTCTGCGAGTAAGCAGCTGCCACAGTTTCACTACATTTTCGGGAGAGATTTACTGAAAATTCTGCAATGCTGTTGTAAGTAATATTTTTGCTGGTTTATTTTGAGTAATTTCTTGAAAACTACCAATTGGTTCTATAGTTCAAGCAGACCAAAGACAATCGTAAACGCTTTATTTGGTTTAAACTTCTGCCAAAGAGCAGCCTCTTCAAAAGTGATCAAGAGATCTGTTTGGTGATTTTTTTCTCATCTTTCCCTTAAGGTATAAGGTAGTTAAAGTCAAACCTAATGCAATTTTTGAAAATTTGAAAACAGGTCTGACACTTTTCGCTAAAATTGTGTAACAGTTCCCAGACGTTATTTGGGAACGCCTTCTTTCATTACTATCGATTCTAACTAAATAGCTGACCCCACAGCTCCTTTCAAAAGAATCTGATGTTATTATTTTTGCCTTTAAAAATAAATATTTATTTTAAAATTCTCAATTTTGTTTTTATTTAATTTATGATAAGTATAAATTAAAATCTCTGCATTTCTAATACAAAAAAAGAAGAATAAAGAATCACGGAAATTGAAATTATCAATTATTGACTTAATAAAAAACTAAAAAAAGCCAAAAACTTGTACAATAACAACAAACACGAACAATATTGAAAAAAAACAACACTCATATTGAAAAAGAGATCGAAAGCAAATGCAGGGAAAAACACATACGATATAATGATATTGACCCTGAACTTGTTGGACGCGTTTCCTTTTATAGAAAGTTGAAGCTGCCTTAAAAGAGAAAGAAATGATATCCCAAAACAAATAGTTTTGAGTTCTTCTCTTTATGTTCTTAACATAAACAACTTCTGATTTAAAATGGGTTTATGTTCAATCAGCAAATTGACACACAGATATCATCAATGTCATGACATCATATTTCAAAACAAAAACGATCATATTCATTTATAGTTTAAACTTCTGGCCATTAGTTGGTTCTAATTTAGGTTGCGAACTTAAGTAAACAGAATCGTGTTTAATACCCAGCAAACAATTTGACACGTAATTTCGAGGTAAGGACATTTTTATTATTTCAGCAGTATAAGCAGAATAAACATATTTTTCCATTTCTGAAGAAACTGTCATTAAACTGTAGTAAAATGCTTGGTTCATCTTAATTTGTGATTAGATTATAAGATTAAAAAACGCCATCTTTATTACAGAAACGCATGTGTCCATTTTTGATGTGTTAACATCTATATAATTATATCAAAGTGAACACATGCAAACAACACAAAGCGTTAGCATCACATACGTGGTTGTTGTACAACAATAGTCTCCGCCTGAAAATAAGTATGAGGGTATTGATGTAGCGGCAGCGAAAAAACAAGCAGATAGACGTCGTCAAAGAGTATTCAATAGTATAGAGAACTCATGGAACGAATTGTATGACTCAAAAGCACTGGCGATATTTGGCGAACGATTCAAACTGTATTACTCTCTTTTTGTCATAACCTGGTACATTCATAATTTTACTGTGAAACATTGATGCCTTTTGAAACATTTATGCTTTTTGTATTGTTTTAAGTAATAACATTGTCGAAATGGTTGAGTTATATTAAAATATTCTATAAAGAGAATAAGACTCGCTTATGCTCTTTTACTCAAACTCTCTACACGAGAGCGTCAAAAGACTGCAATAAGTTCTCTATACTATTCAATACTTTTTGTCGTCGCTCTGTTTATGACAAAACAAAACAATTATTTCAAGGAGCTAAATATTGCTTTATTTATTTTAACAATATTACATCTACTTTAATGTTAAAGCAAATGCAAGAAAAAATAAAGTCGAATAGCACAAAAACTTTATTTTTTTTTATTTTCCAATGTAACATTTACTAATGTGTTCATAGAAATCGAACAGGTACTGTGTAAGAAAAGAGTGTTAACACATCGCCCGTGAGATTGCACACTAATTGATTTTTTTGGTAAAACGTATTTACTACGTATTGGGTTATGGGAATGTCCGTGGAGGTGGAAAGTTTCTGATAGTCATTTACTTGGGAGTGGCCAGAAATGATTCCTTCATTGGTCAATCTAAGCAGCTCACTACTTCCACGCAGTATGTCCTGACTTTATCGGAAACCTGCGTTAGCTAGCTAGAGTGGGAAGGCGAAACGAATAAGCAGCCTGACTGGTTATGCGATCACTGATACGTCTCAGTCTTATTAGGTGACCCTGTCACCGAAGCTCTTCAAACTAGTGGACATACTCTTCTGTCCTTTGAAGGCGGATGAGCCAACACCCCTGGCCAACGGCGGATCAAACCTGAAGAAACCAAAATCTAGTTTCGACTCACTGCATTCTGGTCAGCATCTGCCTATAATGGGCGGCGGAAACATGATCGTCCTGGTAGTAGGTAACATGCACACCACGGTGGGCTGGGTTTTTCTCCCGCCATCGTTATATTCTCACTGAAAATACACAAGAATTGTGATAAACGAACAAACATCCTAACTGTTGACGACCCTCACGAACGTTATAAGGACCACGATTTAAGGATGTGTACTTGGAACGTAAGAACACTATACAGGATGGGTGCCACTTTCCATCTGGCGGATGTGATGGACAGGATATGGTTGCACCAGAAAGGAACACTGCAATATTTACTTCAGCTGCCATGAGCGAAAGCAAGAGACTGCGATACCAAGTTTCACGGTTCAACCCAGTGAGTGAACGTATAGCCACAATTCGCATCAAAGCGAAATAGTTCAACAACTCGATAATTTGTGTGCACGCACCGACAGAGGATAAAGATGATGAGGTCAAAGAATAATTTTAAGAGTCTGGAAGAAGTATACGAATGCTGCCCTGGCTACGACATTAAGATTATTCTAGGCGATATTAATGCCAATTTGGGAAAAGATAGTGTCTTCGATCAAGCATCGGTAATCACACGCTGAAAGAAAAACTTTCATAAAATCACCAATTTGATGAAAAATTTCATCGTTTTCCAACCTACGACACATTTCATTGAACTGTTGAAGAATATCAATCAATCTTTCATCCATATTTCATCAATAGTTAATGTTGATTCAACGACAACGTTACAGCAGGGTGATGTAAATTTTTCATCAATTTGATGTAAATTTGTCATCAGGTTGAAGTAAATTTTTCAACATTTTCATGTAAGTTGTTCATCAATTTGCGGTACATTTTCGTCAATTTGATGTAAGGTTGTCATCAATGTGATCTAAGTTTGTCGTCAATTCGATGTAAATTCGTCATAATTTTGATGTAATTTGTTTGTTAATCTGTAACCAAACTCTGGACTATTTTTCATTGTAACAAATTCAAAATAACAGGGTATACGACAATATGGAAAATACTCATAGCGTGGACATTGTTTGCTGTCCATTACACTCTTTTTATTTTATGTATTTATTTTAAATTTTCCACTAGTTTTTTCTTCTTCTCTTTACCTTTTCAATACTATGCCCGTATTTTGAATCGATCCCACTAATTATTTCTAAAGTTCAATGATGAAGATTGATGTAAAAAAGATCATCAATTCATCAATGAAGCTGAAAAGAGTGAAGAAACGCACAATCTTCAACCTGAAGAACCTTTTCATTGAGTTGATGAAATTTGTTATAAATTCAATGAAGAATAACTGATGAACATTTATCTTCGATTTGATGTAAAAATTTTCTTTCAGTGCAGTCCACATGATATAAGTAAGACTGATAGACTTCGCCACTGCAAAGAACATGGTATTTAGTAATACACGATTCCAACACAAAAACATACATAAGGCGACTTGGTTAGCTCCTGATCAGAGAGCGAAGTACCAGATTGATCACTTGGTAATAGATGGCAGGCACTCTTCTAGTGTAATGGATGTACGTGTGATTCGATGTGCCAATATCGACTCGGATCATTACCTGGTGGCTGCGAAAGTTCGCACGAGACTGAGCAGGGCGAAAAACGTACGAAGCCGAACACGGGAAAAGTTACCGGAGATATCAATGCCCTATCGACAGAAGCTCTCTCTCCTGCTAGAGCAGAATACCCCCCTCCCGAAGATCCAGAATCACAGTGGAAGCACATCGCCCATTCTTTGGAAACCGTTGCGAGGACTGAACTTGGCTATCAAAAACCGCAGAAGGATAAGCCATGGTACGACGAAGAATGTCGCATTGCAACTGATGAAAAAGACGCTGCACGTATGGAAACGAAACAGTCAGTTACAATGCGTGCTGCGAATGAGCGGTACAAGAGGCTGAAACCAACTATTTAGGCGGAAAAAAATACGGTGGGAGCAAATAGAGTTGAAAGACTCAAATATGCAAGATGAATAATGAATCCGAAAATGTTTCCAAAGGGTCAGAAGATCCAATAACGGTCCGAATAATGGGCTGACCTCCTGCAAGGAGTGGAGAGCCCACTCCACTCAGATTCTTCCACTGAATATCAGAATGTAATGATTGTGGAATACAGTGCAGATAGAAATATCCCGACTTAAGAATAAGAAAGGCGCTGGTATGGATGGGCCGAAGGGGAAGTATTGCTAGCCCAAATGCATCAAATCTTTGCCTGACGATTGGTGCCTCAGTGTGTTATGTCCTATATTCAAAAAGGGTGATCCGTGTGCTTTAACTATCGCGGTATCAGTTGGAGAAACTTTTTCTTGCCTAAATACTCGACAGTGTCGCCGTCACTAAGGGAGGTGACAGCCGTCGAAACAAATTTTAGGTGGTCGGAGCAGGGATCGAACCCATGATCCTACATAAGAGGCGCGCACACTACCATTACACCATCGACCGCCACATGATGGTGATTGATGGTGTCACCGACTAGGAAACCCCTCGACTTGGTCCGCATTTGAACGTCGACAACCGATTTAATTTTGAAGTGGTGGAAGATAAATATGACAATTGGGCTTACAAATATATCCTATTTTCAGATTAGGAATAAAGCCTTCTCTCGACGGACAAAAGTCCAGCTATATCAGACTCTCATGTTGACACAATAAATTTTGTCTTGCCCTCATTAACAGCAATCCAATATACTCTTTTGCGGATGACAGTAATCTCTGTCATTCTTATTCATTCGACCGTAGGCCAAGTCTTCAAGTGATTGAAGTCAAACGCCGGACGATGAATGAAACACTCGGCCGGGATCTGGGGTCCATTGTTGATTGGGGTCGAATGAATAGAGTAGATTTTAATGCGGGTAAGACCCAGTGTTGTTTGTTGTCGCATAAGCGGATTGCTGACCCAGGTGCGTCGTCATTGTCTATGGACGGTGTGGATATTGATGAATCAGACGCTCTTGATGCTCTGGGCATGAAAATACAATGTGATGTCCGTTGGGCAAAACATGTATTTGAAGTGACGAAAGATGCATTCAAGTGTCTGGGCTTTTTAAAGCAGTGCAAGAAATACTTCACTCCATCTGAGCTTCTCAATATCTACAACACCTACATCAGGCCAAAGATGGAGTATAACTCCCATATATGGGCAGGTGCTGCTAGGACATCTTTGGAGCTTCTCGACCGTGTCCAGAGGAGAGCGATGGTGTTGATAGGAGACAGTAGGGTATCCAACTCTATTGTCTCCCTTGAGCATCGTCGAAATGTGGGTTGCGTGTCGCGTGTCGCTGCTCTATCGATATTTCCACGGTATGTATTCCTCGGACATCCGTCAACTTATGCCAGACGTGAGGATATTTAACCGAAGCACGCGCCTTTCCAGGAACTCTCATCCGTTTTTTATCGAGTGGCCGGTTGACCGCACTACACAGTATAGAGAAAATTCGTTCTTCAGCCGTAAAGTCCGTATGAAGAATATACTTCCGGCCAGTGTATTTCCCACCAATTGTGACATGCAAAGATTGAAGGCAAATGTCAACAGACACTCCACTACCTCAATTTTTCTTCGCCAACACTCAGGGAATGCCACTTATAGGGGGCATTCCCTGAGTGTTGGTTTGATAAAAAAAAAAAAAAGTCCCACCTTCGCTGATTCCTTATCGATTCTTGAAAATACTGCAGTAACCTCTCTCAAATTTCGCCCAGTGATGTCTATGTCAGCAGCATACGCCTGCAACATATGGCTTTTCGTGTTAATGGTCTTGTTCGTATTTACTGCAGCCTTTCTCATTATTATCTCCATTAAGATGTTGAAGAGATTGCACGAAAGTGTGTCGCCTTGTCTAAGTCCTCGCTTGGTACAGAATGGTTCAGTGACGTCTTTCCCCAATTTCACTGCTGATTTGGTGTTGGTCAGCGTCATTCTACAGAGGCGGATCAGTTTTGCCGGAATCCCAAGTTCAGACACAGCTTCGTACAGTTTCCCCCGTATGGGGCTATCGAAAGCAGCTTTGTAATCGACAAAAAGGTGGTATGTATCGATTTGCTTTTCGTGGGTCTTTTCCAGGATTTGGCGTAGCGTGAATATTTGGTCAGTCAAGGACTTGGGGTTACCAACTGGCGGGAAAAGGCGAAGGATAGAATCAGTTGGAAAAATATGTTAAAATTTGTTTAATTTATTAGTTTGTTTAATTAATATGTGTAAGGCATCTGACCTCATGAGGTTGTAAAATACCCAATAGTCAATAAACTTTAAAATAAATCTCAACTTTATAATTTAAATAACGGGTCCGCCAGATAACTTTTTTTTTTGAAAATGCTATAAAAAAAACTACTGAATATTTTCCCAAATTTCTTTTTTTATTTGAAAGTACAATCGTTCCGATTAATAATGGAAAATAATTTCATTCAAATGGCTGCCTCGGCTGTCCATGCAGTAACCAACACGATCGGTCCAATTTTTAAGCACATTATCGATTGTGTGCAGCTGTATTTCACCAATGGCTTCACGAATATTGTCCTTTAAAGCGTCAATTGTCTCTGGCTTGTCGGCGTAACACTTATCTTTGAGGGCACCCCACAAATAATAGTCCAACGGTGTCAAATCGCAGCTCCGAGGTGGCCAAACGACATCAGCTCTGCGGCTGATAATGCGATCTTCAAAAACAGGGCGCAAAACATCGAGTGTAGCTTCGGCTGTGTGGCACGTAGCGCCGTCCTGTTGAAACCAAATGTGGCCAATATCCTCCTCTTCAATTTTTGTGAACAAAAATTCGTTCAACATGGCCCGATAACGATCGCCATTGACTGTAACGGCCACTCCTTGCTCATTTTCGAAGAAAAATGGCCCAATTATGCCTCTGGACCAAAATCCGCACCAAACTGTGACTCGTTTTGGGTGCATCGGCTTTTCAATGTATGTGTGCGGGTTTTCTGTGCCCCAAATGCGACAATTTTGCTTGTTTACATACCCGCCAAGATCAAAATGAGCTTCATCTGAAAAGATGATTTTTTTTTAGCAAAATCGGCATCTTCTGTAAGTCGAGTCGATTTTTTCCATATTTCCCAGCGTTGTTCAACCGTATACACAACCATATTCGTTCAACGGAAGGATAAAACAAATTATCTGTCAAAATAGTTGGAAAAAAAAACGTTAGATGGCGGACCCTTTAGTTCCGGTAACATAAAATTTTAAACTTAAGCGATTCTCTTCCAAGCCAAACCCATGTAACAGTCTCTAGTGTCTATGCACTATCAAAAAAAAATTGCTTGCTAAGTAGTTAAAAAGGAAGCATAAATTTTTTTCAAAAACTACACGAAAAAAATTTTTAATTTATTTTGACGAAAACCAAACCATCCAAATTTAGGTATCATTAACAATTCATCATCACAACGTAAGTATTCGTTGGAGCAATGAAAAGTTTTGTATAAGCACATTCAACGAGTTTATCGTTGATGCAAAAAATATTTACGTTGTAGCGATGAATTTATTTGTTATTTCACTTTAAACGAAAACATACACGTTGTAGCGACGAATTTATGCGTTATTTCACTATAAACGAAAATATTCGCCAAAGCAAAACAGAAAAAAACCGCGTGGTTTTTCAAAAAAAATTATCCTTTTTTTTAAATTCTTTGATTCAATTTTTTTACTGGGTAACCAAAAATTTCTTTGTCAAACATATGACATATTCACTATACACTTGTTCGGTTTCCAAGACATGTCTGGCTGCATGTCTGTCCCATCTTTCTGTTCGCCCTTCTGGCTATCCTCAGGCTTAAGGTAATTCAATACCCCTCCATTCGCTACTTGAGATTTCCTGAACTGATGTTCACTTGCAGTTTGTGAAAGAGTCTTATAACACAACGATGGCGTTGTCGACGGTCGCATCTGTTTAATAAACCTTCACTGACGCCCGCCCGCCCGACCGTCCTGCTTTCTTCCTCCTCCTCTTTTCCTCCTTTGCGTTCTAAAAGAAATACATGTATAAACAAGCACAAAAAATTATCCTCATTATCTTTTGTATGTATATCAGTTTTCTAAAGTGTTTCACAAAGTTTTTTGATACCCTTTTTTTGGGTTATTATTTCGTGGGTCTCATTTTTCTCTCTTGGAACACGCAAACAACATCCGTTCCCTAATACAAAGATTTTCGGATTTCTTCAACAATTCTCAATACAAACAATTGTTGGTTGGTTAGGTCAGTCGTTGAGACTTGTCGTTCGATCAATAAGCGACAAAATCAAAGTACACACTTCCTTTCCATCACTTCGAATGCACGGCGCGCATTCACTCACTTATTTCCCCAGGGTTGATTGCTGATTCTCTTTAGGCAGCAACGCAGCACACTTGTTGGAAATTTGTCATCATCTCATCATGAAGTGTTCGTCTTGTATTTTATGTTAAAGCTTGAACCCTTTCGAGTTTTCTTTAATAGTTGTTTTCCCACATGTTATCTTGCTAATGCCATTTAAATTGGTCCTCCACTCTGGTGGTTCATCGTCATCATTAGCTTCATCCTCCGCCAAGTAACTGTAACAAAGAGTCGTCATGAACTCCATTCGTCATCCATTGGAGGGGATGTCTCTGACAAGATAAAGTGATACAAATTGTAGCTTAAATGGAAATGTTGCCCTACATGACACTTAAGATAATTCACTTTCTTTTCTCGCCCTCAATGAGGCTGTTACGTCGCTCAATTATTTTTCCATAGTCTATGCGATTACATACAACTTACAGTGGTTTAAAATTGGAAAAACTTTAAAAGATATTGGAAACGCGGCTAACAATTTCATCGTTTTGAAAAAAAATTTTTAACCACAAAATAATCGATTCAAACTTCAAAGTTCTTGAGTAGATATGAGAGAGGTTGTCACAACCGCATTAGACATTGTCACAACCGCATAAGAGGTTGTCACAACCGCATTAGAGGTTGTCACAACCACATTAGAGGTTGTCACAACCACATTAGCCGTTGTGTCAACCACATTAGATGTTTTCACAGCCGAATTAGAGGTTGTCACAACCAAATTAGAGGAACAAATTAACTGCCACGTAGAACCATAATTTTTACTTTTTTTTTTTTTGAAAACTCGCATAAAAACTGCTCCAAATTGACGGGGGCGTGCTCAAAATGTTCTACAAAAATATAAAATTTCCCTATATGTGTCCGGACACTCCAAAACACAAATCTTAGCCCAAGTGCAAGATAAAATCTGAAATATGACAAAATTCATTATATTATGTGGACTATTTTTAATGGAAACAGCAAAATGACAAAACTCATTATTAACCCTTAGAAGGCAGTTAGTTTTTGCTTCATATCTAGCACATATAGTGAAATTTTATGGCGATAATTTTTGTAGAACATTTTGCCCACGACCCCCGTCAATTTGGAGCAGTTTTTTGCGAGTTTTCAAAAAAAAGTAAAAATTATGGTTAGAGGGTTAATTTGTTCCACAAAAATGTTTATCTGAATCTTTTCTATAAAGCTTCTGAACATATTTTGTACCTCAGAAGTAAGGAACACACAATTTTGCATGCCGATAAGTTGCAGGAAAGTTCCTAGAGGCGGAAACTTTGCCCCCCCTAAAAAAAATCCAATCAGATTTTTAGACCTTTCTATCAGAAGCCGTTGACAGAACCCAATCATTTTGAAAAAAAAAAATAATTTTGTCTCACAGTGTTATTAAACCATAAAAAATATACTCAAAACTCAAGGATATCAGATGGCGACGCTGTTAGTAGTTGCAACGCGATATGCAGACGAATGATAGCGTTGTCCTGCTCTCGCCAACTTTTACTCTATACTTACATATCGTCACCTAAAATGCAAAAAGACGTAACAACATTTTCATCACTTTACAGTAGAGGCAAAAAATAGTTACATATAGAATAGGAATTTTGTGAATAAAATTACCATTTTGGTCGGTAGATGTTTAAACGTTTGTGGGAATATGTAGTGTAGTCAATTGTAAGTATAGGGGCATCGAAATTTTATATAAAATTACAATTCAAAGAAAAAACGTGGATTTGTCAAAAACTTCATCTATTTTATCTTTTTAATAAAATCGTTGATTTTGAACTTAGGTGTTTACAACTTTGTCAAATCGTGTATTTTAGTCAAACATATCGTAATCAATCAGAAAGAAAATTTTACAATTTTGTTGTTACGTCATTTTGCATTTTAGGTGACGATATACATTTGTAGCTTAATAAAGTCGACACATTTAAGTATTAAGCTCTGTATTCAGTTCTTGCGAAATTGTCGTAAGAAATTTTTTCATTTATCTCTAAACGGAAATTTTTGTTGCAGAGAGGTTACCACCTATCTCTGATTTACCTTAGAAATATTCCATGAATATTTTCTCTTTGCACTCCATTTTATTTCTAACGCATGTTTTAAACGCAAATGTCAAAATTACGGTCCCAAACAATTATCAAATAATTGAAGCCCCTGATGGAAGAAGGTATTAGCTCACTTTTATTCAAAAACAATATTTTCCTTCTTTTAAAGTTTCCAATAACTTAAATGCCTGATGTTGACCTTTTTCTTATCTAAAACAAAACCAGATAACATGGAAACAGTAAAAGAAGGAAAATAAAAAGAAGTTAACACCTTCTTGCACCAGGGGCTTCAATTGTTTATGCACGAAATAGCTTTGGTATAACAACCCTGTAATTGACTTTGGCTACGAAATTTTCGCAAAGAGCTGAATACCAAGCAAATTAAAAGTTAGCGACATTTTCGGTTCACGAAATCTTAAAGTTAAAAAAGTCTTCGCAATGCATAACTGTTCGGAATCGCTATAAATTTTTAGGTTATGTACATTTAAATATGAGAAGAGCTTATTGGTAATGAGAACTTCTGTCCGATATCTTCACAGATACTTCTAAATAGTATTCTTTTGATACGAATGTCTTTTTAATTGTGTCTGCCTAAATACATGGTGGAAAAAATATATAGATATATATCTTAGGCCAACCCTAAGATGATGGAAACTTCTGCTTTTTAAGGCAAGGAAATGATGATAGAGATGTCCGAAACTGTCGTTGATAGGCTGAGTTTAGGCAGATATGCACATAAAACTCCATCAATTTCATTTGCTAGCTCATATGCATATAGCAAATGCGCAATAATCCTGCGTCACAAAGAGGAAACCTAAAAAAAATCAATGAGTGTTCGAACTCACGGGCGATGTGTTAACACCTTTTAGTTACACGGCATCTGTTCGATTTCTATGAACACATTAGTAAATGTTACATTAAAAATACAGAAAAAAAGAAGTTTATGTGCTGAAGGCTCTTTAGCTATTGAACTTTCTTTTTTCTAGCATCTGCTTTAACATTATATGTTATATTGTTTAACTAAATAACGCAATATTTAGCTCACTTAAATAATTGTCTTTGTTTTACCATAAACAGAGCGACGACAAAAAGTATTGAATAGTATAGAGAACTTATTCCACTCTTTTTCCGCTCTCACGTAGAGTCTGAGTAACAGAGCATAAACGAGTCATATTCTCTTTATAGAATATTTCAATACAAATGCACCATTTCGACAATGTTATTACATAAAACAATACAAAAACAATAAATGTTTCACAGCAAAATTATGAATGGAGCAAGTTATGACAAAAAGAGAGTAATAAAAAAAAATGGTGTCCCATAGCATCCCATGAAGGGATTGGGGAGAGCTTCTCACAATCAGTGAGATGTGCGCTTTCTACTTTCACACTCACTGATTGGGACCTACAGTTTTACACCGGTTCCGAACGGTATTTTGAGAAGCATTTTCATGGCTAAGGACTCGATAGTGTCGCCATCATTAAGCGAGGTGACCGTCGTCGAAAGGAATGTAAGGTGGTCTGAGCAGGGATCGAACCCACGTTCTCATGTACAAGAGCCGCCATTGCACCACCGACGGTCACAAAAAAGAGAATAATACATTTTGAATCATTCGCCAGATGTCGCCAGTGCTTTTGAGTCATACAATTCGTTGCATGAGTTCTCTATACTATTCAATACCCTTTGGCGACGACGACTTGGTTGTTCGCTGCCGCTTCACCAATACCATCATATTTATTTTCAGGCAGTGACTATTGTTGTACAACAACCACGTATGTGATGCTAACGCTGTGTGTTGTTTGCATGTGTTCACTTTGATATTAACACATCACAAATTGACAACCTGATGTTGCTGGAAAATAGGGAACGTGATGTATTCTTCCGAATATCCACACCGATATTTCTGCATCCGGACACTAGTGTTTAGTGTTTTACGATGTAGAAAGTTATATTTCGATGGCATTCTGTGTGAGATAACTTTTAATATAAAAGCGTCAATATGATTATTTTTGACTACCAACTTTTAAGGCTCTATACAATCGTCATGTCGTCAAAAACAGCTTCGTAAAAACCTTTATCTTAAAAACACTTAAAAATTTATTTAGATGCTGTTTTATAACTCCAAGTTTTACGCCTAAACCCAACACACAGTCTGACAAGGGGGGAGTTAAGGAATGTATGAGTAGAAAAGAAGAATATTGTGTGGGCTTCTTCACATAAAGTAAATCTTCAAATTTCCAAAAACAAAAACCTAAAACCTTAAATACTACAAGACCATTTTTTATCTATAATAGAGTGTTAAAAGCCACTTTTACCTAGAAAGTTGATAACTCCACATAACAAAACAAAAAGCGTGGGGTTTTTCTTAACATGCAAATGTGGGGAAAGGTTGGCATCATTTCCCAAAATGTTTATGAAAACTTTAAACTATCGGAAAGTCGCTTAAGTCTAAAAAAAAAATACTCAAATTTTTTTTAAATTTATTTGACACCGTAATGATGAAATCAAAAGTGATACGAATTCTTAAACTCAATAGTGTCATGACTTGAAAAATTACAATAAATTAGATTTTGTTGGCACACATTTGTGCCACACTTAAAGCCTTCCATAAATGTTGTAAGTAATGGTTGTAATCTGACTTTGGTCTTCTACTTAAGCAACACTTTCGGTTTCAATTCTCGTTATGAAAAATGAAATGTGAATACTGCAAGCGAGTATTGAATTTTAGTGGAGATAAGCTGATTATACCCACCATTCATAGTCAATTTACATGAAAATAAAATACTGTCTGTTTCTTCGTTATTGACTGCTGTTTAATATGAGAACATTTATATGTTGTTCAAAGTGTTTTAGTAGTTTTTAACTTTACTGTTGCACAGTGGAAGGGAAAACGTATTGTCGATAATGAAAAACATGTTAAAAGTCTTAAGACGCTAACCAATAAGATTACTGATACAATTTTTGACCGACTAAACCAATTTTTTTAATTTTTCTGTTGTGCCGCCGTCTTCGATAATTTGGTCTCGGCGTTGTTCTAAATTAGTCTAAGCACAACGTTGCCACCTGAAATGGCAATTTAATCTCAAATTGGGAGGTGTAATATGGCATTTACACCGACCAAGATAAACGCATTTCGAAGGTTAACCCGGTTAACCCACGCTAACCCAGAAGATTACTCATAGAATTTTAATCTATAGAAACTGAATTTTAATTTTTAAACTGGTGCACATTTTGATCAATACTGTTAATTTCTAAAAAAAATGCAACCATAACAAAAACATACATAAAAAATCAACTGTTTGCACGACGAAAGCCAATCAAAAATTTTTCGACGCGTCGCCGCCACCATAAAAATGTTTAAGCACAGGCCGCCACCGATTTTATTGGCTGTTATGGGTTTAAAATGTGAACCGATTTCATCGACTGTCTCGATTTGACTCACTGATCCAATTTTAAAGGTTCAGTTCTTTCAAAAACATCTCGAATTTGTACAAAACTGGCAAAATCTGTAGAAGCCAATTAAATTTTTCTGTTGTGCCGCCGTCTTCGATAATTTTGTCTCGGCGTGGTGTTTGTCTAAGCACGAAGTTGCCACCTGAAATGCTAATCTAATCTCAAATTGGTTGGTGTAAACGGCAAAGATTAGAGAACAAGGTTATCGGTAACCTGGCCGCGATAAACGGCGGTCTAAATGCGGTATTACTTACTTATCCGGTTTCGAACAACCCCGGGTGGTCAGGGACCTTACAAAACGAAGATAGCATATTTCGCCAACCATTTCGATCGTTTGCTTTATCTCTCCAGTTGGTAACACCAAGTTTACGCAGGGATTCGTCAAGTTGATCCCTCCAGCGGAGTCTTGGTCTTCCTATTTTTCTACTTCCTTCGAGTTCGGTTTCGAGTACCCTTCAGGCTGGTTCGTCTTCATCCATTCTACTGATATTCATTCATTCTACTAGCGCAATCGCGTTATTTTGATCCGCTTAACTATGTCAATGTCGGGATAAAGCTCGTACAGCTCATGGTTCATGCGTCGCCGATACTCGCCGTTGTGCACTATAGGGCCATAAATCTTCCGAAGTATTTTTCTCTTGAAGACTCCTGTTTCATCTGCTTGCGATAAGACCCAGGATTCTGCGCCATAAAGCAAGACAGGTTGTATGAGAGTCTGGTATAGCTGGATTTTTGTCATTCGAGAGAGGTCTATATCTCTAAAGTGCTTGCTTAGCCCAAAATAACATCAATTCGGAAGAACAATTCTCCGCTTGAAGATTACTCATACAATTTTAATCTGTAGAGACTGAAGTTTAATTTCGAACCTCATTTTAAACTGGTATACATTTTAATGCAACACTGTTAGTTACGCAACCAAAAAAAATTTGAAGCACACGCCGCAGTCGACATAATTAGCTGTTATTGGTTTAAAATGTGAGCCGATTTTATCGACTGGCCCGATTTGACTCATTGATCCAATTACAAAAGCTTCAGTTAATTCAAAACACCCCAAATGTGTACACAACTAGCAAAACCAATAGCCGCCAACTTAATTTTTCTGTTGTGCCGCCGTCTTCGACAATTTTGTCTCGGCGCGGAGTTTGTCTAAGCACGGAGTTGCCAACTGAAATGTCAATTTAATCTCAAATTGGGTGGTGTAAACGGCAAAGATTTGAGAAGAAGATTATTGCTACCCCGACCGCGATAAACCGCGGTGTAAATGCTTTATAAACGGCAAAGATTAGACAACAAGGTTATCGCTAACCTAGCCACGATAAACTGCGGTGTAAATGCGACATAATGGATTGATTATAATCCAAATTCTGTTTATCGCTCAACCATGCCTGATCACTGTCTTCATTACCAATTTCAAAATTTATTCTCGACAGTTTTTTTTTTGTCGATGTTTTACTTAAAATTAATTTTCTATCTTAAGTTTCCGACTTACCTGTATTTTCTTTTGTACCCGATTGTACATTTTTCGATAATGACGATATAGAATCGCTCGCATCTAAACTGCTACTCTGTTCGACACTCGTTAAATCCATGGCTTTTATCGATGATGACGACAAGGATCCCGGTGATGCTTCAAATAAATCCGTAAAATTATTCAAGGCAAATAAACCCGCACTGCGATATTCTTTGTGATGCACTGAGGCGCCATATGATGACGATAACAAAGAAGAAGAAAGCACCAATAAAATGGCAAATTTCCAGGGGACACCAATATTACTCCAACGAAGAAGAAGGTAACAAATGTTATTATTGAAACAAACTGAATCAATATGATTTCCTTTCAGATTCAAAGTATTTACATATTTTGAATTAAACAGAGCTGCGTGCTGGCCGGATGTGTAGCTGAATGACTTTAAAAGTGAAGATGTTGCCATATTGTTTGGATTAATTGGGTTATATTGAAAAGAGAGATTCTTGGTTATCTTTATATTTACGTCGTTTAACACACTTTTCCTTTCATTATATTTAATTTGTTATTAATTTAAAAATAAGCTTTTGCTATTTATGTACTTTTTTCATTTTCTGTGTGTTTTCTTTCTTCACTCGCGTGTTTTCATTTCACTCCTGCTAATAACAATTATCATCGTTCACATCATTGATCATTTTGTCATTAGTTTTAAAAGTCGCCCGTTTGCTTCAATCGTCGTGGGTTGAAGTTTTCTCGTTGAATTTTTAACTGGTAGGGGAAAACGTATCGTTTAATTAAATTTCACGATGTTGACAAATTATGGCAACAATTAAAGATAATTGAGGCTAACTAAATACAATCATTCAGTGACACAGTATTAGGGTTACTACACAAGAAGAACGACAAGAACTCGCGTATTCCGACAGAATCGAGTAGTTTTTTTTATTGCTGCTTTTTCAGCAAAACCAATACAAAAGCAACTCTGTTTTTATGATTCTTCTTCTTATTAGCTTTTTTGCGTATATGACATTTATTTTGTTTTCTTCTTTTCTGCTCAATTGATCATCTGAAGTGATATTTAAATGATCGTATCATTTATTCTATGTCAAATTTATAATTGACACATAAATTTGGCAAAAAATAAATAAAATAAAAAACAACAAAATATCACCAAATGTTATAAACACAACATGACAGCAGAAGTGACATCAATGAGTTTAGTTTATCTGTAAAGAGGGAGAGAGAGTGAAAATGACAATTAGGTTCATACAAATTAAAGTTATTTATCACATAAAGAATATCAAAATTCGGGGTATAAGAGTAGAGAATGCGAATGACAATGATTCTGCAGTTAACTCAACCTCTTTGTTTTGCATGAGGGTGGCAAGATTGTTCATTTTAAGATCTGTCAAAAATCGTACAATAAAGTGTGAGAATGATTAATGATGTTCCAAGATGAATGAATATTTTGGGGGTTTTTACAGTAGAATGAAAATTAGTAAGTTCGCAAATTTGGATGCTTGATTGGCAAATATTTTGCATATTTCATAACGGGGTGTCTCAAAGAATTCGGCCATAACGAAATCATCCAAAACCCCGGCGTAACGTTGGGTTAAATAATAAAATAATCTTGTATTTAAATTTAAGTTTTTGACGTCGGCATATAGCAACTATTAAAAAGATTTAAATCCAAATCTCGCATTTCAAATCCGAAAAATTACTTAAGCTTTGTGCGATTACTCGAAAATCCAGTAGTAAATGAGAGCCCAGTCCAGTAAATGAGAGCCAGAAGACGAAAGTTTTCACAGTTCGATGTTAGAGGTCTTGCAAATTTTGGTTGGAGAAATTTTAGCCAACAAAAATTTGTAAGATAGAACAGCTGTTCTAAATCAGCTGTTTTGTGTAAACAACTACAATTGAAAAATACAATACAATTGAAAACTAATTGAAAAATAAAGTACAAATGAGTTTTTTAATATTTTGTTTAATATATTACTGGAATTTACAAAGAAAATTGATAGCAATAATGTGCAGTGGCATTTAGTAATTTCTGGTGAACCGACGACTACATCATTGGACAGCTGTGGCAGTAGCAAAATGTATGTAACTAAACCCACAGAAATGTATGTGGCAATCACTGTTAGCTACTAAAAAAATGCAACCACAATAAAAACATTCACAAAAAATCAACTGTTTGATAGATGGAAGCCGATCGAAAATTTTCCGACACGTCGCCGCCAACAAAACTTTTTTAAAGTTCACGCCGCCGTCAATATAACTGGCTCTTATTGGTTTAAACTGTGAGCAGATTTTATCGACTGACTCGATTTGACTCACTGATCGAATTTTAAAGGTTCAGTTATTTCAAAAACATCCCAAATTTGTACAAAACTAGCAAAACAAATAGCCGCCAACTTAATTTTTCTGTTGTGCCGCCGTCTTTGATAATATTGTATCGGCGCGGAGTTTGCATAAGAAATTAATCTCAAATTGGGTGGTGTAAACGGCAAACATTAGAGAACAAGATTATCGCAAACCTGGCCGCGATAAACGGCGGTGTAAATGCCTTATAAATGTTATACATATTGATCTTGGTAGAATTATGTATCAGCTATAGTCGTTTAAACAGTTGATTAAATTCTTTCCACGTCATTTTTCGTTTCACTTGTCAAAATCATATGTATTTTGCTTTTATACTTTTTTGTATTCTTGGTATATGTATATCTGTGTAGAGTTTGAACAAAACTAAAATGTCTGTTTGTTGATGCCCACAAATACAACAACATCTGCTTCTACCATGTATTTATTGGCACGGGTTACAAACGTGTTGCCGTATTGCATTTATTTTTTCACCCGTTATAGGAAATGTTGCCACATTTCGTAGTATTAAGTGTGGTTCGTTTTTTTAGGGAAGTCATAAGTAGCAATAGCTTAATGGAATAAAAACAGCCCTATAGTTTTTCATTAACCCAAAAAGAAATAAGGGAGAGCTTCTCACAATCAATGAGCTGTATGCAGCGTTGCTAATTTAGCGCGCTTCGCGCTAGATTTAGCGCTTTTTAAGACCCACAAGTCGCTTATTTGTTCAATAGCGCGATCTTTAAAAAACGCGCTAAATTAACGCGTTTTACTTTATTAGATCTTTTAATTTGTAGAATAGCAAAAGCTCAACAGATTTAATGAAAATATGCATTATTGAACGCTGAATACCAACACATAATGTCGTCATTGGATCTACAGGAAATGTATTTCCATTTCAACGACTTAATTTAATTCTACTGGGTTCCAGAAATAGGGAATCAGAAATATATCCCATAATTTAGCTGTGTCTATATTCTATGGTCTGTGATCATAGGTAGCGCAATATCTGGCGTGTAAGACTCTTTTACATTATAACCAGGGTCCCAGCGTTGCACTGACGCCTTTTAATTTGTTTTTTTTTTGTGACGGATACGTACGTACCTCGTCCATTAAGTGACCATTATAAGGCTGACCAAATCATACACGTTAGTAATCTGTGTAATATGACATTTGCATTGGCAACGATTTTCTTGACTTCACTGAGTTTGTTGATTTTGAGCTAAAATCAATACACGTTTTCTTGACTCCCATTACCTTTTTACACAAGACAAATCAAATTCTCAGGGATTCAAGAAAAAAAGCCTGATTTTGATTCATGCAGGAAGCTTTGTATTCACTTCTTACGAAATTTTCGTAAGAAATTTTTTTTAAATGGACTTTTTTGTTGCAGAGAGTTGCCACCTGTCTCTGACTTACCTTACAAATATTTTATGAATATTTCCGCTTTGCACTCCATTTTGTTTTTAACGCATGTGGTATTACTTTTATTTATTAAAGTAATCGCAATGTTAAAATTCCGGTCCCAAACTATTATCAAACAATTGTTTACGTATGAAATAACTTTGGCATAACAACCCTGTAAATTAAATTTGGTTACGAAATGTTCGCAAAAATCTGAATACCAAACAAATGAAAAGTAAGCGCAATTTTCGGTGCACGGAATTTTCGTTAGTTTTTATACACGTTCTTCTTATGGGAACGAAAAGTTCGCAAGAACTGAATACGGGGCTATAGCTGCTGTTTCAAAAATCACAACACAACAACAGTACGTTTATTTACAACCGTGCAAGAACACTTTCAACCTAATATAGTGAACGACTTAAATTTTGTTGGAACTTTCAAAGGCAAATCATCCACATTTTTTCCAATGCGAACGATGTATAATGGTGCAGATACCGATCATTGAATTTAAAAAAAAGCGCACAATTCTTTGATTGGCAAAAGCTCTCTCCAAATTTTAATGTGATGCAATTGGAAAATATTTTATTTTCTAAAACCACTTTTGACATTTACTAATATATGTTTTTTTCCTCTGTCATAGAGATACAAGTGTAACTAGTTTGGAACCAGAATTTCTGGTTCTTCTCCATACTAACAATTATCATTCAGAATTCATTGTTTAGAATAACTTGTTCTCTCCACTTTGGAACTAGGTTTGGACCATGTCCAGACCGTTTATACAACTTCACATACTATTCATGAACCTGTTTTTTACAAGTTCTATAGTTTCCTACTGAGTTGTTTGTCTTTCTCATAAGATAAACCAAAATAATCCTACAATCGCAACCTAGGGGAATTATCGCTTAACTAGGGAATTCCCGCTACAATATCACAGCAAGATTTTTTTTGGAAAAATGAGTCAAATTTATGGCATGGTCATAAAATTATGTCTTATTAGAAATATCCGAGGGAAAGTAAGATACTTCCTAAGATGTTTGTATCATACATTGTGGTTAAAACCAGATTCACTTTAACTCGAATCCCGACTATTCTAACGAGAAGGCACACACACAAACCCCTCTTGTCAACATGTTGGGATCATTTTACGACCCCGTCAAAGGCTATGAAAAGTGTGACAAAACATCAAAGCGCCATGTATAAGTAGATTGTACGAATGTACGAACATGATAATAAAGTACATGAAATTATAATCAAACATTTATTTTATTATTGGTATTGTTATTTTGCCTGTTATTACAGCTGTCACTTTGACAGCTCCGCAGTGTCGCATGCTAGTTGGAAACCCCTGAAACATCATATGTGGATATTGTGTGTGCACGTCTGTCTGTCTCGGTTTGTTGATATTTTTATGACTTTTTAACAAATGGTCACTTTATTTGGTCTCAGTTTCTTACTGAGCGAAGTTAAAATAAAATTAACCACCATTCACCAATCAGCCAGCAAATAATTGCAGCACAAAGGAAAGTTTTATTTTTGTCGTAAATTTAGGGATTTCCACTTTCATTATTGCCAGTTTAAGAGATGGGGAGGATAAAATAAACAGTATTTTTTTATATCACTGGGATGATAAATTCGGTGACTGTTGGTTTATGGATTTCCTGGAAAGTAAACCGGAATATATTTGCAAATTCATCTGGAATGACTTTCGTTTTAAGAGTCTACCCAACATAAGCGAACGAGTCAGGTAAAACATTTAAGAAAGAATAAAGATTCATCTGAAGGTAACGAAAACGTCAGTTGCACACCCTAAAGGTGTTGGGACTATAATCGTCATTAAAGAGAGAACGATTTATATTCAGTTGGCGTTTTATAGTCAAGTCTCGCATTGACAAAAGTGGGAATAAAATGATTACTGTCACTATACATTTTAAATTTGCAAATTGTCTCTCATCCATCCTTAGCGTATTCTGCTACAGTTGACAAACATCACAGCTGGCTTAGAATCCCTTGAATACTAAATTATTATGCAAACAAATCGATGCTATTTGTATAGAAGGATTTCTAGTCTCCGAATTTCTTACCTGATGAAACCCCGTATTTAGTTCCAGCGAAATTTTCGTAAGAGATGTTGTCATTTATCTCGGAACGAAAAATTTTGTTGCGGAGAGTTACCAACTATTTTTGATTTACCTTGCAAATATTTCTTTTATAGTTCCTCTACGGCCTCCATTTTATTTCTAACGTAAAAATTCCGGTCCCCAGCAATTTTCAAACAATTGTTTTCGTACGAAATAATTTTGGCGTAACAACCCTGTAATTGATTCTGACTACGAAATTTTCGCAGAGCTGAGTACCAAGCAAATGAAATGTGATCGAAATTTCCGGTTCATAAAATTTTCGTTATTTTGTATACAAGTACTTCTTATGACAACGAAAATTTCATAAAAACTAAATATCGGGCTTCAAGTATAAAAAATAACGAAAATTTTATAGACTGAAAAATTTGCGCACTTTTCATTTGCTTGGTCTTTGGCTCTTTGCGAAAATTGCGTAGGCAAAATCAATTACAGGGTTGTTCCAACAAAGTTATTTCGTACGAAAACAATTGTTTGATAATTGTTTGGGACCGGAATTGCGACATTTCGATAATTTTAATAACCAAAAGTGACACCACATGCGTTAAAAGTAAAATGGAGAGCGTAGTATAATTATAATTGAAATATTTTCAAGATAAATCAAAGATAGGTGGTTACTCTCCGCACCAACATTTCCATTCACAGATAAATGCAAACATTTCTTACGAAAATTTCGCAAGAAGTGAATACGGGGCTTGAGCACTAAAAATGATAACTAAGTTCACAGCTGATAAATATGGGCATTGAAATAATTGGATTGTGCCATTTGTGTATGTCAACACGATTTTTCCTGCATAACTGCCACAGTACATTTCTGATGTGATTTGGATTTCAAAACTCAATCAGTTTTTAAAGCGTTTAAAATTTACATTTTCTAAATTGCCAACCGTTCATATGTATGTCGCCAGTTTTGCAACAGCTGATAAAACTTCACAGCTGATTGAGAAACAGCTGACTACTAAACTAATTGCAAACAATTCAATACTATTTGCATAGTAGGGATTCTCGTCCCAGTTCGTGTTACCCTATGAGAACTGGAAATGATATTTAAGAAATGATAAAGTTGGAATTGAATAATTAAATTGCAACAAGAGTTTGCATCCCAAACTGACACTAACCTTTGTTGATGAGGTCAGTAGTGTTGTTCGATTGCTCTAAAATTTGTGCAAATTTTACCCAACAAAAATTGGAAGAAAGGACAGCTGTTTTAAATCAGCTGTTTTACGTAAACAAATAAATGTGAAAACTGAATTAACAAAAACAAATAAGTTTTTTAATATTTTATTTTTTTTTGTCTCAGTAAGAATGCAATTTTATATTTTAAAATAAAAACACGTATTTTTTTAGTTGTGATTTTTTTATTGGATTGTAACGAAAACATGTTCCGATTAAGATCCGGCCCACTGCGTGATCTGCAAACGGTAGGTAGAGATTGGCATACTAACACAATCTTTTGTCGGAAGAACCTGTGCCGTAGTGCCCTGTCTAGCTAACGCATCCGCTACTCAATTGCCTGGAATGTCGCTGTGTCCCTGTTCCCAGATGAGCCTGATATCAAAATACTCTGCCATCGCCATAAGTGATGAGTGGCATTCTTTTACCGTCAGGGACGTAGCAAACATGGCTTCCAGGGATTTTATGGCAGCCTGGCTGTCTGTGTAGATACATATTCTCCGGAGGGTTGTGACACTACTTTTCAGTAGTTCAGCTACCTCCAGTATGGCGGTAATTTCCGCCTGAAATACACTACCGTGATCAGGCAGCTTGAAGGAGATATTTACATTTAGGTCCGGTGAATGGACCCCATAGCCTACTTGCTCGTCCAACTTTGATCCATCCGTGAAAAATCTGATACTACTGGTACCCCCTTCCAGTGACTTTTCCCAGGTATTCCTGTTCGGAAAAGAAGTCCTTAGATTTGTCGCTGGGGATACAGTAGTCCGTTTTTACGGGAATATAGTTGATCCGGTGTAGTAATTCAGCATGTCCGGAATGTCCCGATATCATAACGCCACAATCTCTGATTCTCACCAGGGATGTAGCGGCTGCCGATTCGGCTATATTTCGGATTTACACCGCAGTTTATCGCAACCAGGTTAGCGATAATCTTGTTCTCTAACCTTTGCCGTTTACACCAACCAATTTTAGAGTTAAATGTCATATCAGGTGGCAACTTTGTAATTAGACGAATTGAGCGCAACTCCGTGCCGAGGCCAATTATCGGAGACGGTGGCACAACAGAAAAATTAAATTGGCGGCTCTTGGTTTTGCCAGTTTTAAATCGGCTCAATAACAACAGCGGCGGCGTGAGCTTAAAAAACTTATTGATGGCGGCGACGCGTCGGAAAATTTTCGATCGGCTTCCGTCTGCCAAACAGTTGACTTTTTTGTGTATGTTTTTATTTTGGTTGCATTTTGTTGGTAAGTTGCAGAGTTGAATTCGATTGTACACCGTTTTAAAGTTAGGTTAAAAATTAAACTTCAGTTTTTAAATATTAAAATTGTATGAGTAATCTTCTTCGAAGGTAATGGGTTTTTAAATCCTTTTTTCCCACAAAATTAACTGATAAGGAAAGTATAAGAAAAGTAGAAAATGGGCTGGCCTTACGGCTTATTTAACTATATTATATAAGATTGGCAAACCTAGATCGGTCCAAGGACGCTAGGAGGAACTATAAATATACTTAAGTTTATAATTAATACCTTGAATTAAATATGTAAATGAATAAGGAATAAACCGAATCTAATGCTAAAAAAAAAAAAAAATGAGTAATCTTCTGGGTTACCGTGGGTTAACGGAGTTAACCTTCGAAATGCGCTAATCTTGGTCGTTGTAAATGCCGTATTACTGAAACACCCTTTATATCACTGAAATTTAGAAAGAAAATGGAAAGCAATAATGTGCAGTGGACAATTGTGGCTGTAGATATGTAATGTCATTACAAACCAAAATGTATGTAGCAAAGGATAAAACTTCATCAGCTGTTTTTACTGGAAAACGTTCGCGTAATTGTTGTGCAAGTTGTCATAAAGGGAGGAAAGTCATTCTTTCTCTCTCAAAAGTAGATTCTTGCAAACTTTTACTGGGAAAGTTAACGAGCAAAACTACTATCTGCAGCATTTTAAATTTTACATTTGCAAATCGCCACAAGTTCGTACTTAGTCTGTTTTGCCACAGCGGTCAGCTTCACAGATGATTTAGAAACATCTGATTAAAACGCAGATCTTTGTCAATCAGTTGACGGGTTCAGAATATATTGACGTTTACTTTTCGAAAAACAAAGAATTTTTTGTTAAAAATTACAAATTTTTTAAATTTATTTAAAATCATTAAAGTGGCGTTGAGATATACCGCGATTTTGAAGTTTTCGAGATTTCAGCCCATCAAACCAGACCAAATTAAATACCGAAAACTGACTCTCGACTCTTTTTGCAGGATTTCCACGCTTTTTGGTGTCTCATCCCGACATGAATCTAATATAATAAAATGGTTATACTTATATACAAAATAAAACGCTTTATTTTGTACCTTTAGTCTTATTTTTATGTAATTTTATTTAATTCTTATTTTAAATCCAAATAATTCAGATTTGTACCCAATGTGTCCCGCTTTTTGGTCACAGCCAGTTGATCAGATAAGGCATACTTGAACATTGCTTAAGTGTGATGGTTGAAATAGTTTAGGGATGGCTATCTTTGGCAAATTAGGCTTGTTGTATCCAGTGTTCGCGATCGTTTACATAGAAATCAAAACCTCGGACTTCGATATTTTTTTCCCCCTTTTCATTCAACAGCTGATTTCTATATTGAAACAACAGGTGTTTAAGGGGAAATCATCTCGAAACACGAGATTTCGATTGCAATGTGAGCGAGATTTATTATACAAATTTCAGAGATTCCCCTAAGCTATCACACACAACAAAAGGATGATCTATCTAGACTGACTTAACATGAATTACACTGTCACTGTTAAGTTTAACTACAACATTAATCAACGCTTAAATACCCTAATAATAAATCTTTTCGATTTATTTCCCAAAGTTTCCTGGTTTTTATTATTATTATGTTTATTTATTTTAACAACAAATTTCATTGTATTTAAATTAAAACATTACCCCGCCTCCCCAACTGAAATATAAATAAAAACCCAAACAATAGCAGCTGACATCAGATGATTTATAAAGTAGTTTCTGATTCGAATCAAAACCCTATAATTTATAAACTCGACACGTTTCTTACGAAAAAAAACAACAACAACACAAAAACACAAATTAATTTAAATTAGCAATAAGTAGTCAAAAAGTAACAAATGGCCAGTAGGACAGACACACTGAAAATTTTGAAAACTAAAATGAAAATAACGCCAGCGATAAAACATCGATCAACCAACTGGCGGCGGACAGGGTGAGTGCGGCCAGATCAGGTCAGCCCGAAATTGTCGTCTTCTGCAGAAGATTTACAAATTAATATGAAAAAACTTTTTTTGTTTTTATGTTACGATTACAAAATGTTCGACAGCAACAAAACTGAATTTATTATGCAAATTTTGAAAAGAAACAGAAAGAAGAAGATTAAGATTGTGTAAAGAGAAGAAATCCAATAAATATGTTAAAACACAAGGAAATTAAATGAAATATTTGCGTGATAGTAGTTTTTCTGTTTCTGTTTTTCCTTTTTATTTTTATTTTTGGATATAAAGTTGTTAATCAAAAAATTTATGACAAAGAGGAAAACTATTTCGTGTTGTTGAAGAAGATGAAATAATGATTCATATGTGATGGCAACTCAGAAAATTATGCAGGGTGTGTGAGACTGTCATTGATATCCCCCATGTGTAAAGAACTGGAATCAATGTGTAACTTCCGTGTGTTTTGCCATTTAGAGCAGTAACAAGATGAGATATTTTTACACATGTTGAAGTTATGGTTTATAATTAAAATATGTGGATATTAAACATTTTCCGCGTTTTATCAATTTGTATTGATATGGCAACTTTATTTATAATGCAAACCCCAAACTCATAACGAAATGTTAGCCACCTGTGGCTATCATCTCACTAATGATTTTTGATTAAAAACTACTCCAACTAAAATTCATTTATTTGTTCAAAATTTTTCACGACTGTAAAGCCCCGAACTCAGCTTAAATGCAATTTGCATACCCGTAAAAAGTATTTGTATTAAAAATAACGAAAATTTCACTCACTTTTCATTTGCTTGCAACATCCTCGTATTCAGCTCTTATGAAATTTTCGTTCCCGTGTAAAATAAATAACGAAACTTTCGTGATCCGAAAATTTTACTCACTTTTCATTTGCTTGGAGGACTGCAAAGGAAGGCCTGCTGGGAGGCCTACAAAATACCATTTTTTTAAGGACTTAAAGAAAAATAAAAAATATATGCGAATTGTTCCCATATGTATAATGTTCACATATTTTTATGCCTACTTTTTTTTTAAATACAATATTTTAGAATTACAGTTTTGTTTTAAATTTCGAACACACGATCTCGGCACTTACAGCCGAACGTGTTACGATTTTGGAATGACGAATTGCGAACATAGGAGAGAGCATGTCGATCGGATCTTTTTGTACTCTTAGAGGATGCCTCATTCCAGGGATCCTTCAAGAAGCGAAATGTGAGTATGTATCGAATTTTTCGTCAGTGTATGATAAGGAGTTTGGACGGCACCCCAGCGGCGGAATTTGAGAGGGCTTCCACGAATAAGGAATGCGGAATCATTCTTTGGTAATGCCTCCGAAATGCATGATTTTATAAGGCTTCCACAGGCCTTTTAAAAGAATGCCAGAAGACGCTGTTGTTCATGAAACTCTGTAGAAACATGTAGAAACATGTAGAAAGATGTTCGCAATTCGTCGTTGTAAAATCATAACATCCGATAGCCCAGTAGATAAAGCGTCCGATTGTAAGTTCTAAGGTCGTGTGTTCGATTCCTGTGGCTGCAGAATTTAAAAAAAAATCATTTATAAGAATTACAATTGGTTAAAGTATAAATCGGAAATATGAAGCTAATTTCCATATATGTATATTTTTTTATTTTTACGTAAGTCCTTCTAAATCTAGGCTTTTTGCAGGCCTTCATAAGGCCTTCTAGTAGAGAGGGCTGGAAGGCATTGCCTCCCAATCTCACGCAATGTTAAAAAGAAAGGAGGAGGTAATGTGTAGGGAAGGTCTGCCGTATTCTATAGAATGCCTTCTTGGTCATGATTTCAGGCCTTTCAGCTCCTGATTTCCGCCGCTGGGACGCTTGTATGCCTGCTAGGGGTAGGCGTAGTTGAATGTCAACAAATTGTCGCAGAATGCGTATTGGGAGAAGGCATATTTACGCTGCTCGTAATGAGTGTATTAGCAAAACAGTGTCAATGTATTGCTATTGTCTCCGTGAAACTGTCACGTGTAAACGCCAAGTAAATACAAAACATTAGTAGCTCTAAATGTAATAAAAGAGAAAACAATAGAACTGCCTCGTCCAAAAATGTAAGCAATTAATGACGTTACGTGACAAAAATTATACTTTTCTGTGGAAATGCCCATATAGGAAATTCAATTATAAATAAACTATTAAAAAAGTCTAACTAAATGCGTTTTTAATTAAAAAGAAAAAAAATAATAGACTGTAATAAATTCTAAATTCGATTCAGACATTGACATTCAATTCGCTTGTGATAACCTTTAATTCGTCGGTGACAATCTGTAATTCGGTTGTGACAACCTCTCATTCTTTTGGCAATAAAACTGATGTGGTTGTGACAAAATATATGTTCGGTGCTGACAACCTCTAATTTTGGTTATGGCTAATTCGGTTTACACCTTTACGCCGCCGAGTCAAGCCGCCTCCGTCGTTTTTGACCTTTTTACAGCGCCGCCGCCTGATTACGTAGAAGCATACGGCATTTTTTTATCCCCACAACTTCTGCAGTAATCATGTGCTGAGATTCCAAGTCTGTCTATTAAACAGTGCACAGTGATTACAGATACTGGCATATAAACATTTAGTCTAGGAATGGATAAAAACTTTATTGTACGATTCAGGTCATACTTGTCTGGCGATCCCGCAATTCGTGCATCAGGACCATCTATCATTCGCATGTCTGAGAGCTTCGGTTTTAAGCATGAGCTTGCATGCAGTAAGTGGAATACTAACATGCTCCATATCAGGTAGTCCCAAATCTCACCAGCTCAACCGCTGTATAGTTCCCTGGAATGTTTACATGCCCCGCCACCCATCTAAGGTGAATATGGACGAGATGCGCATCTGTTCTTCAGGTCAGGAATATAGATTCTCAGAAAAGATGTAGATATCCCAGGCGGTGATGACGTATCGACCCAGACAAAGGGCACCTTCTCAGATTGCCATGAATTCAGCCTCAAAGTCACTACAATGATCTGGTAGATTTTGTGCAAGGTCTAAACCCAGCTTTTTAGTATATGTAGGTTACAAACCCTACTTTGCAGTCTAGTTTGAAGATAACAGTATAGAAGCCTGAAAAGCTTATACACCATTTCCAATTGAAATTTGAAAAAAATCAATAGAAATTTAAAAGACATCAATTGAAATTTAAAAGACATCAATTGAAAATAGGAATACATCAATTGATATTTGAAATACATCAATTGAAATTTTAAATACATAAATTGAAATTTGAAAAACATCCATTGAAATTTAAAATATATCAATTGAAATTTGAAACATATCAATAGAAATTTAAAAGACATCAATTGAAATTTAAAAGACATCAATTGAAAATAGGAATACATCAATTGAAATTTGAAATACATCAATTGAAATTTTAAATACATAAATTGAAATTTGAAAAACATCCATTGAAATTTAAAATATATCAATTGAAATTTGAAACATATCAATTGAAATTTAAAATACACCAATTGAAATTTAAAAATCTAATACATAAAATCAGTTAATAATTTTTAAATTTCAAGTGACGAATTTTTAATTTCAATTGATGTCTTTCAAATTTTAATTGATGTCTTTCAAATTTCAATTAATGTGTTTCAAATTTCAATGATGTGTTTTAAATTTCAATTGATGTGTTTTAAATTTCAATTGATGTGTTTTAAATTTCAATTGTTGTCTTTCAAATTTCAATTGTTGTCTTTCAACTTCCAATTGATGAGTTTTAAATTTCAATTGATATTTTTCAAAATTAAATTGGTATTTTTAAAATTTCAATTGGAAATGGTATAGAACATCAAAGATAGAAGTGGGTTGTCATAATGGACCCCTATTGTCATCGACTCCTAACTTCTGCTTCCCGGTAAAGAGTACGAGCTTGGTTTTCTGTGATTAAGTCCTGAAATGCATCTCTGCATATGGAAGAGTATTTACTTTGCACAGCAATTTCCAGGTCGTCAGTGAATATATGTCAGACTGTGCCAGTGCTAAATTCCACAGAAGTGGATATAGGACTACCGCTTCCGGTGTCACATTTCAAGTTAAAGTCGTGTGACACAGGAACGAGATTATGCGCATTCGCGTAGGCAATCCATCTATCAAATTAATGATTCCCTGGTCCGATACAGATGATTTTATCGACCCCGGAAAGACGTTGTGGAAGGCACCTTCTATATCGACAATTGCGACGAGAGTGTGCGTATTCCTTCAGGTAAATAGATTAATCGATGAAACTCACTAAAGCGTGCAGAGATGTTTCCGTAGATTGGCCTTTATTGTAAAAATGCTGGCTTGCGGACAGTTGAGAAGTACCTACTTTTATATGATCATTCACAGATATGAGTCAATCATCCTCTCCAATGCCTTCAAAAGAAAAGGCTTTTATGAGATACTGATTGGTCTAGCGACTTTTGGACTAATATATGATGGTTTCTCCGCTTTCGGAATTTGGATTCTCGCTATATAACGGAAATATAGGATATTGCCTAGTGTAGTGTATATTTTGTCACGATGTTTCCCGCAACCTGCGAGATGGCGTGGTTGTGCGGTGAATCCGGCCTTAAGTCTTCGGGTCAGTTTCCTGTAAAGTATAGTTTAAGCAGGAGATCTACCGATTCAGCATTCGATGACGTCCATCGCCCGGTATGTTCCTAGAGATGTGAGAGTCGTCGAGAAGACTTTGCGCAGTCTGCAAGTCTTAGCTGCATTTTCAATGCCTTCGCAGAAATGTTTCCAAGAACTACTCTTTGAATGTTTTAACTTTTTCTTATATTATTTATGTCGATTTTTGTCCGGTACTTCATCAAATTGTGTGGTGCAGATTGGCGTCCGCACGAAGAAACTTTCCGCCGATAGGTTAGCCGACCAAGCCGCCGCCGCCGGCTTTCTTAGGTCCTTACGCCGCCGCCGAAGGAGAAACAATCGGGGCAAACCTTAAATTCGATTGCCTCATGGTAAAATAAGTAAGGTAATTGTTACAACAAACACACGCATTTTGTTTTTGTTTGGTGCCCATAATCTGTCAAATTTTCTACATGTGTGTATCTACTGTAAAAGTAAACAAAAAGGTACAAAAACAAAATACATGTGAATTTGACATAAGAGTAACACCTAAGCATGAAAAATGTTGAAATCAGCCAAGGCGAATTTATTACCTGGTGGAAGCACTAGAATTCGCCTTACTTTTTGCGCTGGTTCTGTCAAAAATAGTAATTCGCCTTGAATTCGCCTTTTGTGGTAATGTCAAAATATGACATTTGTATTGCATGCGTATACGTATATACATACATATTTTTCATTTGGCTGTGCTGTTTCTGTTGTGACGAAATTTTTATTTTAATTAAACAAAAGAGCGTTTGTTGTCGTCGCATGGAACATGAAACATCGGTTCCGTACCGCTTTCAAACTTTTTATTGCAAATAGCACATTTTACCATCTTTAAATACTTTTTTTTTCACTTTTAAGGAGAAACTTTCAAAAAACACAAGTTTATAAATTAACTTCACTTTGCCAATAAGAATGTAAACAAAACGAATAAGTTTGACAATTCGAGCTCAATTTGCCTTGGCATCAGCTGTTCAGAATATGAATCAGCTGTGCGCTTGCTATAACCTGAAGTAGATCAGCCTTGAAATCAGCTGTTCTAACGAGTTTACCTTACTTATTTTACCATGGGTTGCCTCAACACAATTTTTCTGTGGGTGTGTGTGGTGGTGAAATCAACATTCCATTCCATATTCCGTGTTTTGTGCCCGGTATTCAGTTTTTATGAAATTTTCGTTGCCATAAGAAGTACGTGTATAGAAAATAACGGAAATTTCGCTCACTTTTCATTTGCTTGGTACTCAGCTCTTTGCGAAAATTTCATAGACAAAATCAAGTACAGGGTTGTTACGCTAAAGTTATTGCGCACGACAGCAATTGTGTCATTGTTTGGGACCGGAATTTTAATATTTTGATAATTTTAACAACTAAAAGCAACACGACATGCGTTAAAAATCAAATGGAGCGCGTACAGGAATTAGAAATGAAATATTTGCAAGGTAAATCAAAGATATGTGGTATCTCTCCGCAGGAAAATTTTCCGTTTAGAGGTAAATGACAAAATTTCTTACGAAAATTTCGCAACAACTGAATACTGGGCTTAAGTTGTCAAAATTAGCTTTTTAATGCAAGCCACTGTGTGTAACGGGTGGCCCAAATACTGATATCTTATTAAATCTTATGTTATATTGCCACCGATAACAAAAATGGAAATATATAATATATTATCGCTGTGGTGGATTCTAGCAGTGCTGGAGATTTACTATTGGATTATTCGGACGAGTACCATGTTGTAGACACATTACTGACATAACTTTTACCATATTTACTACTTTTGCGTTCCTGTACATTTTTAAAACTTCGCCACTCAGCGACAATTTTGCCTTATTTTTGATTAAACTCTCTTTTACTAGTTTTAATATCAAAAAAGTACGGGAACAAACCTATTATAATTCGGTGCGCCTACAATTCCGAATCCATCATCCAAACCCTCAATTTTAATTAATTTTAATGCAAAAATAAACATTTTGGCTATAATAAGGAACAGACGAAATAAATTCATAAAAATCACTCATTTTATACAAAATTCAAAAACAATATTGATCGGCAATCGACCAATAACAACATTTAAGTTAATGGATTTATGTTTTCTTAACTGTTTTCAAAGAGAAAATAAATAAATTTTGAGAGGGCACGCAAGTTCGAATAATTGTTATTAACAAACAAACAAAAAAAAACCAAATATCCAGCAAGCGACTCACAACAACAACAGAAGTGAATAAACAAAAAGACAAGAGGCGAAGAATGGTAAAAAGCAACACCAACAATAAGATCGCCGCTACATCAAAGCAATAACAGACGAAAATCAAAACAAGTATGCAAATAAATCGTTTTGCAAATCCCAATAAAAATCACAAAACGAAAGGGAGCGATTTGTTTATCTTTAAGTTTTAATTAACGGAAGAACGATGGATGCGATAAAGAGGAGAGAATTTCAGAACACCGAGTTCCACTAATCGAAGAATTGTAGCTGGGTGATAATAAGTAATGAAGAAGACCCAATTAAAATGTCATGACACTTCCTTAAAGGTCTCCCCTTTTCAAATTTACCTTTTTGTCATAACAGAAAGTTTTAAACGATGATGATGGTGGAGATGCTTTTTATGCAGTTTATCAGTTAATCCAAATCGAATGTTGAGCTTAATATCCAATGGCGTAAATGAATTCTTTAGTAATCCCAAAATCTTTTTGACACTTCACTTGCAAACACTTTAGGTTTTGTTGCACTTCCTTCCTTTTTCTTTCTTTATTTTCAACTTCGTTTTACTTAAAATTTTTCAATTTATTTTTCTTTAAATTATCTTGCAAATTGGTTATTTTTTCTATTCGAATTATTATTTTTGTTTAATTTGTATTAATTAATATATTAATTTTTGTTTACATTTCCAATTTTTGATAAACAAAATAATATTTTGTAATTTTACAGTTAATTTGTATTACGAACGTTAGTAAACGCGGTTTATTTTTTGTCGTAAACTAACACTTTCTTAACGTGAATCCGGCACGCGATATCCGTCGCACACAACCACTTTCAATGACCGATCGAGCAAAACTGTCAAAACTGAGTAAACACAAAGAGCGAGTGAGCGCGATGCATTTGTTTTGGTTTCATACGGAGTTGCCAGTTTTTTTGGGGAAGTTCGAAAGTTGTGGGATTTTCACTTGTGTGGGTTAAAGATTAAATTTGTTTTTTATTTAAGTTTAATTTTTAGTTACATTATAGTGTTTTCTGTAAAATACGAACATTGTATTTTTTTTAGGCAAAACCACTCAAACTACGCTTACAAATCAGATGATTACACCAAGCAACCAATATTGCGTTTATATGGGAGCTTATAACTATTATGATGTGGGTAATTCCAAAATATTTCGACACAGTCCAGGGCCCGACTCCTATTGAATTGTATGAAATTTGGACTTGTATTATCTTGAAGAACGTATATATCGTGAAAATCGGTTGAAAATCAACTAACTCACTGGCTAACCGGGTTTTTAACCGGTTTTCTAGATTTTGGGGTGTTTGGGAAATTTCACAGGCAGATTCTTGTTTCACTCGAAAATACCTACAAGAAAAATACTATCACTTCCCCGGTATTTCTACTTTATACAGCATTCAAACTGACATCGATTTATTTGATTTTGCCACTATTGTTGATTTTAAGCAGAATTCAAGAAAATTTACTTGATTTCTCATACGTTTCGACAGACGACAAATCGGGTATTTTTTCTTATTTGTCAGAGAATCAGGAAAAATATGCTGGATTTGCTTTATGCAACGCCGTTTATCTAATATCGAATCGAATAGTACTTTTGTTTACAACCATTTCCATCACGTCGCATTGATGTGGTGGTACCACTAGAATAGCCGACTTATTTACTATTCTCATTTCTTAGGCATTTCTTGTTTCTCAAACAAATATTTTGTATACTTTTTTGATTACTTTTATTTTTGGAATGCATTTGTGTTGAATTTGATTGTAGAAAAACCCGACAAACCAAAATGTCTATTTTTGTAGGCGTTGTGTGTTTGTTCTCGTAGTAACACTACTTCGTAAATACGCCTTGACTTTCAATCAAATGGGGAACACTTCAGATTTTGTTAAAACATTTGATACGAAATCAGGAAAATATTTTCCAGTTCGAAGGAGGTATTAGTCTTTTTTATATCACTGTGTTATACGTAGTCACTACTTCAAAAATCAAAACACCAAAACCAGAGCAGTCTTTACCAAACCTTACGTATCTATTGATCCCATGGAGATCCCAAATTTGGCTATGATGTAGGGAAAAGATATACTTTCTATTTGGTGGAGGAAATCAAAAATTGATGATACCTTATGACCGGATATTCAAGGATAAAGGATACTTTGAAGTTTTTAAAATCATTGAACCACAACGACATGACTGTTGTATGAACTATTATTAAAGTGGGTTTTGCAGGCTTTAAAATGGTATCCAACATTTGGAAATCCATTAACGCATTCCAAAGTTATGCCATTTTTAAGTCAGATCCTATTTTCAGAAAGTGCCATACAATACCTACTTCAATGAACCATAAAACAAAAACAACTTTGAAATTGACTCAATTCTGGTGTCGTAGAATTCGTATGGACGAGGAGAAACTAGTATCCACATTTTATGCCAGCCAAAACTGGTCGGGTTTGAAAATAGAGATTTTGTGTCGATTTTTTTGGAATTACCCATATCATATCGCGATATGTCAGACAAGTACGTGTAACTTGCACCTACTTTATTGACATATCACCATATGATATTACAATATAAGATCTCGTATAAACGTAGTAAAGGTCAAATAGAAATTTCACCCAAATCTGACCTATACATTTCTGAAGTGATGTGGTCTCACAAAGTCGGAAATCAATATAACAAGTTTTTAAAAGGTATCACAGATCTTGTTCAAAAAAATTCTTCTGGTCGCGTAATCCCCAAAGAACGAATCATAAGTGAACGCCAAGGTCACAGAAGTTGAAAAATATTATTTTATGACTCTGTTCCTGCACGCAATATTTTTTTTCGATTTATGTTTTAATGTTTTATATATTGATGTTTATGTTTTAGTTACGATTTTTAAGTTTATCACCCATAGGGATGTGGGTATATATCATTTAATAAGGAAAAAAAATTAACACTTAGAAGGATACCCTTAGTATCTTTGGACGAAACTCGGTTTAGGATTTTTTAAGGCGATTGAGCCATGTCCGTCAGTCTGTCTGTCTGTCTAGCTGGCTGGTCAACACGATAACTGCCGTAAACCTTTACCAATCGCAATGAAATTTTGTCAGTGATTTGGGATTGCAAATAGGCGTGTTTACCACGCCCCTTCTGGTACCTTCCATACAAATCGACACATTTAGTACAAAATCATATTTCTTCTAAAAGTTGTTTCTGGTAGATGTGATTAGCTTCAACTCCCATATTGGTTAATAATCTGTAAATGTCTACTAAACTGAAGAAAATGAACGAGATCGCCACGCCCATTCTGGTACCTCCCATACAAAAGTATGGTTGTCGTCCGGATTGTCAATCCGATAAATCGCGTGAAACACTTCCGACCTTAATGAAATTAGGTATACGGCTTCACGTCATCAAACGCCAATAACCGATTAAGACAAGGGTGATTTTGTCACGCCCATTTTGGTACCTCCCATACAAAAGTTGTTTGGCCGTCTTGTTGTTCGGCACGAGAAGTCTCGCAAAACCGAACCAATCTTTATGCTATTTTGTTCTAGATAATATTTATTCAAATGCCACTCTCTTATGGGAAATGAGCAGTTTTGCCACACCCATTCTGGTACCTCCCATGCAAAAGTTGGGCGGATGACCGGTTGATCGACACTCTAACTCCCGTAAACTACAACCGATCGTAATAAAATTCGGTACTATTCAATATTTTACTGAAAGCCACTGTGTAATTAATAATTGACTACTGTGCCACGACGAGTTTTGTACCATCCAAACAAAAATTGGGTCTATTTCCGGTTGGTCGGCTCGATATCTGCAGTACGCCACAACCGATCTTAATAAAATTGGGTACTCATCAATATTTGTTAGCCAAAATCTTCTGTGTAATAAAAATTAACAACTTCACCATGCCCTTTTTGTATCGGGTGTTTTTTTTAGAGGTTTGTTTTTCGAATAGAGATAAAACTGGCATTTTGTGGTCAAATCTGGCAACTCTAATGTCATTTATGTTCAGTTTGGTTTGCCATTTCATCATGAACAGGTTGACAAAAGAACAACGCTTGCAAATCGTGCAAATTTATTTCGAGAATAATGGTTCAGTTCGCGAAGTTTACCGCAAGCTCCGTCCATTTTCATCGCAAAATTTTGTTCAGTGATGAGGCTCATTTTTGGTTGAATGGCTACGTCAACAAGCAAAATTGCCGCATTTGGAGTGAAGAGAATCCACATGAGACCCTTGAGACGCCATTACATCCACAAAAACTGACTGTTTGGTGTGCTCTATGGGCTGGTGGAGTCATTGGGCCATACTTCTTCCGAAATAATGCTGGAGAGGCAGTTACCGTTAATGGAGACCGGTATAGAGCCATGATAACCGACTATTTTGTTCCCGAATTGGATGGCATGAATGTGGATGAGTTGTGGTTCCAACAAGACGGCGCTACATGCCACACAGCGCACGTCACAATCGATTTATTGAAGGAAACATTCGATGAGCGCATAATTTCGGGGAATGGACCTGTCAATTGGCCACCAAGATCGTGTGATTTGACACCATTGGATTATTTTCTTTGGGGATATGTGAAGTCGCTCGTCTACGCCAACAAACCAGAAACGTTAGGGGAATTGGAAGCCAACATTCGTGGCGTTATTGCCGACATACGGCCCCATATGCTCGAAAAAGTGGTTGAAAATTGGACCTGTAGAATTGGCTTTATTCGAGCCAGCCGCGGCGGCCACATGCCCGAAATCATATTTAAACATTAATGGCATAAAATTATCCTTCCAATAAAGCCAAATTGATGGACATTAAAACGATTTTCTTGTGTTTTATTTCAATTCGAAGTTCTATACCCCTAAAAAGAACACCCGATACCTCCCACATAAAAATTGGGCGGACAGTTGGTTGATAGTCACAAAAAATCCCCAAAACCACTTAGGAGCCTATATAAATGGCTCTTATTGATTTACACTATTCGTTTAAACTCGACTGGCCCAATTTGACCCACTGATTCAATTTTAAAGGTTCAGTTATTTCAAAAACATCCCAAATTTGTACAAAACTGGCAAAACCTATAGCCGCCAACTTAATTTTTCCTTTGTGCCGCCGTGATCGATAATTTGGCCTCGGCGCAGAGTTTGTCTTGTGGTGTAAACGGCAAAGATTAGAGAACAAGGTTATCGCTAACCTGACCGCGATAAACAGCGGTATAATACGGTATTTACACCGACCAAGATTAGCGCATTTCGAAGGTTAACGACGTTTACCCATAAGATTAATCATACAATTTTAATCTGTAGAAACTGAAGTTTAATTTTTAACTTTATTTCAAACTGGTGTACATTTCGATAATAAAAACATACACAAAAAATCAACTGTTTGTCAGATGGAAGCCGATCGAAAATTTTCTGACGCGTCGCCGCCACCAAAACTTTTTTTAAAGCTCACGCCGGCGCCGATATAAATGGCTTTTATTGGTTTAAACTGTTATCCGATGTTATCGTCTGGCCCGATTTGACTCACTGATCCAATTTTAAAGGTTCAGTTAGTTGGAAAACATGCCAAATATGTACAAAACTGGCAAAACCAATAGCCGCCAACTTAATTTTTATGTTGTGCCCCCGTCTTCGATAATTTTGCCTCGGCGCAGAGTTTGGCTAAGCACAGAGCTGCCAACTCAAAAGTCAATTTAATCTTATATTCGGTGGTTTAGACGGCAAAGATTATAGAACAAGGTTATCGCTAACCTGGCCGCGATAAACGGCGGTGTAAATTAAAATTTGTGAATTATTATTGTCCAAATAAAATAATCAGCTACATGTATTTGTAGTTGTAAAATAAAAAAAAATGCGTTATAAGTTGGATATTAAATTATATATAGCACAATGCCAATGTGCTATTGAATATCACATTTGTCCGTTCAACGGGTGGAACAGAACACGGAGGCAATGGATGGCTTAGGATGAGGGAATGTTTAAGGCGGTTCACCCGACTGAAATTTATGTACTGGTTTTAAGGCAAAATGCCATAAATTTCTTTCAAAATTGAGAAAATACGAAAAGTAGTAAAAATAGTACGTACAGAAATAAAATTTATGTATCACTTTTCGTCTGCGTTTGACTTTTTTCAACCGTAGTTATGTTATCGGAAACCTTTTGATACAGAGTTGAATAAAAAATTCTTGTTTGCTAAATCGTAGGATCAGCTCTCATATTTTGTAAACTAACAACAAGATGGGTATCAGGAAGAGTTCAAAACCAATTAACTATTGCACTTCTTTCTCAAACGAAATATATGAGCTTAGCTCAATTATAAATGTCAGTACAGTCCGTTTGCGTGCGTCCGGAGAGCGAGATTTAATATTGAGTTGATCCAGCCCACTTGGCATTCAGTTTGGGAGAATATATTCACTTTCCACCATGACATTATAATGCGAAGTATAATTGGGAATCATGTTTTGGCTTAAATGCATTCAAAAAACCTCACATGGTTCAACAGACGGATCCACCTAGGCACAAGCAAGTGGTCAAATTAATTCTTTGGTGCGACATCTGTGGGTCAATATAACCCAATTTATTCCATATTGATACGATTAAAAGTTGTACTTATATCAAAGTAATGTCATATGCTTGCTTACTTACTTGGCTTACTCTAACTAAGAGTGCGATCAGCGTTATGCCTGAAAGTATGACTTGCAATAACATACCAGCTCGCAAAGCCAGAATCAAGAATTCGCTTCATATATCTCTCCACTATTCTAGTTGGTTCTACTCACTTCCTGAAGTCGATAATATTGGCATCATTGCTACCAGATGTATTCATTAGAGCCCGGTATTCAGATTTTATGAAATTTTCGTTGTCATATGAAGTATGTGTATACAAAATAACGAAAATTTCATTAACCTCACTATTCATTTGCTTGGTACTCAGCTCTTTGCGAAAATTTCCTGGGGAAAATCAAGTACAGGGTTGTTGCGCCGAAGTTATTTCGTACTAAAACAATTGTTTGATAATTGTTTGGGAGCGGAATTTTGACTTTTAGATTATTTTAGTAAACAAAATAATACCACATGCATTAAAAATAGAACGGAGTGCAAAGATGAATTATTAATGAAATATTTGCAAGGTAGATCAGAGATATGTGGTAACTCTCTGTAACAAAATTTTCCATTTAGAGATATACGGGGCTTAAAGAGAAACGACTACAAAAAAGAACAAATGGAAAGATCGTGAATTTGTTAGTGTAGTATTAAAAAAGTCCGGAACATGGTAAAATAAGCAAGGTAAACTCGTTAGAACAGATGTTTTCAATTTTTTCATTGTAGTTGATCGTTTCTGCTGTCAAACTGAATGTACTTTGTTTTTGTACTTTTTTGTATTCCTGTTTTGTTGGTATACTTACGTGTATAGCTTGACAACTTAAACGATTGATAAATGCCTGTTGTTGCTGCCTACAACTACAACGTCTGGTGCTACTACTTGGTTATTTTACTATGGTCCCGAAAGTGACTATAAACGCAAAAGCCAATGCGAACACCAAAGTAAAAATTTTGCGTTCGCTTACGAAAGCTGTCACAAACATTTGTGGTTCATAGAGTTGCCCAACTAAAATTAAAAATTATAGATTAGAAAAGGTTATATTGGGTGAACTGCACACAATGAAAAAGATTGAACAAGGCTGCTCTATTTCAATAATCGACAGATTTTACCTATGCTATAGTTTATAATACTAGAAATACCAACAATATTTAAGGAAATGCCCATAAAATTTGTAAAAACCCTAGCTTATTTTGGGTTAGAATGTCGAATAACCCAATCTATATTAAATTAGTTGTATTTGCAAGGAACACGTGCCATTTTGCCGTGTTTAAAATGTATGGGTTCTTTTGTTTAATGATCTCTTAAAATCGACTGATGTTTATATTTTGTAAATTTAATTATAATAAAGTAATATTATTTATTAGTACTTTTCATTACTAAATTTAATATTGTAAATAAGAGTTTCAGTGAGTAAACAAAATAAATGAAATGCAAAATACCCATCCACGTTCGACATTTTTCTTTCAATTTGTAATTTCTTCAATTATCTCGAGTAATTAAGGCATGTAGAATTTGACAGCTGAAGTGATTGAATCGTGGTGCTGCGTTTTACAAACTACCCATTAAATAACGTAACTCAACGCTGGTAGTCACTTAACAGTTGTAACGTTTTATAAACTACCTAAATAACAAAACTGACGCGAAGTGACTGATTCACGACTTACAGAATAACACCCTCAGAGATAACGCAGTCACGTAAACCCTCAAAAGTGCTCAACGTTAAGTAATAGTAAAAAGATCGAATAAAGACTCATTGTAAAGTATTACGGCCTGTTTTTGTAACTTGTTTTTTCTCTCATCGCACGTCTAGAGCCAAACGAATTTAATTTTTGGTTTTTGTAAACTTTTTTTTGAGTGTAAACACAAAAGCTTTTAGTTATCGTCAAAATGTAGGTTCACATAAGTCAACAACGTACAATGTTAAATGTCAAAATAGACAATCGTAAAAAATTGTTCGTGTGGGTTATATTGATGTGTTTTCATTCAATAAATAAATAAAAATGGATTGTTTGACCAAAATCATTTAAGTATTTTTAACATTCTTCTAACAGATTCGAAAATTCTTCCTTATTAACACGGAAGTTTGCAATAAATCTACACAACATAACTTCATTAATTCATAAAAGCAAATTATACTGATATACTTACTGGTCTTCTGGAATCTCCAACACATTGGTTGAATCACGCAAAATCCTACGGCTTAGGCGACTTTCTCTATCATCATTTTCCGTAGTTTTAATAGGAAAACCGAGAGCAACGGAGGAAATCATTTTAAATTGGTAACAAAAGCAAACAATTGTGTTTATTTTCGTTTGTTTATTTATTTTTTAATACCTACAATCAGCTGTTGTTGATTTTACAGCTGATGGCTAGGGTTGCCCCCGTTTAGCATATATTTGTATGAAAAAGCTTTAAGAAATGCCAATAAAAACATGAAGGTAATATTGTTGTTTGACTGGAACACAACCAAGAAAAAGAGCTTTTATGCCCAAGCGAAAATCAACAATGAACTCAATTGAAAACCTGATTGCTTGTCTAGCAATTGCACGCCTGCTGTTTGAAGATACTTACAAAAACAGGCTGTTAATAGCCTGTTTTTGTAACTTAATTTTTGATCATTCGTACGCCTAATGACTAGCGAAGATAACTTTTGGTTTTTGTACGCTTTGTTTTGAGTAAAACGTAAAGAGCTTTCGTTTTACTTAAAAAATTTGGTTCAGGGAAATCAAACACGAACGAAACAAAACGTCAGATTAGACAATCAGAAAATATCAATCGTTTAGTTTGTTTACAAATGTGTTTCTTTACGCATTTACAAGAAAATTAATAAAAATTGGTGTTTAATATGAATATTTCAAACAAAAAGTCGCTACTTGTCGCCCCAAATGCCACGGACAATCATTTTAAAAACACTTTCATTATCTCACTTCACTAACTTTAATTTTTCCCACTTTTCTTCTTGCAATTTGTTGTTTGTTTTATTTTGTCTGCAATCAGCTGCTTCCAATTAAACAGCTGATAGAGCAGTGTTGCCTGCAGTTTGCTAAATTTTGGTATTTTCCGATAGGAAGAGCTTTTAAAATCAACAAGAATAACACATTGGCAACAATGTACGTTGACATAAGGGCAGCTAGTAAAACGAGCTTTCACTCCCGGACGAAAATGGAACAAAAACTCAAATATAAACTTGAACGTCTGGGTAGCAATCGCACGTCTGCTTAAACAAAAAAGTTCGCTGAACAGGCTATAAGTTTGTACTGTATAAGTAAAATAAAAAGAACTTAAATTTTTGTACTTATAGTTACCGTAATTAAAAAGAACCTTGTTTTATGAACGGGAAATAATACAGCGCTAAAAAAGAAGAATTATGGAAATTTGTAACAATATTAATAGCCTGTTCAGCGAACTTGTTTGTTTAAGCAGACGTGCTATTGCTACCCAGACGATGAAGTTTATATTTAAGTTTTTGTTCCATTTTCGTCCGGGAGTTCATTTTACTAGCTGCCCTTATGTCAAAATGGAACAGTGAAAGCTCATTTTACTAGCTGCCCTTATGTCAAAGTACATTGTTGTCAATGTGTTATTCTTGTTGATTTTAAAAGCTCTTTCTATTGGAAAATACTAAAATTTAGCAAACTGCAGGCAACACTGCTCTATCAGCTGTTTAATTGGAAGCAGCTGATTGCAGACAAAATAAAATTAACAAACAACAAATTGCAAGAAGAAAAGTGGGAAAAATTAAAGTTAGTGAAGTGAGATAATTAAAGTGTTTTTAATATGATTGCATCCGTGGCATTTGGGGCGACATGTAGCAATTTTTTTTTTGTTAGAAATATCCATATTAAACAACAATTTTAATTAATTTTCTTGTAAATGCGTAAAGAAACACATTTGTAAACAAACTAAACGATTGCTATTTTCTGATTGTCTAATCAGACGTTTTGTTTCGTTCGTGTTTGATTTCGCTGATTTCGTTTGATAAGCAAAACAAAAGCTCTTTTCGTTTCACTCGTTTAAAAACCAAAAGTAATCTTCGCTAGTCATTTGGCGTACGAATGATCAAAACATAAGTTACAAAAACAGGCTATAAGGGCGATCTTGAGAATAAAATACTCATTAATACTTTTATTTAGAATGGTTAATAAATTCCTTACCTTTCCTTGTTGTTTGTCCATTTTAATTTAATTTTACCATTACTTGGAATTGTTCTCCTTTCACAAACGCTTTGTTGTATATCAAAAAACAGCTGATGCGATACGGCTTTACATACAAAAATAGAACACGCCCTATTTTAAAAATTGCCATATGTATTGCATGATGCATTGTTCATATGGCATGCTTGACAGTGTTCACACGACATGCATACATTTTTCATCTGCAAAAGTGGCATGCGATATGTAAACTACTACATTGATTACAGTTTTGTAGAATTACACTTTTTAAAAATCCTTAACCCGGCCGAAGGCCTGACGTTCACAATCACTTATTACACGAAAAATTGTTCCGAAGCAGGCGCTTTTGGACTAGACTCCAAAGAAGAAACCCCCTAAAAAAATTTAACGCAGAAAATTTTATTACACAAAATCCTACTCCGAAGAAACGAAGCCGGTGTTAGACCCACACCAGTGGAGAAACACCCTGAAATGTCATTAATAAAAATTAGACAGAGCTCCATTTATGCATTAAAACATTGCAAAGTAAAAACAAATGCTAAGGCTTCAAAAATTATCGACGTATGTAAACTCGAAGATATTTGGAACTAAGAAACGTAACATTCTCATATGGGTAGGTATCTTCATCGCCATTGTATGAAGATGTTGATAACATAGACAAAGATGGATCCATACATGCATTGGTACACCAATTACATATCCCTTTAGATTTATAGCAGCCACAGAATGGATTATTGTATCTAAACGCTGACCTGAAGCTTCCTTGAGATTTTGAGTTGGATACTAAACCAGCATCTGGCCTTGCGAACAGCGATGATAATTACCCGGCTGAGGAAGATCTTAATGATCTCCACGAATTTGTGCGCAATAAAATAAAGATGGCCAGTAATAAAATGGAAGCCAGATATGATCGAGCGGCAAATTCAAAGGGATTTCATTAAGGACAGCTAGTTTTACTGTTCAATCCACAGCGAAATAAAAGCCTATCACCAATGCTGCAACCCCACTGGGGGACCCTATAAGGTTGTAAAAATTATAAACCACGTAGTTTATCGAATCAAGAAAAGTCAAAGCCCAAGAGCTAACATGAAGGTCGTAGATTTGGAACGACAAGCCTTCTATGTAAACACGGAGTTGTGCCTGCTCGGGACGAACTGAATTAGGTGTATAACGATTACAAGCGTTGTTTATGTTTTACGCTTAAACTAACATGGATGGCAAAGTAATGTTAATGTGAATATTACACTTATTTGGCCTAATTAATATTTGTTTCAGAATTATTTAACTACTCCTAAAAGTATGCCATTGAAATAAACCCGGAAAGGGGCGGGCTCCAGACGATTCTGGAAACGACTAATAGATGGCGACGCCACCAGAATTATCTAGAAACTCGTAGAGAACCTTGTGTCAAGTAAGTCTGTTATTCAACCCTCAAAGGTACGCAAAGTTAAGTCTGCGATTAACCGGTAAAAGATATAGTTCGTCGGCAATAGTCATATCGAGTAAAGTAAAGCGTTAAGTGAAATAAAGCAAGCTGTTTTATTTATCCTAATTTAGAATGAACTTTGTTTGATTAGCTGAAAATAAAATAGCGCTAAAAAGGACGATTCGAAAATTCGTAACAATATATAGGATTTATATGATTTATTATGATTATATATCAGCATAATCCGCATCCGTAAGGCCTTATCATACGATCTGCAATGTACTGTATAAGGGCTCAACCCAAGTGCGCAGTTGTGTGAGTTGCGGAAAATATGTGAAAGTATTTTCGTCCCTTTTTCTCTTCCGCACTGTCATGTTCAAATTTCCAACTCCTCCGTTGCGTGAATTTTGGTTATTTAAGAGACTTTGTAAGAAAATTTGAGCCCGGGATGGGAAATGCCCAATTTGATTGGGGCCTAGTGGATTATTTGGCTACTTATACGTTTGGATCCTGTCAAAATTCCCATATGTGGAATCTTGTATAATTATGCCAAGTTATTGACATCGTGTACAATATATGTGACATAAGTATGTATGTTCATCAAACATCCAAATAGAGACAGGTAAGTTTACCTTTTTACAATTCGTATAATTTCGACCTTTTTAAATTTTAATCACTTTTTATAAACTTGTATATTTTGCTCCTTCGGTCAATCTTTTATCATTTTCTTTAATATAGATATCAAAAGTGATAAGATACTTGTTATGGAAAAAATATTTCAACAAACAGCGTAGAACAATTTTGGTTCACCACATCCCTTTAAATTAAAAAGTTGCACATAAAAAATGTCAAGAATATCATCTCTTTAGAGACCCAAATTGCAAGAAATTATTTTTTTTAAAGTACACTGAGATCGTCGTCTTCAACACCGTACAGCAGAAAAATATAAACCAATGACTCTTACCTACTTAATTGGCCACTGGCAGCCCATTTGACTTAGGTACCTTACACAACGAAAATAACATATTTCAGCAGCGTTCTCGATCGTTTGCATTTCCTCCCAGTTGGTAACATCAAGCTTTAGCAAGAATTCATCCACCTGATCCTTCCAGCGGAGCCTTGTTCGTCTAATTTGTCAGCTTCCCTCGAGTACATCTTTGAACGTCTTTATCCAGTCATCTTTATCGCCCTAGTTTTATTCGCTTGACTATGCCGGAATGCGTGGCCGTTGTACATGAGATCATGGGCTCTATCATTAAAACAAAATGAGAACCTTGGTTCTATCATTCATTAAAAAAAAAATTTTTTTCTTTCGGCGGCGGTCACCTTGCATAGTGACGGCGACACTATCGTGTATTTAGCCATAAAAAAGCTTTTCATAATACCGTTCGGAATCGGAGTAAAACTGTGGGTCCCAATCAGTGAGTGAAAACTGGAAAGCGCACAGTTCAGTTATTATGAGAAGCTCTTCCCTGTCCCTTCATGGGATGTAATTTTGAAACCATTTATTTATTTATTTTATGCCGGAATGCAGGTCATACAGATTGTGTATAAAACGACATCGATATTCGCCGTTATCTATAAGTATTATACAGTTTATAATTTATACTAGAAAACAGGATTATGGTCTCCGGTTTGGGGTTGGATATTCTTTCCGATATGATAACACTAGGTCAAATACACGAAATGCAGACCACTTTGTCCTTACACTTTTTTCTACCAGCGATCAAAGTTTTATTTATCCTCTCCGAAAAGAATTAAAAAATCATATATCGGGTGCTTCATCGTGAGGTTTGATTTAACATTCAGATTTGTCTCATTTTTGAAGATGTATGGACCAGCCCATAAACCACACCATACCGTTGTTTTATGTTTAATGTGGTCTAACCGGTCGACTATCATCCTCTAATGTAAACTGGTTTCAGTAGGTCGATAACGAAAAACATTGGTCACAGAACACGCCCGATTTTCGTAATACTACATACAGCTGGACAATTTGGAGACGTTGTTGTGGTGTGAGTCTTTCCATGATGACTTGCTAAACGATACTGAACTAAAATGACAAAGCAATTTGATATGAGTCACTCGTGATCTGTCAAAAAAGCCTTTTGAAAATCAAACCTCACGATAAATCACCCAATATCAGAATGTATGTACTGCAAACATATTGTAGAAGAGGATATCACTAGGGTTCCTTAAATTCAATAACTCTTCATATTTAATATAGTATGTACATGCACTTTTAGTCCTTTGCAAAAATGTTTAAAAAATTGCACTGAACTGACATATTTTCGACTTCCAATGGCCTACAAATACATTTCGCAAGAAATTTCACAAAAGATGATTAATTTGTATATTTTTTTTAGATAAATTAAGATTTATTCTAAGTGCAGGTAAAATTTCTTTTAAACTATATCTAGAATATAATTTTAAGTATATTTTGATGATTTTTTAAACCTTTTTAAACAAATGTGAAAGCATGAAATGCACAAATGGAGGTTTCTGGAAAATGTAAAAAGGAAAATGTACATCACTATCGTTCGATTTTAGCACCTAGTCATAACAATGTTCTAAAAAATTACTAATAGAACATCACAGAATTGTTTATGAACACGGATTAGCAAAACAACTAATTATGATTAAAAATGGTGCTATGGTTTTTCTAAATATCCTTTTCCACTTAACATGCTTGCCACCTTAATCATGATGTGGGATTGAAATATTAAACAATAGGGACTTTATCACATTTTGTTGCGAATTAGTTGTTATATACATGTGGCATCATCACTATTATTGCTCTCCGTATATAATGGTCAGTTATGGCTAGCGCCATCTTCACGAGTAACATTTGTTGGATTCTAAAGTGATGATAACTCTTCTGTATGCCAACTTCAGGTAGCCGGCGTTAACACTCTGCTAATTCACCATCTGGTGCTAGCACCATCTACATCAATCCGACAGGTTGGATCAACATTTTAACATTTCGGAATGTCTGTATATGTATATATGGCTTTGGAGTTTTTAAATGTACCGTCTTTGGTCTTATCACATGTACAGTCTTTAGATCGTACTAAAAGTACCGTCTTTTGATATTATTAAATGTACAGTCTTTAATTTTTTGACGACACTCATAAACTTGACAGCACTTATATAAGTGTTAATGGTTGTTGACTGAACTAGGTGGGGTGTCAAATGGAGAATAATAACCATAGAAAATAAATCGGTAATATAATAAGCCTGTTTTTTTATTCTCTGGTAAAATAATTTTTCAACCAGTTTGTATGTGGAGTTAAGCGATTTTAAGCGGCTCCCAATACAAAGTCATCGAATAATTAGTTTAGCAGGAATTAAAAAAAACGAGCTTAATATTGTCTTCGTAATATTAATATTGCCTCAAGGCAGCTCAAGAAGGTTGTGTTATAACAGCTGATTCGTTTTTTTATGTCGACGTACCAAAGTGTTGCGCACTAGCTGTCAAATGATTTCATGCATTTACGCCAAAGCTAATACACATTGGGACGGCGACAATTCACAAGTTAATTTGAATTAAGACTGCTAATGCAAATTAACGCTATCGTGTGTCTGCGCTATTAGCTTTGGCGTAAATGCATGAAATCAGAGTGCATTTATACTGCATTTAGGTATTTCAATATGGCAACACCGTCGACAATCAATCAGCTCAAGACGTATCTATACATAGAGGTGATAGCCGGAACACATTGGAAGTGGAACTTTCTTGTGTTTGTTGTTTGCTTTGTTGATTTTATGTACTGATGCTTGACACCCCTGAAGTGGATGTTATTGCAACAACACCACCTGCTATCACCATGTATTTGATACATCTTGAATCAGCTGTTGTCAAATTGTTTGCTATCGTCAATTGAAAATGGATTCAAAGTCAACAGCTGTTTACTAAATGCAAAAACTGTCATTTGTCAGGGCAAAATGTTAATTCACATTAGTGAGCTTTTAATGCAAATTAACGCTGTCGCTATAAGTCTGTGTATAAATATATTTATTTTTATTAACCCATTGGGGATCTAATTAAAAAATGATTTCTAAACCTGGTTTACTAGTTTTGTAGATGATCTTTCTAGTGCCTGCAAAGATAGCCTGGAAATTGATATGCGATTTTCTGTGCTGCAGCTCTGTATGTATCATATATATTAGAGCCCTTGGAACGGCACACATTTTCGCATAAACGAAAACATTCGTATGTAATATACACACACTACTTCACTTCAGTTGTGTGGGCGATGAGAGGTACAACGAAAGTACACTGACGTATTCGTATCCGTAAGCGCCGGGTAAACCGAAGTAAAAGTTGCCAGTAACTTGTGTACATGAAGCGAATATTGTTACGGATCCCTTTCAGCACTAATTCGAATGGCCGCCGGCTAAGCTCTTCGGCTGACTTCTCACTGGTGTGTCTCCCTCCCTTCGAATCAGCACCTGGGTCGCGCGCAATTAAAAAACAAATATTACTTTAAAAAAAACATTATTACACCTTAACCATAACAAACCGGAGTGAGGGTAAAGATCTAAGTACCCCAACTGCCCATCCCTACCAAGGTCACAGAGTAATCCCCCTTTAAATTTCAGTGACCCCTCTACACCGCCATCCTTCCCACTTACCTTTACATCACCATCCCTTCTGTGCTAAATTAGTTACTCATATTAAATTTCGTTCTCTATTCATAACATAATTTATTTTATAATACTAATTAATACCTAAACAAAAATACAAAAAAATATAGAATCTCATAACTAATTTTCATGAATTTAATTTGTCTTCGGATAATTAACAAATTCTCAGATTTCCAATCGAACGCCCCTATGGGCAGACACATACGGTCAAATTTAAAAAACTGTTTTTGTCAAACTAAATATTGAAGAATTTTGATTGCATTCGCTCAGAATGGGGGTTTTCTGATACCCACCAATAATTATGTTATTTTTTTCCTAACTAACTATAATTTAAAGATATACAAAAAAAAACTAACAAACATTAATTAAACATACGTCGAATAACATCCGCCCATGTTGTACTGATTCACAGAATTCTAACACCTTTTTCTTCTTTTCTTAGGATTTCATTAATTTCGGATACAATTAGTTAATTTCTTATACTAACTTGCTGATACATATGATTGAAAGGGCCCCCTAAATCCATCGCTATCAATACTTTTAAAAAAAAATTAAAATCTTCAAAAGTTTGCAAATTCTGCGAGCCACTGCCTGATCGTTTCGCGGAACTTCTAGTTACTATTTTTTGAATATGCACTTGTTACGTTAACATTTCGTCTGAAAATCGTCTGACCTCGTCTTAAGGTTATATCTGTTCCGGCCCTGTTCCAGGTGGAGGCCAGTAATACTAAATGGGCATATAATACACACACTTACTTAAAACTCCCATTGTTAAATAAAATCTACACTATTACTTACATTCTCCAATTAATTTTATGACTCCTACAGGGATAATTTATAGCCTTTTGTTTCGCAGGATTTTCTCACAATCGTCCTAGTTAAATAACCATACAAATAAAATTGTCTGCCACTATTTCTCAATCAATAGAAACACTCATTGTTCAAATTGTCGCTTTCTTTTTTCTCCAACATGGCATTAATTGTTAACCAATTTAATTACCGTATGAAATATATCCGAACACTGTTATATGTATATGAACACAGTTAATAAAAACCACGACTTTGACCTTAAACACAACCTTTCCGTTCTGTGTTTCCAAGCAATTCAATCTATCAAAAAATGGCTATACGTCGCTTGGGTGTTATTCCAAACGAGCCATCTTAATAAGAAAGTTTCCTTACTAGAACATATCTATCCTATTCTATAAATTTTCCAGTTTATTCGCAATATTCCGACATCCCTTTCTAGCTTTGAGTGATTTATTTTCACCATACTGTAAGTCGCTTTTCCATCCAAGACTTCTACCGTTTATTAATGTCATGAAAAAAAATATGAATTTAAAATAAACGGCCAAAAATCATTCATAAGCCTGTTACTATGAATCGTCTTCGATTCATAGTACAATAACAAAATATGCTACTCTACCCCTGGAATGTTGGCAACGCGACCACAAAACCCCTTTTTATCCAACCCAGACTATGACAAAAAAAGAAAACAAAAATCATTCAACAGGCACAGCGAGGTAAAGGTAAGTAAACATTGAAAATTTTTATAATTTCTAAAAAAAATATATTTTCCCTTACATTTATTCACTTCTTTTACTAATGAATTTTTTCCATCTCTTTGCAGGTTACTTGCAGTGTTGGATGTGGACATGGAATCTTTTGTGGAATACAGGTAATCCGCATAACTTTTTCAACCCTAAAGTTGACTAGTTAGTTATTTGGTTTTTTTGTATTCCAACGAAAGAACATTTCCCCATGTGTTGAAGTATCAGAGGAAGTTTCTGGCGTTGTGACCGAGTAACACTTGTCCACAAAGACAGATTCTTCCGGCGTCCCAGTGGTATGGACGATAAAAGTAGCCACAAAGACTGAAAATTTAAAAAAAAATAATAATTTGGGAAACACAAAAAAAACAGCATACGTGCTAATTTCTAACAAAAATGAAAATAATAAAACTTACAGAGCTGGGAACTAATCAAACAAAACAAAACAAAAAAGAACAGAACCAAAAATTATATAAAAAAAAGTAAAAAAGCACGAGAGGGGGTGGCGCACACGACGTCAATGGGTGGTTAGTGGTTTCCACCGGCGCAAAAAAAATCAGCAGGGGCTGCGAAGCTCCACGTCAGCGGCGTCTCATCGAGTCAACAGGGCCCGCAACAATATACGAGTAATATTCGGTTATTATCGAGGTGAATATGGGGAAACGTCATATTTAGAAATTGGTGTGTTAAGATAGATCATAAGTAAAATAATTAAAATTAAATACTTTTTGTAGATTTTTATTATTTTGTATGGTTCTGAAAATATGTTGTTCAGTTTTATATTTGTTTAAAAGTTGTTTTTTACTGTTTAATTTAACAAATATAGTTTTCCATAACCAAACGATTTAACTTACCATTCTATTAACAGTGAATAAGGTAAACAAACTTACGGTATATTCTACGTGTTCGGTGTAGTTTGCTCTGTCTCGTAGTATTTTATCAGATTCTCGCTTACAGAATACGAACAAAGCTCTCTTCTCTATTACCGAATACCGAGAACCAGTGTATGTCAATCAGAGCGAGTACGATGATCTGACCGTACCGGTATGCTGTGCTTCTCTTTGTTATTCGTTTTGTTGTTTACATTTCTTCGTTTGCAAGGTGCCGGTACAGCATGTACTGCAGCTAAATAACAAACAGAAAATCTTCATGCATGGCTCTAATATATATGTATGTATCTGGCATCTGTTGGATTATTGGGAGATGTGAACAAATACCCACGAAAAGCAAATCGATACATTCCACCTTTTTGTCGATTACAAAGCTGCAAGCTATGTCTGAACTTGGGATTCCGGCAAAACTGATCCGCCTCTGTAGTATGCCGCTGACCAACACCAAATCAACAGTGTAAGTGGGGAAAGACCTCACTGAACCATTCTGTACCAAGCGAGGACTGAGACAAGGCGACACACTTTGTGCAATCTACGCTGACCAACACCAAATCAGCAGTGTAAGTGGGGAAAGACCTCACTGAACCATTCTGTACCAAGCGAAGACTGAGACAAAGCGACACACTTTCGTGCAATCTCTGCAACATCTTAATGGAGATAGTAATGCGATAAGCTGCAGTAAATGCGAACAAGACCATTAACACGAAAAGCCATATGTTGCTGGCGTATGCTGACGATACAGACATCATTGGGCGAAATTTGCGAGAGGTTACTGCATTATTTTCAAGAATCGAAATGGAATCAGCGAAGGTGGGTCTTGAATGGAGAAACCTCTCGACTTGACCCGCACTTGAACGTTGACAACCGATTTAATATTGAAGTAGTAGATGAATTTGTCTACCTTGGATCCGCCGTGAACAATGACGACAACGTCAGCCTGGAGATAAATAGGAGAATTGTGCTTGCAAATAGATGTTATTTTGGGCTCAGCAAGCAGTTTAAGAACAAAGCCCTCTCTCGACAGACAAAACTCCAGCTACAACAGACTCTTATTTTACCTGTCCTGACATATGGCTCCGAAACTTGGGTCATATTGCAAGCGGATGAAAAACACCTGGGACTATTCGAGGGAAAGAATCCCTTTGTATTACTGGTGTTACCAACTGGCCAGAAAAGGCAAAGGATAGAACCAGTTGGGAGAATATGTTGAAATTTGTATAATTTGTTTGTTTAATTAATATGTGTACCATATCTGACCTCATGTGGTTGTAAAATAGTCAATAATAGTACTTATTGTGCTTTAGCAGCATTACAATTAAGGGAGCAATTAAATCGTGTTGGTCCTCAATCAAACGTTGGTGTATTTTCCGACAAGCCGCTAGTTTCCAGAGCCGTCCGAATAAACCCATTGTCACTTGTTATTCGGTTGAGATTAGTGCCATCCACAAGATGTTCTGGAATGTGATGAAAATCGATCGATTTAAATCGAATATGATTTGACATAATAATGATGTTAATTGTGCAAATAATGGATATCAATTAATTTATTCCCCTTTTCTGCCATTAAAATTCGTTTAAATAATCGAATGGTATTCGGTTCTGACTCGACCGATTTTCATCACATGCCGGATTGAATGCCTTTGAATTAACTATGCGAATCTTTCCTATATTTTAGAGTCACAACACAATTTTGTTGGAGGATTTTCCAACGCTCTTAATATGCCAATGGTGGCAGATAAGAAGCTGCATGAGAAATTGCAAACTCAACATTGAGAAGATTCACAAATCCTGCACGAAAAAGCTAACACAACAAATGCTCGAAACGATAATTGTTGCGAAAGATGAGACATTATTTTATTTATGAAATTTTATTTCGTATTTATGAAAATCACATTGAATATACCCAAAGAGGATGTACAAGCAACCCTCGTAGCAGAAAACCAAAAAGTCAACGACTTAATTATTTCATATTTTTTACATATGTATGTACTTTATGTAATTTTATATAAACATGGTTGGAATTTGTATAGTTATATACAATTACACTATCAAAAAGCTGCTCATGTATAAAAATAATCAACGGAGAGAGTAAAAGAGAGAGCAGAGAAATGCGGCGCTTCGCTCGTTTTTTTTATCCTCTTCTACGAGGGTTGCCACATTACTGTGGTTTTTTCTTCTCTACTTGTACATTATTTTTGCAAGAGTGTGCAACAGCTGTTTTTCTTGGTCTAATAACCTTTGAAATTCACTGGAATAGTTGAAGATTCATAGAGTTCTACTTTCAGAGGGCAAAACAAGCATCAAACACAATTTAAACGACATTATTATTAATCAAATGTTTTGATATCATTAATCAATCAAAAAATGGATTATCGTCAATCAAACGTCCATGAATATCATTTAATTGTATTAAAAACATGGCTTACTTAAATTCATTCATTTCACTTACACTATATTTTCTAGTTTCTATTCCAACTACCAAGTCCAACAGCTGCTTCTCCGAAATCCCCTGGTAATAACCATATAGTAATATACCAGGAGTGTGCAACAGTTGTTTATATTGGACCTAGTTGGAGGTTTCATAGAGAATGAGGAAAAACTTTTGCGTTTTAATTGGAATCTGTACACATTATTTTACTCTTCATTATCTCCTGATTTCTGTTATGTGGTATATTTTTTTTCGTGGATTTAATCAACAGTAAAATAATCGCTGTCGAAGTGTTTAGTACTTCTGGCTCGATGCACCTCGGCAATTGTGTGAAAACAAATTGAGCAAACACTAATTCTTCCAGTTACCCATCAATCATTCGCCCAGCTAATATAGTATCTATTACTGCATTTGTACGAGAGCTTATATTGTGATATCGTGCTAGTAACACGTACTTGTTCTTGCTGTAGTTTGCCACACAAACACGAAATGCGGTTGTTGTTGGTGGTTGGGTATTATTTGGTAGTACTAAACGTATAAGATAAATTTATTGAGCGAATAAAATATCCTATTCTAATTTCCTCTATGATTTAAAGTCGTGAAAGATAAACAGAATTATTTTAGAAAGGAACGAGAAATGTGCCAGTAGCAGGTGCATACTTGTGTCAGTCACACCAAGTCACGAAATGTACATACCTGGCAATGCCATCGAAAGACGCTGCGCGCTGGGTTACCTCAAATTTCGCAGCTGCTAGTGAGTCGGGGGTTCTTACCCTGCATTTACACATGCCAGTAGTGCCATGCCATTGTTGTATACGTATTATCAACGAAAAAGGAGAAGAAATAGTCGAATCTGTTGCTATTTGCATTTGCGTTTACACATGCCACTGCCACTTCATTTGCAAAATGTACTCAAAGCAGAAACTACAAAAACTTTATTTACTGCTGAAATTAAGAGAAAGTTGTGCAGTTAAGGAAAATGAAAAAGTTAAGAAAACAACAAAGGGTGGGAACGATATAAATGAATCAACTTTAAAATATTCTTCTGGCTCAATTTTGCCTCCATTTCACCTGTTTGTTTTGTTTATAATATAGAGTTACCGAGTTCATCACATAAGCAAATGTTTTGGGACACGATTAACATTTATTGTTATTAGTATTATTTTAATAGTATTAATGCTCTATTATTAACACATTTGCGTTTTTTCATGCGATTTTCAAGAAATATATCATAATAATACATTTAACAAGTTAAATCTTTAATTACAATTTTACAGTAATCCAGTAAATTTGCATTAAAGTTTTAACAGGGTAACATTGTTTATCGTTTTGACATTTAGTGGCAGGCAAATACCAAATTCTACTCGCAAGTAATTTCAGCTGGCACTGGAGCTGCCATTGCGAAAAATGTAAATGGGTTAGTGAGAAAGTGTGAGTGTATTGAGTTAGTTGCAGTGGCAGGTGTAAAGGCTAGGTTAATCGTTGGAGAGTCCCAGTGAACCTTTCTGGTGAATGCTATAGGCCTGAGATTTATTCCACGCTTAGACTCCTTGGCAAGTGACTGCAAGGGAGGAGGTGCTTATCCGCAATAGTTGAAACGGCGTCGGTCAACATAACCTAAACGGTTAAAACCAAACACAATTACACGAAAAGACAGCAATAACAACAACAGTATCCATTACCACAAGTAACAGCACAACAAAAATAACAGCTAACTAAAAGCTGACACCACCAGTAGCACCTACACAAAAAACACCAACAACAACCATAGATATTACCACAAACAACTAAAAGTGTAGCTCCACAAAGAGGCAACAACAACAAAAAGGGTATCCACAGCCCCCATTAATAGATGGTGATTTTAGAAATGTTTATGTCATCGCAATCAGAGCATCAACCAGCCCGATCGGCAAGCTCTAACCATGCAATACGCTAGCATGCCAGCGCAGTTGACAATCTGATGGAATTGATTCGAAATGGGGCTACAGTGAAAATGGTTCACCTCCGAACAAATATTAACTATTTGAAAATTCCATAGCAATTAATAAAAAGACGATGAAAGTTGATTATTTATAAAGTTAAGTCTTTATTGTTTAAAATACAAGAACTATTTGAAATTTTTTATATATTAAATACTCAAAATTTCGTCTCAATGAAAATTGTACACCTATGTAAGTTAAACATGTTAATAATCAACAAAAACAAAATTAATAGCGGCATTCATGCAAACGTGAAAGCGGGGAACTTTTGCTCAGCGCAAGTTTCCCTCGCACCGTTGCATGGTAAAGTTGCTCAGCGTAGTTGTGCTCATATCAGCTGACCAAGATGGATACATAAGGTGGTAGCAGTAGCAATTGCATGTATTATGTATGTATACTTTTTCTACTGTTCTAGTGCTATCACCTTATTTATCCATCCTAGTCAGATGAGAACGAAATGTCAAAAGTTTACCGTTTCTCCATCCCACGTTTGCGCAGCAAATTTGCCTCGAAAACTTTCCACTTTTGAGCAAGTCGCTTTGTATGGGAAATTTGTTTGTTTTGACGTTTGCTGTGCAAGTTTACGATGTTTTCGAGTTTACGAGGTTCTTTCGAGCTTTCATGAAGACCAGTAATAAGTTGATGTAAAGTATACTGTGGAATCATTAGTGACCAATTATCAATTTGGAAAAGGTGCTGTTAACAGCTTGAAGAATTTGGGGTTATGAAGCAATTTATGCACTTGTACAACTTTTGGTGAAAAACTAGTTCCTATACATGTTTTGATTCAGGAATTTTTGGTAAATAGTTTATTTTGATACTAAACTATTGTTTTCACGAAATTCTATAATTCTTTGGAGGAGATTGTGATGATTACTTACTTTATTAGGCTAAAATATTACCTGTTGGTTGTTTATACCCAGGGTATCCACATATCATAAGGTTTTTCTTTGAATGATTCAAATATCAGGTTTTATTCCGTGTCACAAATAAAATGCCTATATAAGCATGGTTGTCACCTCATGTCGGCCAAACACCCCCAATACGTTACACGAGACTTTCTTTTTTAGACTGTGCAGTACAACATTTTTAGAATAGGCGATTTTTAGCCCAAAAACATACCCCGGAACCATAACGAAAAGTTAGTCACTGGATATACTCGCCGTACAAGGACTGCCTAACTAGAATGTTTTTAAGTTTACCCAGTCGAAATATTTTTATATTTCCCTAATTTGTGTGCAAACCCCGACAGAAGGGAAAGATGATGATGCCAAAGACATGTATTCTATGAGCTCCTAGAGAAAACGTATGGCCGCTGCCCTGTCCATGACATTAAGATTGTACTAGGAGATTTTAATGCCAAACTATGAAGGGAGAATGTGTTTAATCTAACTATTGGCAATTTCAGTCTACATGCTGACGGTTCCAACAACGGTATGAGACTGATTGACTTTGCCGCGGCGAAAAACATGGTCATTAGTTGAACAAGATTCCAGCATAAAGACATCCACAAGGCTACTTGGGTATCCCCTAATCAAAGAACTGAGAACCAAATTGATCACGTGGTAATTGATGGAAGGCACTCATCCAGTGTAATGGACGTACGAGTGATCAGAGGGGCTAACGTCGATTCTGATCACTACCTGGTAGCAGCAAAGGTTCGCACGAGATTAGGTAGAGCGAAAATCGTACGAAACCAGACGCTGAGAAAGATGGACATCAGAAAGCTGCAACTACTAGAGGCAGCCGCAGCCTACTCAAGGAAGCTTTCGCAACTTTTGGCACAGAACCCACCCCCTCCCGATGACGATCCTGATGCGCAGTGGAAACCCATTTCCGACTCTATGAAAACTGCCGCAACAACCGTACTTGGTTTCGAAAAACCGCTTCGTAATAAACCGTGGTACGATGAAGAGGTTCGCATTGCAAATGACGAAAGGAACGCTGCACGTATCGTAATGCTTCAGTCAATCGCAATGCGAGCTGCAACTGAGCGGTATAGAGAGAAGGGAAAGGAGGTAAACCGTCTCTTTAGGCGTGGGAAACGGCAGTGGAGAAAGCGCGAGAGTGAGAAAATTGAGACATACAGAAGGAAGAACGAAGCCCAAAAATTCTACCGAAAAGTTGGAAACGGAACTGATGGACATGGTTCAGGGCCCCCTCCCTGTAAAGACAAGGACGGAAATCTCGTCGCAGATGTGCAGAGCATTTTGGGAATATGGAGAGAGCATTTCTCCGCGCTACTAGTACCTGAGATATCCAATGACGATGGGACAATCGATCACAATATGGACGACGACGTCGATTGCCGCCCTCCTAACCAAGACGAGGTCAGAACAGCTATTGCCCGGCTTAAGAACAACAAAGCCGCAGGAGCCGATGGATTACCGGCGGAACTGTTTAAGGCTGGCGGCGATGAGCTGATAAGGTGCATGCATCAGCTCATTAGCAAAATTTAGTTAGATGAATGCATGCCCGGCGATTGGAGTCTCAGTGTACTATGTCCCATATTTAAAAAAGGTGACCCGAGTATCTGTGCCAACTACCGTGGAATAAGCCTTTTATCCATAGCATATAAGGTTCTATCGAGTATAATGTGCGAAAGACTAAAACCAATTATCGCTGGCCTGATTGGACCATACCAGTGTGGCTTCAGGCCTGGAAAATCGACAACTGGCCAGATTTTCACGCTACGCCAAATCCTGGAGACGACATGAAAAACAAATCGACACCTATCATCTATTTATCGATTATAAGGCGGCCTTCGATAGTCCAATACGGGAGAAACTCTATGAAGCAATGTCTGAGCATGGTATTCCTGCAAAACTCATACGCCTTTGCAGGATGACCTTGACGAACACCAAATCCGCAGTAAAAGTTGGTAAGGATCATATCGAACCTTTCGAAACTAAGCGAGGCCTCCGGCAAGGCGACACCCTATCGTCCGATCTCTTTAACATCTTAATGGAGATCATTATGAGAAAAGCTGCTGTCAACATGAATAAAACCATCAGCAGCAAAAGTCACATGCTGCTCGCGTATGCTGATGATATAGATATCATTGGGCGCACAATTAGAGAAGTTACTGCGGTTTTTTCGAGAATTGAGAAGGAGTCAGCAAAAGTGGGTCTGACGGTAAATGAGGACAAGACAAAATTAATGGTTTCAACGAACAGGGCCTCCACGCGATTAGACCAAAGCGTGAACGTTGATAACCGTTATAACTTCGAGGTAGTGGACAAATTTGTATACCTCGGATCTGCCGTAAATATCCACACAATTAGAGAAGTTACTGCGTTTTTTTCAAGAATTGAGAAGGAGTCAGCAAAAGTGGGTCTGACGGTAAATGAGGAAAAGACAAAATTAATGGTTGCAACGAACAGGCGATTAGACCAAAGTGTGAACGTTGATAACCATTATAACTTCAAGGTAGTGGACGAATTTATATACCTCGGATCTACCGTAAACAAAAACAACAACGTCAGCCTTGAGATCAAGCGGAGAATTGTGCTTGCGAATAGATGTTATTTTGGGCTAAGCAAACACATTAAAGATAAAGCCCTCTCTCGAGTAACAAAAGTCCGGCTGTACCAGACTCTCATTCAACCTGTCTTGCTTTATGGCGCAGAATCCTGGGTCCTATCGCAAGCAGACGAAACATCTGTAGGAGTGTTCGAGAGAAAAATACTCCGAAAAATGTATGGCCCCATAGTGCACAACGGCGAGTATCGGCGACGCATGAAACATGAGCTGTATGAGATTTATCCTGACATTGACATAGTTAAGCGGATCAAAAAATCGCGATTGCGCTGGCTAGGCCATGTCAGTAGAATGGATGAAGACGAACCAGCACGAAGGGTTTTCGAAACCGAACTCGAAGGAAGACGAAAAATAGGAAGACCAAGACTCCGCTGGAGGGATCAGGTTGACGAATCCCTGCGTACACTTGGTATTGCCAACTGGAGAAATAAAGCAAAAGATCGAACTGAAATATGTTATCTTCGTTTTGTAAGGTCCCTGCCCCCGGGGTTGTCCAAGACCAGATAAGTAAGTAAGTCGTTAGTCTAGTGATGATTAATATCAGTTTCCTTATACTAATTCTAATATGAATATGTCTGTTTTAGTCAAATGCAACCTTGATACTCATAATTGTTAGTAAAACTAGAGCAGTTCGACAAAAGTTAATATGAATTTGTTATCTTCGTACCCTCCTGTTGGGACACTGCTTAGCTGAAGTGTTAGGAATTAAAAATCGTTAGTCAGATGATAGCCGGTGGATAAGTTTTCGTTCTGAATACGGGAGATAGTTTATTCAATTTTAGTCATTCAACTCAAATTGTGTTCCTCTAATCCAACATTTTCGACTGACTTAATATTTGTTAGCAAATGACAGCAGAATCGAAATTGCAGGAACCCAAATTTGAACAGAAAAGTTTTGATCAAATTTACATAAAATCGTGGAAAACACAAAACTTTTTTTCGTCTACAACACGTATGAAAGCTTGCATTCGAGATCGAGGAACAAAACAAAACATGGTGTCCCATAACATCCCATGGAGGGATTGGGGAGAGCCTCTCACAATCAGTGAGATGTGCGCGTTTCAGTTTTACACTCACTGATTGGGACCTACAGTTTTACACCGGTTCTGAACAGTATTTAGAGAAGCTTTTTCGTGGCTAAATACTCGATAGTGTCGCCATCACTAAGCGAGGTGACCGTCGTCGAAAGAAATATAAGGTGATCTGAGCAGGGATCGAACCCACGTTCTCATGTACAAGAGCCGCGCACACTAACCATTGCACCACCGACGAAACATGCTGTAAGATTTCAGAGTCGTAACAAAATTATAAATCTTCAAAGTAAGGTACAGTTATTGTCAAAATAATAGCACCAACTAAAAGTTTTGATTTTGTTTTGAGACTGTGTTCCTCTGCAATCATATTTTCCTCCACAAATTCGCAGTCCCGTTAACTGATGTCTGCTCTCTTATAAGGTAGATTATTTTCAATTTTAATATTGTGTATACTCTTACAATATGTAAATTTTTAAAATAAGATGTCGAGAGAGCTTTCAAAATAATAGCAGCATTTGAAGCGATTGTATAAAAAAGTTAAAGGGGACCTGAAATATTATTTTATAATAGTTTAATGTGGTTAATGGTGATTTGATTTAATAACAATTTAAAAAGCTAACATAATTTTCGCTTTATTTTGTTTGCAATGGGACGTGCTAAACACTGTTCTAAGGAGAAACGTGATCTCATAAAAAAATTAATTTCCGAGGGCAAAACTTCTTCTCAAATTAGTGAAATTTTAAGTTGTTCGAATAAGATGGTTCGGAACGCGATAATATACAAATACAACGCTGAAACACGTGGTCGTAAAACGTCCACGTCGCCACTTATGGTCAATAGAATAGTGCGGCAGATCAAAAATATCCCTTTATGTCGGCAGCAGAAGTAAAAACAACAATTGAATTTGACAGTAAGCACTGAAACCATATGCCGTAGGTTATGGGAACATAACCTAAAAGCTCAAGCCCAAGAAAAGTGCAGCTTTTGACAAAGAGGCATGTGAATAAAAGGTTACAATTTGCAAAAATTCATCTAAACTGGTCAATTGAAAAGTGGCGAAATATTCTTTGGACAGATGAATTCAAAATTGTTTTATACGATGGAAAGGGATCTCGATCGTATGTATGTTCGGAAGCCACCAAATTGAGAGTTTAACCCAAAATACATATGTATACCTCAAAGACGATTAAGCATGGAGGTTCCAGCATCATGGTCTGGGGATGCTTTTCTTATTATGGCGTTGGCCCGATTCATCGTATAAATACCATCATGGACGCTTCCGATTATATGTTCAAATCCTTGAGGAAGTGATGCTTCCGAATGTATTTGAAGAAATGCTGCTAATTTGGGTTATGCAGCAGGACAATGACCCTAAACATACAAGCCGAAAGGCTAAAAAGTCGTTTGGCCTGTGCATTCGCCAGACTTGAACCCCATTGAAAATTTATGGGTGGACGTGAAGAAGAGGGTGTCTGAAGTCAAACCCACCAACAATAATGATTTGTGGAGTACTGTGGAACAGTTCTGGTATTCGATGCCAAGTGACAGATGCCGTACCTTGGTCTACTCAATGGGAAGACGTTGCTCAGCCGTTATTTCAAATAATGGAAACGCAACTATATATTGATATTAATTTGTAAGCATGTTCCAACAAGAAACTTACAAAATAAAACTTATTTTTAATTATTTAAAATTTTTATTTTTAGCTACATATAAGCGGCGCTATTATTTTGACTGCTCATTTTTTGACTTTTGGATAAAACAATGATTTTTTTGTGTTTATGTGAATTCAAAGTATATTTTTTTGTCACACAAGTCTTGTGTACTTATCTGTGTCTAATTTAAGTTCATTTTGAAATACATTTTGCTACTAATTTTTCGTTTAGCATATAATCAAAAATAACAATCACAGGGATGCTATTATTTTGCCATCAGCTGTAAATGTGACAGGTATGCCTCGAGATCAAACTGGGTGCTGACCAAGCAACGATTATGAGAATATATCCGGTATCTCGGATGTTTAATTCTTATTTGTTTATTATATTAAGGAAGACATGTACAAAAATTCTTATTTTAACGTTTCAAATAAAAATTGTTTACAATTGAAGCCCCTGGTGGAAGAAGGTGTTAACTCATTTTTTTTTTTAAACAATATTTTTCTTATTTTAACGTTGTATGTATGTATGTAGTGTATTTAATTTTGAAAAAAATGCAAAAAAAATTTTAAAATTTAATAATTTAAATACCAGATGTTGACTTTTTTCTTATTTAAAACAAAATCAGATCCCACGGAAACATTAAAAGAAGGGAAATATTGTTTTTGAAAAAAAAGTGGGTTAACACCTTCTTCCACCAGGGGCTGCAATTGTTTGATATTGCTGACTAATGTAGACTCTTAAAACTATTATTACATCAACTTCCCTGAACTGATCAAGAATTGATCCACAAAGGTTTTTCACATGTGACTAAAGTACTACCAACCATTCCATATTCAGTTGTTGTCAAAAATGCGTGCCAAAAACTTAATGCAGGTATTAAAAATTGGCACTAGCACCAAAAAGTGGCTTAAAAGCAGTTGGCTAGAAATAACTGAACAAATTCGCCAAAAAAAAAACATCTGAAATTTAGTTTAAATTATTTTAAATATTTTATTTATAAACATTGATTGCTACTGATTTATATCAGAATAAAACAAATTAATTCTACATCCATTTTTGTGTCTTATTATATGTGAACCATTCATTCTCACCGTGCGACGAAATTTCGATATTTTTCTTTAATGTGATCATTGGTTAGTATTTGAAACACACTTTTGTGGAATATTTAGTATTTTGAGTAGAGCAAAGACCAAACTATTAAATATTAACAATATTTAGAATAGATTTCCATGAAATTTACATATCGTATTTCTTTACCAGGGGTGGAGCATTTTCACGGTGAGTCACTGGAAGTGGGTCCGTCGTGAATTGGCTGTGCGGACGTCATGACATAATGGCGTCCAACCAATACCATCCACTACGATGCTGAATTATATGCGTTAAGTACCACATGGCATATTGGCGCCCATGGACCAGAAATGGCCATACTCGCTTATACTGGTCAATGTTACAATATATAATTGAAACAAAAGCAATTTCCCATCTCAATCAAATAGTAAACATGACATGTGTATACTGTCTTCACTTCATTTTTTTTTTCGTTTCTAACAAGAGTTATCGCAAATGGCGTAATATATTTATAACTAAACAAAAATTGTTGTTAAACTAAACAAATTATAAATATAAATTAAAATACAATCATCAGACAAACATTTGGCATTAAGAAATCAAATGATAAATTCAAAAGTTACAAATAAAACAATGTCACATATTTGTATCTGAGGTAATTATTACAATTAAGAGAAGAAAAAATAAAACAACTTGTAATGGCAAATTGATTGAACTAATTCTAACGTAAGTAGGACTCAAGGCGCGAATAGTTAAAGCTTGTTGCATCACCAACGAGCCTTAACCATGAAAGGCATTCTTGGTTCGATTTTAATTGTAAATGTGTTCCCCCCATGCATACATGCTACACATAAGTCATTGAAATTCTACGCTTAAACTTAAATAATATTAAGAATTTTTCATTATAATAAAGAAGTTAGCAGCAGTTTGTGCATTTTAGAAAAATGTTCGAAATAAACCCACCACAGCTTGAACCCACCTCGGCACCGGTCGTGTGGTTATTTGTTTCTCCGCCGTGGTTGAAAGACTGAACAGACGTTCGTTTTCGTTTTGAAGACTTTGACTTAATCCCTTATTGGCAGTAACTAAACATATTTGGGTTTCTAAATCACGGTTGACCGAACGTTCGCCAAAGTTTGATGAACCGATTAGTGTGAGGTTCGGTAACTTCGATTGAGGTAGATAATACCATAGACCCTTGGCGTGATAGGTCCAGCCTTGTTTCTCGTATTCGAAGAAGTTGATGCGATGATCTTGTTTACGACGCACCAAGCTTTCGTAAAAGCTCTTGGCGATAAGAGTATAAGCGGCAGGAATGCCGCCCGCTGGCCCTTTAGCTCCTTGAAAGCCATTTGCCTAGAATGGAGGAAATAGAGTGAGTGATTTTAAGCTGACGTGTTTACAAAACGTGTAATTATTCTGGGTAAAGATGGTGTAAACTTATACATCGAGATAGACTCTTTAGAATTATTAAAGTGCGAAAAGCTGGATATCAGTTCTTCTGATTATTTTATTTTACTCTTAACATAATTAAAACTTACATTTGGATGCGCCATAAGTATACTGCAATTAGCCAAACACTTGTGCGTCAATGTGTCCATATATTCCTGAGTCAAATTAAAATATCCAGTGGCCAATTTCAAACGCGATTCTTGTACACAATTCGATAGCAAACGTTTAGTCACCACACTGTCATGATGTATGCCAATTTGTCCCATTTCTATTAAGGGGAATATCCACGAATCCGCATCTTTCGCATCCTGACACACTTCCTGCTGCCTCTGATAAACCTGTTGCACGTATTCTGTAATCCTCTTCTTAGCTCTGTTTATAAATTCATCTTTAGTGCCCTCATAGGGGAGAATTTCCCAATTCTGATGTAATCCCACTTCTGAGTTTTGACGGACTGTCAGGCTAAACTCCTGTACACGCGAAATGAAATCTGCATAAAAATCTGCCAAAGGTTTATCCTCAATAAGTATATAGCGGTCTTGACGATTAGTGAAGTAGTCGTTTGATAGATTAGCGCCCGAGATTAAGACGGCATCATCAAATAAGTACACTTTCATATGTTGAAGTCCCACCAGTTCATTCCATCTGGCTGGAGCAAGGCGCTTTGTCATACCCCTTAAGTTGGGCGTGTGATATAGACTCAATTGGACCTGCTCACCAAAATCTCTCAACAACGGCATAAGCATATTCTTGGAGTTATTCTCTCCTCTTGTGCCTCTGGCAAAGTCGAGTAGAACATTGACTCTTAACGATGACTGTGTTTGTAGACTTTTCCTTAATGTCTGTACGAAGTTATTCTCCATTTGGCCTGTGCCCAAATACAAACTAGCGAGTACAATTCTATCTGTGGCCATAGCACTGCGTTGCATTAGGGTGTCATAGAAATGTTTGGGTTCATTGATCACCTGAATCTGTTCTCCTCTCAAGGGGAAACAAGGCGCCACATTATGCAGCCATGTTAGGCTCTCCAACCCAGTAGCAGCTCCTGTTCCGACAAAGCCATTGGTTAACAACTGCGGTGTTTGTTGCAAGCAACCTATCAGATCGGCGGGCTGATTCAATGGCTCTGCGAACGAAGAGAAAAAGCGCCTCAAAAACATCATGACTCAACGTTTTAGAATTCTCTGCGCACAATTGTTGATAATTCCGTTGACCTCTTCCTCTTTCTTCTGTGCGATTGCATCAACAAAATGCTTTCACTTTCCAACAAACAATTTGTAGAATTCAGTTTTAGTTTATTTGCTGTCGCATTTGCCTTTAAATTTGTAGTTTATTTTTAGCTGCACTTGATTTTCTTACATGTTTTGAATTCGGTTTTCTCTAAATGACCTCGACTCGTTGTTCCTTTTCCGCGGCTCCTGGGGGGATTCTGTTGCAAGTTTCAGTCAAGAAATTCGATTAATTTATTAAGCACGTTTTTATTTAAAGTTTTAAATCTTCTTTCATAATGAAATCCCGAGTTTGCTAAGGAAAGTTGACAAAAAAAATAATCTGTTAATGTCAACACATGGTTGTACAACCACGCAACAGATGTAAAAGTAGGGAGCTGCCAAGTCTGATGTCTTCAAAATGGCTTTTTTAGGAAAACGTGTGAATAGGGATATTTTCGCATTAATAAGTGGAGTTCACATAATCAGATAGATTTGACGATGAAAAATTGTCATTTGCCAATGAACTGAATCTGAAGGCATGGATATGGGAAATAACTAGATATCTCACAAATCTGGGGAAATTCCTTGTTCAATGGGATATTTACTAGATATAGCTTAAAGCAATGTTTTTAACGTTTGATCCCAAAAATGTATACCTTGCCAGATGTATTTAGAACAGGTGATAGCAGTCGGTGTTGTCGCTGATATTAGCCGGCATTTTTTTTTTGTTTGGAGGGACGCTGCTGTGAAATTCAACACAAACGAATACCAACAATAACAGTAAACAAAAAACACATAATCAAAATACATTTTCGTTTGGAAGACGACATGAGAAAAATTAAATTAGTTGTTCGAATAAATTGTCCTTTTTTGTATGTAACAAATTTCCCCCAGTAGCGGCATTCATGCAAACGTGAAAGCCGAGAACTTTTGCTCAGCGCAAGTTTCCCTCGCACCGTTGCATGAGGCACCAGGTAAAGTTGCTCAGCGTAGTTGTGCTCAAAACCATATCAGCTGACCAAGATGGATACATAAGGTGGTAGCAGTAGCAATTGCATGTATTATGTATCATAGATAAAGGAATTAACTAGATATCGCACATGCCTTGGGAAATTTCTTGTTCAATGGGATATTTTCTAGATGGAGCTGGATGCAATAACTACAACGTTTGATCCCAAACAAAATATACCTTGCAAGATGTATTTTGAACAGGTGCTAACAATAGGTATGTAAGGCAATATCAACAGGGATTTTGTTTTTGTTTTGTGGTCCGCTGCTCTCAAATCCAACACAAACGAACACCAACAATAACAGTAAACCAAAAGATGCAATCAAAATAACAAAATTTTAATTTGAAAGTGGGGAGCTCAACGACATGAAAGAAACTAAATTAGTTGTTTGAATAGCACAACCTGGAATATGATTCTATTTTTGTATTGAAAAAATGTCCCACACTGTTGAATAAACGTCAGTGAAAGTTATGAGAAACGTCAATGAAAGTTACAAAACGATAACACAGCACCTAGTGGCAGTACTTGACAACGCCTGTGGGATATCTACTTATTTCCTTTATCTATGTTATGTATGTATACTTTTTCTACTGTTCTAGTGCTATCACCTTATTTATCCATCCTAGTCAGATGATAACGAAATGTCAAAAGTTTACACGTTTCTCCATCCAGCAGCAAATTTGGCTCGAAAACTTTCCACTTTTGAGCAAGTCGCTTTGTATGGGAAATTTGTTTGTTTTGACGTTTGCTGTGCAAGTTTACGATGTTTTCGAGTTTACGAGGTTCTTTCGAGCTTTCATGAAGACCACTATTGTTGAATAAATTTTAATGAGTGTTACGAGAAACTTCAATGAGTTAAAAAACGATAGGACAGGACTTAGTGACAGTCATAAAGCAACTATTGTATAGAGAAGAAAATTTACTCATGGAGTGGAATGCCAACAAAGCCAAAGGAATGCGTGTCGTTTCTCTGCTCGCTCTCTTACTCTCTTCGTGGAATATTTCAATACACGAGCAGTTTTCTGATGATGTTATTTTATCTAACTATAAAAATTCCAACCATATTTAAATAAAATTTCTTAAAGTATGAAATAATCAAGTTATGACGCGGAAAATAAATGCGTTTGATGTCCTTTTTGGTGACAGTGATACACATCGACATACGATATCTACTTATTTCCTTTATCTATATCTGATGGTCTTCAAAATAGTTCGAAAACCAAGCGATTTTCTATATGGGAATTTCCATTTTGACGTTACGTGATATTTGTACGAAAAAAAATATAAAAAAGTTATATTTTTAAAAAAGTTTTTTTATATTTGCGTAGTAATTAAGTAACACTTTATTCATTAAAGAAATTGAGAACAATCGACATGTAGGATTCAAAAATAGAAGCAAAAATGAGCTGGCGTGACGTTACAAAAAACAGAAGTGGGTGTTTGACTTGGATTACAAAATTTCAAAAATCTGCGAATTTGGCAAGACTTTTTTATGAAATTTTTTTAGTAGCATTTAAATTAATATACGTATCTTCTCCAAGTTTTAAAATTTATAAATAAACGTTTTTTTTTTTATTTACCTTAGGGTCTTATCACTTAACTCTGAGTGAGTGAATCTAAGGGTCATATCACATAAAACGATTCACCTCACTTTCACATCACTTTCTATTTTTGTAATCACATAAAACATAGAAGAGGTCACCAGCGTTGAAAAACGAACTTCACGTTGGATCACTGTATTACGTTTCGCGCAGCCGTGACTAAATCGTCATATCTACTGTCATAATTCAACGCTGGGAAATTTAATGTGAATGTATTCGAAATACAAGTGATGGTTAGTAAAATTAGCATCAGCATAATTTGTTTTGAGTATACAGTTGGCAAATAATTATAAATTTGTTTTATTTGGGTATAAATACCATCAACAACTCATTAATTGAAACCTCAGGGAAGATTCAAACAACAAATTTTGTGTTTTCGTGTGTATTTTTGTGCATTTATGTGTTTGGTGGTGTGTGTGTTTTGTTTACAAATGTTTACACTGCAACACGTGTTGCCGCAAAAAAAGTATGAAAATCCCAAAGCCAGCCGATTGTGTAACTCCGGTGGAAAACTTCTAACTCCAGCGCAGGGTGATTTATATGATACAATTTTTCAACTCCGGTGACTGAGTGTGCGTCTGAGTTAGATTCACGCACTCAGAGTTATGTGATAAGACCCTAACTCAGACGCACACTCAGTCACCCGAGGTGAAAAATGGTATCACATAAATCACTTGCGAACATTTTGTAATTGCACAAGTTTTGTGCAGATCGTGGCGCACTTGTGTAATATATTTTTGGTTCACTGCTCGGACTGTGTGAAAGCATCAGCTACACAGAAAAAATAAGCATCGGTAATATTGCCCAGTTTGGGTTTGGTGATTTTTTTTTGTATGAAGACAAGAAATGGTGGCATTATTGCCTAAATCAAAAGTGCAAAAAATACTATTAACAGCAATGCTGAATTTGTGCAAAACACATTACCGACAACAATGCTTAATTTGAAAATGAATGTTGGCAAATTCCCTGTTTATTATTTGAATGTCAATGACTGTGACGAGACACCAGCATTTTAACTAGGCACCGTGTGTTAGAGCGAGACGAATATAAATAAATATAAAAATTGGTATTACTACTGTGTCGCTGTGTATGTGTGTAACCATTAATTTGTGAAAAAAAAACCGAATTTTGCCAAATTTTTATTCAATTTCTTAAAAAATGAAATGTGTTCCCAAAGTTTTCCAAATCAAGCTCAAGCCAAGGGTTTCCCCAAAAAGTTAATTAATAAGTTAAATCTTAATTGTATTCGATATTTCGCCTTTCATCGAAAGGCATCATCTGGAATATCTACAAATAACAAATTTACATACAGTCATACATAATACTAGAGGCGGACAACGGAAATGTAACTGTGGCTATGGACTACGAGGAGAAGATGAATACTATAGTGAACGATATGATGATGAACAGGAGAATAAACAAGGATCCAACAACCACTATACAGGGAAAGAAAATGAATTTGTGGACAAATTATGTGCCCGAAATATAATCACTAAAGCGGAAAAAAGGAAGATGAAAACGGAAGTGGCTACCGCACCCAGAATTTATGGACTTCCTAGAATACATAAGGATAATTACCCCCTCAGACCCATTTGCTCTTCTGTCAATGCACCATCGTTGGAACTAAAGGCCTGCAGCGTTCCATTAATTTTACTCGTACAAACAGATAAAACAAGTAAGAACCTGATATTATCGGTACAAATTCAACAAAGAGTAGAACATGCGTTTTGGATTGAGTAGAGAGCGTATCATCTCTTTCTCTGGCTCTCATTGTAGTGGAAGTTTTTTTCTCTTTATCTGTTCCACTCAGTGAAGTAACTGTTGTACCTCTTTTTTAAATGGATATGCCCATTTAATGTGGATATTCCAGATCGTATGCTTTGCTTTGATGCTGTTCTCTTACTTTTTTCCATTCTTTTTACAAAAAGTGATGGTGTAAGTTTTATCCGTGGCAAATTTTAAGAAAAAATAAAACAAAAATGTAAACACACAAAAATAAAACAAAAATGTAAACACACGCTCTCCTCATATTACAAGCCCAGATAACAAGAATACCGATATATCTGTTTATTGCGTATTTGGTACTTTCATTCTCTCATACATATTCCATCGATATCTAAATGAGAAATATTGCATACGCACTCAATCCAAAGCGAGCGAAACAGATGGGGTTTTCAACAGAGACGCTACAAAAGTAAATCGATAGAGACAGCAAATGACGCCATATTTTTTCCCGCTCTTTTGACATTTCTCTTCAGTAAGGTTTGCCATTTCATCATGGAAAGATATACGAGCCAACAACGAGTCGAAATTTTTAAAATTTACTACCGAAATTTAGAGTCAGTGGCCTCAACTTTAAGAGCGCTACGTCCAATTTATGGTCGGCTCATTTCTGGCTGAATGACTTCGTCAATAAGGAAAATATGCGTTATTGGTCAGACAGCAATCCACACGTAATCCATGAGTCATCATTGCATCTCGAAAAAATTACGGTTTGGTGCGGTTTATGGGCCGGCGGCGTCATTGGGCCGTACTTCTTCCGTGATGATCAGGACCGGCACATTACTGTGAATGCGAATCGCTACCGTTCAATGATAACCGAATATTTTTGGCCCCAATTGGATAATATGGACTTGGAGGACATGTGGTTCCAACAGGACGGCGCCACAAGCCACACAGCGAATGCCACAATCAATTTATTGGAAACCAAGTTTGGTGAACATGTTATCTCACGAAATGGCCGCCTCGGTCGTGCGATTTGACGCCGTTAGATTATTTCCTGTGGTCTATGCCAACAAGCCAGCTACGACTGATGAACTTCGAACGAATATCTAACGTGAAATTGCAGCAGTATCGGCCGATTTATGCTTGAAAACCGTCGAATGGTTCTTTGCAGTTGGAACTTTGTGAGTGCCTCACTAGTATCTTGAACCGACTAACCGAAAATTCGGCCTACAGCGTCAAAAATTCGAAACAGTTTAAGGAGGCGATCACAGATTTTACAACGGAAGTGGATGAGATAATGGTTTCGTTTGACGTTGTATCACTATTCCCCAGTATAACTGTAGACCTCGCATTGAACATGGTAAAGGGAAAGTGGACTGAAATACGGAAATTTACCAACATGGATGAGCAAACAAGGATGGCTCATCAAGGAATGACAACGTCATCCTGGACTGGTATCAAGGGCCTACGGCATCGGGCAGATTGGTTAACTTTTATTCACTGGTTAACAAAATACTGCAGCGCATTTTGTGAATAGGGTCATTGACGTAAGTCATCAGGATTTTCATAAGGGGAACCTTGGCGGAATGGGGAGAATCTTATACCAGAATAGTTTCCCCAAGGGAACTGTCGGAGAATTGATTATGGGAAACGGCCGAACATTGGAAGGTGATAATAATCCCGCCATATTTAGATCAGTAGTCTATGAAAGGGCAAGGTGTATGGACAACATTGAATGTAAAATAGCACTCAAATTCAATAATACGCTACGGGAAATGTTTACGAGATTAACATCCAAAGTTGACGACATAGAAAAGTCGAACCTAATATGTCGAATACACTGCAATGGAAATCGGACAACACCATAAAATATTATATAGGGACGACGAGGAGAAATTGAAAACTCGACTCGTCGGCCACAAATCTGATTTAGAGAACAGATAGTATAATTTAACGCAAAAAACTGCACTAACCTCCCACTGTGAGGGAGAACAGCACCAAGCCGATTTGGATAATGTTCATGTTTTACAGAGTGAGGACGATTACGGCAGACGAATGACTCTGGAGATTCTTCATATCATGAATGCATCAACGACGACACGAATAAACTTCAAAACAGATATCGATGGTCTCTCTCAAGGCTATAGACTTCTGATTGAGAAGCAACGGTGTGGGAAGTAGGGGGATCGTTAGTACAATGTGTGAAGAGTTAGGAGACAGTCGAAGCAGTGGAGGGCGATAAGTTGTTGTTATTTGCACAATTTGTAAGTTGTTTACATTTTCCTAGATGTGTATGTAAATTTATGCATATGTATGACTGTATGTAAATTTGTTATTTGTAGATATTCCTGATGATGCCTTTCGATGAAAGGCGAAATATCGAATAAAATTAAGATTGAACTTATTAATTAACTTTTTGGGGGAAACTCTTGGCCTTGAGCTTGATTTGGAAAACTTTGGGAAGATTAAAACTGAGGCCGAATAAGGGAAATATATCAACACAAAGAAAGGTGAATTTACAATTTCATACAGAAATGTAAGTACAAATTTATTTTACAAGTGTTTTTAACCAAGGATACATTTCTATTGGCCAAAAGAATACGTTGTAAACTTTTGTAAATAGAATAGTTTGTGTCTTCTTATACATATGTATATGTATATTGATCAATGGAAAAGTGTCGAAAGTGTTTTAGTAAGTGACAGGAAAATGGACATCTCATAGCCATTTAAAGAATAGAAATGTATGTCCTTTGTGAACAAAGTTAATACCAAAATGCGTGATACTTTTACCTAATGATTAATAAATTTCTTCACACGAAACGTGACTGGAGATTTCAACAGTGACAAACGAGAGGTGCTCCTACATTATTCTTATTATATCATTTATTTTAATTTAATTATTGTAAGCAACAACTGAGAAGGCAATAAATAATTCTTTAATTGAAAACAAAAACAATGTTTATTTCTGTAAATATGAAAAAATATGCTAAACATTTGGTAAGATTGCACATTAAAATTATTGTAGGTCAAATTCTGTACATTACCCTTTTTGCATTGGGTAAGTCTACAAATATGCAAGCTTATTTTTCACATTGTAGGTGAACGTGAAATTTCCTACGGCAATATTGCCCTATGAAATAGCTGACCCTATGTTGCCCAGTGCATTAGCTGATACAAGAGCATGAATATGGGTAATAATACACTAGTTTTTTTTTGTGTATAACGCAAAATTTTCTTTAACACACAAAAATATATTCAACAGATTCTCCACGGCAAAATATTGATTTGGCACATAACCTTCTAAAAATTGCAACCCTGAAAACGAACAGCATAAAGTAACTATGGCATAGGGAAAAAATTAAATTTACTCATGGAGTGGAATGCCAACAGAGAAAACGAGTGAAGCGCGTCGTTTTTCTGCTCTCTATCTTACTCTCTTCGTTGAATATTTCAATACATGATCAGTTTTCTGACGATGTTATTGTATCTAACTATAGAAATGCCAACCATACTTAAATAAGATTATATAAAGTATATAAAAAGTATGAAATAATCAAGTTATGACGCGGGAAAAAAATGCGTTTGAGTGAATCGCGTCGACTTTTTTGGTTCTCTTCTACTAGGGTTGGCAAATTGCGGGGTTGTTCTCTTCTCTACCTGTACACCCTTTTTGCGATCACAAAGTCGATGTATAAGTAGACATTCAAAATTTTCCTTCACTCAAATGCCAACAAACAGAATGAGTAAAACCCTAGTCATTCTCTGTTCTCTCTCTGACTCTCTTCATTGAATATTTCAATACACGAGCAGTTTCTTGATAGTGTTATTGTATATAACTATACAAATTCCAAACATGTTGAAGTAAAATTACATAAACTATGCAAAAAGTATGAAATAATCAAGAAATGACGCGTGATAGAATTGCCTTTGAGTGCATTTCTAGCACTTTTTGGTTCTCTTTTACCAGGGTTGCCAAATTGCGCACATCTTCTGGTCGTCTAATTGTAGATCGTCTTTGCGATCAGTAAAGTGGATGAATAAGGGTAGAGAATGAGAATAAAAATGTGATAGTTTGGCAACCCTCGTAGACGAGAACCAAAAGTCGACGCGATTCACTCAAACGCATTTCCCCTTCGTGTCATAACTTGACTATTTCATACGTTTTAAGCATGCCACACACTGTCAGCAAATCGTTTCGATCGGTCGAAATTTCGACAGATTGTCATGTGTGTAGCGTGGTTTGCATACAGATCGAAAATTGACAAAAATTTTTGTCTTTCTTGCGATCGGTTGCGTGTGTGTGGCGTAGTTGACGATTTTCTGTTCACAGTTTGCAATCGGTTGTGTGTGTGTGGCGAAGTTGACGATTTTTGTCATTTCTTTTGTTTTTTTTGAAGTGTTCACATCGGCGGAAAAATGGCAACAGCCAGTAAAGAATTTTATGTGCGAAAACTCATCTCGCCTTTTTAACCACTCCTGCATCCAAACTGAGCGATATTTTTTCCTCTTCCTCTCCTCACTTCTTCTTTCACATAAATAAATACCATACATGGCTATTATTCTCTGTCCGCGTTCCATCTTCACTTGGCGGCGAACAACGTGCAATTAAAATTGTCAACCGATCGACAAGTGTGTGGCAAAACGACTTTCGACCGATCGAAACGCTTTGTTGACAGTGTGTGGCCTGCTTAACATACTTTATGTAATTTTATTTCAACGTTGTTGGTATTATATCTATAGTTAGATACAATTACATAATCAAAAAACTGCTCGTGTATTGAAATATTCAGCCGAGAGATTAAGAGAGAGAGAGAGTGAGAACAGAAACGAAGCGATTCACTCTGTTTCTCTGTTTACAGTACAGAGCGCGAGTAAATTTTCTCCTCTACCCTTTCATTATCTTTGCGATCAGATTTATTTAGAACTAAAATACAACTACGTAATGACGCCAGTGTTTTCTGTGTTATTTAGAAATTCTAATAGATTTCCGATTTTAAATAGTTTTTTATGTTTTAACTTTAATTAATCTGTCTAAATAAACCGCAGAAATGAGTGAAGAAGCCTCAAAAACGACTTTGTTGGATGTGGAACGTCTGCAGCAATTAAGCTATGAGCGTTCCACAAAATGGGCCAATTTTTTGGACGTATGTGACCGAAATATACTTACATAGTTATTATTAAATTTGCGCTGATCCCATAACATTGGTATTTTTTCTACCCTAGAGCATAGCTGTATCAGACAGCCCAGAAGTAATAAACATAAATGATTTAGAGGACCTGTACGATGAGGATCCAGAAGATGTTAATGATTTGGCTTCCATGGAAGATGACAGCTGTGACGACAAAAGTATAGACTCTGATGTACTAAGGGATATAACAAATACGACTCGTTTGGCATTGATGTTTAGCAGCCACAATAGAACTTCAAAGATGTCGGATGCCACTATTATTCAAGATGAGAACCATGAATTAGTTGATCTCTTCAATCAAACTATGCCTGTGATCAACGAGCATAATCGTCAAATGAAGGAGTCTGGATTTGATCGTATTCTTAATACGTTCGATGCAAAGAAAATCGAAGAAAAGGTAGGTGGTTGGCTGAGGAGGCATAACTCGTTGTGTACTCCTGATTACACGGCAGCGGCGCCCGTGGATCGGAATTCAAATTGGAAGGAAAATCCTTATCCTGTTGAACTACAAACTGTTACTTGCCGCCCGTACAGGAGTTATCGTGATGATGACACTGATTCCGATGATTCATTTCACTCCGGCGAAACAGCACGCTATATTCGCTCCAGTCGGTTAGGTGCCCTTAAAAATTCCTCATCTACTACCATGATGATCAAGACTTATCGTATGGTCAAGAGTACACGGCAGGCGTTGAAGGATAAGTATGCTTGTGCTTATGACGATGATGCTGAATTGCATTTGAATAAGCTGAGACACCGTAGACGAATTGCCAATGAAGTGGAATTTCTGCATTCAAATAAAAAACATTCGGCAAGAGCACATAAACCCAAGAACCAATACATAACGCCAATACACAGCACCCAGAAGCGTAAATTATTGCGCAAGCGGTCGGCCAGCAATAGCTGTAGCGCTGTGGACACATCATCGGAATCTGATAACGCTTATAGCAGAGGAACGTCCGGCAAATACTATCACCAGAGCCATACATGTTGCGGACAACGTCATAGGTTCACAGGACGGCGACATGCAGCAATATCATCAGATGTAGCTGCGTCAGTAAAACGATCCGTTAATAGAATAGCAAGTAGAACTCCTTATAGCTGCAGGAATCACGTTTATTATCACTCCCACTCGATATCTTCTTCATCATCTTTGTCGCCCTCAGCCCCTTTTACTATTAACACGTGTAAAAAGAGAGGTCGCAAATGTATCGACAAACGAGGGTATAATGACTGTCGGCCGTATAAGCTTGAATCAGAATGCCGCTGTTGTAATGAAAAAAGAGTGTGCCAGGAATACACGTAAGTATTCTATTATTTTGAGAGCAAGAAGCTCGATACAGCTGGATGCTTAATAATTTGCTTTATTTCTACTCCAGACATTTGGCTGACACATCTACAGATGAGTGGTTTGTAGAAAATAGCTACACTTCCAAGAAGTTTCTGGATACTACGCCACCTTCTGAGAAAATGCCATTTAATTCCACGACCACCAAAAAGTGTTCCATTTCCGGCATAACCTCAATTATTGATGATGCCCCAACCACATCAACCGCAAGTCACAACGTTGACTCCACTCCAGCGAAAAGTTCTAAGGCATCCACTAAACCCTCGAAGAAGAAAACTCAAAAGTCAAAGGAAGTGTCAGATGATAGTTTCGAAACTGAACTTCAAATAGCATTAAAGGCTTCTGAAGAATCGTATCAGAAAGAAATGTCAAAAAAGAAACGTATGAAACTAAATGAAAAACATGAGAAGCCCTTAGTTAAAACATCTAATGACTCAACTGTAGTGGAAAAGCCACATCTTAAGAGATTACCAACCGAGGACGCCTTAACGGCAGTCGGTGAAGTTTGTCAAAAGTCCTGCAAGTTAAAAGATTCGTCAGAAGATAATACGGTTTTTAGAAAACACCATACAAAATGGAATTCATTAACTACAAATGCGTCAATTCAAGGGTCAGAAGATACATTTTTTGCTGCTTCCACTAAAGTTTGTAATTCAACGGCTCTACCCAATAATAAACCAGCTGGTCAAAGACAGATTGACGGAGATACTGCGTTCTTAAACGCTCATCAAACAGAGACTACCAAGAAACGGGCAACAACGCCGGTGAGAGAAGTTTTAAGGAATACAGTTTATGGAGAAGACATTGATGAAGACACCACAAAACCAGTAAAACATTTAAATCATATTCCGAAGGTTAAAGAAAATGACGCACCAGTTAAATTGCACACAACAAAGCAGTCAATAAATTCTTCCATAGACATAAATCCCGATGAAGAAAGTTGTAAACATAAAGTGGACAATACTCGGCCAAAGAATACGGCTACCTCAACCAAATTAAGAAAATTAAACAACAAAGGGGAAATAATTGATAATGACGGATTTGTATTTGCAAAACCTCGAGCACACTCAAAAAATATTTCAAAAACCAAATCCGATACGAAACCAGGGACGGGCACAGCAACAAACATTTCGGTAACACGAGTTGATAAAAATGCAACCGCCGTGGAGTTTGAAGAACAAACCATTAAAGGAAATGAGAATAGCAATAATGTCGAACAAACTACACCGAAATCGAATAAAAAGAAACAAGGAAATAAAATACTGCCTGCTGAAATAAGCTATAAAGAACAGTTGAACAATAATAATCAAGAGAACTACGCCGATTCGGAAGAATTATGTAAAGAAAATGCAAAACACCCAGTATCATTAACTGAGGTTAAAAAACCAAAAACTAAACTTTTAATTATATCAAATATTCTCATTGATAAATCTCTTGAAAGTGATGAAAACATAAAAGCTAAAATTAAACATTCCATGTCGAAAATAGATCTAGAAAATAATGAAGATTGCAGCTTTGTAAAACAACGTTATGGCTTAGCCTCCAAAAGCCTTTCCCCAGCAGGTTTAGACAACCACTCAGTTCAAAATTCAAGTACACGTGTTGTTAAATTCAAGGATGACAGTCAAAAACAACATTTTGATATTACTGATTTTTCTCCTAGGATGCTACAAAATAACCGACAATCTAAAAACAAAATTAAAGTCACTGATAAAAAGACGTCAGGAACTAAAAAGCCCAACAACTCGAATGTTTCCTCAACTACCGTACACAAACATCTATCAATAAATAATTCCATTATTTCGATTAGTGCAGATGAAAATGAAAATGATTGCACAGTCGTGTCGTCCACAACAAACATAGACCCTCATGTACCTCCAACAGGCAATCATACTGACGCAGATGCAACCTCAACAAGCAGACAAAACAAAACAACATCATCCTCACACACAACTTTTTCGAAATCAAGGTCCCAACAGCAAGAAGCATCATATTTAGCTTCAACAACTCAAAATCGTTCAACCTCTCATCATCCCAAAAAGGGTATTCTTATCTATACCCCAAAGAATCCCTCGCTAGCTCCAGCACAAAGTTTTAGCAATGATGGTTGTTTCTTTCAAATAACCAAGGAGCATTTAAGCAGTGTTATTGGTGAAAAGCCAGCGGAGAAATTCTTAAAATATTACATTGGTCGGCGACGTTTTAATAAGAATTCCACCATTTACTTTAAGCCGCCGGCAGCCCGAGTGCTGGACACTAATGATGCTTCATCGTCGGATAGTGATGATGATTTGGAAAGTATTGGACAGTATGGTGATCTTTACGAATCCGTTGGAGCTGCTACTGGTGGTAATAACAACGAGACAGATAATGGCACACATCATTCCTAAAGTTTATATTTTTAAAATTTTTATTTTTTTATTGTTTATTTTAAAGTTTATATGTAATAAAAGAAAGACCCGCCTAAATTCTGCATTCCGAAACTTTTCATTTCACAAAATAAGTACTATATCGTCACCTAAAATCCAAAATGACGTAACAACAAAATTCCAAATTTTTCTTTCTGATTGATTACGATATGTTTGACTAAAATACACTATTTGACAAAGTTTTAAACAAATAAGTTCAAAATCAACGACTTTATTAAAAGGATTAAATAGATGAAGTTTTTGATAAATCCACGTTTTTTCTTTGAACTGTAATTTTATATAAAATTTCGATGCCCCTATACTTACAATTGACTAAACTACATAGCCCCACAAACTTGTAGCCATCTACGAACCAAAATGATAATTTTATTCACAAAATTCCGATTCTATATCTAACTACGAGTATTTTTTTTGCCTCTCCTGTAAAGTGATGAAAATGTTGTTACGTCTTTTTGGATTTTAGCTGTTGACGATATGTACAATGGTGGTCATGCTATTGGAAACGCCACTTTAGAATTGGTATTGTATGACAGAATTACTTCCATACAACGAAATTTAATGGGTCGATTATGGATGGCAACCAAACTTCAGGCGCGATGTCAACTGACAAAGCCACTGTAATGAAAAATTGGTATTATGTATGGTAACTTTTGCCAGTTGTTATAGGTAACAGTGTTTTGGCGTCAATAACAGAATTTTGTCACTTCGCCAGGTGTAAATATTTTAAACAAACAATAAATCTAAAGTGAGTGAGAAATAAAAGTGTCTAAGAAAAAAAAACCTTTTTACTAACAAAGATGAGTTCAAGTTCAGTGGAATTATTTTGTGATGAGGAAGACAAAGTACAAAACGTGACATCTATTAGAAGACACTTAAAGAGACAACATCAATCCTTTAGAATTGCCCGTTACACGGAGTAAATGACATTGCTGACAATAATTCTGTGGCTTGGTGCTAAAACGGCCAATGCCAATATTTTGCTGTTTTGAGTTAATCATTGCATTAGATTTCATTTCTTGCTGTCTTTCATAATGCTAAAACAGCCAATGTTAAATTCAACTCAGAAGAGGTTAATGCTGGCCAATGTCATTATGAACTCATCTATAAAATTTAAAGCTAAAAGGGCCAATGTCTACTTTGGCCCTTTTAGCAATCACTAATGTTATATATTTTTTTTTAATAATTTTTGCTTCATCTTTTAGTACGCGTCCAGTGTAGTCATAACCTTTTGTATTTTTATTTATTTATTTTATTGGTACTCATATAGCAACCGAGCCCTTTGGGCCATATTTGGTAACAAAATACTACAACAAATTGATATAATATGAACATATAATTCTTAAAATTACAAAAATAAAATGATATAACTAAATGACGTATTTTTATTAGTTTTTTTTTAGTATTTTTAATTAAAATTTTGGCAACGACCATTATTATACCCTCACCATCGGATGGGGGTATGTATATATTTAGAGACGCTATTATGGATAAATCGTTTCAGGTTCGAGTGGCTCGTATGTTCAATGCACTACCCAGAAATTTGAAGACATGTCTAATAGCACCTTTCGTGGAAGAATTCTTCAACATCTACAGTCCTCTAGTTAGTTACGGCTTATAGTTGTTTCTCTTCTATTTTTTTTTCTTATCTACCGAAATTTTTTCTCTTTAATAATGAGTGAGTCTACAAATTGAAACTGGAAATCTGTAGCTCACTAATTAGAGCAGTCTTACTTGGGAAATTACGAATTCATGTATTTATCTGATAAGTTTTTTTTTTATATAAAATATTATATTGTTACGGATTTCCTTATTTGTCCCTTTTGCGTTGTTTTATTCCCAATAATAAAATAAGGTTCGTTTTCAATTACGATAATTACAACGGTATAACTTCCTTTTATTTTACTTATATAGAACAACAGTTTACTTTATTTACACCACTTGAATAAGTTTTATATTTTACTATCAAATCGCGTTGCTTACTTTACGGGGTTTAATCATAAACTGACTCTCCGCTCCAAAGACCTCCGCTATTTATACCAAGTCACCATACTCATATGTAGTTATATCTATCGAATTCGAGAACCTTCTAGTCGTTGTTGTTGTGTTAGTTATCTTTGTAGAATCATCTCGAATGGTGGAAAGTTATCTTAACTGAGGCGAATTCATGCTACTGGTTTAGCGAGCTGGTACGTTGTTACAATGCTTACTTTCAGGCGCAGCACTAACTGGCTGTTATTTACATAATGTTCGTCTCAACCCCCTGTTTTCTATACAGGGCTAGTCTTTCCAAATGCGCGACTTTCATTTTAGATCTTGGACTTTAGCTTTTCTGGATTCTATAAACCACGTCATTTATTCGTTTGACAACCTTGTAAGGGCCTTCCCTGTGAGTCTGAAGTTTTGAAGATAAACCTTTCTTGCGCTGTGGGTTGAACAGTAAAACTAGCTGGCCTTTATGGAATCCTTCTCAATTTGCCGCTCGGCCGTATCTGGCTTTCATTTTACTACTGACCATCTTTATTTTGTTGCGCAGAAGTTCATGGAGATCATTAAGATCCCCCGTTTCTTGGTAATTGACATCACTGTTCGCAGGGTCAGATGCTGGTTTTGTACCGAACTCCAAATCTCCAGGCAGCTTCAGCTCAGTTCCGAAAATTACTCTAGCGGGTGTTTGCGATGTGGAGTCATGGATGGCTGACCTGTATCCCAATCTCTTTGATCTGCGCCGACCACTTTTCGCAGGGTCAGATGCTGGTTTTGTACCGAACTCCAAATCTCCAGGCAGCTTCAGTTCAGCTCCGAAAATTACTCTAGCTGGTGTTTGCGATGTGGAGTCATGGATAGCTGACCTGTATCCCTATCTCTTTGATCTGTGCCGACCACATTCTTTAAGAGTTTGGTTGAATCTTTCAACCATGCCGTCAGACTGAGGATGCAATGGCGTAGTTCTTGTTTTTCGAATGCCGTATGCCTCACACATTTCTTCGAAGATAGTGGATTCAAAATTCCTCCCCTGATCCGAGTGACGTTCCGAGGGTACACCAAAACGGCATATCCAGTTATCCAAGAATACTTTCATTATTGTCTTTGCTTCCTGATTTGGAACAGCGTATACTTCAGGCCATTTACTGAAGTAATCCATAACTACTAAGACGTACTGGTTTCCTGAGGTACTGACTGGAAACGGACCAGCCACATCCATAGCTATACGCTCAAAGGGTGCACCAGAGTTGTATTGCTGCATTTGGGAACGACTTCTTCGCGTCGGCCCCTTAGCTGTCATGCATTGTGTGCAGTTTGCTATCCGATCGGCTACCGCTTGTTGACAGCCAATCCAGTAGAACCGTTGCTTTAGGTTTTCAATGGTCTTGGTTATTCCTAGATGTCCTGCACTCGGGCCATTATGGAATTCTGTCATTATCTCTTTTTCCTTAGAGGAAGGTACCACTATTAACTTTTTGACTATTTTACCATACTCACTTTCCTATAAGCGGCATAGGCAACCATCCAATAATTTTAGGCTGTTCCACTGGACCCAATATGCTTTCATCAGGGGGCTCTCTGAGGCGATGTCATTGCGTGTTGGTCTTTTACCTTCTTTTTTTTGCAGAAATGATTATTGCCAGTGTAGGGTCGCTTCTTTGTGCTGTTGACCAGTCTTCGTTGGATTCCAGTCGAGGCAGACGGACGTCAATGATGTTTTCTTTCACCTCTGCTTTTGAGCAGTGTTTGCATTCCAGCTTGCATGGACGACGTGACAGGTCATCTGCATTACCGTGTTTTCCTCCTTTTCTATGCTTAATGCTGAAGTCATAGCTCTGCAGCCTTTCAATCCAACGAGCAAGTTGGCCTTCGGAGTTCTTAAATTGCAGAAGCCACCAATGAAACGAATCAGGTATGTTGACGCCAGACATCGTGGTTCTATTCGCGATGCCCTCATTTGGAACAACAGTCCACTGAAGCAACAAGTTGCTGATTTCAGAGCAAACACATGGCTACTAGGGTTAAATTGCCGGAGTTCGAGCGCAGCTCAAAACTTGATAAAAAAAAATGCAGGAATAATCAGGGAGAGGGAATTACGAATTTTCGAAGTCAGCTGTTTTGCTATATGACGTTTGGTTTTGGTTGTTAAATGCAAATCATTTTAAGCAAATAAAACTTAATTAATAATCAAAATAAGTGAAAATGTACACCATAGCTTTTAGAATGGCAGCAGAAGAACGACCGGGAGCAGGAGAAGCAACAACAAACGTTTGCAAGGAGATAGTTACGCGATGCGACGAATTCACTGGAGCTGCCGCAAACTTTGTAAGTAAATAAGGGAACGTACATATTTACTTGGCTTAACTCTAGTTCAGGGGCATTTCTTTGAATGGAATCAAAATTTTATCATCAATATAGATTTTTAAGCTGAGCTGAAATATATTTTTTTTGTACGATCGGCCCATCTTCTTGAGATATGGGCTTGCAAAGCTTGAGTGTATAGTCGGCTATATCTCTGAGACTACTCTTCTGACCTTGTTGAAATTTATGTCATTAGAAAGGTATTTTTAAACTCTACAAATACGGTTAAAAATATTTTACTTTTTATTAACCCATTGTGGAATAGTTTAAAAAAAATTATTTTATAACCTCACTTTTTTCTTTAAAATCATTATTTTTCAAAAATAGACGGTAGTGTTTCTACATTTTTTCTACACACCGGTAATAGAGAAGATTTCAGGCTTTCTTTCAAGGTATAATACGGCTCCGTAGCCCTTGAAAGACCGGGGATATAAAAAGTTAAAGTTTTGTTATCAAACTTTCAACATAATATGTGGACATGGTTTTCATTAAAATATCAAAAATTATTTTAAAACAATCGCGAGATTTTACCGATTTTGCCACACATTTGTACCCCCCTGCCTGAGCCAAGGTGAAATATAAATTTAACGATTTTCAAAAATTTATTTTCATTTCGACGTTACGGAAATTTTACTCGAACCGAACATGTTACATATGTATCTGAACTTTGAAGGGCCATAACTCGGGAAGTATGGGCGTCTATGAAAATTGTTTGTTTTTTTTTTATTTAAAAATAAATTCTATACACCCCCTAAAAATTAAAAAAATTGCTCAATTGCCCCTAAAATAGAGTTGTTCCAAAAAGAGATTAAACAAAGGTCGCTGTTCCATATTTTCCGAAATATAGCCCTCCAAAACTTGAATATATAATCGGGCATAAGTCAGCCATTTATTATCCGATCTAGATGGAATCAGTACCATTACAAAGACCTTTTTAAACCTGTGCATAAACCTAAATCTGTGCATAAACATTTTTATTTATATTAAACAATTGGGGGCACATTAAAAAAAAGGAAATTTTTTAACCCCACTTTTTTTAATATAAATTTTTTTTTTCAAAAAATGCTCTATTATATTTCTTTTTTGGTAGGCTCGGATAATAGACCTAACCATATTTTAGGGTATAATATTCACCTATAACTCTTCAAAGACCGGAGATATTAAAGTTCATAGTATTTTTGTGTAATAAAGCTTTCTGCGTGGCTTAGGGATTTTCTCGTCTGGTGCGAGTCCAACACCCGCTTCGTGGCTTTGGCATAGTATTTTTGTGTTAAATCGCGTGATTTTTTACAATTAATTTTGGTGAAAAAAGTGGCAAATGTATTCAAAACTTTGTATTCAAAACTTTGAAGGGTTATTGCTGAGAATTATACAATAAAAAAGGCAAAAGTCTAGTCTATTATCGGAGTCTACCAAAAAAACTAAAAATTTTTTGAAAATAATAAATTTTTATTAAAAAAGGGAGGTTAACAAATATTGTTTTTTAATTAACCCCCAATAGAGTAATAAAAATAAATATGTGCATACACAGATTCATAGAATTTAGAAAGACCTTTGTAATGATACTCATTTCTACTAACTTTGATAATCTCTTTTAAAACTTTTGAACTGCGTGCAGACGCTTTTCTCGGTGGTGACATTTTGGTTTAGATCTGAGAGTTGGTGCTAAAGTAAATTTATTCCGAAGAATAATGCCATAATATTGATTAAAATAAAAGTAATTATTTAATTTTTTATAGAAAATATTAAATACTTATATTTTTGCGCAGCACTCCCTAGCAATTTGTTGGCGGAATTACTCCCAAAAGTTGTTTTCACATTCTTCATTTTATTGACATTTAGAATACCTATTTTGTTGCCGGGTAACAGTTTCCCTTTTTCGAAGTTCGTTTAGAATAAGGGGAAAGGGAAAAACTCACAGGGAGATTTTATTAGGAATAGGGGAACAGGGAATAGGGAAAAATCTTCCGGGGAATTGCTATAATTGCTATTGAGAATTGGGCTGTAAATATATTAAAGGCTTATTTGCAGATCACATTTTTTGATTCATATCACAAAAAAAGAAAAATTGCTTCGCCTCACAGGCTATGTTTAGCATTCTAGGTTTAATATTTCGTCACTATTTCTTGGGTTTTTGTTTTTTTAAACGTCGTTCGACATCTGGACATTTCTTTTCAATTGAATTTAAAAGTCCGAGCTTTATGGTGGCCAGACAAAAACATAGGTATGCGTACCCATAAATCATTGCTTTATAACTCGGGAAGTATGCTTACGATCGTTGTCCTGCTGGAAAATATATGTAACTGACATATTCGGGTATGTGATGGAAATCGATCGATTTAAATCGAAAACGATGTTCTTTTGTGCAAATAATGAATATCAACAAATTTATTCCACTTTTTCTGCCATTAAATGTCAAATCGTATTCGATTCGCATTTTCTGACGAAAATGGTTCAGTTGGTTCAGAATATTTTTATATTGGTGTTGGTCTATTCGACCATCTATGATGTGTATAGGACCAACGCCGTACCAACTAAAATGATTGTTTTTCTTTTTGATAGCAGCGCACAATTAATTTACGTAGTGATGGAGTGCATGACAGTTTTTGCCACATATGTATTTGTACTGAATTGAATTCTTAAATAGTAAAATGTTGGTTAAAAATAAAAAAATACAACTTACGTTGAAAATTATCTGCCCGCCCTCGGAAACACGGGTCACTACAGTTTTTGCAATTATGAGAAATTTTCAAAAGTTATTGTTGATATTTAGACATCCAACAATACTAGAGTATATTCTCACTCTTACCAAAAAAAAAAAAGAGAGACACTTTACAAGAAAGTTGTGAAAAGAAATGTGACTTTGAATTCATCGTTTCTAATTGTATGATCACCAATGTATGTTCACATTAAAAGGCTCGTTCACAATGATAACAGCAAGGCGTTCACAATGCAAGCAACAACTTTGTTCGAATAAGTTCGAAAAAACAGCTGACTGGCAACATTGTTTACATTATACAGCAGTATACATATTTGGGGATTGAAAACCATGGAGAATTGCAATACAAACGATAAAGCAACCAGTAAAAAATAGAAAGATTAATGTTAGACACGGACCTCAGATTTGTACCACTACCCGGAGCAAAAAGTATTAAGTTTTTTTTCTTTAGAAAACTTTTAAAATTTTTCTATAGAAGAGTTTTAACATTTTTCTATAGAAAAGTTGTCAAATTTTTCTATAGAAATGTTTTAAAATGTTTCTTTAGAAAAGTTTTAAAATTTTTCTATAGAAATGTTTTAAAATTTTTCTATAGAAAAATTGTAAAATTTTATAGAAATCTTTTAAAATTTTTCTATACAATTCTTTTAAAATTATTCTACAGAAATTTTTTGAAATTTTTCTATAGAAAAGTTTTAAAATTTTTCTATAGAAATGTTTTAAAATTTTTCTTTAGAAAAGTTTTAAAATTGTTCTATAGAAATGTATTCAAATTTTTCTATAGAAATCTTCCCAAATTTTTCTATAGAAATATTCTCAAATTTTTCTATAGAAAAGTTTTAAAATTTTTCTATAGAAAAGTTTTAAAATTTTTCTACAGAAATGTTTTAAAATTTTTCTATAGAAATGTTTTAAAATTTTTCTTTAGAAAAGTTTTAAAATTTTTCTATAGAAATGTTTTAAAATTTTTCTATAGAAAAATTGTAAAATTTTATAGAAATTTTGAAATTTTTCTATAGAAATGTTCTCAAATTTTTCTATAATTCTAAATCTCAAATTTTTCTATAATTCTATTGAAATATTCTCAAATTATTCTATAGAAAAGTTTTAAAATTTTTCTATAGAAAAGTTTTAAAATGTTTCTATAGAAAAGTTTTAACATTTTTCTATAGAAGTGTCTCTCTTTTTGATAACTCCCGCCTATATTTATTTTTTGACATTGTTGGAAAGCTCGTTCCAATACCTTTCACATAGAGTATTTCTTTGCTGATCCGTTAGCCCGTTGGGAGCCGGCAGCCGTTTTTAAATTTGTCACCCTACTATTTAAGAAAAATACTACTTATATCTTAAAATGGGTCCGACATCAATGTAAGTATCGGGAAATAAACGATAATATCCAAGACGTCAGGCTTTCTCCTCTGGGGTAGGTCCAACTCCGGCTTCATCATAGCCTTTTTGTGTTATAAAAGTTTCTGCGAGGCTTCGACCGGGCTTAGGGAATTTCTCCTCTGGCGTATGACCCACACTGGCTTCGCGTATTCGGCATAGTCCTTTTGCGATATAAAGATTTATGCGTGGCCTGAATTCTTGGCTATTATCGGGATATTTCCCAATACTTACCTTAATGTCGAACCCATTTTAAGATATTTATCTTTTTTTTAAGTAGGGTTAAAAATCTAAAAATAGCTGCTAAATCGCTATGGGTTAACGAATCTACGAAATATAGACGTTATTTGAAAGGTATTATAACGAGTTTTCCGACGTCGAAAAATAAAATATATATATCCGAACTTTGGAGACACAAAACTCGGGAAGTATGGACTTGGTTCAAAAAATTACTTCTTCTTTTTCTTAAAAGTTAATCGCCCTTATTACGGTTGTCGTCGTCGACGTCGTTTTATGTCAACATCACTTCGTGTCAACATCGTCGTCACATCAACGCTAGTTTGGTATTCTGTAACTGGCTTGGGACGACGTCGACTGTTTATCGATAACTTATTAAAAATGTAAACAAAGTGGTCAATCGTTGTGAATGAAAGCAGGAAGAAGAAGAACATTTTACATTTGTACTTCTATTATTTTATTTAATTTAGTAAAAGTTTTTCTAGTTCCTAAAAAGTGTTTAATTATCGTAACCATATGGACTCCGATTTGGAAGTTATTGCATGTAGACGCCCTATATCACCAGGTTAGGCGAATGGAAGCGGTGAATTGAGACGAGCTCTCCATGGAGGAACATGCAGTCTCTACTGGCCCCAGAACTGCATGTATTGGTGACAAGGACGTAATGCATCTTATTAAATTCACCATGGACCGACCATTCGGCTATCTTAAAGGATTTGAAGAGTACGTTTCGTTAGCGGCCGCTTGTTTGAAAGATATCAGACTAAAATTAAAAAGAGCAATTGCATGACTGACAGTGAAGATAAGCGTCACAACAACAAAACAGCCACTGCCTAGGCATTGCATCTACTGGTGGGCACTGGACACTGAAGACACCGAAGTCGGTAGTTCTAAGTGATCCCTGAGGGAACTCTATTCCAGCAGATAATTTTAATTAAGGGCAGTGACAGTGTTAATACCCAATATAATTTTCCACCAACTGTTTGTATCAGTTAAAATTATTAAAAATAAGGCCAATAAATTAGCATTGAAACGAACCCTTCGTTCATTGCATTTACCGGCAGACAGACAATTGCACTTACATACGTATAAAGTGGATCCTGTTCTGAAACACCTCTGCATACTCTCTTTGAGGGTTTCCGTCCTCCATTAAAAGTTGCGAACTAAAAATTTTAATTTGATAAACCATAATTCTAAAATAAAACTTGAAATTTCGTTAATTGAAAAAAAAATTGCGAATTTTCTTCAAGTCGTTATCAAAAACTGTGTCGACGGAAATAAAGTCGTTTCAATTTATTGCCGACGTCAATTCTAGTTACAAACATGGTACAAAGAAATGGTAGAACACTAGCCCAGCTGATTTGAAGTTTTTTTCTGGAGTGAGTATGAGTGGGTTTTTCTCTTATGTCAAAGTTTGTTTACATTTGTTTGTCTGCAACCCCCGTTCGCCAGCAACTGCTCTTTTTGAAATGTTTTCTCCGTAAAAATCACATAGAACACTTTCATAATATAAAATAAAACAATAATTTTCTAAATTACACTTTTTTCCAATTTTGATTGCTTTTTCATTATTTTTCAATCAGCTGACTTGACACAAAACAGACACCGAACAAAAACAAAATGCCTGTTGTTTTTGGCTTGTTGTATTTGTTGTCGTACTGCATCTACCATTATATTTCTACCATGACCAAATATGTATCGACAGTCGTCGTTAGTGATCGATAACGACTACACAAATAGCGATTTTCAACTGTCGTCACAATACGACGTCGTTTTATGTAGACGACGACAACCGTAATAAGGGTGAATACCTTACACCCTAAAAAATACAATTGGAGCTGTCATATATAACAAAAACGTAAACAACATTAGCTGTGTTCGAGTACTTTTCCAGTAAAAATTATCAAGTAACTAGTTTTCGGAGAGTAAGAATGATTTTGCTCTCTGAGTAAAAAATATAACAAAAAGTACGCGAACGACATCCAGTAAAAACTTGCAAGAAATAAGAACTTTGTATGTAAACAGCTGATATGCAATGTAAACATTGGAAGAACCAACAAACGCAATTCGAACAAAACATTAAAAATCACCAAAATTGTTTTCTTTTTCAACAGAAATACTTAAAGATTTATAACAAAACATTCAAAAATCACATTTTCTCTTAAAAACTAAAATTCCAATGATAAATTTATTATTTTATATTCTTTCAACGTCCTAATTTTGTTTGTTTACATAAAACATATGTTATTACTTGAATATTCTTACTGGCAAAAATTTCTCCAGTAAAAACTTGCAAGTTCTCTATCATCGAACTGTCAAAATAATCTCTCTCTTGCTCTCTCGTTAAGAAATAGTAATAATTTGTACAAATTATCCAGTACGCGAACAGACTTATTGTAACTTACTAAAACTACTCAATTTATTTATTCCGCTTGGTGTGCTAGCGAAAGGTCTTGAATTAAAGTCCTGTTTATTTGTTCAGAATAAAAATACTCTTCGTTCATCCCAATAGTTCGGACTTAAATTTAATTGAAAACAAATGGCCAGATGTATAACGACATTTAAAAACAAAAACCCTAAGAAATAGTGACGAACATTTTCGAAATAATAAGGCAGTTTGGGGAATCGATACCATCCTTGGCAGAAAGTATACAACGAAGATAAAAAATAAGGTCTACCCTACAAAGTATTAAACGTCTTTTGTATTATTTTATTATATTTTTATGTCAAATTTGGAATAAAATATTATTGTTGTCGTAGTTTCTAATTGCATGACCATCGACTTTTAGAGATCTATTAGAAAATGTATTTTCCCCTCTTCAGGAATATAGCTAGTTATCAAGATATTTGAAGAAAGTATATAAATAAGTGAGTTTTATAATACTAGATATTTTTCTTCTTAATTTTGGTTTTATGGAAGTAACGGCTACAAAAGTTTTTTTAAATAAAACAAAACCGGTTTTAGGTACCAATGAAATTCTTTATTCCTGTGAAAGTACGTTCGATGCCATTATGTATGGAACTCAATTTCTTTTGCATGGCCACCACGGACACGCTTGCAGAAGTCCAGACGCCGAACCCAATTTTCGACGGTTTTCAAGAATAAATCGGTCGATACTGCTGCAATTTCACGTTCGATATTCGTACGAAGTTCATCAATCGTCGCTGGCTTGTTGGCATAGACCATAGACTTGATGTAGACTAAGGGCTAGCACAAGTGAATGTTTCGGTTCATTTCATTCATCGTGCAAGATGTTATGGTGTGTGTGTAAGGCCGACGCCAGCAGCGGTTCGAGCCGTGCCATGTCTAAACGTAAACCCACTCGTAGTAGTCATTGCGACGCAACCGTCTAGTCATACGATGCTATGACTACCCAATGATTGGGTTGAACTGTGTTGTGATACGTGTTGTACCAGCAATCTATGTACATATGTCTGTGACTGTTTTGCTTTTATTTTATTGATTTACTTTAGTAACATAAAAAGGAATTCATTACATATGCAAATGTAATTTCTGTAGGAAAAGGTAATTTTTTAAGAAAATTTACTGTTTTACGAAAAAGCTGATTATTTAGGAATAGGAATGTTTTTTAAGAAAAGATAATTTTTAAGAAAAAGTACTTCTTTTTAAGAAAAAGTACTTTTGTTAACTAAAAATAATTTTTTAAAGAAAAGGTACATATTTTAAGAAAACAATTGAAAAATAATTAATTGCGATAATTTAAACATCAATATTCTACATTTTCCCTTTTTGATGTGTAAACATCTATACGCTGGGGGTAAAAATCTTTTTCACAATACATACAATCAAAAATTTAGAGTAAGATGTGCGATGTAATCGTTAACCAATCGTAAAGCGTTATCAAATCGGTGTGAGCTATGTATGAGTGTATTAGTGTAATCATACGCTGCATACAATATACTCAACACCATCTAGTGTGCAATAGTAGCTACTAATTTTCACAAATTGTCGTACATTATGTTATCGTAGTCAAATGAAAACAAATAAATAAAATGAATACAAAAACATTTAATTTTAATAACTTTTAAAAAGATTTTTTGCACTTTCAATAAAAAATTTACTGAAACAAAGCAAAATAAGGAAAACTAAAAACTAAACTTGTCAAACTATAAGTCTTCTTCGTCTTTGAGATTGTCATTCATACTTAACAGCTGCATATAAGCACCATCTAGTGTGCAATAGTAGCTACTAATTTTCGAAAACCATTGCTGTAAAATAACTACATGCATTACATTTCAGTAAACAGCTGATTAATAACTTGTCAACCGCAACAAATACAAAATAATAAAATATTTTACAAAACACCAAAAAAATTATAACTCAGAACATAAAACAACACAAAGTGTATCAAAGCTGAATGGAGGTAATGTTAATTCTTATAAAATTTCTATTAGATTCCAATATAAATTAAGATTATAACATATCTTCATTACGTACTGTTGTCTTACACTGAAGCTGGTGCACGACAATTGGGTAAAAATCTCCATCTCATGCCAATTATTATGGGTGGAGATTTTAATACAAATTTTGCAAACCCACAGTCGCAAACTTTATCAAAATTTTTGTTTGGCGTTTTCCACTTGCATATGAGCAATTCTCCACAAACCCCCACAACTAACAATTCCTCTACTATAGATGCAGTTTTCCATAGATTTTTAAATACAATCGAGTCAAAAATTTAAATATGTATCTTATTTTAGTTACAATAAGCCAATATTAACTATTTGTACTTAAGGCATTTACCATAGATGGGCACTTTGCAGTACTACTAAAATTTCAGTAAAAATAATTCTTTAACTAGTAAATTTTTACTGATTACTAAAATCATGATGAGGTGCATTGAATTTTCAGTAATCAGTAATTCCCGATTACTGATTATTATGAATACGGCCCTATGATTTTACTGGTAATGCAAATTAAATTTCATTATCAGTAAAAATTTACTGAATTTTTTCAGTAATCAGTAAATTTACTGCTTACTGTAATTTTTAATGCAGTACATACATATATACTTACAATATTGATTAATTAAAAAAATATACTAAAAGCATAAGTACTTCCAACTTAAAAAAAATTTTCATTACTAGATGTTTACACATCTCCCCTGTGATCGGACTCACATTATTTTTTTAATTACAATCGTGCGCACACAAATCAAACGTTAGAATAACATAAATTCAGTGTGGGCGACAAAACGTCATCCATACAGTCTTGGATGAGTGGCCGTATGTACCATGCAACACTCAAGTAAAACGATTCATGTTCGAACACGTTGGATTGATTTACTTGAGTCGAACGTAACATTGCCGTCTAATTCTATGTATACCAAGTAGTAACATGCATGACATGACAATGTATTAGTGTCACACAAATCACAACTCAATCAATTCATCTCGCGCTAGCCTTTAATGTAGACCTACAGGAAATAATCTAACGGCGTCAAATCGCACGACCGAGGCGGCCAATCGACTGGGCCATTTCGTGAGATAACACCTTCACCAAACTTGGTTTCCAATAAATTGATTGTGGCATTCGCCGTGTGGCTTGTGGCGCCGTCCTGTTGGAACCACATGTACTCCAAGTCCATATTATCCAATTTGGGGCCAAAAATATTCGGTTATCATTGAACGGTAGCGATTCGCATTCACAGTAATGTGCCGGTCTTGATCATCACGGAAGAAGTACGGCCCAATGACGCCGCCGGCCCCTAAACCGTAATTTTTTCGGGATGCAGTGATGACTCATGGATTACGTGTGGATTGTTGTCTGACCAATAACGCATATTTGGCTTACTGACGAAGCCATTCAGCCAGAAATGAGCCTCATCGCTGAAGATGATTTTCCGACGAAAATCCGAATCATTTTCAAGTTGTTGCTCAGCCCAATTCACGAACATACGACGCTTATGGTGGTCAAGCGGCTTCAGTTCTTGCGTCAATTTGATCTAGTAAGGATGTAGGCCAAGATATTTTCGCAAAATTCGCCACAACGACGTCACAGAGATGACCAACGCTTGAGAACGACGTGTGAGAGACACATTTGGGCTTTCTTGAACTGAAGTCTCAGCGGCAGCAATAATCTCGACACTACGGGCACTTCTTTGTCTCACTGGCACGGGAACATTTTGTACTGTGCCTGTGGATTCAAATTTTTCCACTAGACGCTCAATTGTTGATCTGGTAGGACGATTATGACGACCATAAATTGGACGTAGCGCTCTTAAAGCTGAGGCCACTGACTCAAATTTCGGTAGTAAATTTTAATAATTTCGACTCGTTGTTGGCTCGTATATCTTTCCATGATGAAATGACAAACCTTACTGAAGAGAAATGTCAAAAGAGCGGGAAATATGGCGTCGTTTGCTGTCCCTATCGATTTACTTTTGTAGCGTCTCTGTTGGAAAACCCTTTAATTCTGTAATACAATACAAATTCTGAAGTGGTGTTTCTAATTGTACCCATTTCTGGGTACAACATTCTGACGAGTAGTACGCCTACAAATAATACAAACAATTTCAATTATTTTTTAATTATTTTTGTTTATTTTATAAATAATTATTTTATATGTTTGAAAAAATATCATAAAAAAACATAAAAACATAATATATATATAATATGGATAACAGAAATACATTTTTTTGTTTTACTTTAAATTATACTTTTTAGCGATTGTGTTTAATAAAAAAAATTAAATTTTTAAAATTACATATATTGCTTTATATAGATTTCAATCGATAAAAACAAGGTGTATCAAAAGAAAAAGGACAAATGAATTTAAAAGCTAAATTTAAAAAAAAAATCTAGAAAATAAAAGACAATTTAAATTCATTAACTAACGAGACAAGAGACTTTTCTCAAATACCTTTCGAGAGGAGGAAGGACAAAAATAGTTTTTGTTCAAATCTTTCCTATTAACAATTTACAAAAAAAAAAAACAAAATAAAATAGAGATTTTTTTTTAACGATAATGACGATTTTTTTTGTTTGTGTGACAACTTAATTTTAAGGCATTTGGGAGTGGAACTTTGCTTTCTTTACTCAGCAAAAAACACAAAATTTTCTTTTCTTTTCCATTGTTAAAAAAAAAAAACAGAAAAATAGCGTAGATGTAAAACCATGGGAAGGTGGTAAAATAGTATAACGACGACTTAGACATCAATTTGGAAAGGTGATCCGGGAATATGTTCATCACCCCATTTGACTATTAAAATATATTGGCCACGATCGCGTACCATGTAGCTGACATTGTAGTTGTTGCGTCCAGTGTGTTTAATGCTGAATTCTTCGCAGGGACCTTTGGGGCCATACATACCCACATAAAGGATATTATTGCCTAGAAAAGAATAGTCAAGAAATTAGTTAATTTATCACTCCACTAAATGTGCGTCTTATATCAACTTACCAGCATCTGTGCCACAAATAGTAAAGGTGTTAGTTTTACCCATGAAGGCCTTCTTCAAGCCCATACCCTTGGATGTCACCAGAGAAGCATCCGATTTGAAGGCAGGCATTACAACGCCGGTGTGCTTGCCACCCTTAGCGACCTTTTGCACGGTGTCTACCACAACGGTAGAGGTTTCTTGAGCACCTTCATCGGCCAGTTTGTCACCTACGGCGAAAAAATGACGAAATTAATACACAATTCTGACTTCCACCTTCTTTTCCTATTTCCCCTTACCTTCACAGCTAACCTTGAAAGGTGAACCAATGATGTGGATATGATTGTATTTCACCGATATGTAATGATCACCAGGCAACAATGGTGTGTAGCGGACTTTGTAACCTTCCTCGACCTCAGTACAATCCATGGCCACCTTGGATGGACCATCAATGGCTACGGACAAAGTACCAACACCAGCATTGCAGGTATTAATAATAAAATCGGCCTTGTGACCGGTCTTAACCAATTCCAAACCGGGCCCAGTGGCATGGACAGCGGCGGGATCGGCAACATCCTTACCGACCTTGATGCGGAAGGGTGATCCGGTAATATGAACACCGTTGAATTTAACATGGATGGCATGAATACCATTCTCACGTGGATAGAAACGTACCGAGGTCATTTCGCTGTCGATGGCTTGGATGAAACAATCATCATCAGTACCCGAAGGAGCTACAATCTTGGCATCTAAATCACCCTTGGCGCCGTTCTTGCGTACCAGGAATTGGTAGGGGGCATCAGCTTGGATGTTGCCCTCGGGGAACTGTTGAACCTCCAATTTGTGGGCATCACCGGCATCAGGAGAAATGTAGACCTTGAAAGGCGAGTCAGGAATATGGCGATCGTTGAACTTCAAGCCAACGCGATACTCTCCAGGTTCATTGACTTTGTAGGCTACATCGCAGGAACCGTCCTTGCGATCCTTGAATTCAATTTCAGCCTTGCTGGGACCTTCAACGGATATGGCCAAGGAGCCACCACCAGCTTCACGGGTCCACACATTGAATTCACTAGGCAAACCCACCACACCGCGTTCCAAACCAGATCCGCCAGCCTTAACCAAATGACTACCGAAATCATGCAGGGGACCAACGGTGAATTGGAAAGGAGAGCCGGGAATGTGCATCTCCTTGTAACGGACAGAGACAGTGTGGACACCCAATTCCTTGGGGATGAAATGGACGGAGTAGAGGCCATCTTCGACTTCTTGGATTTCAGCATCTTCAGTTACATTGCTGGGGGAAGTGACACGAGCAGCTAAATCGAATGATGTGATGCCGGGCATCTTGAAAGTCAATTTGCATTTGCTACCGATTTCAGTCACTGGAACAGCGTCTCTTTCACGTTGGATCTTCTCGCGCTTGCGGTTGCTGCCCTCGCCGGCAACCTTGACAGTGAAGGGTGAACCCTCAACATGGTGATCGGCAAACTTCAAGTTGACAATATAATAACCAGGTTCAGTTGGTTTGTACGAGATGTTCAAGGTACCGTCATCCTTATCGGTACATTGGATTTCAGCCTTGCTGGGACCTTCAATGGATACGGACAAACCACCATAGCCAGCATTGCGGGTATCAACAGTGAAAATATTCTCGGTGTGCGTCTTGCCTTCCTTCAAACCACTGCCGGACACCTTAACCTTCTTGGCATCACCGACCTCACGTTCCATAACGGTGACCTTGAACGGTGAGTTGGGAATATGTTTGCCCATACGCTTAACCGACACCATATGCTCACCAGTCTCACGGGGTGTAAACGAAATGCCGATATTTCCTGTGGGCATGCGTTTCAAGAAGCATGGCTCCTCCAAACCGCTGGGAGCTTGAATGGAAGCATTTAAGGCGCGCAAATCATCATCGGTAATCTCACCGGGCATAGTGACTTCAGAGCAGGAACCAACAGAGATTTGATTACGTTTGCGACCCTCACCAGTGACCTTGGCCACATAGGGGGAGCCCTTGATGTGCTTATCACCGAAGCGAACAGCAACGTGATACTCGCCAGGGGCAGTGGGAAGATATTGGACGGAGACAGTACCATCTTTGTTGTCGTGGTAGTTGATCTGTAGAGAGAGCGAAATAAAAGAAAGAAAATTTAAATAAAATAATGTGTTTAACTCAGACTGATCAATAGAAAATACAAATTCACTAATTTTATTTTATAAATATAAAATATTGAATTTTAAATATTGAAATATAATTGTATAATAAATGAAAAAACATCCAATATAAATGTTTCAACAAGTGCAATTCCGCAACTTCTTATTTGAGATTAAAAGGTAGCGGTCGTATTGTCCTCAATAAATGTTCAGATCCGAAAGAAGATGCCGGGTCCTCCACCACGATATCGCGACGCAGGGTGGTTCCAAAGTCAAATTAAATTAGTGGCATTTGCGGATCAACTGTTCAATGGACTACTACCGATCAGATTTCAAAAAAGTAGGTGAGCTGTGGACAGGTACTGGACTGATGAGCTGTGGCCAGCAATTGTTCGGAGGGAAGTCTCCCAATCTAGACGCAAGGCAAATGCCTGGATCCCAGCCAATCCACGTCGACGTTGAAACGATAGAGTACATTTATAGGGATAGCAATCTCGAACTTCCAACACGCAGCTTAAATATCTGTGGATTAAAAGAAGCAGATGGTGTGCGTAGACACGCGAAGTTCATTCTGAACAACGAGTCACTGCCTCTTCTGAAACTAACCGGAGATGTGGAATCGTTTGGTTTTGGATAGCTAACCCTTGAGATTTATAAATGGGATCAAGAACATGAGACTATTTGAATTATATCGAGTGGAAGCGAGGCAATACCACAATATGGAGATTTGCGAAAGTGGAATAATTATCAAGAGGCTATGGATAGTATATCGACTGTGATCGGGATTGTACGTGAAGATGACGATGGAGACATGTTAAACCCTTAGGGTTGCCCTTTATCCAACACCGATCTGACCAAGAATGTGGTTGCTTTTCAACACACAGCCAGGCCCGTCGCGAGGGTGGGGCAACCGGGGCATTTTGTCCCGGGCGCAGCGAGTTGGAGGGCGCTGCATGTTCGCCGGCTAAATTTTTTTTTTTAATTTCTACAAGCAATTTATTCAATGTGACGGTTCTCATTTCTGCAGCTGTTTTAATTGTGAACAAGAAAATTAAGACCAATCTCCACAAATTAATCTCAAATGTAAACAAACACCAAAGAAAGGGTCTGTAGACGTTCATTTGTATTTAGCAGCTAACATGTTTGCAATCAATTTTCAACCAGGAATGAAAATTTTTTCATTTGTTTCGTTTTTTAAACTACTATTGCAGTACAACACTGTGCTCTCTTTCTAACTCTAATATATACCTACTTAACACAGCAGTATTGATGAATATCACTGAACATACCACGAATATCAATGAAACGAAATTAGATAAGGGTTCAACTGATTTGGTACAATTGGTATTAAAAACGTACAGTTTTGGAAATTTGATGGTACAATTGAAGAAGTTTCGTTTTTCATCCCTGTGTCTGAATTGCCACCACTGAAAGAGAAGAAGCACCTGTTTATTATTGAACAATTGTCAGCAATAAGTCGACGAATTTTAATTGAAAGTGCTTTGAGCTTTTGTTACGATAATAAATTTCGCGGTAATATGTCTCAAAAATTTTCGGGAGCAATGGGACGAAAACGAAGACAGGAACTTGAGAAATCTCGTGAAAAAGTTGTGGAGAAAATGCCGAACCTGTCGCAATTTTTCAACAAAATACAGGCTCCTTTGCAGACTCACGAAGCAGCAGTTATCGAATGTGGTCATGACACAAATAATCCAACTGACAACGAGGATCTTGTTGACAACCAGGACAATCGCGATCCTTATGAAAACAGCGCAGGAATGGTCACAGCAGAAAGCACCGCAGACGAGATAAAAGGTTCTGACCATGACATTGTAAGTTCTCTTGTCACAAATGATCCATCAACTTGGCCTGAACTTTTAACAGGCCCCGAGCGTGATCAATTAGTATTAGCAGGGCCTCATTACGGATTTTATCAATCTAATAAAGATTACCCACGGACTTCTCAATCTCGGCATTTTTCAAATGAATACCAGTTCCGTTGCGCAGTAAATGGCGAGAGGATTCACCGTCGTTGGCTTATGTATTCTCAAACTAGCGGTTCAATTTTCTGTTTCTGCTGTCGTCTGTATGCCATAAACTTAAAGTCTCAGCTTGCTAAAAAATCTGGATTTAACAATTGGAAACATGTTCAAGAACGATTGATTTCGCATGAGACTTCACCGGGTCATTTTAAATGCATGGCGCAATGGACAGAGGCTCACTTGCGGCTCTCCACAAATTCAGCAGTTGATCAAGAGCTGATAGATCAAGTTCGGAGAACATCGGAACGTTGGCAAGAAATATTAAAACGCATTGTTGAAATTATCTTGTTCTTGGCGGAGCACAACATCGCCTTCCGTGATTCTTCGTGCAAGTTATTTACGTCAAACAATGGGAATTTTCTCGGCCTAGTACAGCTCTTGGGTAAATTTGATAGCGTAATGATGGAACACCTTCCACCCTTCATGGAGATGGAGCGGGGACACTCCGTTCACATGTTAAGCCCTTCAATTCAGAATGAGTTTATCGGTCTTATGGGAAGGCAGGTAAAACTCAACATTGTCAAGAAAATAAAACGAGCCAAGTATTTCTCCATTATTATGGACTGCACACCCGATGCAAGTCATCAAGAACAGACCTCATTGACTATTCGTTATGTAGATGAAGACCCAGCTCCAGATGGACCGATTAGGGTAGAAGAAAGTTTCATCAGTTATAGAATAGTCAAGGAGTCGACTGGTGAGTCCCTAAGTAACTTGCTAATTGATGAAATAACAGACTGTGGCCTAAATATGGAAGATTGCAGAGGTCAAGGTTATGATAACGGTGCAAATATGAAAGGAATTCATAAGGGAGTTCAAGCTCGGATACTAGAAGAATATACATTAGCAACGTTTATTCCTTGTGCTTGTCATAGCCTCAATTTAGTTATATCCGATGGAGCCAAGTCCTCGGTCAAGTCAGTTTCCCTTTTTGGCATTCTCCAAAGATTATTTGTCATGTTCTCCGCATCTACAAAGCGTTGGTGCATCATAAGTGATCATGTTAAGGGTCTCACTTTAAAGCAAGTTTGTGCAACTCGATGGGAAGCTCGTATCAATTCAATAACCGCTGTGCTGTATCAGTACAGTGAGATTCTGCAAGCGCTACTCGAGCTTTCAGAGACTGTTGACGATCCCCAGATTTCGTCCGAGGCCCAATCCTTAATAACACATTTCGAAGATTTTTCGTTTTTGGTCTGCTTGAAGATTTGGCATACCTTATTATTCCAGGTCAATCTTGTCCGTAAAACTCTCCAAGGCAAAACCGCAGATGTTTCATTAGCTGTAACTCAAATTGAAAAATGTATCCAATTTGTTGATAATTATCGAGAGAACGGGTTCAGTCAATCCATTACAGATGTTAAAGATATAGCTGAGAATTCGGGAATCATATGTGACTTCCCAAAAAAACGACATACTAAGAAGAAAAAACTATTTTCTTATGAAAGCACAGATAACTACGAAGTCACGCCTGAAAAAGAATTTTCTCGAAACGTATTCTACCCTCTGATAGACACTGTATCTACATCCCTCAAAGTTCGATTCAGTCAACTTAATGAACACAAAAAGAAATGGGGTTTCCTATTCAACCTAAACAACCTCCCGGGGAATGATCAATTAAAGATGTGTAGCCAGGAACTTCAGAACCATCTGACGCGTGAAGGTGTTTCTGACATTAACGGGACCGAACTATACAATGAACTGCAACACGTCGGCTTAATTATTGATGAAGAAATGAAAAAAACCCAAGCGACACCACTGAAAATTTTGAATTCCATAAAGAAGAGTGACCACCAGGACTTATTCACTAACCTCTGGATAGCTTTTCGAATTTTACTTACGATACCAGTCACGGTAGCTAGCGGGGAGAGAAGTTTCAGTAAACTGAAACTTATAAAAAACTACTTGAGGTCGTCAATGTCCCAAGACCGATTGGTTGCACTAGCAACTTTATCTATTGAAAATGAGCAAGCTAGAAAATTAAATTTTGAAGAATTGATCAAGTCTTTCGCAGATAGCAAAGCGAGAAAAATTAGATTATAATATTGAATAAATGTACTATTTTTCAACTTTCGAAAAGTTAAGCTCCCAACCCCCTATCTTGCTCCAATAGATAAAAAAACAGACTGTACAAAATTTCAGGTTAATTGGGTAAGTTTAAGGCGACCCGCAAAAGGTTTGAAGTTGTAGCATAAAATTTAAAAACCCTAAAATTTCAAAAAAAAAATCCTAAAAACTAACGACTTAGTTTATTTAAAATTTGGAATAAGTTAAGTCGTTTATTTTTAGGATTTTTTTTTGAAATTTTAGGGTTTTTAAATTTTATGCTACAACTTCAAACCTTTTGGGGTCACAAATGTTATTTAAATATGTATGTTTTTCTTTCAAATCAATAAAATATCTTTATTTTGAAAAAATATTTTTTGAATGGGGGGGAGGGGCGCACGAACTCAGTTTGTCCCGGGCGCCACATTAGCTAGCGACGGGCCTGCACACAGCTGCCAGTTTTGACACATGTGAAGACGAATATTACTGTCTACCCAATGTGTCATATGAAACCGTTACGAATTCGAGACGAATTTGGAAATGCGGGAACGGAAGTCCGTATTCGAATTCGTTTTCATAACGAATTCGTTTTCGTATGAAATTCCTCTCGAAACCGCGAATGGATTTTTGTACTTTTTCGGATCGGTGTCGAACTCGTATCGAACTTCATATTCGAATCCGTTTTTTGGAAATAAAATTACGGATCCGACAAATCGCAATTTCACTGACTCGCTTTATTATGTTTTTACGGACTCGGTAACGGGTTCGAGACGGAGCCGCCAAATCGCAATTTCACTGTTTCGCTTTTTATGTTTTTACGGACCCGTAACGGGTTCGAGACGGATCCGCCAGATCAATTTCACTAATTCGCTTTTTATTAATTTTACGGACTCGCAACGGGTTCGAGGCGAATCCGCCAAATCGCAATTTCACTGATTCGTTTTGTTTTTACGAACTCGTAACGGGTTCGAAACGAATTCGAGAAATAGCATTTCGCATTTTTATGATTTTACGGACTCGTAATGAGTTCGAAACGGTCCGCATCTATTTTTGTGCACATTGGGTTGCTACGAACAGGATGTGACGGTAGTGGAGAGACCAACTAATGTTAAGGTTTCTTCAGACCAACATCTATCATAGTAAAGTGACATCTGCCACTTGAGGCCTTCGTTTTGCAACAGACAAGCCAGATGTGGCCCTAATCCAAGAGCTCTGGGCTATTAGTGGCACGGTTTGTGGACGGTTGAAAGACGAAGTGACACAAGATAATGGGTACACACTGTGTTTGCATTCACAGAGATTTCATTGACGCTAGAAATTATATACATACATAGTATCTTCTTGCTATTATCGCCAATCGGTAGGGATAACATTGCGGTCAGCGTAGACCTGAACAATCCCAGGATATGGTTGGTTGCATCGTATATGCCCCAGGAAGAAAAGGGATTACGAACATCTGCCCCAAGGAAAAATGACACAGTGCCATTAACAGCCATAAGACGTCTTATAGCGTAGGTACACCATGATTATGGGCGCGAATGAATACGTACACCCATTACGAGTTAGTCCCGACACTAATGTCTTCTCAGATGTCTATCAAGTCTCATCATCAGAATTCATGAACTCAACATCTGCCACGGATTGCCGTAGATCTCTTGACGAGATACCTCAGCAGTACATATTCACCCTGTATGGGTGCCAGTGGACAGGGTACGGGAGAAGGGACACAGTGCCATTCCGGGGGAACGGAATTACTTGGTGGGTTTAATATTAAAGTTATGTAGGTACAATATCACAGTGCAACACGAAAAAATATAACCATATACGGACACCACTACGTGATAAAAGACCAAAAAAATAAGACCCCTGTCTCCCAGTTTTGCCCAAAGTCCTCCAGGTTTTTTATATGGGCCCCCAAAGAAGTGGGGCCTCGGTGTCATTTTTGCAAAAAGTGATCATTTTCTCAAGCTCATATCTTGCAAACCGTTCGGAAAAAATTGTTAACATATAAAATAAAAAAAAATTCATCTTCAAAGTCAAAATCGCGAAAAAATGAGCGAAAAATCGCCCAGAAAGGGTTTTTTTTTATTTTCCGCTTTTACGAACAAATTTACTTTACGAAAAATGCGCCAATTTTCTTTGGCCTGGTAGGGCTCACAGCGCTGATTAAAACCCGAAAGTTTTTTAAGGAGGCCGATCCAAATTTTTGAGATATAGGCCTTTATAGCTTGAGTATATAATCGCTTATATCTCACCCATTTCTTATCCGATCTCGTTGAGATGGGTATCATTGAGAAGACCTTTGAAACGCGATAAATCTGTATATAAATATGTTAATTTTTATTAACTTATTGGGGCAAATTAAAAAAAAAAGATTTTTTAACCTCACTTTTTTAATAAAAATCTGGTTTTCTCAAAAAAACAGCCCTAGTAAACTTATTTCTTCCTAGACTCAGTAAAAGACAACACTCCTAGCTTTTTTTTAAGGTATAATACTCCGCATTAACCCTTCTAAGACAAGAGATAGTGAGGTTTTTCTAACAAAAGTACTTTCTGGGAGCTAAAATTTCGCTTAAAAGCAATTGAAGTGTAAGAAAATAAGCGATTTCTTAAAAAAAATTTTGATTTCCAAACCATTGAACGTAAATAATTGTCAGTGAGGAGGCCGAGTGTGTGAGTGCACTGTACCTTCACTGATAGTAAGTGGATTCTAATAAAAATTCTCAAACTTGCCGGGCCCAAACTATCAAACAACTACCTGGAAGCAAACATCTGCATTCAATTCACATAAAAACAACCCAAAATATAAAATTTTTTCATTTCAGGTATGTTGGTGGAGTCACAAGATCACCCTGTATGATGTTAATGAAGTATCTGAAAAAGAAATAGCTGATGATGGAGGGCAGTCTGGAAGTAACGTGCCTGTGGACACCATAAGTTCTGAATCAGAGTCAGATTCGGACGACGATTTGGATCCACAACTTAAGAGAGTGCGATTTGCAAGTCCAGCGCCATCAACATTATAAACATAATACGAATATTTTTTTTTATAATTTTTGTAATAGATAGCATAGTATTGTAGTGCCATCCCTGCTGAGACTACTAATCCCTACAACACTGAATCATTATTACTAAATATCCATGCTACTACTCTTTGTTACAACCCTAACTCTAAATGTCAACCCATACCACCTAAGGACTAAGATTAATAAAATCAGTAATAGTATAACAATGAAACCTGCAACGTGCCTTTTCACTTACGGGAGAAGGCTTTATAGTATCCCAACCATAGAGTAAATTTATAGTAGAGCCGCCATTTGTCTCATCTGACGTTTCCTTTCACACTCTTCGTGATGCGGTCGGTGTGATAGAGAGATGTTTGACGAAAAGTGATATACACCAGGTGGAATTACAATAACTTCTTGCTTTAATTTTTCATGCCATTTTGGTGAAAAACTGTGAAATTTAAATGTGTTTTAAACTTTTTTATTGACTGTTATTGTTAGCATACATTTGTGTTGTATTTAACACAATAATTTTAACACACAAAACGAAATACCGTTGTTGTTATTTTGTTCGTTGTTTTGAACCATTGCCTGTATCTGGTATTAGTAAAGCAATTCTTTTCAACATCAAACGTATACATCACACGAGGACAAATGTCAGACATTTGGTGAGTGCAAGATTTTCTCTACCCATATTTACTCTATGATCCCAACGGTGTTAAGAATCATTCCTAGGAAGTTCATATGTTCCAGAAATTTGTTTATTGAGATCTTACGATCATTCTTGTAATTGATTGTTTCCTTGAGTTTTGAACGGTTTGCTACCTATGGACCTGAACAGTGGAAAAAAGGTAAAAAAAATTGAATTTTTTAAAGTTTTTTGCGATTTTGACTTTGAAGATGAAGTTTTTTTTTGATTTTATATGTTTACAATTTTTGTTCTTTATGACAAGAGCTACAACTTTGCCTCAGAGAGTAAATCAAAATTCCGAACGGTTTGCAAGATATGAGCTTGAGAAAATGATCACTTTTTTGCAAAAATTACACCGAGGCCCCACTTCTTTGGGACTTCTCGAGGACTTTGGGCAAAATTGGGAGACAGGGGTCTTTTTTTTTGGTCTTTTATCACGTAGTGGTGTCCGTATATGGTTATTTTGCCATGACCTAAAAAATTACACACTGTGTATTTAATGACCAATAAAAACAAATAAAAGACAAGCGATTACCTTACATGCTCCACAGGAACTGGAACATATTGGCATGATCCTATCGACTTGTTAGCATGTCCTGTGTGAACGATGCTCCTGTATCAGATTGTTCACGCATAAGTCAAATCTGATCCACAACGGATAATAGGAGATATATGAAAGTTTTGCCTCGATATAGCCCCAATGTGTTAATGCTTGTGCTAGTTTTGATGAAATACTGTCTGATTGGAAATCATGCGGCGAGATCTAACTTCATGGCAAATGACTTTTGCAGAATGTGTTACGATGAGGAGAATGTATTGAGCATCTTTACTGCACATATCCAGAACTACCCAGCAAGAGGATGGTTGCTATGGTATCTTTCTTCTTTAGGGACCTGGGGTAATTGACTCATTTGAGCGTTGATAGGAATTTGAGCTTTATGCAGCAAACTAAAATGATCTAATGTGGTACCAGTGCTTAATCTATTTAGCTGGTGTTATTAGATTATACTAAAAAGTCTAAGTGAGTCGTTTGTCGTATCGACTGGCCCCAAAACCTAACCTAACCTACAAGTTCAGAAGAAACCGACAAATGCGACTACATGGACGATACAGGAAACTGTTGGCGATTTCGTTTCTGAGAAAAAAATGCATAATAGGGAAAGGTCCAACCCAACTTGAAGGTTTTTCTGTCATTTTGTTTGTGTTATTTGCCCTCGCTAAGCTACGATAATTTCTCTACCTTATGTAGATGTCGCAAGGGTAATTTAAGCGACTTCAGTTAAATTCGCTTACCTTCTCAAACAAAGTGGTAAAAGTTTTAGTTAAGCGGGAATAAGCAAAACTACCATTTGTATTGGTAAACTTTCGAACAGTCTGTACGAAGAGTCGCTTAAAATTTCTTAAATTCATATACACTGGTCGAATAACTTAGTTAAGCGAGGAAATAAAGACATGCTAAAAAAGCGTACAGTTGTTGTGAGATACTATGTTAGTTTCCCACCCTAAAAAAGGCACAACTTTAAAGGGGCGATGGCAACATTTTTTAAATGTCGCTTCATACATGGGCAACATTATTTTTTAGAAACGAAATCAGTATATGTGTTTTTCTGCCTACCACCCGAAGACAGAATATGAAGAACAATTTGGCAAATTAGAAATTGCTTCGATGGCAATAGCTGTGTTCGAGTACTTTTCCAGTAAAAATTATCAAGTAACTAGTTTTCGGAGAGTAAGAATGATTTTGCTCTCTGAGTAAAAAATATAACAAAAAGTATGCGAACGACATCCAGTAAAAACCATAGATTAATACTTATAGTAGATCTACTAGTTCTCCCACCAAATTTATGACATTTGGCCTGGTGTGATATTTACGTTTGATGCTGAAACGAGTTGCTATACTAATACCAGATAGAGGCAATGGTTCAAAACAACGAACAAAATAACAACAACGGCATTTCGTTTTGTGTGCTAACAATAACAGTCAATAAAAAAGTTTACAACATATTTAAATTTCACAGTTTTTCACCAAAATGGCATGAAAAATTAAAACAAGAAGTTATTGTAATTCCACCTGGTGTATATCACTTTTCGTCAAACATCTCTCTATCACACCGACCGCATCCCGAAGAGTGTGAAAGGAAACGTCAGATGAGACAAAGGGCGGCTCTACTATAAATTTACTCTATGGTAAAAACTTGCAAGAAATAAGAACTTTGTATGTAAACAGCTGATATGCAATGTAAACATTGGAAGAACCAACAAACGCAGTTGGAACAAAATATTACAAATCACCAAAACTGTCTTCTTTTTTAACAGAAATACTTAAAAATTAATAACAAAGAGTTCAAAAATCATATTTTCTCCTAAAAACTAAAATTCCAATGATTAATTTATTATTTTATATTCTTTATACGTCCTAATTTTGTTTGTTTACATAAAACATATGTTTTAAAATAAATGTTATTACTTGCAAATTCTTACGGGCAAAAATTTCTCCAGTAAAAACTTGTAAGTTCTCTATCATTGAACTGTCAAAATATTCTCTCTCTGGCTCTCTCGTTACTGGCTTTTTGGAGTAAACGAACACTATCAAGTAAGAAATAGTAATAATTTGTACAAATTATCATGTTCTCGAATACACATAATAGCTCTGTTGGATTACTCGAAAATTTGTGCAAATTTTTACTGAATCGTGTTCGTTTACTCCAAGAGTCCAGTAAATGAAAGACCAGAGAGCGATAATTTTGACAATTCGATGTTAGAGATTTTGCAACCTACAAAAATTTGCAAGATAAAACAGCTGTTTAATGTAAACAAACAAAAGTTAAAAATAAATTAACAACGGCCGAAAAAAGTACAAATGTATTTTCTAATATTTTATTTCATATATCACCGAAATTTATAAAGAAAATGCAGTGGTATTCAGTGGTATTCAGCAAATTCTGATGTACCCACGACGTCATAATTGGACAACTGTGGCAGTAGATACATATCGCACCTGTTCCACAAAAGTGTAACAATTCAAAATTTCTAAATTTTCGTTTTTTGCAAGAAAACAACACACTGTGGTCATCTCTACCCACTGTAAAAATCATCTATTATTTTGTCTCCTCTTTCGTCAAAAAAACCGTTATGATTCTCTCTTTGTTTTCAGAATAACTTTTTTAGACTCAACTAAAGAGTAACACTTTTAGTTGTCTCTAAATGTTTAAGCAAATCGGTTTGTTTTTTATCATATAAAGAGTAACATTTTTAACGCAAACGACGCTTTTATTCTTTTTAATGATAATTTCTTACAATAACATATTTTTTTCTTGAAATATATCATCAATAAATATTAACGGAAACAGTTTTTCGTCTCTACTGAAAATTTTGAAATTTTGAGTTGTTACACTTTTGTGGAACAGGTGCGATATGTAATGCAACTACAAGCCAAAAAGTATGTAGCAAAGGATGTATCTAACAACGGGCCTATTCGGAAATGCAACAACTGTTGCAGATGCTTGTTTGTTGCGCATTTTGTTTGCAATTACGGTCTCAAAACACCTGCAAAGTTGTCAGATGATGCATTTACGAACGTGGTGCGCATCTGTTGCAGAGCAGTGATGCATTTTCGACAAGGCCCTACATCAGCTGTTTCCTTGCAAATTTTTATTGGAAGTCGTCCGCGTAATTTTTGTGCAAATTTTCATAAATAGAGTTAAATCGTTATTTCTCCCTCAAAAGTAGAATCTTGCAAATGTTTGCTGGGAAAGTAAACGAACAAAGCTGATAGTTTGTTCGATTAATCCAAAATTTACTCCAAAAGTCCAGTAAATGAGAGCCAGAGAGCGACGAATCCCAGGATTTTTCGGGATCAGAGATCCCGAACTAGAAATATGGTACGGTTATCAGAAGAAAATTTCAAAATTTTATTTCGATGCATAAAATGTTTATATTTCACGCCTATTTAAATATAAGTGTATAAACACAATCCGGATGATGCAGTTGAGTTGAATCAGAAAGTGTTATGCATCGTTCACGCTACCGCGAAATTGAAGTCTTGCAATTTGGGCTGAAATTGAGTTGAAATTGCAAAAATTCGCATACATTTTGACAACTACGAAATTGGGATATTTACGACAACTTTGTTGAAATTGACTTGAAATTGTAGTATACAACGCTGTTTTTACTTCAACAAAGTAACTTAATACTTGCTGTTTTGCCTATAACGGGGTTTTCAATAAGTGCGCTACAAAAGTTTTTTTTAAATAAAACAAAACCGGTTTTAGATACCAATGAAATTCTTTATTCCTGTGAAAGTACGTTCGATGCCATTATGTATGGAACTCGATTTCTTTTGCATGGCCACCATGGGCACGCTTGCAGAAGTTCAGAGGCTGAACCCAATTTTCGACGGTTTTCAAGCATAAATCGGCCGATACTGCTGCAATTTCACGTTCGACATTCGTACGAAGTTCATCAGTCGTCGCTGGCTTGTTGGCATAGACCATAGATTTGACGTAGCCCAACAGGAAATAATCTAACGGCGTCAAATCGTACGACCGAGGCGGCCAATCGTCTTGATCATCGCAGAAGAAGTAAGGCCCAATGACGCCGCCGGCCTATAAACCGCACCAAACCGTAATTTTTTCGCCATGCAATGATGACTCATGGATTACGTGTGGATTGCTGTCTGACCAGTAAACGCATATTTTGCTTATTGACGAAGCAATTCAGCCAGAAATGAGCCTCATCGCTGATTGTTGAGGCCTCTTAAAGTTGAGGCCACTGACTCCAAATTTCGGTTGTAAATTTTAATAATTTCGACTCGTTGTTGGCTCGTATATCTTTCCATGATGAAATGGCAAACCTTACTGAAGAGAAATGTCAAAAGAGCGGGAAAAAATATGTCGTCGTTTGCTGTCCCTATCGATTTACTTTTGTAGCGTCTTTGTTGAAAAACCCGTTACGAGTATGCACGAGAACGAAGCCGACAGAGAACGCCGTCGTAGATAATTTTTTGAAATTCACACCGCCGTCATTTAAGGCTCGCATCGGCTTAAAATGTTAGCCGATTTTAAAGGTCCGGGTTACTAAAAAAGACCTTGTAAGCTTGTAGTATGAACTTCTCATACATTAACTATCAACCAACCACTTATCGTTAACAAGAACTAGTTAGTTAGTTAAATGTTTATTTTTTCATGAATGCAGTTCAACTACGCAGTACTCAAGGGAATCTCACCTACGGCGTGGTTCCTATTTTGGTTAATACTCGTATCAACACTTAATAATATTCGTCAATACTTACATCAACTTTGCTGGGGCCCTCAACGGCCATGGTCAAACCAGCAGCGCTGGCTCCCTTGGTGGAAATGGTGAAATTGCAGGGTTCACCAGTAACACCATGGGTCAAACCGGGACCGTAGGCGGTAACATAACCCGAAGTAATAGAGTCAACATGGAATTTGAAAGGAGATCCTAAAATATACAAAAAAAAATAGTTGAAACCCATGAAACATTCAAACTATGCTTTCAAAAGCCTACCTTGGACGGGTTCACCATTATATTTGACCATCAATTCATGTGTGCCCTCCTCCTTGGGATCATATTTAACAGAGACGGTACCATCACGGTTATCCTGAATAATAGGTTTGTCAACTTTACCGCTAGGCATTTTTACTTCAGCTGAAAATAAAAAGAAACGAAAAATTTCCATAAATTTCATACAAAATGCAATAACATTATAAATAAATAATATAATAAGTAACAAGAATTGGGGGAGAATTATAATATTTGAAAAAAAGAAAGAGAAATTTGAAAAAGAAGTGATAATAATTTTCTAAATTTATGTGATTTTTAATGTTTTAAGCTAATTTATTCCAACAAAATTTCAAACAAACAACAAAAGTTTAGTTTTTTTAAAATTATTATCGAATATTTATGGAACGAATGGTGATACACCATTTTGTTTTTGTTTTTTTCGCGCGGACATGTTAATAAATTATGAGAGGTGGTGAAATTTCCGACATGTGTCCATAGTTTGTTCTGTGATTCACGTAACGAATATTTTGCCATCATCATTTTGTATGTATACTTTTCGATACACGTTTTGTCGACATACGTAAGTAGTATTTGAATTTTACGTATAAAGTTTTAAAATATTTTTATTGCTATTTTTATTGCTTAATAAAGTATTATAAATAGAATTTTTCGAAAAGTATTTATTGTGAATAACAAATTATCAACAAACTACAATAGAAACATAATCTATAAAATTTAAACAAGTTCAAGGAAATATAGAAATGTTATCCTCACTGATATGTTTGGGGCCACGGGCATATGTCGGCCCCTGTGCGCGAAATATTCGTAAGTGAAAACTATTCCGATGGAACAGAAATACTAGTTCTATTGAACACAAATACTAGTTCCGAACTAGTTATTTTATATACTTCATTTCATTTGATTCCCAGAAAAAAAAATGAAATCAAAATCTTGATGTCTCCGTAACTATTACTATATTTTGTTGTTATACGATGGGTCATATGATTTTCAACAATTTTATATCAAAAAGTAAATTTTATAAAATTTTTCCTTACGATAATTTTTCGCACCGGGGAGGGAGAGCTAATGATCCAAAGACACTGACTGAACTCAGTACGTTTTATGGTAATTTTAGTCGATTCAACAATATTGGCGCCCGATAGCAGCAAATTGATTACTAATTTGGTAAGGAAATCCAGACCAAGATGAACCAGAATACAATGAGAAATTAAACATCAAAGTTAAAGAGAAAACTATGCAGCACAATATTTAAACTCAAAAAGTAAGGACGGCAACGAAAATTTTAGCCAATGATGATAAGCCAAGAAGATGAGTTCACCAGATGAGTCCACGTTCAGAACAGCTTTAAAAACTGAAGAAACAGAAAATGCAGCACGCATGTGGAAGCTGCACACAGTTGCAACGACAACAACCACGTGGTTGCCGCAATTTCGCTACAATACATGTCTTGAAAAAAAAAGCAAATGTCTTGAATGACCATTCAAGGCGTCTGGTGCAGATGTCTAGTAGAGACCAATAACTGGACAAAAAGAGTATTTTTCGTAGCGATTTAACGCCAAAGATTGTATAGGCGTCATCATACGAGTAGCCACCGAGAGCGAACGACTTTCCAGCAAAAATATGGAGAATTTGGACGCAGCAGTTTTTAAAAGCTCTACACATATGTAATAAAGTAAGGCAGAATATATATACAATCAGAATGGTACTCAGAAGCGCTTCTAAGAATTAGAACAAAGAATAAACAAAATAACTAATACTGTACCAAGACAGTTTAAACGAAACAAATATGAAACACGATAACGATGCTGGAGAGACAGAATTCCGTTAATATCAAGAGAGTAAACAAAATTAACATTTTTTCGCCTTCCTTTTCACTGATTTATGAGCCGTCAAATAAGCACATGATTCAACATCATTTATTCTGCAATCTAGAAAGAGCTTCGTGAAAGCAATGAATATATTGCGTTTAGTTGACACTACACGCTGAAAAATCTGTCTTTTTTAGTTGTTTGGATGCAAATATAGTGTGTTTGGAGCTTGTCGGAAATATAATATTCTTGTGTCCAAACACATTGTGTTTGTTATTCAATATTACAAGTTTGAGACACAATGATTAATATGTTATAATATATGTGTTTGCGACCCACCCACATGCAAGAGAATAAAAGAGGGACAACGAGAGTCTATCTTGTAAGTGTTTATCTGTATTTTTGTATTATTCTCTCAGTCAGTGAGTCATAAATATTCCTGAATGTACGTGTAAATTCCAGATGAAGTGTTTCTTATTTTGCCTGATGTATTGGGTTTTAGTTTCATGTATTCAGTCGTCAATGGTTCATCGGACAAAGGATATCAAAAGCGCTTGATCGGTGAAAAAAGAATAATCGAAGGCTCGGACGGTTAAATGGTTTGTGATGTTACTTTGTCTTTCTGTATGTGTTTCGTATATATGAATGTGTGCTACCAAATTGAGAAACGATTCTGAGCAAAGGGCAACAACGTGAAGCCCTTTGTCAGTCCGAGCCTTTACTGAGAAAATCGGAACAGCGAACCTTTTGTGAAATAAGTGTCATAAAAAAAACACAAGTATGTATATAAATATGTTGTTTGTGTACCAACGCTTAGCTGAAACCTTCTGAAAACAAAAACGTGAAAGACAACAAAGAAAACAGAAGCAAAAGAGCAGCAGATTCTCATTTTATGAGAAAAAAAAAACAAATAATGCGTTCAATGCAAATAAATGTAAAAAGAGCCGTTTTAAATCTATTAATTTTTTGTATTAATTATTTATAAATGTGGATTTATATTGTTAAAATTAATTACAATAAATAATACATATATAATGAAATTGAAGAATAATTCGTTTCTAAATATTATTATATTTGGGAGGAAATTGGCATATGTTTCCACGTAAGTATATGTAGGTTTGGGGGAAACACGCGAATGCTTCTACGTAAGTATATGGGTGTTTGGGATGAAGAACGCAAATGTTTCTAGGTAAAAGCATACATGTTGGTCAGTAAACATGATACTGTTTGCATTTAAATACAAGTAAGTTTGGGACTTGCAAACATAAGAATGTTTGAAGTGTGTTCCAAACATATACATGGTTCCTTCAGAATATGTTTGGGAAAACATGTTAGAGAGGCCGTTATTTTTCAGCGTTTATCGATTGCTTCTAAGTGGGAACTTTGTTCGAAAAAAAATGCGATTCTATAGAGCTTCCCAAGAGACTCCTGCTTTTTGGCACGCAGAATTTTTTGCTGGGGTATTATTCACCGAAAGCTAACAACTTCAGCAGCTGACTTTAGTCACAAACTTGTTGTTTCTTTTCGTTTTTAAAAAATAATCTGGTCATCTAAGTGAATTAACAAATTAGTGGAAAAATTGACTGATCAAGGATTGAGAGAGGAGAGATTTACTAGGTTATAGATTCTCAATAAGATCATTCAAGATCATTTGAAACTAAGAAAGAAGAAAACAAATATGGTGTGGCGACAAAGGTGTGTTGTCATTGTCTATGGACGGTGTGGATATTGATGAATCAGATGGACATGAAAATACAATGTGATGTCCGTTGGGCAAAACATGTATTTGAAGTGTCGAAAGATGCATTCAAGTGCCTAGGCTTTTTAAGCGGTGCAAGAAATACTTTACTCCATGTGATCTTCTCAATATCTACACGTCCCACATCAGGCCAAATATAGAATATAACTCCCATATATGGGCAGGTGCTCATAGTACATCTTTGGAGCTTCTCGACCGTGTCCAGAGAAGAGTGACGGTGTTGATAGAGAACAATAGCATCGTCGAAATGTGGGTTATCGATACTTCCACGGTATGTGTTCCTCGGACATCCGTCAACTTATGCCAGACGCGAGAATATTTATCCGTTTCATCCGTTTTTTATCGAGTGGCCCGTTGACCGCACTACACACTATAGACAAAATTCGTTCTTCAGCCGTACAATCCGTATGTGGAATAAACTTCCGGCTAGTGTATTTCCCACCGATTGTGACATGCAAAGTTTCAAGGCAAATGTCAACAGACATTACTCTCTCTTTCCACCCTCCACTACCTGAATTGTCCTTCGCCAACACAATGCACTGCATTTATAGGGGGCATCCCCTGAGTGTTGGTTTGATAAAAAAAAGAGAAATTAGTTTTATATTGGTCGAGATGACGAAGTTTTTTTGTTCAGTGTAGCATCAACTATTTTTATATGAAGAATGGATTCCTTGGGACATTTGCAGAACACTTATCGGTTGTACAGAACCAGTTAAAGAACGTGACATTTCATGGGAATTATTTGTATTAAATTTTGTAGGAAATTTGTAGTATTTATTTGTATTAAATTTTTTTGTAATTCCAGGAACTAAAAAGAGAACGATTTTGGAGTTTAAATATTTTTCATAAAATTTGTTTAACCGCTGTTGTTGAACGCGTTCTTACAGACGTGCCAAAAACTGCTTCCAAAGGATTTGTTCTAGAATAAGTTATTTTAGAACTAATTCCAAATATTTGTTTTTGAAGGAGAAACCTTCGCATTTAGTCAAGGAATGTTATCCATCACCAAGGGACAAATTGTGTAAGAAACGATATCGAATTCATTATCGTTTTGTCGGTAGTGAAGTTTTATGAATGCATGTATATTAAATGCTTGAACTGTCATTATGGACATGTCAATATCGTTCGGACGATTATCGTTATACACAATTAGGCCCTAGGGCAATATAAAGGGTTTTTCAACAGAGACGCTACAAAAGTAAATCGATAGGGACAGCAAACGACGCCATATTTTTTCCCACTCTTTTGACATTTCGCTTCAGTAAGGTTTGCCATTTCATCATGGAAAGATATACGAGCCAACAACGAGTCGAAATTATTAAAATTTACTATCGACATTTGGAGTCGGTGGCCTCAACTTTAAGAGCGCTACGTCCAATTTCTGAATTCTGAATTTTATTTCTGGCTGAATGGCTTCGTCAATAAGCAAAATATGCGTTATTGGTCAGACAGCAATCCACACGTAATCCAGGAGTCATCATTGCATCCCGAAAAAATTACGGTTTGGTGCGGTGTATGGGCCGGCGGCGTCATTGGGCCGTACTTCTTTCGTGATGATAAAGACCGGCACATTACTGTGAATGCGAATCGCTACCGTTCAATGATAACCGAATATTTTTGGCCCCAAATTGGATAATATGGACTTGGAGTACATGTGGTTCCAACAGGACGGCGCCACAAGCCACACAGCGAATGCCACAATCAATTTATTGGAAACCAAGGTTGGTGAACGTGTTATCTCACGAAATGGCCCAGTCGATTGGCCGCCTCGGTCGTGCGATTTGACGCCGTTAGATTATTTCCTGTAGGGCTACGTCAAGTCTATGGTCTATGCCAACAAGCCAGCGACGATTGATGAACTTCGTACGAATATCGAACGTGAAATTGCAGCAGTATCGGCCGATTTATGCTTGAAAACCGTCGAAAATTGGGTTCGGCGTCTGGACTACTGCAAACGTGCCCGTGGTGGCCATGCAAAAGAAATCGAGTTCCATACATAATGGCATCGAACGTACTTTCACAGGAATACAAAATTTCATTGGTATCTAAAACCGGTTTTGTTTTATTTAAAAAAACTTTTGTAGCGCTCTTATTGAAAAACCCGTTATTTATGTCGTCGTCAAAAAAACAGTTATATTAATTTGGATATGAATTGATTTTCGGAAAATTAAACTTTTCCAGGAGTTTTCAAACCATGTTTCAATGGCTCATCGGAAAAATATTTGTCACAAGCGATTAAAGTCGTGAATAAATTTCAAAATGCAATGAGGGAAAGGATATTATTATAATGTTGAAAATGGAAATGAATGAAGAATTATATATGTATGTGATTCTTTCCTAATCAAACGACTGTCATTAATATGATCGAAATATGATCCACTACGTATGTATAAACACAACAATATTTAAACTGTGTATAATAGTACATCATCACACATGATTCATTTAATTTCACTTAATATTGACTCAATTTCACACTCGCAACACATCCATCCCCTAAACTCAACACTTTGCCATTAAGATTTTTATGATATTTTCTAAAACATTTCAGAACAAACATTTTCTTATGATCTATTAAAAAGATTTTATGGTTTCCCGCCAGAAAACTGTAAACAAAAATAATTTTTAATGAAAATTTTTCAAAAAAACCCCCATCTAAATAAACATTTGGGATACGGCCATACATCCCAACCAACTACAAAGCAGATGGAAACCAAATCCCCACAAATGATTTATAAATCAGCGACGCGTGCCAACTGATGGGAACTACAAATAAGAGAAGACCCCAAAATGGCTTAAAATTGTTTAGATTGAAACAGCAATTTAAACAACAATAATATCTATAATCGCATAAATTAATCATGTAAATTATAAGACAAATTTGTTAGAAATTATAAAGCTATTTATTCGATTAAATCTGTTGGGGTCGCAATAATTAGCCTAGAAGAGGGCAGGAGGCACCGCCATCTGTGATCTCTTGAAATGTTTTAAATTTGTGAAATATTTCAAGTGTTTTTTTTCAAACAGATAATGGGAGGAATATTGCTCGAGCGGTGAGGAAAGGAGGGACGTTTGTTGTGCTTTAGTAAGTGTTGGTATATAGATTATACGGAATATTATTGCGTTTCATTTAACTCACCAAAGTGGTTGATTTTTTTTCGCAAATACTTAAAATGCTTTGATTTAATTATTATCAAAAATTGGTTGTAAAAATTTTCGGGATTTTAAAATTTAAATTATGCGATCCCAGCATATCCATGTTCCTTATCGACGACTCAATTGCATAGCCTTCATGACAGCTGCTTAAATTTCTTTATATAATAGAGAAATTCCAAAAAAATAATGTGGTGCTGTTGCCTCTTGTGCATGGGAATGTGGGTTCAATCACCGCCCTGGCCATCTTGGATTTTTTTCTGAGATGCTTTCCCCTCTTAGTGACACTATCGTGTAATCAGCCATGAAATAGCTTCTCAATACATAATCGCTCGGATTCTGTGTAAAATTGTAGTTCCTGATCAGTGAGCTTAAAAAGAACACAGCTTACTGATTGTGAGAAGTTATCCTCTAATCCTTCAAACTAAGTAAGACAATCAAAATGTCGAAAATGTTGGGTCTTCAAGTATTCTAACAGTGTACATATCCGCCAGTTTCGGAGGTTACCAATTTCCACACAATCATAACCATAGAAAAAATATCCAAATTAACCGAAACCAAATTTAGAGATTGAGACAACCACATTAGATGTTATCAGATCCGAACTAGAGGTTGTCACAACCGCAGTCGAGATCGTCAGAACCGCAGTCGAGGTTGTCACAACCGCAGTCGAGGTTGCTTCAACCGAATTTCGGTTGTGGCGACTAAATTCAGTCGTGACAACCTCAATTCGGTTGTGGCATATGCAATTTCGTGGCAACAGCCCATAGCTCACTGACTGTGATAAGTTCTCCTGTAATCCTTCAAAGGATGTAATGGAAAACTAAGTAAGACAATCAAAAGGTGGAAAAAGTTGGGCCTTCAAGTAATCTAGCTGTGTACATACCCGTCAGTTTTGACGTTACCAATTTCCACACAGTCACAACCATAGAAAAATAACTAAATTAACAGAAACCAAATTTAGAGGTTGCGACAAGCACATTAGATGTTATCAGATCCGAACTAGAGGTTGTCACAGGCGCAGTCGAGGTTGTCACAACCGCAGTCGAGGTTGTCACAACCGCAATCGTGGTATTTGGACCGGTTCCGGTTCTCAGCAAATTGGTGTCCCAGAGAGTCTGAAGTGTAATATTTTATTATAAAAATAAAAAATTTGATAAAAATACACATCATACCCTCAAAGGTTAAAACTTTTGGTTCCTTTGGAACCGAGGCCTGTTATTCTGGAAATGTTTACAGTTCTTTTCAAACAATTTTTCAGTTCTTTCGGTTTTTTGTACCCGTTTTTCGTTCCTTTAAGAATCGTTTTCTGTTCATTTCGACCCGTATTTCAATTCATTTCAAACCGTTCCTCCATTCCGCGCATCACTACTTAGTATGCTAGCACTAGCTACAGTGTTGAAACTTTGGATCGCAACAAGTCGTTGACCTGTAAATACTAGCAACGTCAGTGTTGAATGGGGGGTCAATTGACAAATTCGTAGGATAAACCCCTGTTAAGTTCTCCAGTTGTAGGCATTGCAAGTAGATTGGAAGGTAGCTAGAGGTGGGTGTTTTGTAGCTAACGTTTTAATTGGGTTTAAACTAGTTACATTCTTTGTTGGGTAATTTACGACATATTTTAAGTTTGCTAACGTATATGTAACACAAAAAAAAAACTTGCTATGATTTAATGCAATTCATGCAAGAAACTCATGTAGCATTAATAACAGCACGACTGTTTTTATGCAAAAATTGTTTTCACGTTAGTAACACAAGCATATCACTTTTATATCCCTATTTTAAAATCAGAAGTCCTTTATCTTCCGAATGACACATACAAATAAACAACAATTCAAAAATTTCTTTAAGTGCATCCAACCATTCAACTTCGTAGCAGCGTAACAGCGTAAACATTATGTACAATTAAATACGAATGTATACACAAGTGTCGGAACCCATTAAATGGCCAATTTATGTGTGGCAGCCACAGAACAGACGAGCAACAAAAATCCACTCATTACAAACAGCGGGTACCCTACTCGGAAAGCACGGCATGCATGTGTAAGAAGGAGGGCAGGGTCTCGACAACAATAATATGCAAAAAATTTCATAGAAAATTACAACTCATAATAAGTTTAATGAAAGCAAACAAATTTCAATCTATTCATAATTACTGCAATACGCGTCCCCAACCCAGCCTTTTACTTGGCGACCCCCCCACCCCAGGGCGATATTTAGAAAACAGCACTAATAAAATGTTGGTGCGTTTTGAAAGTTTGCCAAAATTGTTTTGACTACAAGCGAAATTCTATACAATTTTTTTTTTAAATGTATAATTTCAACAACAAAATCAGACTGAGACACGAAACAACACAAAAAAAAACAAACAAAAAATTACAAGAAAACGTAACAATCACAATGGTATGACACTTTAACAACAAACAATGACACTTTAGTGACAATAGACTGACACATAAATGACAGCTATATCATGGAAATTTGAATTTGTTATCTTATGGTGAGTGATCTCGCTGATACACATATCAACAAAGGTGTAATTAATTACGATAATTATGTAGATTACACATTTCAATTAAAATTTAAATGCCACTACTTAACGCCTCGACTAACTCATTAGTTTGAATGACCCATTAAAAATAATTACAATAAAGAAGACGAAAAGTTTGAAAGGCAGAAAGAGTGACAAGTGGAATATTGGTCTATAGTCGCTCGGTACTATCAATATAGGGATGTTATTTTCGTTCGTAAAATAAGTTATTCTTTGTACAAATAATAACTAGTAAACGTTACTGGAATTAACTATAGTATGGTTGGGTTATCCCGATTTCAAAAATGATAATGGTTGAAAACTTCAACTTGGTAGCATTTATATCTAGCGATATGTCAAATAAAAAACAAAAATTGTTTTTTCTTTGTATCGCATTTTGCTAAACTGCTGTGTGTCTATTTCAAAAAAAATTTTCAATATATTCCAATTTATTAGGTTTCTTATGCAAACATAAATTTGGTTGCTTACCAACTACATGACAGGAAAAAAAATATAAAAACAAATTTAATATGTAAATAGAAAATTTGCGCAAGTGAAGAAAACAATGAAGTGGTGCCAAAGTAATTATTCTTACGAAGATTTTGTTCTCTTTTTTACCCACACTCATGACTCCAATGTACTGGAAGAAAAGGCTCTTTTATACAGAGAGAAGCTCTCCCTAATTGCTTTATGGAATGGAATGGGAATATAAGTAAATAGTAGTGGCCCTCCAATGTCCACTAGATCCGCCAGCTAGCTAATAACACTGCACAAGTTTTGAAAAAATTGTTGGAAAACATATGCGGACTCCTACGGGTCCTACGAATCGACCTGCATCATTAGTTTTTTGGTCTATAATGATGATTTTATACAGAATTTTTTTTAAGCGATTTAGAGCTCATTTTTTGAGACAAGTTTACGCATATGCCACCAATACTCGTCACCATTTCTCTAGAACGCTTCATCCGATTTTGTTCAAACAAATTTAGAAAAATTAACAATTACAAGATAAGATAAGATAAGCAACAGTTTCGCAGTTAGAAATTAATTTATAAAGAAAAAAAAATATATTTTTTGCCTAAAACATTAAAGTTTTGTATGAAAAAAACTTATGATGCATGGATGATGGACCCGAATTAATGTAAATCCGTTGAGTCCACTTCAGTTTTTTTTTCGACTTGCACATTGTAATTAGTAATACAGGCAGCTACTTATTTTGTAAACTACTTATCCGCCCTAACGTTACTACCTCATAGGTACTAGTTCCCTAACTAACCCCAAAGTAGTGCAGAATGGTGACAATTGAAACTTTTCTGTACCTGGAAGCAGTAAACAAGGCAGTCAGTTCAAGAATAAAAAAATACACACTCTTTTTCTCTACACTCGGTCTTGTAACAAAAACTAAATAACATGAAAAGGCCTGTACTAAGGTCCATATTTCGTGCAAAATTTCAGAAAAGCCCATTGAAAAAAAAACAAAAATTCATCGAAATACAGGCAAACATTTCAGGTTTCTTGGCACTATTACTTAGATAAATTGAAAACCAACACACCACAAATATTTCCGCACGTGTAGTACTCAGTCGTTTGTACGAAATATCAGCAACAGTTTAATGTTTCTAAAAAAATTTAACGACCAATCAAATGAAGAAATAATCATTGTTGTCAACTCTCATTAAATTTTAAAAAACTGAGATTTTAAGAGAAAAAAAAGACAAATTTAAAAGTCAACACTGATATGTTGCCGGCTAATTTCAAACAACAAATTGATGTTACCAGCCTTTATGAAGAAAAAAAGTGTGTAAAATTTAATATACAGTTATTCTTGGGATTGAAAACAATTACATCAAAATCAAATAAATAACGAAATTTTATTTACTTATAATTTATATTGAAAACTAAAGAATATTTTTAGTAGAGAATATTTTCCTAAATACTGGTAATATAGCGCTGTAGTTGGGATGTTTGTGACTTTAATGGCGAATTCGTTTCTCAGAAAAAAATGTATTTGCCCTAAAAGTGCAAAAATGTTGCACTTTCATCGTGTCATGAGGGGAGAATTTTGCCCGATAAAATGACTGACATTCTTTGCCCTTGCTAAGCTAATTTTTCTACCTTTTATTTAAGCGGCTTCAGTTAAAATCGCTTACCTCCTCAAACAAAGTGGTCGAAACGTTAGTTAAGCGGGAATAACAAAAAAAAAAAAAAACACTAGTATTGGTACGTTGTCGACCAGTGTGTATGAAGACTCGCTTAAAGTGACCTAAATCGATTAGGTCTCCCTATATACTGGTCGAAAATTTTAGCTAAGCGAGGTAAATAAAACATGATAAAATAGCAAATGGAAGACTACAGCTGTTCGAAAATGCAACATATTTATGTTCTTTTCTCACCCCAAAAAACGCACAAGTTTGAAAGAGTGATGGCAACATTTTTTTAATGTCGCCTCATACAAGGGCTACATTATTTTTTAGAAACGACATCACCATAAGATAACTGGTTCTTCGAGGGTAGCTCTGTAGCTAGTTCGTATGGGCCTGTTCGTAAATGCAATACTGCTCTGAACCTGATGAGCAGCACGTTCGTAAATGCAAACTCTAACAACCCCTCAGAGTCCAAACATAATCAAAAAAATCTTTTCTAAATTCTTTGCGGCGGTGCACTCACGAAATCTCTCAATTGAGAAAATGGAGTTGCCACATTTTCATAAAAACCATAAGAACAACCACCACATACAAAAGTTGGAATATGCGTGTACAAAAGAAAATTAAAGAAATTTTTAAACACAATACAATTAAAGTGAATGGAAAATTGTTTAAAGCCGCAAAAACAATTTAAATCACGTATATCAATAATATTATGTTTCCAAACTTTCAAACAAATTCAAGAAAAGGGCCACAACTATACACGATGCAGAGAGAAAAACTCAATTGAAGCCGCCAGACGCTCTCTCTCCCATTTCGTTTAGACGCTAGGGATTTTTTTCGTCGTCGTCTGAAGCGACACTGCATCATCTGTTGCGCAATCTTTCTGCAAATTTGCATGTCTGATGCACAGCATTACTAAGTTCAAATTTTATTTATTTTTTAATTTGTTTCATTTTATTTATTGTTTAAATTAATTTTATTTTATTTCATTTAGAGAACTGACAGATTAATTCGTTTAAATCGTTTTTCCATGTTGTGGTATTCTTCAAACCTATGCATATTAAAGAATTCTCATCAATGTAATGGATTAGCATAAAGTTTTGTTGTAATGCACGCCAACAACTTTTAGGAATAAAGAGTTTGGTAACAACCAAAGGAATTGGGGAGAGTTTCTCACAACCAGTGAGCTCTGCGCTTTCTGGTTTAATATTCACTGATTGGAACCTACAGTTTTTACACCGATTCCGAACGGTATTTTGAGAAGCTTTTTCATGGCTTAATACTCGATAGTGTAGCCGTCACTATGCGAGGTGACAGCCGCCGAAAGAAATTTTAAGGTGGTCAGAGCAGGGATCTAATCCAGGATCTCATGTACAAGAGGCTCGTACACTAAACATTGCACCAGCAAAATGTTGCCGGGTGGATTTTATTTAGTGTGTGTAGGTTCTGATGCGCAAGTCTACAAATTAGAAAGCGCACAGCTAACTGATTGTGTGAGACTCTCTCGTTATCTTTTCATGGAATGTAGTTGCAAATAAAGAAGAGGTTTTAATGTCGCTAATAAACTATCGCCGCGTCTCTATTGGGCCTTCATCCCTTATTCTAGGACAATTGAAATGGGTCAATCTACCACCGATAATTATGGAGCAATAACAAGCAAGTTTGGGGGGTCATTTGCAGCAAAAATACTTATGTGGCTGTTGAAACGTTTCCCCTGAATAACAAACGTTTATCGTAAAAGTAGTTACTATTGTTGTAAACGAAGATTTTAATATTTTTTAATATTTATTATTTACTTTTGCAGCAAAAGTATACAATGCTTGTAATGCATGTATAAAACGAGTCTATACACAGGTACAGATCCACACACAAAAATTATCTCTCCCTTGAATTGTTTCTCTGCATTCAACAAAAAGAAACCAAATTCTAAATTAAAAATAAAAATTGGGCCCAAGGGGATTTGAACCTGGACCACTCGGCAGCTGCCGTTTTCTAGTTGGATGTTTTCCCGCCATGACGCCACAAAACATGTTTCTCATAAAAATGTTCGCTTGCCTCACATTAAAATGCCTCGAACGAAGTTTTGTTATCTAACACTTCGTTTGTGGAGAACGATATTTTTCTTAAAGTGTGTGTGTGTATCAAAAACAGCTTGCCTTTACCCAACCTAAGTGAACTGTTTTTTGCAGTTTACAATTTTGGGGTCCTGAATAATAAATAAGGTCAAGGTCTTCAACTATTCCGTGACAAGACTCTCGATATAGACTTAAATTTCATATTGTTTTAGAAAACTATTCAAAATGTTTAATAAAATTACGATATCTAAAAGATCTCATAACTATTTCTAATTACCAAAAAATAATCATCATTTTCTAGTAAATTTCTTTTTGGATACTTTAGTTTACAATTTTATAATTTATGCATGAAATTTGGCAGCACTGGTGGCAATTCTTCAGGGTAGAATCAGGAAAAACCTCAAATATCCATTTATAGTTTGGATAACTCGAGAATTTTAATAGATTTGAAACTGTATTAGAACAAAAATGTTATTACACATAACTGGTTACTTCTGCTAAAATTTTTATTATTTCTGCCACAACCTTTTTCATACAACTTGGCATCACTGCAACATATAAATGATACAAAACTAAAATCAAGGTCATTGTGTACATGATTTATTGAACATGAAATGCTGGCTCCAAACCAGCAGCGTCAATGCTTTGTCTTTTTTTTTTGGTAGCGTTTAATCCTCAAAGTGTTACAAATGCTTCAAGGTGTTATAAGCATTGACAAGTTTCAATTAGCATTTTAGATTGAATTCCGTTTAATGCCGTGTTAGACTATTAGAGACATCCTTGGATATGTCAAAATTTTCATTCTATCACTCGCTTTTTTTTTCAAATTGTTAGTCTTTGTTTACACGTGTCTTTCTTCTGTATTCTAGTTTCATTTTATATCTGTTGTCTTTAATTTGCCACTTTGGAGACTAAAAAGAGTTATGTTTGCATCCTCCAAAACGAATAGTGTATGTATACCGAAAGCAGATTGATCGAACAACGAAGAGAGCTTCATTCCATTTCTCTACCCGCGAATCGTTCTATTTGCACCAATAGTCTAACACGGCCTTTAGGAGTTTAAAAATAGAATGCGGACAGTTCATTTGATGTGAGAACAACCACCACATCACATCTTAAGATCAAAAGATATTGAAGAAATTAGGAATTTGTATGACACAGTTTTCGATGTTCTTATGGAATTTTGTCAGCGCGTCTTGTTTGAAAACATTAATTATTATGTGTTTGAATATATGTATGTATGTGTATATTAAGTTCATGGAGGCCATTCCAAAACACTCAAACACTTTCCATATTTTTTTTTCCAATACAATAAATCGAACAGCTAATCTATATTATTAATAAAAAAATTCTTATGTTGTTTCCGCTTGATTTCCCTTATGATGGGACAGCGCCATCTGTGTGCTAAATATATTTGCATTTTTGTCACCACAATACGAAGCTTGTCGTTGACGTCAGTGACAAAAAAGACACGAGGACCAAAAGCTACAAATACTGCAGCAGCAACGTCAACAAATTTTGACATTTATTTATCGTTCGTTATTCTCAAAAAAAGAGAAGGAAAGGAATTTTTACCGTAAATAAAAAAAAAAAGAATTCACTAATTATTAAAAAACGACAAACTAACTAATAAAATTGGAAAACAGCATCTACAATTCAGAGAGATACAAATTCTAACGATTAGTTCAGGGTTATTGGAAAACCAAATTCTAATATATATTTCAAATTATTATATATTCATTTGTTAAAAAAAATTATTAATATAAATGAAGTTTAAAATGTTACATAATCACTTAAATGTTCGCTTTCCTACTGTGTATTAAAAATAAATCATACGCTCCAATGACCATGGCAAGATACGTATGACTTATTTAATAATTTCATTACAGGGCCAGGGTGGCGTATGATTTATAATAAAAGCTACTATGATCGCAATACGACTTCTATTTTTCATATTTTTGTTAAAATAAAGTTAATTTGAAAACAAAATTTTCATTACTATTAGATTTTATTATTTTTTACGAATCTATATTACTCTACTTTACTACTTTTACGTCATTACTGGGTAACCAAATAGTACACTAAAAAAAGGCATGTTCGATTTTAAACACAAAACATTACCTTGATGTGTTACAATATAAAATGATGATTTAAAATTCAGTGGCAAAAAATCGCAATACAATCCTTCATTCTTTGGTATTAGCGTTTCGTTATAATAGATTTGGGTCTTTTCGTTGTGATCTCGTTCCGAAACGGTGACTTTGTAATAATTCGGACGATAGAAATATGCGAAATCTTCCCAAGTTGCTTCGGGAGCTTCGGGTTTCTCCGACAACCAACTGAAGTTCATGGCGATTTAGAAGTTTATGTTTTTATTTGTCAATAATAAAATTCAGTATTTTGAAAATATTTTCGATTTTTTTTTCGTTTTTATTTCAATAAACACACACACACAACACACAAACAGTACACAGTAAAATTGGAAATAAAGACACTTAAAATTTAGATTAAAATAATTTTTTTAATCAAAATTCAAAATAAATATTTATATGTTAAAAAAATGTTTAAAAATTCATTACAAAAAGATTTTGAGAGAAAAAAAAAACGTACACACATAAAATACATGTTGAAAAGGATGGTTGAACATTTTACCAGTTGGTTTGGTTTAACTTTTTGCCAGTTTTAAAGGTTTAACAGAATTTAATCACTTGACAATTTTGACGGTTCTAAACATGGTAAGTAGGCTTTGGAAAATGTGAGATGCTCATCTAGGTATGAACCTACGTTTTCGTGTACTTCTATAGCTCTTGAATTCAAACCAAATTGGAATCAAATATTACAGGATTTTTGGGTTCATCTTTGGTGTCAAACTTATCAAGAAGTGAAGTAAAATAATTGAAAATTTTTGTTGAATAATATTTAAAAATCCACAGGGATTTCACAAAAAATTATATATTTTTATATTAATGTCGTCCTTATATTAATGATCCTTGAACAAGTTTGAAAATAATAAACTGCACATGGTATTATTTTAAATGATATCAAAATATTTTGAATACGTCTATCGGTTTTAAGTGAAATCACGTCTTAACCATAAGTTACTTTTCAAAATTTCGCAACGTGATATTTTCTGAACCGTAGAAACTAAATATTTTAAAATTACATCCCATGAAGGGATATGGGGGCAGAGCTTCTCACAATCAGTGAGCTGTACGCGTTCTACTTTTGCACTCACTGATTGGGATCTACAGTTTTACACCGGTTCCCAACGGTATTTTCAACTGTATCGAATTTGAAAATCGATGAGGAAAATATATTTCCTGTCGAATATAATTAATGATTCTGATGGTGTTACTTGTTTGGAGTAACGATCAACTTTAAAGGGATTAAAGTGTTTGAAATGGTATGTCCGTTTTTAACAATTACTTCCGAATATGTTAGGCGGTCCACACACTTGTCAATCACGAGCAACGGATATAGTTGATATTTACTGTCGCTTCACAGTCTTTTCTGATAGCAAACAAGACTGCAATCACTGCTGTTTAGATCACTATCTTACATGAAAAAAATGGTGGAAATTTCGGTTCGATAACAAGTTATCGATCAAGATCGAAAAACGACAAGATGCACCAGAACATTTCAGTTTAGAATCGAACTTTTTTTGCCAACGTATTTTTTGAATTTCGAATGTGAAAACTGAGTTAAAACAAAATTTGATTTTTCGATTTCAAACTCATTTAAACTTAATAGGGAAATTTTTATTTGTATTTAACTGAATTGGAAATGTAAAATTTTTACTTTAAAATGTATTCAAGCTCAAAACCATTTTCTATTTAATATAAACGTTATTCATTACCTTTATATTATTTTAAAAAAAGATGAGCACAAAAGTTTTCCAATGAGACAAGTACCGCAATTCTGTAACTTTTTGACGATAAATATCGGTAGTTAAATAACCAAAATTCAGAAATTTTGTATTGAAATTTAAATTTTTACTTTAAAATGTATTTATTCAAGCTCAAAACCATTTTCTATTTAATATAAACGTTATTCATTACCTTTATATTTTTTCAAAAAAGATGAGAACAAAAGTTTTCCCATGAGACCAGGGCTGTTTGAATAAACTATTTCGGATCCTCATCAACAGAATTTCAAAATATAAATTTGAAATTAAGAGGAAATAATATATTCGATTTCAGTCATTTAAAAATTACTTTAATCTGAAGATTTACATTTTTGTTTTAAAAAAATTTTGTCCCATAACATAACTGATTGGAACCTACAGTTTTACATCGGTTCCGAACGGTGTTTTGATTTTAATTTTTGTTTTATATAAAGAAAAAAAACAATATTAATATTATTAAATATAAATCTTTCCATGTAAAATCACATAAAAATTAATTATTTTCAATTGCAATTACAAAATGGAATGAAAATAAATTCAAGTTCAAATCAATTGCTACTTCAAAACTTCAAAAACTACAATAGAATTTAAAACAAAAATTATTTAAAATGTAAAATACAGTAGTAATTGAAATTTTAGTTTTTTTTCCAAATTTAAAACTTGTATTTTGAATCTTCCAATTTCGTTTGATATTTAAAAATTGTGAAGTTTTATTTGAAATTAAAAAATTTAATAATTGATGATTTATCCGACCTTTCGTATTATATTCAAAAATTAAATTGATCGAGCGTTTGGTCGTATTTTTAATTAATTTTTGTTATTGTTGTTTGTTTTCAAATGACAGGAAAAAAAATACTTGTTTATCAATCCTTTTCGTTTCTAATTAATAATTGTGTTTATCTTCCTGACGATGCTACCCAAAGGGTAGCGAAATATCGAAGAGTAAAATTAATTAAAAATACGACCAAACGCTCGAACAATTTAATTTTTGAAGTAAACAATTTATTTTAAATCTACACATTTTATTTTAAATTTACAAATTTGTATGAAATTAAAAAAACTGTATTCAAAGTTTACGAATTTTTATGTGAAATTTAAATAAATTTCTTTGAAATTTACACATTTTAATTGAAATTTACAAACTTTATTTGAAATTTAAAAAATTGTTTTTGAAGCTTATATATTTTATATGCAATTTAAAACTTGGATTTGAAATTTACAAATTTCACTCGAAATTTAAAAATTGTATGTTTCAAAAATAAAAAAATTAAATTTACAATGGAAATTTTCAAATTCTATGGGAAAGTAAATTTTTTTAATTCAAAATTTTATTTTAAAGTTAATAAATATTTGGAATTTAATATTTATTTAAATATAATAGAGTTTTTCTTCGAAATTTAATCGATGTTTTAGTGAATTTCAAGTGATTTGTTTGATTTTAAATTGATGTGTTTCGAATTTCGAATGATATTTCAAATGTGCAAATATTATTTAAAATTTAAAGACTGTATTTCAAATTTGCACAATTGTATTGTGAATTTCAACATTTTATTTACAATTTAAAAATTCTGTTTGCAAGATATTATCTCATTTAATATGAATTCTATTTGAAAATTATCGCTACAATTCAAAATTCCATTTTAAAGTTAATAATTATATTTGGAATTGTATATTTATTTAAATATAATAGAGTTTTTCTTCGAAATTTAATCGATGTTTTTCTAAATTTCAATTGATTTTGTTTGATTTCAAATTGATGTATTGCGAATTTCAATTGATCTTTCAAATTTACAAATATTATTTCAAATTTAAAGACTGTATTTCAAATTTTGCAAAATTGTATTTTAAATTTCAAAATGTTATTTTCAATTTAAAAATTGTATTTGAAAAATAATATCTCATTTAATTTAAATTCTATTTGAAATCTATCGCTGACATTTTAAATTTGAAAAAATTTTTCAATTTGAAAAGCGGTCACCTCGCTTACTGACGGCGAGACACTATCGAGTATTTAGCCATGAAAAAGCTTCTCAAAATACCGTTTGGAACCGGTGTTAAAACTGTAGGTCCCAATCAATGAGTGTAAAACTAGAACGCGCACAGCTCACTGATTGTGAGAAGCTCTCCCTAATCCCTTCATGGGATGTAACGGGAAACCATTTATTTATTTTTTATTTAAAATTTAAAGACTGTAATTCAAATTTGCACAATTATATTTTAAATTTCAAAATGTTATTTTCAATTTAAAAGTTGAATTTGAAATATATTTTCCTCATTTAATTTAAATTCTATATGAAAATTATCGCTACATTTCAAAATTAAAATTTTCTAGGAAACTTAATTTATTTTAATTCAAAATTCTGTTTGGAATTTAATATTTATTTAAATATAATAGAGATTTTCTTTGGAATTTATCGATATTTTTCTGAATTTAAATGATTTTGTTTGATTTTAAATTGATGTGTTTCGAATTTTGAATGATATTTCAAATTTACAAATATTATTTAAAATTTAAAGACTGTATTTCAAATTTGCACAATTGTGTTTTAAATTTCAACATTTTATTTTCAATTTATTTTATTTTTAAAAATTGTATTTATTTTTTTAAAAATGGTATTTGAAATATAATATCTCATTTAATTTCGTTTTAAATTCAATTTTTAAATTTTTTAAATTTAAATTTTTAAATTGAAAAAAAAGTTTTGAAACTTAAAATACAATTTTAAAATGTATTTACCTACAATTGATTCGTTCTCTGAATTGAAAATGATGTTTGTTTGACTTTCAACTGAGTTTGTTTGATTCTAAACTGATGTCTTTTCGAATTTCATTTGAGGTGTTTTAAATTTCAATTGATAAATGATTTTTTTTTAAGTTTCATGTGGGATATATATTCATCTATTTTCAATTTATTCAATATATATTTATATATTTTCAATTTATTTTATACATTTCAATTTATACATTTTGAATTATTTCAATTTCAATTGATATATTTCAATTTATAAATTTTAAATTATAATTACTGTGTTTGAATTTCAATTGATACTTTTTGGATTTTAATAAAAAAAAAAAGGGAGATAGTAGAAGCCGGATTAATATTTAAAATTTCTAGAAATTGGTCGCATGTCAAGTAGTTTGATTTTAAAGTCGAGTTTAACATCGCCTGAGAAATTCCATGATAGTTCTCAACTATTATTGACAACACTGTTTTTGACAACACTGTCACTTTTGTTGAATTTTTCCTTTTGGATTGTTGGAATTTATATATATTTGGAATTTCTGTTCTTTTTTTAAATTATTTATGTATATGTATGTGTTTTTTTCTCTCAAAACTTTTTGTTTTTTTTTTCAACAGAATTTTATAAAAATCACGCTTATTTGTTATACAAAACTCACACTTTTCTCTAAGGAAATTTGAATTTTTTCGTTTTTAAAATAACGTATTTTGTATGTAAATAGTATAGTAATCGCTTAAATGTGTGCTAATCAGTCCCTTTTTTTTACTATTTTTTTTGTTAATCCACTGTTCTTTCTTTGAAAGATTTTTAAATAACACAAATGTCCTTAAAATATCCTTTTGTGTTGAGAATATTTGGCAACTATAGTGTTATTTATTATTCGTTTTAACAGGTTTGGCTGCGTCGTAATTTTTTTTAGACCCGTAATTATGTCTACGCGTTACCACGTCCCGAATTCAATTGAGCTTTCGTAATTCTAAATTGAAATAAAGGTCTGTCTCTGCCGGTGTCTGTCTATTCGAGATATCGATTGATCGATGCAAAGAGGAAAAATCAAAAAAAGTTTCTTTCTTCTACTCTATTAATGAGCGAGCGAGGGAGCCGCAGCGGCAGCAACAACAGCAGCGACTGTAGCATCCGATTTATAGGATGGACAATGGGACGGATCATTAGCAGCTGCTGCTGCTGCAAAAGCGTCAGCAGCAGTTTGATGTTGCTGCTGATTGTGCCTGCCGTAAATGCTAACGCAGTGGCTGCCATCATTGCTGGCCCCACTTATACAAATACAATGTATTTCAACTGCGAGTCCATTCCAAACCTATACATCTAAGTACGAGTATCATCGTCTCTATGGGCTATAGGTATTGAGGATTCAAAATAAAATCCAAAAAAAATTAATCATTTATATACCAAAATATTGTCTTTGTTGTTTTTCATTAAAAAAGAAAAAACCAAAAAAAAAAATCCGAAAGCTTTCCATTGGAATTATCAATAACTTTGAAGAAAAACGCTTATTAAACATTTCCCATCAATTTCCAACGCAGCGACGAGTTCAATCGTACTGACGCGGCGGCAGCATAAAGGCGATTTCCAACATTTTGTCATCTCTCCATTATTATTTATTGATTTTTTCTGTTTTTCTTTTTTTTTTTTGAATTTACCTCTCTTGAGTTACTTTTTTCCGGACCCCAAAATCATTTATCTCATAATTTTCGAATTCCCATTAATTTTTCGATTTTCATTTAGACAAATCTCAAAATTAGTGGACAAGGTACAAACATTATTGGGTACATGTTGCATGTACATATGTATGTGTATGTGATGTTGTGTCTTCAGATCGATGGATGGGACGTTTATTGATCACTTGTAGTACAAGGAAATATTAAATATTGTGAGAAAATAAAAATTGCCGACATGTGGATCGAGGCAAAATTATTGCTGTTGCGGCTACAAGAAAACAGAAATAGTGCAAATATTTTTAGATTTCTGTTGCTATCAGGAAAACGGCATGAGTTCGGAACTAATTCGGATTTTTTTTGAATTTTTTTTGGGGCTGAAACAGGAATTTCGTTGACACAAACTTTGATTATGGCTAAAACAGGGACGACTTTTCGCGTCTTGTATAACTGAGGTTCAAACTCAGGAAAATGCTTAATCACATGGAAAACTTATAAAGGGTTTTTCAACAGAGACGCTATAAAAGTAAATCGATAGGGACAGCAAACACCGCCATATTTTTTCCCGCTCTTTTGACATTTCTCTTCTGTATGGTTTGCCATTTCATCATGGAAAGATATACGAGCCAACAACGAGTCGGAGTTATTAAAATTTACTACCGAAATTTGGAGTCAGTGGCCTCAACTTTAAGAGCGCTACGTCCAATTTATGGTCGTCATAATCGTCCTACCAGATCAACAATTGAGCGTCTAGTGGAAAAATTTGAATCCACAGGCACAGTACGAAATGTTCCCGTGCCAGTGAGACAAAGAAGTGCCCGTAGTGTCGAGAATATTGCTGCCGCTGAGGCTTCCGTTCAAGAAAGCCCAAATGTGTCTCTCACACGTCGTTCTCAAGCGTTGGGCGTCTCTGTGACGTCGTTGTGGCGAATTTTGCGAAAAGATCTTGGCCTACATCCTTACAAGATCAAATTGACGCAAGAACTGAAGCCGCTTGACCACCATAAGCGTCGTATGTTCGTGAATTGGGCTGAGCAACAACTTGAAAATGATTCGGATTTTCATCGGAAAATCATCTTCAGCGATGAGGCTCATTTCTGGCTGAATGGCTTCGTCAATAAGCAAAATATGCGTTATTTGTCAGACAGCAATCCACACGTAATCCATGAGTCATCATTGCGTCCCGAAAAAATTACGGTTTGGTGCTGTGTATGGGCCGGCGGCGTCATTGGGCCGTACTTCTTCCGTGATGATCAAGACCGGCACATTACTGTGAATGCGAAATGCTACCGTTCAATGATAACCGAATATTTTTGGCCCCAATTGGATAATATGGACTTGGAGGACATGTGGTTCCAACAGGACGGCGCCACAAGCCACATAGCGAATGCCACAATCAATTTATTGGAAACCAAGTTTGGTGAACGTGTTATCTCACGAAATGGCCCAGTCGATTGGCCGCCTTGGTCGTGCGATTTGACGCCGTTAGATTATTTCCTGTGGGGCTACGTCAAGTCTATGGTCTATGCCAACAAGCCAGCGACGATTGATGAACTTCGTACGAATATCGAACGTGAAATTGCAGCAGTATCGGCCGATTTATGCTTGAAAACCGTCGAAAATTGGGTTCAGCATCTGGACTTCTGCAAGCGTGCCCGTGGTGGCCATGCAAAAGAAATCGAGTTCCATACATAATGGCATCGAACGTACTTTCACAGGAATGAAGAATTTCATTGGTATCTAAAACCGGGTTTGTTTTATTTAAAAAAACTTTTGTAGTGCTCTTATTGAAAAACCCACTAGAAAGCTACGCTTGGAAGCAAACCAGCATCAGAAACTACATTATGTTGGTCTGCTTGAAAAAAAACCTAGTATAGAGTTAAAATGGGGCCATAACTTCACAATGAACAAATTTCCATCGTATATACATGAGTGCGGATCAATAAGTCCGTGACTTTTCGAACATCCCTCCTAGTAATATGAAATGCAACACTGCTCCCATCAAGAACCACCTGTTAATACACTACTGTCAAATATTGCGCTAGTTCCGTCATTTACTTTGCTTTTAACAGCTGTTCAAAACATACAACCTCGTGCATTTTTTTGAAAATGGAAAAAGTGAATTTCGAGTGCTCATTAAACAGTTTTTTTTGCGAAAAAAAACCGTCAATCCAACCAAGGAAAAGCGTGATAAATACAATGGGGACTCTGCACCATCGATTTCAATGGTAAAAGAGTGTTATACTGACTTTCCTTGTGGTCGCACAAGTACAAAAATGACGCTGTACGTTCTGGACGAACAATTGAGGTCAATACACCCGAAAATGTCGAAAAAATCCGCGATATGGTGTTGGCCGATCGAAGAGTAAAAGTGCGCGAGATTGTTGATGCTATAGACATTTCATATGGCAGTGTGGTTTCGATTTTAAATGATCAGTTGGGTTTAAGAAACCTGTCTGCAAGATGGGTGCCGCGTTTGCTCTCAATTGGCAATAAATGTAATCGTGTGACAACTTCAAACGATTGTTTGGAGTTCCGTGAATTGGGCTACGAATTGGTATCTCATCCGGCATATTCTCCGGATTTAGCCCCCTCAGAGACTAAACCCTATTTCCAAACCTAAAGAAATGGCTCGGTGGAAAGAGATTTAGCTCCAACGATGAAATTATTGATCAAACAAATGTCTATTTTATGGACCCTTGAAAAATCCTATGTTTTTGGAATGGATATAAAAATAGGAGAAACGTTGGACTAAGTGTATTGAGCTAAAAGGAGATTATATTGAAAAATAATTTTTTTTTGCAAAAAAAAACTGTGTTTCATTCAAAAAGTCACGGAATTATTGATCCGCCCTCTATTACCTTCATAAATATTACGACCCCTCTTTTTTAATTTTCAGCTAAAGAAATATGTAATTTTGTCACTGACAATTTCAAAGAATCATGGAAATTTTAATGAACTTCATCACACAATAAAGTCATAACATTTCAAATCATAGCGGTCTTTCGGATCTAGTGGCAGATCTTAAACAGCTGTTGTTGCGAATTACGGTATACAACAGAAACTCTAAATGCAATGAGAATTCTTACGTATGCAAATGCGTGAAATTTATGAAATACTTCATGAAAACTATGAAATTGTGCAAAACATTTCTGAAGACATTCCGACATGTGATGAAAATCGATCTAGTGAGAATCGAATACGATTTGACTATTAAAACGAATTTTATTGGCATAATTCCTAATATTTGAGAACAAATCTTTTATATATGTATATGTATGTTATTTAATGACAGAAAATGAAAAATACGTTAATTTATTATTTTCACAAAAAAAAACATCATTATTATGCCAAATAGTATTCGATTTAAATCAATCGATTTTCATCACATATCGGGATGTTATGATATTTTCAATGACGAAGTTTCGTACCAACAATGAATATTTGAAGCATTCAATCAATCAAAAATATTTTATGACAAGTCGTATAGCTATTACGAATGTTGTCACATATTCTCATTACGTCTTATTCGAAACGATGTCTTAAAAAAATCACCTACATGCAAAATCACCCATATGCAACGAAAACTCTAAATGCAATGAGAATTCTTAAGAATGAAAATTGTACCCAAACAACTACAAAAGAGTTGTAACACCAAATTTACAAACATTCAGTAGAGGCAAAAAACTGGTTCATTTTATGAAAATTATAGACACATTCGTACTGGGGTTTTTTTTTGATGAAAGAGAAGAGAAAAATAAGACGGATTTTAACAGCGAATAGAAATGGGGTCGGTCCTTGGATATTGATTTTAAGCAAAAAATTAAAATCTGAAAATTTTGAGTTACGACTGAAAAATAACGGCCCCTGCAACATGTTACATGTTTGAAAGCATTGTTTTCGTGGATTGAAGATCTGCTGCTTTTTGTTTCTTTATTGTCTGTCACGTTTTTGTTTTCAATAGTTTTCATGAATTAAAGCCACATTTGGGTCACAAATACATATATTATAACCTATTAATCATTGTGTGAGATTCGAACCCGGCTCTGACCACCTTCAAATTTTCTTTCGGCGGCGCCCACCTCTCATAGTGACGGCGACACTATCGAGTATCTAGCCATGAAAAAGCTTCTCAAATTACCGTTCGGAATCGGTGTAAAACTGTAGGTCCCAATCAGTGAGTGAAAACTGGAAAGTGCACAGGTCAGTGATTGTGAGAAGTTCTCCCCAGTCCCTTCATGGGATGTAACATAATATATCAATTATGACATTATTAATTGTGTTTTTTTTTTTACCCCGCTAAAGTTAATTATAGCTTCATTTGTACGGGACAGCTAAGAGATATTAAGTGGCATTTCAATTTCCCACTTAAATTCCGACTTGAGCAATGACAATGTTGCCACATGTTAAATTTCAAGAAATGGCAACAAAAAGTTATCTTAGATAAATTTTGTTATCATTTCTTGCGAATGAAAATGTTATCAAGGAGAGACTCAAAATGAGGAAATAAATGTTCTTTTGTTCGGTGAATTATAGTTAAATTTTATGTAGACTATTCTGTCAATACAAACCAGTTTTGTGGGACATTTTAGCGCCAACTCGGAATACGTACGAAATTAACCCTTAAATGGATTTTCAGTTTTGACTTATTTTTGACATTCAAGTTGAATTTTGAGCTTTGGTTTGTTAAGAAACTTATAGTAGAATTTTATGAGGAATATTGTTGTAGTACATTTTACATGTAGTAAATGTTTTCTACCCTTTCCACAAAAAGAACAAAAATTATCCATATATTGAAGCGGAATTTACACCAAACCAGATTAACGCATTTCGAAGGTTAACTCTGTTAACCCGCGCAAACAAATATTGAATTGTAATAAACATCGTAATCGTGCTGATTATGTATGTGATTAAAAATATATATAAAATATTGATTAATTTCGTAGTCAACTTTATTACGCATGTAATTGAAATAAAATATTAAATGTTCGAAATTGATTAATTTTGTACTCAACACATGTACACATATAATCGAAAATATTGTAAAGGATGGATTAAATTTATACTCAAGCTGATTGCAAATTGACTTGAAATATTTTCAACTACCAATCTACAATTTGTATACTTGAGTTAACAATTTGCTTCATTATCTAAAATCCCAATATAAAAGTGATTGATTTGAAAAATTTTGATGTTTAATTTGAGTATTAATTTTTTCTGTGTAGGAGTGGATATACATTTTTTTAATCGATTGAAGTCATAACTTGGCGCCAAAATTTCGGCGGCAGTTATGGAGAAGTTTTGAAGCCGGGAATAGAGATTGCAGGGATTTTATAGAAGCCTGGCTGTCAGAGTAGATTATGATACCACCGGCGCTGGTGGTTGGTGTGTACGAATCTTGTACATAATAACGTGGGTTCCAGACCTTCTCTACCATCTTACATTTCTTTCGACGACGTTCACCTAGGCGACACTATCAAGTTATTAGCAATGAAAAAACCGTCTGAAACCGATGTAAAACCGAAGGTCTCAACCAGAGTGTGACAAAGTAGAAACCTCACAGCTTACCCCTGTCCCTTCATGGAACGGTGGTCAGAAAGGTTTTGTAACCTTTGTGCAAGATCTACAGCCAACTCTTTAGAAAATACTTCAAAAGACAGGAGCCATCGGTGTAGAAGCCTAAATAACACTGTTATGTGGAGGGCGCATGCTCCTCTCTATCTGGGACATGAGTAGAGAAGTTTCTCTCAAATTTAGGGACACGAGTAGAGAAGTTTCTCTCAAATTTAGGGGTGTCTAACGTGAAATGCCATGTAATTCACCTCTGAAGTTGCTGTCAACTTGAAGTCGTTGCAACTTATCCACAGGTTTAAGGGCCCCTTAACGTTGATTGTTGCACATTCCTTATAATCTTCTCGTGACCATAGATACAGGTGATCCATTGCGAAGAATGAAAGTGCATAACCGTTCAAATACGATGTAAAACTGTAGGCCCTTATCGGTGAGTTTAAAAATTAGAATCCCTTCAAGGGAAATATAAGGCCACGAAGGACTCTAACAACACTTACAGAACTCATTGTTTGAAAGGAAGTTGTAGCAACCGTAAATTCAATTGATGCCACCGAAATGCAGTTGCCACAAACTCTAATTCAGTTGTGAAAACCTCTAATTCGGGTGCGATGACAGCAAGTGTAGTTGTGACAACCTCTAAATTCGGTTACGGCAATATAGGAATGATTTTGATAATGAACAAAAATAAACAGCAATTGTATATCGGACGCATTAAGCAGGTGACTAGAGTATCCAAAACCGAAACCGAAGAACCGCTGAAACCGGTATTTTTGTCATTAACCGTATGCCGGTTTTTTAAAAAACGTAATTTTCGAACAAAAGGAAAACCGGTTAATTGACGTCGGTTAACCGGTTAGCCTAGTTCTACTCAATTTGTGTTCATATCCTTAAAACATAATAATAAGTTATATTATTTTAAAATTTTAATGAAATTTTGGATGAAGAAACATGATTTCCGTTTCTATAAGTAAATATGATTTCATGCTTCAATAAGTTCTAAATGACATTTCCAAACAATATTTTTATTCACATTTCAAAATGATTTTATGATTTGAATAAGAATTTTATATGTTTTCCCCAAATTTCATAACGAAAAGTATTTTATAATAAATGTTTGGAACTTAATAACATTTTCATACATGAAAATCTCTTTCAAATTTGGAATTTGATTTTGAAAAGCTTCAACGAAAACTTTCAAAACGTGAGTTAAATGGCAGATTCGTCATCGTACAGAAAATGATTTCATGAACTGAAATAGTTTCGTCACTGTGACGAATATGCTTCGTTGCTACTAGTAATGTGTTTGTCTATTACGATGAATATGTTTCATTGGTTTTTTGTAGGTGTTCCTTTGTTGCGATGGTTATATTTAATTGGATGCGTTAAAAACACTGGTTTGGAAACTGAAGCATCCATATATGAATAATGTATCAACATTATCATTATACAGTTCCTATCAGATAGCCGCATTAGAAATTCCGTGCCTAAGTTGACAAAATCAGTTGATTAATTAAAATCATGATGTTTGCATAAAATGTGAAAAAATTAATTAGCTCTTCTAATGTGATACAAAGTTTATACTATAAATTGCATCTAATTTTAAATTCTTTGACATTTTGTAAACAAGGCAAATGTTAACGAAAGAAACGAAACAAAATTTGACATCTTAAACACGGAACCACCAAAAAACAACATTGGGTATTTTATAATTATAATATCACTTTTCTCTATCGATGAATAACGAATATTTCTTACTTTTATTTTGTAGGATGCATTTTATAATGTTTAGGCAGGGTTGCAAAAAGAGTACTAAGTAAAAACAGCGTTGTATTTGAAAATTTCACTGCATATTTCCATACAAATCAGTTTCGTTGCAGCAAATCAATCGTTTCGTCAAACTCGAAATGTTTGACAAAACACCATAATACGAAAATAAAATACTGAACAAAATATGAGATAACCCAAACAACAATAGTTTTAATCTCAAACACTTAATCAATTTATTTTACGTCATCTTTTTTTTCCAAAATGCATGATTAATATATTCGTTGCAGCAACGAAAATTGAGTTGATGTAGACAAAACCGTCGAATGTACGAATCTTTCAATGTAAACATACTAAGGAACTTGTTTCAGTGTGGGCCGCATCGGACAGGGGACCTGTAAAACAGCGTTGCATTTGAAAATGTCACTGCATAAGTCCATACAAATCAGTTTCGTTACAGCAATTCAATCGTTTCGTCAAACTTGAAATTTTTGACACAACACCATAATACGAAAATAAAATACTGAACAAAATATGAGATAACCCAAACAACAATAGTTTTAATCTGAAACACTTAAAATAGTTATTACATATCACCATTTTCCTCCAAAATGCACGATTAATATATTCGTTGCAGCAATGAAAATTGAGTTAATGCAGACAAAACCGTCGAATGTACGAATTTTTCCATTGCGGCCATGTACATACACATACTAAGGAACTTGTTTCAGTGTGGGACGCATTGGACTGGGGATCTGTGAGATGACCGAAACTAGAGGGTAAATTAGGCTGCACAATCACAATGGGTATTCTAAGTGGACACCCAACTGGCACATATACAACATCTTGGAAGAATCTTTTCATTGTAAACACACTAACGAACATGATTCAGTGTGGGCAACATGTTTCAGTGTGGGGAACATGTTTCAGTGGTCACGATGGGAGTAAAACCAAAGGGTAAATTAGGCTGTATAATCTCAATGGGTTCTCTAATTTTGCACTCAAACTATGAGGGCATATTTACACAAGTTTTTGGAAGATCCGCCTCAAACGAACGCAAGGTGTGTGAGCAGCACATCGAAACGATGGACTATTGTTCAGCTTTCGCGAATTTAGATGAGGATTACTTTGTTCGGAGCATCTCTGGGGCATGAATTAGAGAAAACTGAAAACATTTGAATGGAGCAAGAATTTTCTCTGATAATATTGGGTACTCCTGAGTTTACAAAGGGAGCGGATGCCCCAGAGTGGTCCATTGGTATGAATGCATGCTCTGAAATGGGTTTAGTTAATGAGATACTCAAAAATCAAAAACTTTTTGAGTTATATCTCGAAAACTAAAATATCTTACAAACAATCCCGATTTTGCCACATACAAAAATTGTCATTCTTAAATATTTAAATATTTTTCGTTATAAGTTTTAAAAAATAAATTGTTTTAACTATTTATTTTTATTTCGTGATATCTCTTGAACCAAAAGTTACTTAAAAATAACCAAAACAGTTATAAACCTTACAGATTCAATTTGCTGGGAAACGTTTTTTATTTTGTTAGCCCCTATGGCGGCCAAATATTATCGGATCGACTTTCAACCGTTCCTACTTCTTGAAAATTTTGGAATTTAGAAACCATTTAGTTTTAAAATTTAAACTTTCTCACTTTTATTAACGATTTCGCTTTAATGTCTCTCTAACTAGATATATGTGCTTGAAACTCTTTTTTAAAATTCAAAATTCCTGGCATAACAAAGTTAAGCTAAAATTGTATTTTTATAATAAATATTCCAATTTGTTCTAGATTACATTGTGCAAGTTTGCTTAATTCTAAAATTATAACTTCAAAATTTTATTCAAAAATACAATTTAGTGAAAAGATTTTGAAAAAAAATAAATAAATTACACAACTAAGTAGTAGTATTAGTGTGTGTCGAAACGTTCAAAATATGCAATTGGCGCAAATCAATCAAATCTTTTTGCGAATGCGAATAAAATTTGATTTGAAAAGCCAAAATACTGAATACACCAGCACCAATCGGTGAGGGTAGGAGAGTGGCAGTACTTTTGCAAGAATCACAATCAAATTTATTGAAATCTTGCCCGATTGCTGTAAGAGGATGAAGAAGAAGGGTATAAGAAGAAGGCAATTGCTGGTGATGATGCTGATGTTTGTTGCGGTTTCTTCGTCATGTGAAATGTTGTGAATATTGTTAATATTGGGGTGAACGACGTTTTCACACAAAATTTCGATTTTTTTTCTTTTGGTTTTGATGCAATCAAAGATATTGCTGCTGGTACTACTGCAGACTGTTGTTGTTTAAGAAAAATATGAATGAAATGCATCATTAAATTTAGATCACTATTCAAAGATGTATTTGTAGATTGAAAAAATCTTTAAAGATAAAATATCGAAGAAATATTATGTAGGTACTCGCATATAGGAGAAATATTTTCCAGGGGACTTTGGGATTTACTTGAGCAAACCAAAAATATAACAATTTCGATAAGTTGCAACGAGGCGGGGAAAGGAAAGTTTTTTGGTTGCAGTGGCCGTGTGACAGTCTCCTGATCAGAGTATATCGTTGTAAACCAAATACATCACGTGGACATTTTGATTACTTTATAAGGGATTTATATTGCGATATGTGGAGCTAATACCTAGGATCGAAAAAAGGGAAGGTAGTTGTGGGCCCCTATTCCGCAAATACAAAAAATGGTAAAGTCTATAAAGTGATAAAAAAAATAAGTCGCGACCTCAGAACAACAAGGTTCTAAGTGCACCCAGTAATTTTTGAGAAAATTCAGCTTAAATCCGCTTTATTAACCAAATTACTACAGGAAAATGTGTAGTTCGAAGTTTGTTGTAGTAGATATTTCGTAAACGATAAGATATATAATTATGGCGATAGCAATAATTGAAAGGACATGCCTATTTTCTTACGATGAAATACGCAGATGAATTTATCAAAAATTGTCAGTTAGAACCTTGTTGTTTTAAGGTCGCAAAGTGTCAAAGATCAAAAATTATAATAAATTTTTTGCAGTGTTTTTTCCACAAGTAGTAGAAAAATTCACAAAAGTGAAAAAAAATCATTCCTTTTTAATTTAAGATTTTATATTAAAAACCGACAAACCGCAATAAAGTTACAAATCAAAATGAATATCGCAAATATAAAAAAAAACGAAAAAAAGTAGAAAATATTTAGCCTGTGATAAATCGCTAATATCGTTTTTACGATTTTTCATTATTTTAGGGATTTTCTAAAAAAAATTATTGTCTACGAATGATGTACTATTTAGCGATTTTTTTTATTTTAACGATTTTTTTCTCTCGTGGTCTTAAAAGATCTGCGAGCTGAGGATCGATTTACTGTTTCAAGAGTCATGAGAAGATCTTGCTAGTATTTGATGGGGCACTTTGAACAACGCTCGTAAATGCTATAATGGGAAAGAGTGAGCCGTGATAAAAAAAATCGCTAAAATTAAAAACTGAGACAACGAAAAGAAACAATTTAACAATTCTAAAAAAACAGAATCCAGAACTCAATAATGTCAAATCGAGATAAAAAAAAGTTTAAAAAATTTATTAAAAACAACAATTAAAAAAAATTATGCTTCTGCACTTCTTTAGGGGGAACTAAAAATACCCGGTTTTTTTATTTATCGTTTTATTTTAGCGATCATCAAAGAAAAAATAAATGGTTTTCCGATTTTGTTTATTTAGCGTTTAATATTTATCAGGGATGCATTTTATTTATTCCGCCATTTTATTGGTACTTTTATATTTTATTATTCAAGCGCAAGGCCATTCTATATCTCTATTAATAGATATAGCTTTCAAAAAAATTAAAATTCATTCCTATGATTCCTGGCAAACCGTACAGCTATTTCACATCTAGCCACAGATTTTGATCTCTTTCAATAGGGATATATGGCCGTGACCTTGAGTAATAAAATAAAAAAGTACCAATAAAAAGGCCGAATAAATAAAAATCATCCCTGATGAATTTGAATAACGTGGAGCACGACGAAACTGCGTGCAATTGGTATTGCATTTAAAAATTGTGTTGTCTTTTAGGCAACAACAAAAATCATGTCTAATGGGAGCCGATGGTTTTCTGGAGATGAAAACAGATGAAGACAACTGATCAAGTAAGTACTTAGAGAACTTATAGAGAAGATGCTTTCAAAGAAGAAACGGTGATAGGTGTGTAGATCCCAATTATCACGCAAATTGTTAAAATACTCTCATTCTCTATAAGTCTTCCACGGACTTTGTTAGAACATAAAATAGCTGTTGCAAACTCTTGCTAATATTACTCGGTGGTTTTTTGCTTGCGATATTTTTCGAACACTTGCATAGTTGGAAATTCTCAATTGAATGAAATTGAAAATAGTATCATTCTATACGGTTTGCCAGGAATAATAGAAATGCATTTGCAACTCGTTTTTGAAAACTGCATCTCACTTATTAGTAGTATAAAATGCACTTGAGCTCGAATAATAAAATAAAAAAAGATAAACATTCATATTTAATATTTTGTTCGATTTCCTTTTGACTTTATAACTTTGATAGTTTTCTAGGCATTGAGTCGACAAGTGTTTTTGTACCATCAGATGAGATTTTACTCCATTCCATTCCATTTATATTTTTTAAAAAAAGGAAAGTAACAAAATTTAAAAACAATTTTTAAAATCAAATAAAGAAGAAGGGAAAACATCGAATTGCGACGAAAAACTCAAATTAAACAAAAAATAAGCGGTTTTCTTATTTCCTTTATTTAGCGTTTTATTTTTGATTTAGCGATTTTATAAAAATATAAAGGATTAATTTTTTCAGTCATGAAAATAAAACCATATACTACGTGATAAAAAACAAAAAAAGACTCGTGTCTCCCAGTTTTGCACAAAGTCACGGGCTTTTTTTTGGGCATCCAAAAATTTGAGGCTTCGGTGACATTCTTGCAAAAAAGTAATCATTTTGTCCGGCTCATATCTTGCAAATCGTTCAGAACTGTGATTTACTCTCTGAGGGAAGGTTGTAGCTTTTGTCATAGAGACCAAAAATTGGGAACATATAAAATCAAGAAAGCTTCATCTTCAAGGTCAAAATCGCAAAAACTTTAAAAAATTTGATTTTTTTTACCTTTTTTCCCTGTTTAGGTCCATAGGTAGCAAACCATTCAAAATTCAAGAAAACAATCAACTACAAAAATGTACCTAAGATCACAGTAAACAACTTTATAGAACACATGATTAATGATTCTTAACACCGTTTAGATAGCGCTTAGGTAGCCGCAAAAGTGAAAAATTTCCCGAAAATTTTTTAATTTCACTGTGTGTAATTTTTTAAGTCATGGAAATATAACCATATAGGGACACCACTGCGTGAGAAAATACTAAAAAAAGACCCGTGTCTCCCAGTTTTGCCCAAAGTAATGCACTTTTTTTATGGGCCCCAAAGAAGCCTCGGTGTTATTTTTGCAAAAAAGTGATCATTTTGTCAGGCTCATATCTTGAAAATCGTTCGGAATTTTCAGTTACTCTCTGAGGGAAGGTTCTAGCTCTTGTCATGAAGAACAAAAACTGAGAACATATAAAATCAAGAAACCTTCATCTTCAAGGTCAAAATCGCATAAGACTTTAAAAAATTTGATTTTTTTAACCTTTTTCCCCATAGGTAGCAACCCGTTCAAAATACAAGGAAACAATCAACGACAAGAATGTACCGAAGATCTCAATAAACAACATTCTAGAACATACGAACTTCTTAGGAATGATGCTTAACACCGTTTACTTCAACATTGATATACTATGCTATCTCACCGACCGCAGCAGCACAAGCAAAGCAGTAAGCTCAGCACACGCAACAAGGGACGCAGCACACAATATAATAATCATAGTATACGTTGATTCAACCTCAATATTTCATAAAGTTGATGTAAATTTTTCATCAATTTGTCATCAACTTTAAGTAAATTTTTCAGCATTTTGAAGTAAATTGTTCATCAATTTGATGTAATATTTCATACTATACGCGAAACTACACTGAAAGAAAAAGGTTCATCAAATTTATGAATTCCTTCATTAATTTGATTAATAATTTCCTCATTTTCCAACCTACACCACATTGCATTGAATTGATGAAGAACATTTCATCAATAGTAAACGTTAATTCAATGACAATGTTTCATAAATTTTAAGTAAATTTTTCAGCATTTTGAAGTAAATTATTAATCAATTTGCTGTACATATTTCGTCAATTAGATGTTAAGTTGTCTTCAATTTGATGTAAGTTTGTAATAGAGTTGATGTAAGTTGGTGATAATATTTATTTAAATTGTTTGTTAATGAGTAGCCCAACACTTTGGCCTATATTCTTCATCGCAAAAAATCCACAAGAATACCACTTAAAAAATTGTCATAACGTGGATAATATTTTCTGCCCATTGCACTACTTTCTATTATGTATTTATTTTCAATTTCCAACTACTTTTTTGTTTTTCTCTTTATTTTTTCAATACTACGTCCATATTTTGAATCGATTCCACTAATTACTTCCAAATTCCAATGAATGAAGATTGATGTAAAAAAGATCATCAATTCAATGAAGGTGAAAAAGGTGAAGAAACACATAATGTTCAAATTGAAGAACTTTTTCATTGAATTGGTGAAATTTGTCATCAATTCAATGAAGAACAATTATGTATGGTGACCCATAAGATCCCATGAAAGGATTGAGGAGAGCTTCTCACAATCAGTGAGATGTGCGCATTATAGTTTTTACACCCACTGATTTGGACCTGCATTTTGAAGAACAATTGATGAACATTTATCTTCGATTTGATGTGAAGATTTTGTTTCGGTGCACCTAAAGTTTTTCGACCCGTTGTATCCTCTTGTATTGGCACAACTTTATTTACTCACTTTGAGGGCTCCTAGGGGGCAATTCGCGACAGATATCGAATTACCGGTTTCCTATAAATTTCCTCTGGACACTAGGGTGTACTGAAAATCGAGTTTTTTGGCATTTCAAACGTGAGGGTCTCAAAAGATGCGTACTGACGAGCTGATTACGGGACGTCGAACTCATTTTTCAACGAGGGTACTTATAGTCCCCTACCGGCAGTTGAAGTTTCGCTTCCTAGTGTATTATTGAGAAATAGCCGAAAAATCTGAAAATATTTGGTTGATCAAGATTTCGAAATCTTGCGTGAAAAAAATACTCTGACAAAATCTTGAAAATATCTTTATCTAATTATGCTCATCATGACACGTTGTTTGAGCCCCATTTGAAATAATGAGTGTTCGAACTCACGGACGATGGGTTAACCCCTTTTTGTTAAACGGTACCTGTTCTATTTCTATGATCAAATTAGTAAATGTTACATTGGAAATTTAAAAAATTAATAGTTTTTGTACTGAGGGCTTTTTTGCTATTGCACTTTCTGCTTTATCATTAGATGTAATAATGTTAAAATAAATAAAGCAATATTTAGCTCACTGAAATAATTGTTTTTGTTTTGTCGTAAACAGAGTGACGACATAAAGTATTGAATAGTATAGAGAACTTATTGCACTCTTTTGCCGCTCTCATGTAGAGAGTCTGAGAAAAAGAGCATAAACGAGTCTTATTTGCTTTATAGAATATTTCAATATATGTAAATGCACCATTACGACAATGTTATTACATAGTAAAACAATCAAAAAAGCATACATGTTTCAAAAGGCATCAATGTTTCACATCAAAATTATGTATGGATTGGATCAAGTTATGACAAAAAGATAGTAATAAGTTCTGAATCATTGGCCAGATGTCGCCTGTGCATTTGAGTCATACAATTACATGACTTCTCTATACTATTCACTACTCTTTGGCGACGACGACCTGCTTGTTTGTTCGCTGCCGCTACATCAATACCATCATACTTATTTTCAGGCAGAGACTATTGTTGTACAACAACCACGTATGTGATGCTAACGCTGTGTATTGTCAAAAAAAATACTGGATTTATATGGAAAAAGTGGTGCATCCCACTCCTATCTGCATTATCAAACTAGATATCATTGTAAAACATGGGCATTGCTCAACAATCTGTTCCACGTTTATATGTGTAGCTGTAGTAGGTGTAGCTCCTTGTAGGTGTAGATCCGTATTGTCGACCCCCGCCTTGATTGTGTTTCATTTAATACTTCATTAGGCTTTCGGACCTAATTTACTAGATATATGGCGGTGAAGTAATGAATGCTGTACAATGACTTTGTTTTTCCTCGGCACGTAGAAATACAATTATACCTTGTCATACCATGTACACATACATTGTACAGCCAAAGGGACTTCCTAGAAAAGATGTGAAAAGGCGTAATTTATAATTCATTTAGTTTGGTCGAGTACATGCGTTCAGTACATTTCTGTTGAACAACCAAGTCCATCGGGGCCTTGAAAAGCCCTCACAAATATCCTTGGTATAATCAGTTATAAACAAGGACCAACTATTGTATTAATGTGGTGGCCAGAAAGTACAATATTTTCCTAACACAAAAACTTTTAGCTGTGACCCGCGTTGTTAATGCCATGCAATGCAATTCTGTCAGTCGGTGGTGACATGCGACTGATGCGAAATGAAAAATCAATGCAACAAATGTTTAGCGAAAAAAGTCATTTAGGAACGACAGATCATTTAAAGTAAAACATCATCAAAAGAAATTAGGCGCTCCAACGAAAAAAACAAAAAATAAAAATGCCAAAGCCTCTGTAGTTTTCTCATAAAAATACTTTCTTGTAAACGAAGAAAAATTTTCATCTTTCGCCACAAAATTTGCCAGTTTTTTTTTCTACTTCTGAAATTTATATATGGAATGAGTGAGTGGTGAATGGATCTAATGATGAGTTGGCTGACCAATTGGTAAAGACGAATACAATTTGCTGCCAATTTTTGATTTTCAACTATGTTAATAGTTTCTATAATCATGTAACGCATGTGTTTTATCCATCATGCAGAAGATTTACGTTACTCTCTCTCTTTCTCTGTGTCACTCGCTCTATCTATGTAGTATGTCTTCTTAGCCCAGTCGGTGGTGGACCACGTTTGTTGTTCCGTTTTTGGTTGAGCTGATTTACAGGCTGTTGGGCAAAAAAATGGCCATAAATCATAAATTTAATTAAGTTGTTTGTGTTTGGTTGTTGTTGTTTTTCTTGTTATAGAAAACAACAATAATAATAATGACAAATATGTTTTTGACATGTGTTGTACCAACAGTGGAATGCAAATTGACAAGTAGTGGACTTAGTAGTAAAAATATAGTTGGGATTTAAAAAAAAAGAGGGCTTAAAAATCAACTAAATTCTGTACACAAAGGCAAAAGCAACCCTGAAATCCAATAGATAAACTTAACAAGTTTACAGTGATTTTAAAACAGTACACGCTGAAAAATATCGGCCCCATCAACATATTGCAGGAACCATGTAACGTTTGAAAGCATTGTTTTCTTGAGTTACACTGGGTGTAATTTTTTAAGTGTCGCTTGTATATTGTGTGCTGCGTCCCTTGTTGCGTGTGCTGAGCTTACTGTTTTGCCTGTGCTGCTGCGATCGGTGAGTCAATGTTGAAGTAAACGGTGTTAAGAATCATTCGTAGGAAGTTAATATGATCTAGAAAGTAGTTTACTGAGATCTTAGGTACATTTTTGTAGATGATTGTTTCCTTGAGTTTTGAACGGTTTGCTACCTATGGACCTGAACAGGGGGAAAAAGGTAAAAAATATAATTTTTTAAAGTTTTTTTTTGCGATTTTGACCATGAAGATGAGGTTTTTTCGATTTTATACGTTGGCAATTTCTGTTCTTTATGACAAGAGCTACAACGTTCCCTCAGAGTGTAAATCAAAATTCCGACCGATTTACAAGATATGAGCCTGACAAAATGATCACTGTTTTTGCAAGAATGACACCGAGGCCCCTAATCTTTGGATCCCATAAAAAAAAGTCCATGACTTTGCATAAAACTGGGAGACACGGGTCTTGTTTTTGGTCTTTTATCACGTAGTGGTGTCCCCAATGTTTAACCCATGCACATCGCCGTGGGGAATGGGTAATGAACGTGTACCCATTACCCATAGGGTATGGGGAAAATAATGGGACGCAAAGTTTTTTGTTTATTACTGGAAAACCTACTTGCCGCGCAAGTCCATGTGCATTTAAAAAAAAATAAGCCTTAAATTTTTTTTAAAGCTAATGAATAAAGGCGACACTATGTGGGGTTACACCCATGTATGCCAATTACCCACGACGATGAGAATTACCCATCACGATTACACATGGTGAATGGGCAAGAGGCCTTTACCCAAGACACACCGCAATGGTTACCCAGGGTAACCCATCTCCACTTTTCATCGAAAATATTAAAAAATTAGACCAAATTTCTTTATCTCGGAAACGGAGCGCACAATCGAAAAAAGAACTAATTTTTATGGGGTTCTAAGGGGTTTTCATAAAGTGGTCCAATTTTTTTTAAATCGCCAGAATAAGAAAATCGCTGATATCAAAAAAAAACTATAACTCGGAAACGGTGCATCCAATCGCAAAAATAACAAATTGTTTATCTCCATAGGAGGCTTTACCCACTGAATATCTTTAATACGGCATAACTTTTTTTTAAAACAAATCGCTGAATTTAAAATTTTTCAAATAAAAAATCGCTAAAACGCCCACAAGGTAATAGGGAAAATATTGGGTAGTTACCCACGATGATGGGGACTTACCCATCAAGATTATCCATTACACATGATGGCCTTTACCCATTAATACCCTATGGGTAATAGGTTACCCAGGGTAAGCCCCAGTTTTGATCAAAAATATGAAGAAATTAGAAAAAAATTCTATATCTCGGAAATGCAGCGTCAAAACTATAACTATATAACAAATTTTTGACGGTTTGTAAGGGGTTTTCATAATGTAGTCAGTCCAATTCGTATGGAAGATTTTTTTTTCAAAAATTCAAAATTTTTCAAAAATAAGAAAATCGCTAAAAACAAAGAATGACTGACCATAACGTTTTCGAGTTTCCAATTAGTTTTCAAAAAATCGCTGAAATAAAAAAATTTTCATAACTTGCAAACGGTGCGTCCACTAGCAAAAATAATAAATTGTTTACCTCCGAAGGAGTCTTTAACGAATGGATGTCTTTAACTTTACACTTTACCCATGAAACACGAAGCCTGGAGTATAGTGCGGAGGTTAGGACGTACACGGCTTTGTAAATACATACAAAAAAAACAAACCACCCGGGTGTTCCACTGACACCTTTCTACTTTTTTTTATACAATAAGGTAATTAGCCCCATATTTCTTTAGAATGTCTCGTCTAGATTAAATTAAAGAATTGATTAACGTAATTTATTCATTGTTGTCTGGAGCTTAGCCAGTCGGCGGCTGGGCCTGCCTGGGAAAAAAGAATAGGTGGTGGCGGCATACGGCTCAAATTTCAATCGGCTTTCCATTCTGCTTGCGTCGCGTATGAGTCTAAACATAATCAAACACGCTACAGACGACGACGTTTTTTCTACATAGGTTTCTTATGGCAACTGACTGACGACTCGCCGCTAGAATAGAATCTTTTCTAATTTCTTGGCGGCGCTCTCACGAAATCTCTCAATTGAGAGAATGAAGTTGCCACATGTTCATGAAAATCATAAGAGAAACCAACACATACATACGATGGTAATGTGAATCAGAGTTGGGTAGTTCCATAGAGAAATACTTAAGAGTTTCCATTATTCCCTTCGATGCCTCTTCATGGCGACGAGGTACAGTCAGAGAACTAATTGTTTGAAAAGAGGTCGTAGCAACCGTAAATTCGGCTGTTACCACCGAATTGAGGTTGCCACAACCGAATTGAGGTTGCCACAACCGAATTGAGGTTGCCACAACCGGGTTGAGGTTGTTACGACCGAATTTAGTCGCCACAACCGAAATTCGGTTGAATCAACCTCGTTTCATAATTGATTCGGTAGTGACAACTGAATCTTCAAATTATATTCGCTCAGTCAACTAAATTTTTTAAAATTTCGGTTGAAACAACCGAATTTCAAATTAATTCGGATGCAACAACCGAAATTGGTACCTAATTCGGTTGGGGTAACCGAATCTGGTCTTAACCAACCTCAATTCGGTTGTAGTAACAGAATTTGACATCAATTCGATTGTAACTATCGAATTTGGTTCAATTCGGTCGCAATAACCGAATCTAGCATTAATTCGGTTGTAACGACCGAATTTGGCGTCAATTCGCTTAATGTAACCGGATTTCTCATGAATTCTGTAGGTACAACCGAATTCGTTTTCAATTCGGTTACCACAACATAATTCTATGTATTTAAAATCTGACGTTTAAAATTTTATAATCAAATATTATTTTAAAAAGGTAAGTAAAATATATTTTGTATTTTGTATTAACAGCAGATATACATATATGCGGTAGTCAGGATACAAAACGGCTTTGGACCTAGAGCAACCGATACAACACGTGAGAATTAGTGCGGTGTCCCATGATGGCCGGGACTTCAATAAAGGTTGGAAGAGACATGCAAATTAAATCTATTATTCTACTTATATAGATTACCCCATATATATGACTTTATTTTCTCGCTTTTTAATTCATTTATAAAAATACAAGAAAATGAATCATCACTTAATAATAAAAAAACTTTAATAATTCATTTATGGTAGTATCTAAATTCGGTTGCAACAACCTCTAATTCGGCTGTGACAACCTCTAATTTGGCTGTGACAACCTCTAATGAGGTTGTGCCAACGTCTCATTCGGCTGTGACAACCTCTAATGAGGTTTTGCCAACCTCTCATTCGGTTGTGACAACCTCTAATGAGGTTGTGTCAACCTCCAATTAGGTTGTTTCAACCTCTAATGATGTTGTGTCAACATCTAATGAAGTTGTGTCAACCTCTGATGAGGTTGTGACAACCTCTTAATTCGGTTACGGCTAATTCAGCTGTCTCAACCGAATTTTTCTGTGAGTGTAGTAGGCCATTTCATAGAGTTTTATTTGCTGCTTTATTTTACCAATTTTACACCTTCGTTGGACATAAAACGGACAGAAATCAAAGGGAATGCGTATTTTCGTTCAATGCAAGCAACATAAAACATAATTTAGCTGTCATTAGTATCAATAAACACTATTTAAAATTTATTCCCGTCTTCTTTGGTCTCTCATTCTCTATCAATTCCCTAGTACCTTTTCGATCAGCTGTGCCATAGAATCCCCCTGGTAGTTCATGAACTATCTAGTTCATTTAGGGTGACCATCAGAGAATGTCGATAAGTACCATTTAGAATACACTTACAAGTATTATTCGCAAACAAATACAAATACATACAAGTAATAGACGAAACGCATACAATACTCTACATATTTATGCCAACGATAACTTAAGTAGCTACAAGTGCTAACATTCGATGGGTAGTACATAAGTACAATTGCGAGTTAGGGTTGTTGTTGGGCGCTTGTTAAACGAAAGTAAACGAAAACACTTGTGTGTGTTAGGTTATACAGAAGTATACAAAATCACTTGTGTGTGTTAGGTACTTAATACCCACTGGGTATGAGTAAAAAATTGGTTGCTGTGTAAAGGAACGCTGTTGTACGGTGAAATTATGTGGAAATATGTATGTTTGTATGTATGTATATACATTTACAAAGTGTGGAAAAGTGAATAATAGAACTAGAAAATATTGAAAATTAGCGCACTGGTTTTTAATTAACATTTGAATATTGGGGCTTATGCAACAAGACCTGGCAATGCATTGTTTTGACGTAGTTTAGTGGCCTTATTAAAAAATCGACAACAAAAATTAATCTCATTCTGGTCCTCAAACAAAATAAAATTGAATTAAAAAATTATTATTTTCGATGGGTTTGGTATTAAGGACCATTCAAGCCATTCAACATTTCTCAGTTTCTCACTAAATCAACTACATTTTTCCGTTTCCACAGCACTTGCTGTATACTTATAAGTACTTGTGTGTACCCATACTTATAACACGACTCTGTATACAAATTATGAAAAAATACTTCAGTACATGTGTGTACAATCTTCTTTAGATGTATTCTGGCGAAGAGAGCGAATAGGAGTGGATGTGTAGAGAAAATGTTCCTTATAAGTATAGAGTACACACATAAATTGTACAAAGCAAATATGGGGTGGTATGTATTCTGCGTGTTAAAAATTTGGGTACACACAAGTATGAAAATTCTGTGTACGTACTTGGGTATACTTTTGCAACGAGTACTTATTGCTATTCTCTGGTGACCATACATCACCCTCGCGAACATAAAGTACATGTTCGCTACGGTGAGTATGTTCCTGATTGTTTTGTCCGGGCACCTTAAACGAACGAGTTCGAGAACTAGTGAACGCGTTCGACACAAGTCAAATGTGAATGCCATGATACAAATACAAGGTTGTAATTTCTATACCCAGTTATTGTCAAAATCAGCTGATAAAAATGTACACATACATGTGCAATCGTGAACATAGATCCCTGCCAACATTTTCTATCGCGGGCGTGACCTTAACGTCCATTCTACAAGATAAATTTATCGCCAGCGACTGTCGCATTTCTATCATTTAAGTGCCCCCCGTCGGGAAGAACTGTACCCCGCATGCGTTACTTCTAGACGTCACACAACAGGACCTTGAAATAGTCACGTTTAAGTGCCTTTTAAAAGTCACGTTAAAGTACCGCGTCGAAGTAACTTTTTAGTGGCTTTTAAAAGTCACTTTTAAGTGCCTTTTAGAAGATACTTTTTAGTGGCTTTTAAAAGTCACTTTTAAGTGCCTTTTAGAAGATACTTTTTAGTGCCTTTTAAAAGTCACTTTTAAGTGACTTTCAGAAGTTACTGAATTGCGCCTAGTAGACATTGTATTTTATTTATTAAGTAATTGCAATTATTTTTTGTTCTATAATTCACTGTTTAATATTTATTTGAACTGTAAATGTAATTCATTGTTTAATATTAATTTGAAATGTAATTTTAATATGAAATAATTATACTATATTAAATGACAACTATTATGATTTGGAGTGCGTAGTTACATTTTGTTTTTTCTGCAGTCTATCTCTGGCATGTAAAAAATGTTGTTGGACAATTTTGTTAATAATTGCATCAGTTGCATTTGAAAACAAGCAATGACAAGTATCTGTCAGAAAATAAGGTAATTAATTTCTTGTGAAATTAAGCGACAATGAACATAATAACCTTTGATTAGACTAAATGTAGTAAAGCACTGAATGCTTGGCTTTTCATTCGTTCCACGCCATGTTAAATTTACAGCTAATTCGTCAGAAATTACTGATTTGATAGCTGACCTCAGGAAAGCTGCAGGGTCTCTTCCACCATGTTTTCGCAAGAAAGATTTCTAAAACCAACAAAAAATATTAAATATAAAGAAAAGAATTTACAACAATTTATTAAATACACTCACCACTTGAGTACGCAAATCATCCTCCAGTAATAACTTCGAATCAAAATCTTTAAATTCTTGAAGAATATTAAATGGCAATGGGGGTAAGTTTTGCACAGCAGTGTCAACAGAAAGGTTCTTTAAGTGTTTGACCTCAGTTCTTAAAGCAATGACCTCTTCTGTAAGTTTGGTAATAACCTTTCGGTTCACTTCTGCTACTTTATTGAAATTGGCTGTTAATGACCGCAGCTCTTTCAAAATAATTTCATAAAATGTAAAAATCTCTCTTTAGTTAACACTGATTCTAGAATTAATGGACCGTAATATAAAAGAAAGTGACGAAATTCAGTAGCCTTCCATCGCTCTAAATCATCTAACGATCGTGGTTTCCTACAAAACTCTTTTGGTGTGCTTTCTTTCAATGATTTCAATTTTTCAGAGAGGTTTGAGATTTGCCATGATCTAAGAGAATACTGTTCACCCTTTTTTCGTGTCCATGCTTTTAAAAGTGTTCTAGTTACACCAAGACAAACTACGTGCATATAATCCAAAGCAAATTGCTGCACCATATCTATTTCAATTTTTTCGATTACCATCGGTTCAAGTAAATTGTGATGTTCAGGCTGAGACCTATTCCTAAATGACTTATTATCCCGTAAATTTGAGCACATTATGTTGGGAAATACTAAACGGTTCTTAAACATTTGTCTTTTGCAAGCAGCGCGTACACGAAAAATACCCAGTGTGGCCTTTAATGCCGAGCACAAAAGAACGTGCTGGAGCATCCATTATGAAACATCTAGGTTTTACTTTATAGGTTTTTTCTTGAAACTGAATACCACTTTTTACTAGTTCACAAAGTTCATTTACAAATTGTAATAAGTACTCGTTTGCATCTTTTGGTTTTGAATAACCTTCAAAAACTCCAATCAAAAGCACTTCTGAATAGCTTGGAACATTACACAAAATAGACCATACTTGTTTATTTGAGCTTTTGCATAAAGGTAAACCGTCAATATTAAAGTCTAGTTCTATTGTGTCTGAATCATAATCGTTTGCAACTAGAAAATCAGTAATCGCGTCTTCTATACCGTAGTGGCAATAAACACCTTCTCCCATATTGCGGGATATAACTTCTTTCGGAGTTTTTTTTAAAGTGCTGCAATCTTTAGGGACACACACATTATGCTCTCTTAATATTTGCAACAATTCATTTACGGCACTGTTGCAAATATTATTTTCAACCGCCCATTTTCTTAATTTATCGCATATGTTCACTTTTTCATTTTCCCTAAAAATCTCCTGAAAATCACTTGAACTATCATTTGAAATGGTTTCTTCTATTATATTTTCTGTATTTTCTACTTCTGCTTGTCTTGATGTACTGGGTTCACAATAATCTTCATTTTTTTGCCTTTCTGCACTGCTGCCACAAGATTCATATATGGTCGACAACATTCGTGACGCTTCTCTTTTACTTTTCAATTTTATAGCCTTGGTCGTTAAATCACTCATTTTGTTTTGTGGTAAATAACAACAGATACAAACAAATTAACAGAAACAAAATATTCTAATTTAAATCAACAAAACTCTTAACACGCACTTCAACACAAACCGTTCGCAGAAAATTCACAACAATAATGAACTTTAAATCGTGGGCAAAAACAAAAAGTAAAAGCGAAGATCAAAAGAGACTATGCAACTGGAAAGTCAATGCAATGTTATTGTTTTTGTTTTGTTTTCGAAGTAACGGACCATATTTTTTTGTTTTAAATACAAAACACTGCAGCAATCGCCAAACCATCTCCAAGGAAGATGAAAAAGCGACAAGACTACAAATTGTTTGTGTAAAAATCAAAATATCTTATAACTAACCAATGAAAGTGACTTAAGCGTGACGCCTAAGCGATTGACGATAAATCTCTCTTCAAAATGTTGGCAGGGATAGATGAAATCAAACGAGAACGCACTCAAACAAACAACTTTGACATATACTGGGTACGATGAAATGTAAACAAAGGAAATCATATGGGCTGACGCTAATACCTTGTATTTGTATCATGTGTGAATGCAAAAGAAAATTAAATACACAGGTTCAAAATAATTTATTGTTAAACACAATACATTAAAAGTGAATACATTTTTAAAAGCAGCAAAAACAATTTAATTCCTTTTCAACTATAATATTATTTTTGCAAACTTTCAAACAAATTCCAGAAAAGACCCGCAAATATATACGACGCAGAGAGAAAAAATCAACCGAAGACGCCAGACGCTCTCTTTTCCATTTCGTTTAGACACTAGAGATTTTTTTCGTCGCCATCTGAAGCGTGTCTGGTTCTGTTTTGACTCTACTGCGCGCAAGTTGTAGCTTTTCCAGGTGGTAGCATTATAACAGCTAATTTAATTTTTCAAATTCCAATGAATTTTGTTGTTGTACTTTTTTGTTCAGTTGTGTAGTGGTCATTGAATGAATGTTTTGAACTTTTATTTATACCCCGTATGACAAGTGGCACTGCCTGAACAAATCACATCTATGAACATCTCTCAAATTTCACAATCGAAATGTTCCCAACTCTCTCTTCTATTGATGTAACAAGGGAGGAGTGAAGCAAAGACACCCGGAACGTTAAGTTGGATTGAACAAATTTTTGAATATACATAATTAACCAAACCCATGTTTTAATTCAATGAAATGCATTATTGAATTTAAGAAAAGTCATTAAATTAATGACAAGTTTTCATGAGCAACCAAGTACATTTTATTAATACACACTTTACAATAACTCAATGAATAACAAGTATTAAATAAAGCTTCTTAAAAAATACTATTTGGCACCGGTGTCAAAACTGTAGGTCCCAATCAGTGAGTTCAAAACTAGAAAGCGTACAGTTCATTGGTTGTGGGAAGCTCTCCCCAATCCCTTCATCGGATGTCATGGGAAACCATTTATTTATTTTATAAATTTGCGAAAAGTTAGCATCAAACTGATGCTTCATTTACCTTAAATTGAATATCAAGAACAATTGCTGTTTTTACATTTACATTGTCTTTCCCATTTATCTACTGAAATGTGTTGTAGGTTGGAAATTGATTAACTTTTACATCAGGACAATGCACAGATTCAAGTACGTTTTTCTTTCACTGTAGTCAGTAGCAATCCGAATTGCTACGACTTTGTTGAAAGATTCGACTTGCCTTCAGTAACTATTTAGTCGTAATATTTCCGTTAAATCTATTGTAATTAGAAAAAAGTAGTGTTGCAACTCTGAAAATGTCTGCAGCATTTATGGTGATGCTGCAATCAGCTACAACGCAGCCCTCAGTTAGCCTGGCACTTCGACAAAATCCACCATAGTCAAAAAAAAAAATATTTACATGATAATTTTTTGAAATCTCAACAACAGGTGTAGATTTAAATAAAGAAAAATTTTCAAAATCAAAATACATTTAAATTCCTATTAAATATTTGTTTTCCCCCAAAAACGTAATAAAGCGTTGATTGAACTTCGTTGAGAGAGCAACAACACTGGGTCGCAAGAAAGTATAATTAAATCTAAATTATTAAAAATATATGCTTGTCATTTAAAGCATTTTAAATGGATTGCATACATATTTTAAATGTAATCCCCTTTTACTGGTACACAATCTCACAAATTGTGGGATAAAAAACCGATAAATTTTGAAAATGTGCCGCTGTTTTAAATTATTCGAAATTGTTTAACTAGATTTATTTCTGACTTACATGATGTGGGGAAAATGTATTTTTTTTTATTTTATTGAAATACTAATTAACTTGTTACATGCCACTATTTTATGCAAACAAATATATTCAAAATTGTATTTTTATATATTTTCTCTTAAGACTTAACATGTCTTATGGTGCGTTTTAAGCGTCATTGACTGATGGTTGTCGCGCAGTGTCATTTATATTCATGATAATTTTCTTTATTTTTGTTCTTAAATGGCCCATAAATATAATTAATTTTTATGTATTTATTTAAGAAAATACAAGAAAAGTAATATAGGGAAACAACACGTCAACATTGCGGTATTTTCTCTTTATTTTTCAAACAAATGTACTAACAATGTGTGTGTGCAGTAGAGGGTGTTTTCGTGTGAAATGATTGTAACGGGGGTTTTTTTTTTTTTAGCTGCATGAGAACTATCGATATCGATAACTATGGTTTCACAGCTGAGAATGTCAAACTATGTTGACATTTCTGTTCGGTAAGGGTTGGCAAGTCATCATGAATCGTTTAATGCTGCAACAACGCTTCCAAATTGTGGAAATTTTTTCCCCGCTCTTTTGACATTTCTCTTCAGTAAGGTTTGCCATTTCATCATGGAAAGATATACGAGCCAACAACGAGTCGAAATTATTAAAATTTACTACCGAAATTTGGAGTCAGTGGCCTCAACTTTAAGAGCGCTACGTCCAATTTATGGTCGTCATAATCGTCCTACCAGATCAACAATTGAGCATCTAGTGGAAAAATTTGAATCCACAGGCACAGTACAAAATGTTCCCGTGCCAGTGAGATAAAGAAGTGCCCGTAGTGTCGAGAATATTGCTGCCGCTGAGGCTTCCGTTCAAGAAAGCCCAAATGTGTCTCTCACACGTCGTTCTCAAGCGTTGGGCGTCTCTGTGACGTCGTTGTGGCGAATTTTGCGAAAAGATCTTGGCCTACATCCTTACAAGATCAAATTGACGCGAGAACTGAAGCCGCTTGACCACCATAAGCGTCGTATGTTCGTGAATTGGGCTGAGCAACAACTTGAAAATGATTCGGATTTTCATCGGAAAATCATCTTCAGCGATGAGGCTCATTTCTGGCTGAATGGCTTCGTCAATAAGCAAAATATGCGCTATTGGTCAGACAGCAGTCCACACGAAATCCATGAGTCATCATTGCATCCCGAAAAAATTATGGTTTGATGCGGTTTATGGGCCGGCGTCGTCATTGGGCCGTACTTCTTCCATGATGATCAAGACCGGCACATTACTGTGAATGCGTATCGCTACGGTTCAATGATAACCGAATATTTTTGTCCCCAATTGAATAATATGGACTTGGAGGACATGTGGTTCCAACAGGACGGCGCCACAAACCACACAGCGAATGCCACAATCAATTTATTGGAAACCAAGTTTGGTGAACGTGTTATCTCACGAAATGGCCCAGCCGATTGGCCGCCTCGGTCGTGCGATTAGACGCCGTTAGATTATTTCCTGTGGGGCTACGTCAAGTCTATGGTCTATGCCAACAAGCCAGCGACGATTGATGAACTTCGTACGAATATAGAACGTGAAATTGCAGCAGTATCGGCCGATTTATGCTTGAAAACCGTCGAAAATTGGGTTCAGCGTCTGGACTTCTGCAAGCGTGCCCGTGGTGGCCATGCAAAAGAAATCGAGTTCCATACATAATGGCATCGAACGCACTTTCACAGGAATAAAGAATTTCATTGGTATCTAAAACCGGTTTTGTTTTATTTAAAAAAACTTTTGTAGCGCTCTTATTGAAATACCCGTTAGTTTAAAAAAATAAATCTGTTTGCGAAGTTCATAGAGCACTTTGTCCATTTTATGGTCAACATAATCGGTCTAGGGAGCAATCAATTCGGGCAGTTATTGATCGTTTGGAGCGAAGACAATACTCAAGCCGTTAACGAATCACCATTACATGCATTAAAGTTAACTCTTAGGTGCGGTTTACAAGTTGGCCGCATCATCGGTCCTTATTTGTTTTGAAATGAGCAAGGAGCTGTCGTTACGGTGAATGGCGAGCGCATCGAGCCATGCTGACTAAATTTTTGTTTCCAAAAATTAATCAGCTGAACATCAACGACATTTGGTTTCAACAAGAAGGAGCGGAGCAACTTGTCATAAAGCGCGCTTAACAATCGATTTATTGCAAAATCAATTTGCTGACAACTGTATTTCCAGAAGTGGGCCTGTTCACTGGACCCTTCGTTCGTGCGATTTAACGCCTCTGGATTACTTTTTATGGGGCTATGATAAGGCATTGGTTTATGCCGACAAACAAGCAACTCACGAAGCATTGGAAGCAAATATTCAAGCAACCATTGACACCATACAGCCAGATTTATTGGAAAAATTGGACTGATCGAATGGACCCTGTAACTCGTAGCCGCGGCGGTCATATGACGGAAATCACAATATTTCTGTCTTGTATTATCATTTTAAGTTCTCATGCAGCTAAAAAAAACACCCTTTATTTGTTGCTATAAGGAAAAACTACATCGAATAAATAGTTTCATCAAAAGGGGGCTAACGTATAGATTAATTGCCACAACGTACAAATTCTGTGCAACAACAATAAAATCATCGGAGGTACGAAATTTTTCATTGCATTTATGTAAATATAGTTGCGAACATGCTTTATAGTGATGTGCGGTTCGACGTATTTTAAGAACCGGTTCTGTCGAGTCCGGTTTCTAGAAGAACCGGTTCCGGCTCTCAGCAAATTGCTGCCCCAAAGAGGCTTAAGTGAAATATCTTATTATAAGATAATAAAATTTGATAAAAATACACATTTCCTGGCGAGTCCGGATCCCAGACGAGCCGGATATTTGGACCGGTTTCGGTTCTCAGCAACTTGCTGTCCCAAAGAAGCTTAAGTCAAATATCTTATTATAAGAATTTAAAATTTGATAACAATACAAATTTTCTATCGAGCCCGGTTCCGACAAGAACCGGATATTTAGACCGGTTCCGGTTTTCAGCAAATTGCTGTCCCAAAGAGGCTTAAGTGAAATATCTTATTTACGAATATACAATTCCCAGAAGAAGAGTCCGGTTCCCAGAAGAACCGGGTATTTGGACCGGTTTCGGTTCTCAGCAAATTGCGGTTCCAAAGAGGCGTAAGTGAAGTATCTTATTATAAGAATATAAAATTCCCAGAAGAACCGGGTATTTGGTATTTGGACCGGTTCTGGTTCTCAGCAAATTGCTGTCCGGTTCCCAGAAGAACCGTGTATTTGGACCGGTTTCGGTTCTCAGCAAATTGCTGTCCCAAAGAGGCTTAAGTGAAATATCTTATTTAAAAAAAAAAATAAATGGTTTCCCATTACATCCCATGAAGGGACCGGGGAGAACTTCTCACAATCACTGAGCTGTGCGCTTTCCAGTTTTACACACACTGATTAGGACCTACTGTTTTACACCGATTCCGAACGGTATTTTGAGAAGCTTTTTCATGGCTATATACTCGATAGTGTCGCCGTCACTATGCGAGGTGACCGCCGCCGAAAGAAATTTTTTTTTGAAGGTGGTCAGAGCAGGGTTCGAACCCAGGATCTCATGTAAAAGAGCCGCGCACACTAACCATTGCACCACCGATCTTATTTAAGAATATAAAATTCACAGAAGAACCGTGTATTTGGACCGGTTTCGGTTCTCAGCAAATTGCGGTCCCAAAGAGGCTTAAGTGAAGTATCTTATTATAAGAATATAAAATTCCCAGAAGAATCGGGTATTTAGACCGGTTCCGAGAAGTACCGGATATTTGGTATTTGGACCAAGCCAAAGAGGGTTGCTTAAGTGAAATATCTTATAAATATTATAAGACTATACAATTTGATAAAAATACACATTTTCGTACTCTCACCCCAAAGGTTAACACTTTTGGTTCCATTGGAAACGAGTACTCTTATTCAAGAATCGTTTTACGGGTCTTTTCATCCCGTGTTTCGTTTTTCGGTTTTTTTGCTACCGTTTCGGTTCTTTTGAACCCGTTTTTTGGTCTTAAAGAGCCGTTTTCAGTTCATTTGGACCCGCCTTTCGATTCTTATAAGCGTCGGTCTTGTAAGGCCCGGTCCGGTCTTGCGAACCAGTTTCTGGATTCTGTGCGGCATTAATGCTTTATCCTTGCGACGAAGTGATTTTCGTGCAGTGATGACACAACATGTTAAAAATAAATTTGGATAAGAAAAAACATTCTACCAGATGGATGCCGCGTTTGCTAATGATGGTGAATAAACAACGTATTAATTTCGAAAATAAAAAAATTTTCGAAAATAATCGGCTTTTAAAATACTTTCTACACTGAAAACAAGAGTTTCGTCGAAAGACAGCTTATTTAAAAAAGGCATCATCACAAAGTAACTATGCATTACAGCAACTACAAGATTGTTGAATGTACGAAACTTTTCTTTGCTATACGTTGTGGCGATGAATTTTGTGGTTTCCAGTAAACAATGTTTACTGCGTTGCATAGAGTGCGTGACTCTTTCACATGAGAATACGGTTTCAATTCCCCCTATGACCACCTTTCATTTCTTTCGGCGAAAGCCATCCCCTTTAGCGATGGCGACACGATAGAGTAATAAGCCGTGAAAAGGCTTCTCCAAAAATCATTCGCAATCTGTGTAAAAATTTGGTTCCATCATGGCAATCCACAGAAAAATTAACATTAGCTGTAAACGAATTTAGAGGTTGTCACAACAACATTAGATGGCATTACAACCGGATTAGGCGTTGTCACAACCGCATTAGAGGTTGTTGCAAACGCTTTAGATGGCATTACAACCGGATTAGGCGTTGTTACAAACGCATTACAGTTTGTTGCAACCGCATTAGAGGTTGTCACTACCGCATTAGATGTTTCACAACCGCATTAGAGGTTGTCACAATCGTATTAGACGTTGTCACAACCGCATTAGAGGTTGTCACAACCGCATTATAGGTTGTCACAATCTATTAGAGGTGGCTTCAACCGAATATCAACTGTCGTGACTAAATTCAGTCGTTGCAACCTCAAATCGGTTGTGGCAACTGTAATTCGGTGACAACAACCGAATTTGCGGTTGCTACAACCTCTTTTCAAACAATTAGTTCTGGGAATGTATAGAATTGGAAACTATATTTTTTTATTGTGAGACAGAACAATAGGAACGAAACATTTTAAACCTTTTGATTTGTAAACAACCGGAAATATTTGTTCTAATTTTCCCTTTCGTTTATCTCAAACAATTACATGGTAGTTTATAATTTTATATGTAATTGTAAATATTCAAAATTAAAATGTTGGAAAGTTTGATCGTTTTTCAAATAATTATAAATTTTAAATAAATAAAAATATATACATACATATGTATTTCTCTACTTACCAACAACGATTCCTCCGGTTGTGGGTACAGGGAATTTTTCAAAAGCTACTGTTCTATAAGCACTTTCGGTTCTGCCGTTGACCAGTTGTTGTTGTTGTTGGGTAGTCTGAAAATTTGTGGATGTAAAGAAAAAGAAAATTGTTTAAATAAAGCAAATTGTACAGGGAATCTTGTATGATTCCTTGAGGAGAAAAACAAAATACACAACGATGGAAATTTTCACTCGAATTCAAAGAATTTTTGGTAAAACAGCAAAATCCTTTGAATTCCAATTGTTGATAAAAAACAAAAATATTTAATAATAAAAATTTTAAATTTTAATTGTTTCGGGAAACAAGTCCTTGGTATTTAATATTTAAATTTTGTATAAAAGTTCAAGAACGAACCCATTTTAAATTTAATGCTAATATTTTAAGTCTGTTTACAAATACTAAGGACTTCTTTCCAAAGACTGTAGAATTTGGCATAGGTTTTGGAATCCTATCATAGTGGTAGAGATAGAGAGAAATAGTTGTCAAACATTACAGGCTTATTGGCTTTAAACATTCAGAGAAGGAAATGGATAACTTTAATGATACGTACATATCATAAAGCTTTCAGCATTTGTTTGATTTGGCAAAGCTTTCAGGTTTGAATCGCAAAATCCTTACTAGTCAATCGAAGATCAATTATATGACATTCAATATAAAACCTACAAGCTTTACAAAAAAGCTTTTTGAGGTTTCGGTTTAACAATTGAAAAACAGAATTTAAGCTTCGAAGAACCAATAGAAGAACCGAAATATGTTTTCACTACAAAACTTAAAAGCTATCTGAGGAAGCTTTGCGCAATATCACATTCAAACTCTTGAATAAAAGCTTAATCTTGCGTCTTTAAAAAGCTTATTCCTGATATTCAACTGATTCTTAATTGAGTGTAAAAGCTGTACTTATACATGTCTGAGTTAAAACGTTGACCAAAGATCTTTTATACCGGTGGACAATCATAAACATTAAGGAGAATATTCGACAGGAATGCGAACAACTATCACCGGAAATCTTGCGGAAAGTCGTGGAAAATGCGCTTAAACGGGCACAAAAGTTTATCAACACTGGCGGCAGCCACTTGACGGATTTTTTTTTCTACTTAACAGAAAAAATTCTAAAGGTCCAAACAAAGATTTCCATCATTGAAAATATTTTTTTATTTAGTAAACAAGTTATTCAAAAACAAAATTGGATGATAAACTTTGCGCCACCTAGTATTAAGCTATTGGTAATTTTAAATACGATCCATATACGAGAAGAGAACTTTAGGAAATCGTATGCTGATGCTCAGTTTCACAGTTGAAACGTGTTAAACTCGCCTTTAGCTTTTAAAAGCTCACAGAAAATTTCCACATTAAATGACATTTAAATGACAAAATCAGAAATGTAAAGTCCATTTAAATGGAGAATTTTCGACTGTCAAACTAAGTATAATGTTCAGTTTCACAGTTGAAAATTCTCCATTGAAATGTACTTTAAATGCCCGATGCTTGTCATTTAAATGCCATTTAATATGAACATTTTCTGTGAGCTTTTAAATTGAGCTTTTAAATGACGGGTGTGAATCTCGCCCTAAGTCTCACAGTTTATACTTATATTGACTTTAAATACTCGATTTTTACAGCATTTAAATGCCTTTTACTATGACAGTTGTTGTGGGCTTTTAAATGACGACATTGAAACTGGCCCTAATGCCATTATATTTATTTTGCAAAAGGTAACATTTAAAAGCTACGTCCGCCTTCGAACTCTTGCCTTGCAGACAAAATTTGACAATAAGCTTTTCAAATAACCTAAAAGAAATTACCAAAAAGCCCATACAACTAACAATTTAGTTATCAACACAAATATTTGACAAAATTGGTCTGAAAATAAACTAAAAGATTTTCTCTTTACTAAAAATTCTCTATACCAATTCTATAGTCTTTGTTTTTTTTTTATAATATATGTAATTGTAAAGTATAAATTATATAGAAGAAATCATTAAAAAGCTCGTTGCTATGGCTTAAAAGCTTTTACTATCTCTTACTTTCAAGCTTATAACAATGACCTATTAAATGATCTCTATCTTATAGATTTTGCTGATAATTTTATATTGCCCCTTAACCATCCACACAAATATAAGCAGTTTGCAAGCTTTGCAAGTTCTGTAAAGGTTAACATAAATGTAAGCAGTTATGTTATTAAAGAAAAAACTCGTAAAGCTCGGCAGTAAAATAACGGAAAGACCTTGTATACTGGTTAACATTTTCAGCAATTAATATAAAAATATTGAAACAGTATTAGGTTTCATTCGGCTATTTATCAATTCAGATTCAAGGAAACTAAAAACTTTTCTGTTTACTGAAAAAGTTTCTTAGATCTCGCATGAACTGAAATTAGGTTTGCATATTTTTAACCCTTAACCTGTAAACACTTAAAGCTATACATGTGTAAGGAGAGAGAAAAAGAAAAGCAGAAACACCACGGTTAGTAAAAAGATCGTTTAACTTGATATACTTTCGAATTGAAACTCTACCTTTCGCCTTACCTGAGTTGTGGTCTTAATAACCTGTGTATGTTCCTCAATGTATTCGCTATAGAGTTCGGAGCTTTCAACAGCCTGCAAAGAAATCATATATAAAATAAAAGAAAAACAAAATATGTATTAATATTTTTAAAATTCAAATTCGATTTCTAATACTCGTATTGGAAAGTGTTTGGAAATATTCGTTGTTTTTTCAACCAAATGTAGTTCTTTCTTTGCACTTTCGCTTTTTTCACTTTGTTTAGAATCTGAAAATTGATGTTTTTCTCTTGTAACACGCCCTTGTGCAACAAATTCGATAGATATTTATTTCGCCATCTTATCGAGATCTGTTTTATATTCATTTTTAGTGTTGAAAGATTTAAGAGATTTTTTATTAAAGAAATTTTGGTTTGAATTATGTAGGAATGTTGCCAAACTGACGAAGAATTGTGTGAAATATTGTAAAATTGTATTTAGACAGTTGTTGGAAAATTCCAGGGTTCCGAGTAACACTTAGGAGAGTTCAGTAAACATTTTCGCCTTCAGAGAATTGCTTCCATAACTCCGACTGGTATTAAAATATTTCCCATCTGCCAAAGAGTTGTATGAAATATAAATAATAAATCCAAGATTCCGAATAACATTTAGAACATTTGGCCAAACTGGTTTTGATGTGTCGTATTGTCAGCTGCTATTCGGCAAAGAGGAGAAAGTTAAATTTCCACACAGGTCGCATTTGCATGAAATAATCTTTAAAAAGTAAATGGCGGGCATTGATTTATCGACACAAATAAATACTTCATTCACTTGTGCAAATTTTCTGTGTTTTTCAATAAACTTTGAAACTTTCTTTTACACCGCTAAAGTTAATTATAGCTTAATTTGTACGGTGCAGCTCAGAGATATTAAACTTCATTTCAATTTCCCACTTAAATTCCGACTTGAGCAATGACAATGTTGCCACATGTTAAATTTTAAGAAATGGCAACAAAAAGTTATCTTAGATAAATTTTGTTATCATTTGTTGTGAATGCAAATGTAATCAAGGAGAGACTCCAAAACAGAAATTTGCAAAATGGCTTACACATGGTAAGTTCATTTAAATTGTTTTATTTAATGGAAGACTACGTCTATTTGTATATCTCTAAATTTCAAGGATATATTTTTATTTCCGATTGAAAACAAAAGTGGAATTAAATTGTTACAACAACGCGCGGCAAATGTAATACATATGCGGCGGCCTTATTCATAAAAAGTTAGAAGATTTTTGAGAGACGATTTATCATACAAAAAACCTCTCTCAAATCTCTCACAACTTTTTACAAATTAGGCGAAGGGGCTGTGTGAATTAGTATCAAAGTACTATGGTGAAAGAAAAATTTTCATTATTGCTGTGCCAATCGATATCGTTTTCGGCAATAGTAAATTTTGACAGCTCCCTCATAAGAAGAAGACTTAAGACGCAATCAAAAATTTTTAGAATATATTTGCCATTGTTTTCAGCAATTCTTTTGCAAATGCGATCTTTCCATGGATATTTTATTTCTTCCAAATTGCTAGAAAATCGATGACAAAAACACTTCTAAAAACTAAATTATGTTAATACAAAATATAAATATGCATGTAAATGCGAAAAAACTGACAAATATACTTATTAAATTTGATTGGATGCAAATTAGAATCTGAAAAACTTTGGCGGCGCCTCACCTTAATAAAAATATCGGCAAACGTGTTGCCATATCGCATTTTTTCACCCACTACAGCAAATGTTGCCACATTTCGTAGATCGTGTGGATCGTTTATGTTGGAAAATCATAAGTGGCAATAGCTTAATGGAGGTACTAGTTAGAAAAGCTTTCAACGTACATTTAATAGATGACTATCTGTAAGCTTTAAAGTTCTTAAAAGCTTCTCCACATCCATGACAATATCAAAAGCAGTGTCATCCTTATGCACCAAATAAAACGAGAGAGATCGTTTTCAGATAAAATAACAGCCAAAGTCATGATCTCGAAAGAAAACCTAAGCGAACGAAAGCCAGTCACTCAATTTCGTTCTTATCCCAGGCTTTAAATGTTATTGTGTGGTTGTGTGTTTGCAAAATCGGAAGCCACTATTTTCGCTGTCGGCTAGGCGAACGAATATGTCAAAACCAGTCACTTGTCTTTTGGTTGTCGCATAGCTGGAAATCTAATAAAAGCTTGAAACAAAAACAATTTACATAGAATTCAATAGAAGAAACACAATGGACAGAAAATAATGTCATTATAATAAATTTGGTATTAAAATATATTTCCATTTCAGCACAAATACGCCAACTTTGCGGCACCTGCAGATACTGGTTTCTTGTGCTCTTCTCTCTCGCTCCGAAATTAAATGGAGAACGTCAACTTTATGTTATTGCTTTGAACAACAACCACACAACACACGTAAAACCATGCGTACGACAAGTCGAAAGATAGTGACTCGCTTTTTAAAACGAAACTTCGCTTGGACTTTGTTGGAGAGGGCGTAAGTGGGGTCCGATTTTGTAATGAATTGTACTATATGTTTTCGTTCGCTTGTTAGTGACTCCCAAATCAGCTGATTGTCGCATAGAAAGAAAGCGACCGTTAACGTTCGACACCGTGACTTTGGCTGTAAAATTTCTGTAAAAGCTTTTGTTCATACGAGTATAATTGTTTAATCACCAGCACCGGAATTCTGTACCTTTTTAACGATAATAATCGGTAGTTACATTGATAAAATTCGGAAATTTTGTACTGAAATTTTATGAATTACAAAATTTTATGAAAGTTACAGAATTCCGGTGGAGACTTGTTAACTATGTGGATAAATATTGTTAAATATAGGTTTATTAATAGGCTGAATATACATTCAGAAAGAAATAACAGACAAAATTGAGATCATATTTATAATTATCAGATTCGGACACTTAGGCCTAATTTTTGAGTGGAAAATTATCATTGATCAACAACAAATATAATTTAAACTCTAATTCATTTTTTAGGTTAATAGTTGATTGCAGTTTAAACAGCCAAAGTTGGCCATTTAAACTATGAGCAAGTGACCATATGATTTTGAAAAAAAAACTACAAGAAGAACAAACACAAAGCTCCTTTAATTGTTAATGTGAACAATTATAATAACCATCCTAGTTTAAATAACCATAGAAACGTATCACTTAACTCGTAGTGCAGTTAGAACTTTATTTCTGCTCAAATATTTTCCAATTTCAATAAATATTTTGTATTTTATCACTTCAATTTTCTTTTGCAAATGGCGTCAGTTTGATGCATTGTAACGATTAGCCGATAAATGTAAGAATACCGGTTATTTCTTGTAGCATTTGCCACTGTTGCCACATGGTAGTTAGATTATTTGACAAAGCACTGAAAAACTCTTGGCGTATTTAAAGTCAGATCAAACATACATAAATCAAACTCAACTGCAAACCAAACCAAAAATCAAAACCACTTTAAATAACCAGTCAAAACTTGGGCCTTAGACTAAGGGCGAGTTTCACACTCGTCATTTAAAAGCTCACCAAAAATTTTCATATTAAATGACATTTAACTGACAATCATCGGGCATTTAAATTACATTTAAATGGAGAATTTTCAACTGTGAAGCTGACCATTAGACTTACAAATCTCTACCATTAAAATATCTCCATTATTTTTCCCCCCAAAAAATATTTAATATTTTTCAGAAGTAACGCAAAAAGCTCTTTAAATAATCAGTGGCCAGTTGGAAAATTGACAGCTTATTAATTATCCAACAACCAGCCGGCCAAAAGCTTTTTCGATTTCGTATCTCCTTTTTGTCACACGTTTATGAAAATATTGTTTACATTCTCGATAAATTTTACTAGAAATTTCAATGTTTTGCATTTTGCATTTCAACAAAATAGATAATACGGCTGGCACACCCAACGTTCTTTGTCGGTAGGTTACACGCATTTGGCGGTCAACAGCTAACAACTGTTACATTTCCTGCACCTTGTAAGGGAACATCTTAAAATCTTTCACCAAAATTCTCTGTAAAGACCGCCTATTGATGCCCAATTGCGTGGCTCGTCGTCTGGTCGATACTCCGGGGTTCTCCGCGACATCTTGAACCAAAGCCGTGATATTCTCAGCAGAATGGGTGCGGGACCGGCCAGACTTCCCAGCATCTCTTATTGTCTTATACTCTTCAAGGCGAGTGGATAAACACTGTAGTGTTTGCCCATTTAATGTCGGACGACTGGGAAATCTGCGACGAAATTCACGCTGCGCCAACACAACCGACGAATTGAAACAATGATTCTGCGTTCTTAAGGAGTATAGCGGATCCATGTCTTGTTGAAGTGTATTTTGTTATTGTTTACTGCACAAATGTGAAAGCACAATTGACATTTGCAAAAATTATACAATCTTACGATACGGTGACAACTTTTGTGCCACATTGTAGAAAGCCTTGCGAAGCTGCCTATTGATCCAGAGTACATTGCTCTAATTAACGAGCTTTCGATATTGTAGCTACTGTTAGAACCACCAACTTTTTGAATTGCAACAATATTAAATATAAAAAGCTTCATTGAACTTTGCTTTAACTGCTGTATTGTCGAAAGCTTTAGGCTCGGGCCACACTAGCGTTTTACTGAGGAGCGTTTTTAAAAGCTCTACTGCAAAAAAAAATTAACGTCATGTACGCGACTAGGATGTTACCCTGCGATTTGTTACCGCACGATTTCAAAAGCTCTTTGGTTTTTTTAGTACCAGTGTTGCCAATTTGCCATTTTTTGTAAAATTCTAGTATGTTTTCGTGGGTTCTGCACTTTTTTTTTCAAAGTTTTTTTTAGAAAAATTTAATTTTTTTACAATGTATGTATATTCTGTATATCGATGACTTAATATAAAAAGGGCCTAACTCGATTTTTTGTTACTTGACAGAAGGAATCCGTAAAATTTTAGATACAAAAAAAGTTTTAATGCAATTTTTAATAAAAAGAGGCAACACATTTTTGGAAATTGCATTAAAACTTTTTGTTGTATCTAAAATTTTACGGATTTTATTAAGTGTTTTCCTTCTCCTGTCAAGTAACAAAAAATCGAGTTAGGCCCTTTTTATATTAAGCCATCGATATGTATATTATTGTGGTTGAGTTAGGAGAAACTCTCACCTATCGTTTATTTGCAAGCAATAACACTGTGGAACAAATTTCAACTTTTTCGAGATTTCTTTTGTTCGGTGTCTTATAGTGAATTTTTACGTAGAATATTCAATTTTCAATACACACCAACCCCCTAAAATGCAGTTTTGTGGGAATTTTAGCGCCAACTCGGAATAAGTATGAAATTAACCCTTAAATGGATTTTCAGTTTTGACTTACTTTTGACATTCAATTTGAGTTTTGAACTTTGGTGTGTTAAGAAACTTATAGTAGAATTTTATGAGGAATATTTTTGTTGTACATTTTAACCCGATACACTCCTGTTTTAGTGGTGTTGTTTTTTTTTAACAATTTTCCACAAAACGAACAAAAAAGACCTATATATTGAGGCAGTAGAGGGTTAAAGTATTCCACAAAAATGTTTCTCGTAAATTTTTACTTCAAACTGCTGACCACGTCCTATGCCTAAAATGTAAGGATAACATGGTTTCCAATGCCAATTCATCGTACACTGAAAGAAAAGCACTTCAGAGCATTAATGAATGGGTTACATTAATGGGTTTACATTGATGCAATGAAAAGTTTCTTTGATGCTATGAAATGTTACATTACTTCAATGATCTCCTTCATTGCTGCAGTTTTTGAATTTATGGACGTCATTAATGCTAAGAAACCCTTTACATTGATGGAATGAAATATGTTTTTCATGTACATATGGGAAACTATAGAGAAAAATTGCAGACATTTTATCGACATCGTAAAGTAGAATCTATTAAATAGACCATTCTTTACATTACACTCATTTTATTGAATTTTAAATTTTTTTTTCTGAAAAAGCAATAATGAAACATCTTTCTTTAATATAATGTACCATTTCATTAATTTTGAACGATTCATTAATTTGGTTAAAGGATAATATGCACATATGTAGGTACGATTTGTTTAAATGTATGTATTTATGTACTGTAGCTGTGACACAATATATGAGTGCCAGTATGAGATAAGGAATAAATAAGAAAAAAATAAAAGGCTGAAATGCAGAATCCCGCTCCATTAAAAAAACGAAAATCAAGCAAAATAAGGGGATTTCAAAAACCCAAAATTTTTTTGTCGGCCGGTCCTATTGGAACCCTCTCCCTGGCCCCGTCCCAAAAAACCTAATAATCGTCGAAAAAATCGTGCCACAAACCCTCTAACTTTTCCATTTAACATTTTTTGCTTAGAATTGTGTGTTCTACCCCCCCCCCCCCAACATTTTTTCCTGACCATTTTTGGACCCCATATTTTGCTCGATTTTCGTTTTTTTAAATGGCGCGGGTGCATTTTTTCCAAATAATTTACATGATAGTGTGGCAAAATTTAAAATTGCATTTAGTTATGGAAACTATCTTATACCATCAATGAAATAAATTGATACCATGAATGAAGCCGGTTCATTCCATCAATGAAACCTGTTCATACTATCAATGAACTCTATTCATACCAACTATGAAACTTGTTCATACCATCAATGAAACGTGTTACACCATCAATGAAATATGTTCATACAATCAATGAAACATATTCAGACCTTCAATGAAACATGTTCATACCATAAATGAAACCTGTTTATTACATTAATGAAACATGCTCATAGCATTAATGAAACATGTTCATAGCATCATCATAACATCAATGACTATATTTCATTACATCAATGAAACGGTTTATAATATCAATGTAACATTTTTCTTTAATACAATGATAAGGTTCCATTCCGGTTAGAAAGTTTACATTAATTTCAGGTCTATGAAACATTTTTCGTTTAATGTAACATTGTTCATAGCATTCATGAAGCCCGACATTGGCTCAAAAACAATGACACTTTTCATTGATGCAATGTAAGAATTCATTAATGGTATGAAGGTTTTCTTTCAGTGTAAGAATGTGCAAAAGCGGGAAAATGTCATCACACCTTAAAAAAAAATTCAGACGTAAACTTTCAAAACGCGGATGTATACACGTGTATTTTTTTGCCCCCTCTACCAAAATCCGTTGTCAGAAGCTTGTTATTTATTTTTGTTTTGCACTGTGTATTTGTAACATATGTAACTAGAATTGTCAAGGGTTAGGATGTCAACTATGTATGTGAACTGATATATAAAAAAACTGTAAATGCAAAGTGTTTTGGTCGAGACCATAGAGTAATGTCACCTAGAGGAGCCATCTTTCTCATCTGACGTTTCATTTCACACTCTTCCTTCGTAGTGCTGTCGGTGAGATAGAGAGTTATTTGACGTAAATTTACTTACACCAGGTGGAATTACAAAAATTGTTGACTTCAATTTTTCATGACGTTTTGAAGAAAAACTGTGAAATTTAAACGTATTTTTGATTTTTTACACAAAAATTGTAATGCCCAAAATGAAATGTCGTTGCTGACTTATTGTTGGTTGGTTTGAGCCGCTGCCTCTATCTAGTATTATTACAATTTTGGGAAGTGTAAGTTGCTACATATGATCAACGCCGTTTGAGCTACATAGTGACGAAAACAACTCTTTATTTTTCGCCGACATACACTTGGATCGAAACATGAACGGCCGGTAGTGGACTAAAAGTGCCCCGTATAAAAAATTTGACGTTCCCGCAGTAAGATGGTCAATACGCATCAGTCGAGACCACCCTCCACATATAAAATACAAAAAAAAACTGGTTTAAACAAGTTTGTACGTTCGTTGCTTTTATTAACACGATTTCTTCAACATCTATATAACATTGACTTGAAACAAAAATTAGTACTCCCTTTGAGAGGGGGAGAAAGTCGGAAAACTTCCTGTCACGAAGGTAGATATAATTAATATGTATTAAACAAAATAGGCTTGAATTTCAACGGTGCATCCTGCTGGACAACAGGTGAAACTTTAAGCTTAACAATTACTAGGTACTCAAACTTTAAAATAAAAAATGAATGATAATGATTTAAAGAAAATCTGAAAAATTGTAAAATATTTTATAACTCCTCTGAAGGAAAGCATTTGATTATCCACATCTCAAAATGAATGCCATTATTGCATGAATACGAACACCATTCACAATAACAATAATTCACCATGCTTCATTCATATTCACCATAACACCTCCCATCACACAGTGATGCATTTTCACAATACGGGGTTTTCACATACGATTTCAAAATGCGTCAAATGAATGGGATTATTTTGTTTTGGGATATTTAAAAATTAAAAAAAAAACAGAAATCTAATAATAAATTTCATTAATATACGTACGATATATATGATTTGTTAATATACGATATTGTATCTGGAAGAACAAGCGTTGTAGGTGGTTGTTGCATGTGACCACGTAGACGCAAACCTACATACTACATATAATACTATATAATTTGTACATTATAAATAGGTGATTAAGATGGGACTCACAGTGTAGAAATTCGTTGAAATATTTCAGAGAATATGATATCGAATACTATATATATATATATTTACTAATTTATTGTTTTTAGATTTTACGGGTACGTGCTGTCATTAGTTTTCCCAATCGAACTTTTGAATGTCAATTGTTATAATTTTTTTCATCTAAAAATAAAATATATTTGTTATGGCATTTTGAAAGTGGGTAGAGTTTTATTGATTTGTTTTGAAATCGTGTCCGATTTTGTTTAATATAAAATAAAAGGAAACTGGTATTAACATCTAACTAATTTAGTAACTTGTTGATTTGATGGAATGTTATAAAAAGGGCGTGAACATTGTGTCTTTCTTTAATCCCGAAATTTTCCGACAGGATCCAAATAGGTCTCTGTTGTCAAATTCAAGCTCAGTCGCTTGTTAATCTAGAAATGTATCAAGTTGATTTTTTTTTTTAGAAAACTTTATAAACATCTCCTTCTATACTACTCAGAAATTACACTGTGAATTACAATTTTTGGATGTGAACGATTTCAAATTGACATTAGACATAGGCACGTGAGTCAGATTTGGCACCAAGATTTTTTTGGTACGTGAACAGAATTTGACCCTACTAACATTCAAGCGTGATTCACGACATTCACGTAAAAATTAGTCACAAAAATAAAACGGAATATACTACATGAAACATTTGCTTTATTTTCCAACCAATATTAAAAAAATGTGTCCAAAACAATGTTCGTAAAAAGTAAGTACGTTTAGAACATTTAACAGGGCCAAATTAAAAAAATATTTTTCCAATTTCTAATGAAGTTTTGGAAACAAACCGAGGGCAAACAATACAATTTTTTTTCGAATACTCTTATTATAAACCCAAGGCAGCTTGAAAAGGTAGATGCAATACAACAAAAATTACAACAAGCCAACAACAACCGACATTCTCTTTTTGTTTGGTGCATCAATATCAACGTACTACGAACAAGGTGCAAAAAAAAGGCAAACAAAATTTGACAGCTAGTGTGCACTACTTTGGTACCACGAAGTGAAAAAAAAACAAATCAGCTGTTCTTATAACACAATCTTCTTGAGCAGCCTGGTATAAACCTCATTCTGTGTGGATAATTTATATACAAATGCCATTTCGAAAGTGGTATCGAATAAACTAAGATATTTCGAATAATGTAAAGAATTGCGGGAAAATTGTTGATGACGTGGTTGACGTGACAAACAAAGTGAAACCTTTCGCATATTTGTAATATTAGGTGTGTTTTGGTTACACTGCTTGCTTAAATTATCACTTATTGTGTATGGAGAGTTAAGCGCTATTATGCGGCATTTGAAATTACCGCTTAAGTATTTGCGATACATAAAGCTGCCACCAACACAAATTCAGAAAACTGACGTTATATATCATTTGGTATGAATTAAAAGATAAGAAGAAGATTCCTATCGTACGTAAAGCCCCGTATTCAGTTCATGCAAAAGTTTCGTAAGAAATTTTGTCATTTATCTCCATACGAAAATTTTTGCTATAGAGAGTTACCACCTATCTGTGATTTACCATGCACATATTTCATTTATAATTCGCCTACGCACACCAATTTATTTCTAACACACGTGGTGTTACTTCTGGTTGTTATAATTATCGAAATGTCAAAATTCCCCGTCCAAAACAATTATTAAACAATTGTTTTCGTACGAAATAACTTTGGAGTAACAACCCTGCAATTGATTTTGCCTACGACATTTTCGCAAAGAGCTGAGTACCAAGCAAATGAAAAGTGAGCGAAATTTTCGGTTCATGAAATTTTCGTTATTTTTTTTATACACGTACTTCTTATGGAAGCGAAAATTTTATAAAAACTGAATACGACAGTAAGTTGTTAATACGGCATTTACACCAAACGAGATTAACGCATTTTCGGGATTATCGAGGTTTTTTTCATATGGAGTTTGACATTTATAATCCCGAAAAAGCGATAATCTTGGTTGGTGTATCTGCAGTTTAAGAGTCCAGCCAACCGAAATACGCTATCGATGACGACGAAAAAAAATCCCTTGCACCTAAACGAAATTTGAGAAAGAGCATCTGGCGTCTTCAGTTGCTTTTTTTCTCAAATTGCACTTCTTTTCTGAAAATTGTTTGAGTTTACAAAAATAATGTTATATTTGTACAGGATTTAAAAAAGCTTTTAAATGTGTCCAACTATTTTTCATACTTAGTTTTAATTTTGTTATTTTTAGTTGTCTCTTGTAACTACTTGTAGTGCCGTGTGTTGGTTGCTGTTATGATTTTCATAAAAATGTGGCAACTTTATTCTGCCAATTGAAAGATTTCATGAGGGCGCCGCCAAGATTTTAGAAATTATTCTATTCTAGCGGCCAGTCGTCAGCCGTAGGGGATTTTCCCAGCGATTTTTCACTGCCATAAGAAACTTATTGTGGCCGTCGGTGGTGCAATGGTAGTGTGCGCGGCTCTTGTACATGAGTACGTGGATTCGATCCCTGCTCAGAACACCCAACATTTCTCTTAACGGCGATCACTTCGTTTAGTGGCGGCGCCACTATCGAGCATTCAGACATGAAAAAGTTTCTCAAAAATACTGTTCGGAACCGGTGTGAAACTATAGATTTTAGTAAAAAATAAATTCCATTCCATGATGGAATTGGGGAAAGCTTCTCACAACCAGTGAGCTTTATGCTTTCTAGTTTTTTATACTCCCTCATTGTGACCCACAGTTTTTACACCGATTCCGAACGGTATTTTGAGAAGCTTTTTCATGGCTAAATATTCGATAGTGTCGACATTTCTATGACTTTTCTCCCTATGAAAATCGACTGGAAACAATTTTTATCATTGATAGCTGAGTCCTGAAACCAAACCATTTTGTTAATGTTCCAAAACATTAATGAAATATAAACCCCTAGTAAATACAAACACATATACGCTGAAAATAATGGCCCCAACAACATATTGCAGGAAACATGTACATGTTTGCACGCATTGTGTTCACAAATTGAACATCTGCTGCGCTTTTGATTCTTTGTTGTCTGTATCGTTTTTGTTTTTAGCGGTTTGCAATAAACAAAACCCCATTTGGGTCTCAAAAACATGTATTACAGCTTGTTAATCATGTTATATTGAATAGGAAACATTATGTGTTTGGCCACAAATATAGAATATTTGCGACATGCTATAAATACGTTATATTTGCATCCAAACAAAAACAAAATACCAATTTTTTAGCGTCTACTAGTTCGTAAATAGTTTTGGAACTATTATTTTGGTACCTTCGAACTAGTTCTTCTTTCTACAAACGACTGTAGAAATTATTATTACACAGTTGAAGATTTGAGAGAAATTGAAGTCCTTCAGCCACTTTGGAACTAGTTGCGCATCAGTTCAAAAACTACCTGGTTGTGGACTGTGTACGGTTCTAAAAAACAGCTGTTTAACTGGTTCAAAAATGATGTACAAGTAGAGAAGAAAAAACCGGCGCAATTTGGCAACCCCAGTAGAAGAGAACCAAAAAAGTCTACGCCATTCACTCAAATGCATTTCTTTCCCGCGTCATAACTTGATTATTTCATACTTTTTACATACTTTATGTAATTTTATTTAAATACGGTTGGAATTTCTGTAGTTAGATACAATAACATCATCAGAAAACTGCTCGTGTATTGAAATATTCAACGAAGAGAGTAAGAGAGAGAGCAAAGAAACGACGCGCTTCACTCGTTTTCTTTGTTGGCATTCCACTCCATGAGTAAATTTTCTTCTCTATACCATAGTTGCTTTATGACTGGTTATATACTAGAGAGAGCTAATGCTCTACACTGACTCGTAAAACTTTAAAGCCCGGTATTCAGCTTTTACGAAGTTTTCGTTTCCATAAGAAATACGTGTAACAAACAAAATAACGAAAATTTCGCTCACTTGCGAAATTATGTAGGCAAAATCAAGTACAGGGTTGTTATGCTAAACATATTTCGTACGAAAACAATTGTTTAAAAATGTTTGGGATCGGAGTTTAGACATTTCGATGATTTTAGTAAACAAAAGTAATATCACATGCGTTAAATATAAAAAGGAGTGCAAAGATGAATTATTAATGAAATACATATTTGTAAGGTAAATCAGAGATATCGTATGTGGTAACTCTCTGTAACAAAATTTTCCGTTTAGAGATAAATGCAAAAATTTCTTACGAATATTTCGCAAGAACTGAATACGGGGCTTAACCAAAACATTTTCCCATTATATCCCTTGAATGGGCAGGAGAGAACTTTCACATTCAGTGAACTGTGCGCTTTATAGTTTTACACTCACTAATTGGGAACTACAGTGTTACACCGGTTCAGAAAAGTGTATTTTTTTGAAAAGCCTTTTCATGGCTAATTACTCGATAGTGTCCCGTCACTAAGCGAGGCGAGTGTCGTCGAAAGAAATGAAAGACGGTCACGGCAGGGATAGAACCTACGCTTCAAGTACAATAGTCGCGCACACTAGCCACTGCCCTACCAACCGCTACAAACTCGTAATAATCAGAACTCGTAAAAATCACAAGAATTTGGCACCAATTCTGACATTAAGATCTTAAAAATAAAAAAAAATTCCTCATTAGTGACAGGTTTTGAGTACACGGTACCTGCCCGAAAACGTAAACAGACCCTTATGATAAGAGTTCCGAACTTCGAAAAGATTGTGAGCCAATAAGAGTTCAAGTCATACTTTCGTCTGTTTCAACCTTTTCACTAACTGCAGGAAATCTTCTGATAAACTCCAGTACAATTTAAACTAGTTCTGGGCCTAGTTCCATTGCAACTAGTGCCGATGTTAACATATCAGGAACAAGTGGGAATGGAACTAGTTCACATTTCACTTAGTTTATGAACTAGTACTTTTTTGTTTGAATTATTACATTCTTTGTATTATTATATGTATTTCCTTAAATCAATAAAGGAAATATATACTTGTATATAAAGGGTGCCTTAGTAAGATTGCACTTTTTAAATTTAGTGGAATATTTTTTGGGCTAGAGGCAAGCCTGAAATTTGGCAGCTGTCACAAATGTTAATTCCGCTTATTAAAAATGCAGCGCCAAGATGTATCTATTACAGGTGGAAGCGTTAAAACAGCTGATTAAATTTGTTCTTGTCCTCGTGGTTGGTGCCGAAAATTATAATTCCTCCTGATATAACCTGAAATAAATACATCTTGACAATTTCGATCAGCTGAATTTGATAAGGTCGGCTCCTGAAATAAAAACAAAATGCCTTCAATACCTATTGGTGCTACCTTACGTATTTTGCCATGTGGAGCGCTTTAGGAAAGAACAACGCGTTATAATTGTGAAAACTTATTACAAAAATCCGTTCACTGGGTAGTGGAGGAAAGCGAAGCCAATGTCAATTTTTCAAAAAAAAAAAAAGTAATCTTCTCCAAGGAAGCGCATTTCCATCTGAATGGCTTCGTGAATACACAAAATTGTTGAATTTGGGGCTCGGAAAATCCGCATTCAATCCATGAGAAAAACAAATGCATCTACAACGAGTAACTGTCTGGGGGCGGATTTTGGTCAGGCGGCAAGATTGGGCCTTGCGTTTTTGAAGGTGAGTCCGAAATTGCGGTGACTGTGAACGGCATTCGTTACAGGAACATGATAACGGAGTTCTTGTGGCCTCAACTGGACGGTATGGATTTGGACGGTTTCAGCGCAGCGGCGCCATCTGCCACACCCCACATGAAACAATTGAATTATTGCAGCAACGATTTCCCGAACGAATTATCACAAGAAATTCTGATGTCAACTGGCCATCAAGATCATGCGATTTAACGCCGTGCGATTTCTTTCTTCGGAGTTTCGTAAAATCTCCGGTTTCTACGAATAAATCAGAAACAATTTCTGAGCTCAAATCCAAGATCCAACGCGTCATCGGTGAGACACAGCCACATCTCTGTGAAAAAGTCATGGAAAATTTAATGGAAACAGTAATGGTCTGTCATCAGAGTCGTGATATTTTATTCCATACTTAAGCCCGATATTCAGTTTTTATGAAATTTTTGTTGCCATAAGAAGGAATTTTACTCACTTTTCATTTGCTTGGTACTCAGCTCGTTGCGAAAATTTCGTAGGCAAAATCAATTACAGGGTTGTTATGCCAAAGATATTTCATACGAAAACAATTGCTTGATAATTGTTTGCGACAAAAGTAATACCACATGCGGTAAAAATAAAATGGAGTGCAAAGATGAATTACACTGTGCGACACCAAAAAAATTATGGGGTACTGTCAACGGACTCTGGTAGAAAGGTCTTAAAAAAAATATACGTGTATCGGCGTTTTGCCAGACCTGATCAGATTTTTTTTAGGGCGGGTCAAAGTTTCCGCCCCTCGGAACTTTCCTGCAACATATTGGCATGCAAAATTGTGTGTTCCTTACTTCTGAGGTAGAAACTATGTTCAGAAGTTTTATAGAAAAGATTCAGATAAACATTTGTGTGGAACAAATTAACCCTCTAACTGTCACGTATAACCATATTTTTTACTTTTTTTGAAAACTCTCAAAAAACTGCTTCAAAATGACGGGGGGCGTGGTAAAAATGTTCTACAAAAATGATCGCCATAAAATTTCACTATATGTGTCCGAACACTCCAAAACACAAATCTTAGCTCAAGTGGTAAAATTATGGTTATACGTGACAGTTAGAGGGTTAATTTGTTCCACAAAAATGTTTATCTGAATCTTTTCTATAAAATTTCTAAACATACATTGTACCTCAGAGGTAAGGAACACACAATTTTGCATGCCAATATGTTGCAGGAAAGTTCCGAGGGGCGGAAACTTTGACTCGCCCTAAAATAAAATTCTGATCAGATCTGGCAAAACGCCTATACACGTATATTTTTTTTAGACCTTTCTACCAGAATCCGTTGACAGAACCCCATCATTTTGAAAAAAATCTAATTTTGTCTCACAGTGTTATTAAAGGAAAATTTGCAAGGTATATCAGAGATGTGTGGTAACTCTCTGTAACAACATTATCCCTATTAGAGATAAATAACAAAATTTCTTTCGAAAATTTCGCAAGAACTGAATACGGGGCTTTAATCGGAACATGTCTTCTTTACAAGCCAATAAAAAAAATCCCAACTATCTCAAAAAATACGTGTCTTTATTTGAAAATGAAAAAGTGCATTCTTACTGAGACACCCTTATAAACTCCAGTACAATTCGAACTAATTCGACAGATTGCTGCTAGGATCTTGAGGCAATGTTATTCTAGAATTTAAAATTTAAATTAATCGGAACATGTCTTCTTTACAATCCAATAAAATAATCCCAACTATCTCAAAAAATACGTGTCTTTATTTGAAAATGAAAAAGTGCATTCTTACTGAGACACCCTTATAAACTCCAGTATAATTCGAACTAATTCGACAGATTCCTGCTAGGATCTTGAGGCAATGTTATTCTAGAATTTAATATTATTTTTCGCGATATCTCGATAACTAAAAGGGGTGTGTAGAGGCAATTAAAAAGAGATTTGTTAAAGTCGCGTCTTTTTATACTTCAAAAAGCAAAAGGATGTATTTTTTTGTTTGAGTTACAAATATTTAAATAAAATTGAAATAAAATATCTGTAACCAGGAAACATTTAAAATAAGGTTAATATCCTTGAAACATCCTTTGAAACTTTTCTAACGTTAGGAATGCAAAGCAATATACTTTTGCTTCTGCCCATTGAAATCTACTAACAAATTTAATCAATTTCCAGTTAAATGAATCTTGTTTCATATTCATTTCAATGTAGTTTTGTCATCTCATTTTGAAATATATTTCCTTTTCAATCACTTCCGCTCAAAACTTCCTGTCACACATTTCGACAAGGAATTTGTGTTGTTCTTTCTTTCGTCGCCGATTTCAATCAAGTTGTGTTGCATAACCATTTCAAATATTTTCACAAATATTCAAATTAAATTTTGTCAACATATCAATTTGGAAAATTCAAAATTTTTGCCAACAAAAACGCAAACATTTTTTTTTTATAAAACAAAAAATTCATGAAAATCTAGCTATTTATAAACAAAAAACAAATTGTAGAAGAAATTAATATTTAAATCCTTTCCAAGTGATCGATAACCACTATACATCAATTTTGGGGATTTTTTTTGTCGTTATTTCTTTTTTGAAAAATCACAATCACAAAATCCAAAAGTTACAAGAGAAAGAGACAATTTTCTTTTTAAAGATACACTCATTACACTTTGTAAAGAAAAGTATTTGAAATAATTTGTTTTTTGTTACACAAAATCACACCTTTTAGTCACCGATTTCTCAGAAACGATTCCAGTTCCGTTTGATCTATAGACTGTAGCACCACTTTCTGCTCTGTGGGGCCTAGTATATCTTGATTTAACAGTACGGAGAACGATTTTTCAAAATGCACACGACAACGGCGACGGATATTTTGGATTTGTTGGATTGGTATTGTTCGCCCCTGAACGACAAGTCTCGCAACAGGACAAAATTTTGACTGAATGTCGTAAAGAATTTACTTGAGTTTTGAGTGGATCGAATGGGCCGATCTATATGAGGGGATGCACCCAACAACGACAACAACAACAAAAGCTTTTACTTATACACATATGTGTATTAAAAAGAAAAACTATAAACTCAAGTGGAAAACTCATACATGCAGATGATGTGTGTACTTCGGAGCAAGTGGCGACGAACAAGAAATTATTAAATTTTTCATTTTCTTTGCAAATTGTCCAACAGAAAACTCGTAAAAATCATATAAATGAATTCTAATGCTCAATTTATATACATGTATTTTGTGGCCTACTCAAACCACTTGGTCCAATACGCGCCATCGCCAGCGCCAGTGTGTAGGTGTGTTGTTGTTTTTTGTTTTTTGTGAAATCTCAAAAATATTTTTCAAATTAAAATCCCATATAGCTTATTAGTAGTGGGGTGGACACCCGCTTCTCCCTTTTCTCTGAAGTCTGGGTAAGAAACCCGTCAAAATTATCAATAAAATGCATTGAAAAGCAAAAGGAAACGAAGGCAACTTGAGTCACAATACAATTTGCTTTTGGTCTAATTCAAAAAAGAATTTTAATTTTGAGTAGAATTTTGTCTTGTTGAATTTTTTATTTATTTATTTTAAAATGGGAAACTGGACGCTGCAGCACATAAACACCCACTTTACTCCAAAAGTGATCACAACAATATTTTATAAAAAATAATAAACAAATAAAAAAATTACACGTATACCATATTTTCCCACACATCCCAGCAAACATAATGGGTTGGAGGTTTGCAAAAAAAAAAACAAAAGTTTAAACATTACTTCTTATGAAACGATTCTCAAAATCAGTGAGTAGTTTTGTTTTGTTTGGCGGCCTACAGTTTTACACCGATTTGGAAAAGTTAAATGTCGTAATATTATTATAATTTAGTGATGGACCCATTTTCGTTAGAAACAAAGAATATGCTGAGATCGATATACTTGGCAAAAGTGCACTGAAAAAACATGTCTTCATAACTATTATATGAAAAATTCCTTCATTAATTTTCAACCAAAGAAACATTCCCTAGAATCTACCAAACATCTTTGAATTTTTTCGTAATATCTATGAAACATTTTCATAGATTCTATGAAAAGAAATCTATGAAATTTGTTCATAACATCTACGACACATGATCATAGATTCTGCGAAAAGATATACATTAAGGCGGGTTAATTTTTTTTTGATGAAGCGTATAGCAAAAACGTAATCTATAGGTGATTTTGAGAAATTTTGCTCAAGAGACCATAGCTCTAAGTCGGATTTGGAGCCCCCCAAAATTTCAAAATAGATATTTTTCCATATATACATAGAATAATTTAATTAAATTCGTCATAAAATCGGATAGAATTGTAGTAGATTTCTCAATGTGGGCTTGTTTGAAAGGTATTTCTTCAGAATCTGTATTGATACCAATATTTTTTTTTATTTTTAGTAGAGATATTAGGAATTTTTTGTCGAAAAATAGCCTAAAATGAACTATTAACTAATATATTCTGAATTTTCTTCGACTTTTTCAGAGATTTTTTTTTGCAGATTATGCAATTTCAGATAATTTCCAACAACTTTTATCACGATAAATTTTTTTGTTTTCGAACTCCTTTTTGTAGGAAAATCGATCTGAAAAAATCAAAATTTTCAAGGTTTCAACAAAAAAACACTATCAATACAAATTCTGAAAGGTGATAAAAAATACCTTTTGGGGGGCTCCAAATCCGACTTAGAGCTATGGTCTCTCTGGAGCAAAATTTCTCAGAATCACCTATAGATTACGTTTTTGCTATACGCTTCATCAAAAAAAAGAAATCGTTCCATACAATTTGACCCGCCCTAATATACATATATGAAATTGGTTTACAAAATAGATTTTATGAAATTTGTTCACAACATAAATTTTTCGTAAATTTTATGAAGCGAAATTTATTCACAATATCCATGAAACATTATCATAGATTTTATGAAACCTATCATAAAATTAGAATTGCATGACAAACTATATAGCCATTTCAGATCTAGAAACCGATCGTCTTCAGTGATTGTGCTTTATGATGGTATTAACAAATTCATCATACTTTATGTAACGAAAACTCTAAATGCAATGAGAATTCGATAAAATAAAACAAAAATGCATTTGGCCGGCAATCCCCCCAAAATATTAAAAAAAATTTGAAATTGAAGAAAAACACGAAAGACCACGAAAAACAGGGTCGGATCCAAGAGCCCTTAATGTCTAAAAAAGGAGCATGAGGACGACATCCGTAAACTTCGAATTTGGGAGTTTCTCCTCTGGGGTAGGTCCAACACCGGCTTCGCGGCTTCGGCATAGTTTTTTCTGTTCTAAAGCTTTTTAAGCGGAAGTAATTGTAACATCTGTGGAGGGTCCAACAGCGGCTACGGCTACCAGTGAGCGGTGCGCTTTCTAGCTTTACACTCACTGATTAAAACCTACAGTTTTACACCGGTTCCGAATGGTCTTTTGAGAAGCGTTGTCATGACTAAATGCACGATAGTGTCGACGTCACTAAACCCGGTGACCGCCGTCGAAACAAATGTAAGGTGGTCTGAGCAGGAATCGAACCATGTTCTCATGTACAAGAGCCGCGCACACTTTGCACCTCCGACAATGCCCCTAAATTATTGGATATCTTGACCCCCAACTGTAGCACCACAAAAGCGAATGCACCATTAAACCCGTAAGAAGAATTACATTAATTTGAGTATCCAGACTTGTCTGTTCGACTCAATATTTTTTTGGGAAGGGGCCAGTCACGTGCATTTTAGCCAAAAATAAACATTTTCATTTCAATCAATGACAAATATTTTAGGAATATTTTTTTTAATACGTTGCTTAATTTTGAAAACTTTTTATTAAAGTTTTTCATAATTTTCGTCGGTGGTGGAATGGTTAGTGTGCGCGGCTCTTGTACATGAGATCCTGGGTTCGAACCCTGCTCTGAGCATCTTCAAAAATATTTCTTTCGTTGGCGGTCACCTCGAATAGTGACGTCGACACTATCGAGTATATAGCCATGAAAAAGCTTCTCAAATACCGTTCGGAATCGGTGTAAAACTGTAGGTCCCAATCAGTGAGTGAAAAACTGGAAAGCGCACAGCTCAGTGATTGTGAGAAGTTCTTCCCTGTCCCTTCATGGGATGTAATGGGAAACCATTTATTTTTTTTTTCATATCTATGAAACTTACGAAAAACTTCATAGGTTTAATGAATAACTTTTAATGGAGGTACAAAAAAAAATATTTTCCCATTACATACTATGAAGGGACAGGCGAGAGCTTCTTACAATCAGTGAGGTGTGAGCTTTCTTATTTTACACTCAGTGATAGGGACCTACAGTTTTACACCGGTTCCAAAGGATTTACTTTTGATTCATGACTAATTTCGGGGTGATACTCGACGAAAGAAATGTATGGTGACCGAGCAGGGATCGAGTCCTCGTTATCATGTACAGGACTCACGCACACTAAATATTACGAAGAAAATTTTTCCAGTGTAGTCACCCATCTTGCTGTTAATAGATATATTACACTGGTTTACAGCGAAAACATACCAAGAACGCCACATGCCTAGATAAGTTAATTGGGACCTCCTGAACATGAGAAACGCTGTAATTTTTATTTACTAAGTACCGTTTTTTAAATAACGGTACTTTTCTGTTTTTCGGTGTATGATCCCACTCAAACTATTGTGGAGCCCAACCGAAAAGTCCGCTCGAGATAAATGACAAATCGTTGGAAAAATAATTGAATGCCCTTTCCGTCGATATCTGATAATAAATGGCTGAGTTATGGCACCTCAAAGTTGAAAATTTACCTTTTTTACGTTTTTTCAAAATTTTCAATTTTTATTTCGTTTCTTTCTACGTTACAGTGAAGATCTGGAATGTTTCATTTTTCTAACATATACATAGTTTATTTAATTGCCAACATTAAAATAAAGTTTTTATTAAGGATTTTGTGTAACGACAATATTTTCATTTTCATTGCTCACACACTATATTCGGCGTTAATTCAAAAAATTTCAATTAAAATGACGAGCGACTTGAACGTAAAAAAGGCAAATTTTGAGCTTTGTGGTGCCATAACTCAGCCATTTCTTATCAGATAGAAATGTACAGCATATCGACGGAGAGGGACGGAATTACCTTTACAACTCTATGCCATATACCTCGATCGGACTTTTCGGTTGGGCTCCGCAAGGGTTTGAGTGGGACCATACACCGAAAAACACAAAAGTAACGTTATCTAAAAAAACGGTACTTAGAAAAAAAATTTAAAAATTTTTCGTGTTCAGGAGCACCACCTACGGCCACAATATATTGGCGAACGGTTATTAGAAAGAAACACTTTAACCAGTCAACACTGGCACAATCTATGGCGATGCTTCAGTCAGTTGCAACGCGACTAAGAATGATTACCCGGCCAGCTATTCAACAGGTAGGAATGATAGGAAGTATTTGAAGAAAAGAATGCTGAACCTATGGCGATGTCTCGCCCAGTTGCAACGAAACTGAAATTTAAAACATCAATTGCAATGCAAAACGCCTCAATTAATACTTAGGCCTAATTTTTGAGTGGAATATCATCTTTAATCAACGATCAAACATAGTTTAAACTCTGAATTCACTTTTTAGGTTAATAGTTAATTGCTGTTTAAACAGCCAAAGTTGGGCATTTAAACTACACCCAAAAAAATATGTTAATAAACACAGCAGAAAAGTCTGCTGAAAAGGGGAAAGCTAACATTTTGGTTATTTCTGCAAACATGGGTTTGTTGTTTGTTGTCAGTTATTTTATCAACCCTGCAACAAGGTTGTTGTTATTGCAGTGCATTTGCTATAATAACAAACAAATTGCCTGCTGATAAGTAGCATACATTGTGTGCTATTAAGCAAACTTTATTTTTTGAGTGTATGATCAAGTGACCATATTATTTTGACAGAAAACAAGAAGAAGAACACAAAGCTTCTTTAATTGTTAAAATAATAATAAAAAGGTATCATTTAACTCGTAGTGCAGATAGAACTTTATTTCTGCAAAAAAAATATTCTCCAATTTCATTAAATATTTTGTACATTATCACTTCACTTTTCTTTTGCAAATGGCGTCAGTTTGATGCATTGTAACGATTAGCCGATAAATGTATGAATACCGGTTATTTTTCATGGCATTTGCCACTGTTGCCACATGGTAGTAAGATTATTTGACAAAGTACTGACAAACTCTTTTCGTATTTAAAGTCAGATCAAACATAAATCAAAATCAACTGCAAACCAAACCAAAAATCAAAACCAATTTAAATAACCAGTCAAAAATTGGTCCCTATAATTGCGGTTTTTTGAATTTGAACTGCCGTCCATGTTTAGATGCATTTTGAATTTAGCTTGATGTTTTTGGAATTTCAATTGATGAATTTTAATTAACAATTGATTATTTTCAAAATTTAAATTTTGATATTTAAAATTTCAATAGGGTTTTATTAATTTCAATTGAAAATTATATAATTTTATATGATTCGATCTGCATTTGTTTTTATTAGCAGATTTTTAGTTTTCTGGACGTAGTGAACAAATTAAACAGTCGGAACGGGGATTTGAACTCACATAGGGGGACGATCGTTTCGAAGATTGTGGGTCTTCTCACCAGCGTCTTAACGTTCTAGATCAGTGGCCGTCTTGTTCCATTGTGTCACTAATTGCAGATCTACTTTTTCGGGGTTTCTCTCTCATGTGTGAATGACTTTATTTCATTATATGATATAGTTTGTACATCACCACACCATAATAAAAACATACGCAAAAAATCAACTGTTTGACAGACGGAAGCCGATAGAAAATTTTTCGACGCCTCGCCGCCTTTAAAAATTTATTGAATCTCACGCCGTCGCCGATATAATTGGGTCTTTATCGACTGACCCGAATTTACCGCCTAATCCAATTTTAAATGTTCAGTTATTTCAAAAACATCCCAAATTTGTACAAAACTATCAAAACCAATAGCCGCCAATTTAATTTTTCTGTTGTGCCGCCGTTTTTGATAATTGTGTCTAGGCGCGGAGATGGTGAAAGCACGGAGTTGCCACCTGAAATGACAATTTAATCTCAAATTGGTTGGCGCAAAGATTAGAGAACAAGGTTATCGCTAACCTGGCCGCAATAAACTGCGGCATAAATGGGACATAAATGTAAAAAGTCCAATCTTACTGAGACACCTTATATTTCAATTTATATTCGGCCTTATTACGAATGTCGTTCTCGTACTTCGACTACGGCAGTTTTGTAAAAGATTAAAGATAACATGCCAACTTTGTCTTTAATCTTTTACACAACTGTCGTAGTCGAAATACGAGAACGACATTCGTAATAAGGCTCATTTAAAATACATCACATCAATTCAAAGTCAATTAAAAATCAAAGAACATCAATTGATATTTAATAGATTCTAGTTGAAATTTAAAAAATATAACATGAAAAACTATTATACGATATGAATCTGGTTAAAAGCTCCTTCATTTCAATTGATGAATATTAAATTTAACTGATGTGTTTTAAGATAAATTTATGTATTTTAAATTTTAATAAATATTTTTTAGATTTTAATTCATGTTTTCTAAATAATAATTGATGTTTTTTAAATTTCATTCGATGTGTTGTAAATTTCATTCGATGTTTTTGAATTAAAATTTATGTCTTAATAAATTTCAGTTGATATTCTTGGAACTTCAATTGATGTAGTTAAAATGTAATTGCATTTTTACATCTTCAGTGGTAACTCTTTTAAAACGCAACTGATGCATTTTAAATTTCAAATGAAATTATACAATTGAAGCCTCTGGTGGAAGAAGACATTGAAAAATTGGTCTTTATTTTGTTCTTTGGATGCAAATATAACGTGTTTGTAGCTTATCGCAAATATAGTAAACTTGTGTCCAAACACATTGTGTTTGGTATTCAATATAACATGTTTGGGACACAATGATTAATAGGTTATAATATATGTATTTCTGAGCCAAATGTGGATCTGCTGAAAACAAAAACGTGACAGACAATAAACGAACAAAAGGCAGCAGATCTTCTATTAACGTAAACAATGCTTGCACACATGTATCGGGTGTTTTTTTTAGGGGTATAGAACTTCGAATTGAAATAAAACACAAGAAAATCGTTTTAATGTCCATCAATTTGGCTTTATTGGAAGGATAATTTTATGCCATTAATGTTTAAATATGATTTCGGGCATGTGGCCGCCGCGGCTGGCTCGAATAAAGCCAATTCTACAGGTCCAATTTTCAACCACTTTTTCGAGCATATGGGGCCGTATGTCGGCAATAACGCCACGAATGTTGGCTTCCAATTCCCTTAACGTTTCTGGTTTGTTGGCGTAGACGAGCGACTTCACATATCCCCAAAGAAAATAATCCAATGGTGTCAAATCACACGATCTTGGTGGCCAATTGACAGGTCCATTCCGCGAAATTATGCGCTCATCGAATGTTTCCTTCAATAAATCGATTGTGACGTGCGCTGTGTGGCATGTAGCGCCGTCTTGTTGGAACCACAACTCATCCACATTCATGCCATCCAATTCGGGAACAAAATAGTCGGTTATCATGGCTCTATACCGGTCTCCATTAACGGTAACTGCCTCTCCAGCATTATTTCGGAAGAAGTATGGCCCAATGACTCCACCAGCCCATAGAGCACACCAAACAGTCAGTTTTTGTGGATGTAATGGCGTCTCAAGGGTCTCTTGTGGATTCTCTTCACTCCAAATGCGGCAATTTTGCTTGTTGACGTAGCCATTCAACCAAAAATGAGCCTCATCACTGAACAAAATTTTGCGATGAAAATGGACGGAGCTTGCGGTAAACTTCGCGAACTGAACCATTATTTTCGAAATAAATTTGCACGATTTGCAAGCGTTGTTCTTTTGTCAACCTGTTCATGATGAAATGGCAAACCAAACTGAACATAAATGACATTAGAGTTGCCAGATTTGACCACAAAATGCCAGTTTTATCTCTATTCGAAAAACAAACCTCTAAAAAAAACACCCGATACATGGTTCCCGCAATATGTTGCTGTGGCCGATATTTTTCAGCGTGAAGGTGTTAACTCACTTTTTTTCAAAAACAATATTTTCCTTCTTTTAACGTTTCCTAACAAAAGATAAAAATACCAGCAAGTGTAAATATATACTACGTTCCAGTTGTTGAAATATCAAATGATAAAACTCACAATTATGTAACATATCTCTGTAATAACGTATTTACACCGCCGTTTATCGCGACCAGGTTAGCGATAACCTTCTTCCCTAATCTCTGCCGTTTACACCACCCAATTTGAGATTAAATTTATATTTAAGGTGGCAACTCCGTGCTTAGCAAACTCCGCGCCGAGACAAAATTATCAAAGCCGTAGACACGACAGAAAAATTAAGCTGGCGGCTATTGGTTTTTCCAGGTTTAAACAAATTTGTGGCCGTCGGTGGTGCAATGGTTAGTGTGCGCGGCTCTTGTACATGAGATCCTAGGTTCGAACCCGGCTCTGACCACCTTCAAATTTTCTTTCGGCGGCGGTCACCTCGCATAGTGACGGCGACACTATCGAGTATCTAGCCATGAAAAAGCTTCTCAAAATACCGTTCGGAATCGGTGTAAAACTGTAGGTCTCAATCAGTGAGTGAAAACTCCCCATGTCAAAATCAACCCACACATATACCAACAAATAAATGTAAACAGAAAAGTACAAAAGCAAAACCTTTGAAACTGACAGAAGCGGCCAAATAACAACGAGAAAAAATTGAAATCAGCTGTGTACCGAGTTTACCTTCTCATTCTACCATGACTGAACCTTTAAAATTGGATCAGTGGGCCAATCGATAACATCGGCTCACAGTTTAACCCAAGAAGAGACATTTATATCGGCGGCGGCGTGAGCTTCAAAAAAGTTTTGGTGGCGGCGACGTGTTAGAAAGTTTTCGATCAGCTTCCGACTGTCAAACAGTTGATTTTTTGTGTATGTCTTTATTGTGGTTGCATTTTTTTTTTGTAACTATCAGTGTTGCATCAAAATTTACACCAGTTTAAAATGAGGTTAAACTTTAAACTTCAGTTTCTACAGATTATAATTGTATGAGTAATCTTCTGGGTTAGCGCGGCTTAACGGAGTTAACCTTCGAAATGCGTTAATCTTGTTTGGTGTAAATGCGCTATAAGAACAAATGGTTTTTTTTTGGATTTTGAAATTTGAAAAACTCTTTTAACGTTTTCATCGTATCTGATTTTGTTTTAGATAAGAAAAAAAGACAACATCTGGTATTTAAATTATTAAAATTAAATTTAAAAATTAATTTTTAATTTTTTAAAATCACAATTAAACATTAAAAGAAGGAAAATATTGTTTTTGAAAAAAAGTGAGTAACACCTTCTTCCACCAAGGTTTTCAATTATAATTAATATTGTTTAAACAATAAATTAATATTTTATGGAATTACTCATAGTAAGTGTTGTAGTTCGGCCGGTTCCTATTGGATGATTTTTGTGTATTCTTTTTAAATACTGCCATACATCGTTGGCTCCATTTAAATTATAAAATAATTCGTTAGATTAATACAATAACAAGTTCACCGCACCTGTGGTGATACATGACTAGATCAAGGTCTTTATATAAAAAAAGATGCTACTTATGGTGGAAATAAATTCTTCAAACAAATTGCTATAATTACTTAAATACTATAATAACTAAACATATATTTTTTAAAATATATAAATAACATTTAGTTGCAACATAAATTTAAGTTCAAGTTCAAAAACTTGTTTTTCGTTTCAAAATCTCATATAAATATTTCTGAGTAAATCACTAATGACAAATCCAACAAAACAAAATACGATATAAGAAGAAAATTAAAAAATAATCAAAATTAAAAATATAGTATTCAAAACAAACAGCAAGAGATGCGAATATTGGAGTTGATCCAAAACGGTTTACTGGGTGTACATACATATGTACATATGTATATCGACTGTCGGTAGAGTGTTAATGCACGTTTATGTCAAATGAAGGAGATTAATAGTTTTCCTATGTTTTTCAATACAAAGCAATAATTTTCGCGACAAAAAAGTGTGTATATCGTTAAGAAAACAAATGTTTTTCTGCTGGTCAAGTGTCATGCTGAAGAAAATATTTCAAAAACAAACTATTTAAACAAATATTTGTGACAAGTTTAGCCTTTTCAACAGCACAAAAAAAGAATTGATTTTTGTTTTTTTTTAAATCCCAAAGTGGCTGGTCTGGCTGGCGTGATTTAACTAATTCTACACCTGCTTTGAAATTGTCGCAATTTTGTAATTTCTTAGTTTACATTTCAACATTTTAGTAATTACATTATTTTACATTTCACTAGTACAACAAAAACTTGCAAGAAATCGTTGTATCAAAGATGAAAAAGTATGGTCGTTCGAGTTAAGACTTGTTCACTTTGTGGGGGTGTGTGACCTAAATGTTGTTCGAAATAAATTGTTTTCTCTCTAATTTTTTACAATTTACATTTGCGTTTTCTTTGTTGAAGGGGCCCATACATGAAATACTGTTTATTATTGTGTAAAGAAATAAAATTTTAATTAAAATTTTTATTTTTATTGTTTGTGATTGGTAACATATAAAATGTGTCGAGACGAGGCAGTGGTGGTGTGTGCCAGCTGTTGAAACAACAAAAAACAGTGTTACATGTTTTTGAGGTTTTGTATAAATTTCCTCAGGAAATCATTAGATTTTTTGCCTCGAAGGTGTGAACAAGGAAATCATTGGTTTTCAACGATATGAGTATGAGGCAAGTGTGAAAACGAGTTGTATTTGAAAGTCTAATGGTCCGGTTAGAAACTGACAACTGGAGGCAACTAAGAACTGCAATATTGACTACAAGTTCGAGCATTTGTACAGGGTGTCAGCAGATTTATATTTTCAAACTTAAATAAAAAGGTTTATTAAGAGCATTGAACGATAGAATGGAAATGCGGGTTTTATTTTTTAAAGAGTATGTCATCCAGATGACCGTTGACATTCGTCGCGTGGCCTCGAGAATTTTCGAAAAAAAAAAATGGTCCAATTATCTCATACGTGGATAAGGCACACCAAACAGTTACCCTGTGGCAATGCAATGGCTTTTGATATTTCAATCGAGGGTTGCGGGTTCTTGGAGACCAGTAACGGAAGTTTTACTTGTTGAGGTGGCCGTTTAAGTGAAAATGAGCCTCGTCTCTCCAAAAAATGGAATTTGCGTAAATCAAAGTCACTTTCTTTCAGTTCTTGAACGATTTGAATTTTAAAAGGATGGAACTTCAGATCCTTTTTTAAAATTTCATGAATAATCGCTCTTGGAAGTCCCAGTGAGTCTGCTCTTTTCCGTATTGAAAGTCGCGGATATTCACGTAAACTGCTTTCAACCAGTTCAACGTTTTCGGGAGTCCTTGAACATCGACTGGGCGCTGGCCGTGGGACATTCATAGCCGAAGCAGTTGTGCGGAATTTCTGCACCCACGACCGAATTAAATTTACATTCGGTTCATCACTTATTCGCCGAATACCGAACTTTGAACAAAATTGTCGACGAGCGATTACGTAAGAATCATTACTCTTAAAAAATGTATCCACAGCGAACGCACGATGTTCACTCGACCACTGCGACATCGTGACTGACAAATCCGTACAATCGATAATTCCAACGGCGCACCCTCCCTCCGCACCGTTTATTACTTTTTGAAATAATCGTATTTAAAAATATAAATTTGCCACCACACACCCTGTATAATCTACATACCACACCAATGGATTTGTTTTGATATAATTACTACACACTGAAAAACAACGGCCCCAGCAACATATTGCAGGAACCATGCACATGTTTGCAAGCATTGTTTTCGTGAATTGAAGATCTGCTTGTTTTTGTTTCTTTATTGTCTGTCACGTTTTTGTTTTCAGCAGTTTTCAACAAAGTCTCATTTGGGTCACAAATACATATAACCTATTAATCATTGTGCAAACACAATGTGTTTGGACACAAGTATACTATATATTTGCGACAAGCAACAAACATGTAATATTTGCATCCAAACAACAACATAAATACACAATTTTCAGCGTGTAAGTCCTCGCATTAAAAACAATTTATGAGATCATTTTTAAAGACAAATAAGGAATTGCTGAAAAATGTTTATCAGTTTAAAATCGTCTTTTCATATACAAGTAAAGCAACACTAACTTTGGCACCATCAAAGTTTACACCGAAATGTAAAAACGGTTACAGATTTTATACCCAAATTATTCTACAATTGTTGTGGTCCCTTCACTTGAGAAACCTCCTTTGTATCTCCAATCTCTACGGCAAGCAATTTAACGCCGTGCGATTTCTTTCTTTGAAGTTTTGTGAAATCTCGGAATAATTAAATTGATCAATTAATTTAAAAGACATCAATTGAAATTTTAAAAACATCAATTGAAATTTTAAAAACATGAACTGAAATTTAAAAGGCTGCAAATTGAAATGACTTCAATTGAAATTTAAAAGAACATTAATTGAAATTTAAAAGGCTATAAATTTAAATGACATGAATTGTAAGTTAAAAGACATCAATTCAAACTTTGGACGACATTAATTGAAAAGATTCCAATTGAAATTCAAAATAAATCAAATGAAATTGGAAAGACATCTATTGAAATTTAAAAAAACATAAATTGAAATTTAAAAGGCTGCAAATTGAAATGACTTAATTGACATGTAAAAGACACCAATTGAAAAGATTTCAATTGAAATTGAAAATACATCAATTGAAGTTTAAAAGACATATATTGTAATTTAAAAAAAATCAATTGAAATTTAAAAGGAGGCAAATTGAAATGACTTCAATTGAAATTTAATAGACATCAATTGAAATTTATAAAACTTCAAATTGAAAAGACTAATAGAAATTTAAAAGACATCAATTGAATTTTAAAAGACATCAATTGAAATTTAAAAGACATCAATTAAAACTTTGGACGACATCAACTGAAAAGATTGAAATTTGAAAGACATCTATTGAAATTTAAAAAACATAAATTGCAATTTAAAAGGCTACAAATTGAAATGACTTCAATTGAAATATAAAAGACATCAATAGAAATTTAAAAAAAAAATGCAAATTGAAAAGACTTTAGTTGAAATTTGTACGACACCAATTGATAGTTAAAAGACATCAATTGAATAGATTCCAATTGAAATTGAAAATACATCAATTGAAATTTAAAAGGCATCTATTGAAATTTAAGAAACATCAATTGAAATTTTAAAGGCTGCAAATTGAAATGACTTGAGTTGAAATGTAAAAGACATCAATAGAAATTTAAAAAAACTGCAAATTGAAAGACTTTAGTTGAAATTTACCAGACATCAGTTGAAATGGAAAATACATCAATTGAAATTTAAAACACATTAATTGAAATTTAAAATACATAAACTGAAATGCAAAAGACTGCAAATTGAAAAGACTTGAAATTCAAAAGGTATCAATTTATAATTAAGACTGCAAATGAAATTCAAAATTTCTAAGACTTCAATTGAAATTGAAAATATATCAATTGAAATTTATGACATCAAATTCCATTTGAAAGTTGAAATAGGTCAATTTAAAATTGAGATTGAAAAGACATCAATTGAAATTAAAAAGACTTCAATTGAAATTTTAAAGGATGCGAAATGAAAGGACTTCAATTGATATTTAAAAAACATCTATTGCAATTTAAAAGGCTGCAAATTTAAATGATTTCAATTGAAATATAGAAGACATAAGTAGAAATTAAAAAAACCTGCAAATTGAAAAGACTAATTGAAATTTAGCAGACATCAATTGAAATGGAAAATACATCAATTGAAATGTAAAAGACATAAATTGAAATTTAAAATACATAAATTGAAATGTAAAGACTTGAAATTAAAAAGGTATCAATTTAAATTTAAGACTTCAATTGAAATCTAAAACACATCAACTAAAATTGAAATGACTTTGATTGAAATTCAAAAGTCATCAATTTAAATTTAAAAGACATCAATTCATATTTAAAAGATTTCAAATTAAAATTACCAATCGAAATTCAAAAAGGAAAATCAGCTTAAAACTTCCATTTGAAAGTTGAAGTACATTAATTTAAAAACAAAAATTCCACTTGAAATTTGAATTATTCATTGAAGTGGAACAGACGACATCAATTGAAATTAAAATGACTTCAATTGAAATTGAAAAGACTTCAACTGATATTTAAACAACATTAATGGAAATTTAAAAAAAAAACTTCAAATTGAACTTCAACAACAACAGAATTCTTGGGTATATTTTATCTTTTCTTATTTCCAAATAATTAATTTTGAAAATAGTAATAGAATTTTTTAAGAGATGGTTTAAAACACAATTAGAGTAAATTCCGGTTAACCGACGTAGATCATCGGGTTTCGGTTTGTACGAACTGGTTTAACCCTATGACCATCACAACCAAATATGTTTAAATAGGGGTTTTGGCACCTACACACTGAAAAATAATGGCCCCAGCAACATATTGCAGGAGACATGTACATGTTTGCAAGCATTGTTTTCGTGAATTGAAGATCAGCTGCCTTGTTCGAAGTTTGTTATCTGCCTCGTTTTTAGTTTTAGCGGTTTTCAACAAAAAAAAAACACATTTGGTTCTCAAACACATAAATTTTATCCTATTAATCATTGTGTCTCAAACATGTTATATTGAATAGCAAACACAATGTGTTTGAGCACAAGTATAGTATATTTGCGACAAGCTACAAACACGTTATATTTGCATCCAAACAACAACAAAAAAAGACCGATTTTGCAGCGTATATAAATGTACAGATAGCAGTGTTGGGATATTGTTGATTGTCATTGGATTTTAATTTGTTTTGATTTATCTAATTCAAATGGAAAAGAATTACTAATTACAGATTTTTGAATTTCCATTTACTCAGGCGATGAAAATAATGCAGGTTGTGGAATCGAATGCCCATTGTAATGAAATGTGGGAATGCTTATATTTTCCAGTGTGCATGTTAAAATTCGTTTTTAAAATTTAGCTTAATATCTTTTTTATCTGAAATTCCAAAATATGTGTCATCACATAAGAAAACTTCCAGCTGTTTGTTACCTCTCGTGATTAGTTAAAAAATCAAATTATTTTTTTTTTAAATTTGCACAAAGTTAAAATAGAAAATGTCTTTATTTTCAATATCACCTTCAATGTCATTTCTTTTCTGTCAGTCCGACATATGTTTCGGACATTTAGAACACAATTATCTAATTAGTTTGAACGAAAGTGTTCCACTGTCACGTTTAAACGTTTAGAAAATATATCAATTTTAATAAGAACAAATATAATAATAATAGTAGGGTATATTTTCAAAACAACTCACCGGAAATATGAATTGATATATTGCATAAAATAGTAAAAGTATTTGTTGTTTAAATACGATACAAACTAAATAATTGGCTGTCTTCCAATTATACAAAAGAACTAAATATAACAATGTCAACAGTTGTACAAACACAGTGTGATTGTAACAAATATCACTAATCATCACAAACATAATAATGCTTAAACAAAAACAAAATGTCCGAAATTTTTGAAGAAAAAATTCTACAAAATTATGATATAAAGTGTCAAGTTTTCAAAAATGATTGCATGAAATTCTACAATTGAAAAACAAACTGTCAACTTGAATTTGTTGTAGAGAATAAATCATTCTGCCACTTGTTGCACTGAGACGATGATAATGTCATGATGATGATGCCATCCTCCCCTTATTCTTTTTACCCTCCCCTTGCAACAATACTGTGCAAACTTTGTTAAAGAATTGAGATTTTTGTTTCATATGACATTTCAAAACAAATTGTATGACATTTGTGAGGAAATCACGAGGAAACCTCTTGATGAAACATCATTACACAGTTTTCACACTTTAAATTAAATTCATATTATTTTTACGTTTATAATAAGATTAATTTGTAAAGTGAAAGTAGACACTTGGTTGTTGATGCCAATAAAATTGTAAGGGCTTGAAGACGAATTCAAAATAATTAATAAAATTTTATTTGTTTTTTTTTATTTATTTCGAAGGTGTTTGTTCGATTTGTGTGGGCACAATGCCCAGTTTTGCATTCAGCTTGGAGTAAAAACAGTGTAATTGTGAAATAGTCTTAACATCTAGTCGTCATCACCTTGGCGACTAATACAAAATTCATCGATCCAACGCACAGTGGAGGCAATTACAAAAACTAAAATTAGTGATGATGATAGAATATCTAAAATATTGGTCGGATCGTTTTAAAAAGTGTACTAAACATTTATAGTGTAGGAGTTAGGCTTTTAGAATGTTGCAATTAGAGACACCCTGTTATAACACAGAATGTGCTACAGGGTGTCAATGTATACTACTTTAGTGATGTTCAAATTTTGAAGGCTTGTAGCTTGTTGGTTGTTTGCTTCTGAGAATATACTAAATAAGGGAAATAAAAAACATGCATAGTGTTGTGTCTCTTTAGGCGTAAGAAACGGCAGTGGAAAATCGCGAGAGTGAGAAAATTGAGTCATACAGAAGGAAGAACGAAGCCCGAAAATTCTAACAAAAAGTCAAAAACGGAACTAATAGACATGGTTCAGGGCCCCCCTTCTGTAAAGACAAGGACCGAAATCTCATCGCAGATGTGCAGAGTAGGTTGGGAATATGGAGAGATAATTTCTCTGCGCTATTGGTACCTGAGATATCCAATGTCGAGACAATCGATCACAATTTGGACGATGACGTCGATTGCCCCCCTCCTAACCAAGACGAGGTCAGAACAGTTATTGCCCGACTTAAGAACAATAAAGCCGCAGAAGCCGATGGTTTACCGGCGGAGCTGTTTAAGGCTGGCGGCGATGAGCTGATAAGGTGCATGCATCAGCTCATTAGTAAAATTTGGTTAGATGATTGCATGCCCGGCGATTGGAGTCTCAGTGAACTATGTCCCATATTTAAAAAAGGTGACCCGAGTCTCTGTGCCAACTACCGTGGAATAAGCCTTTTATCCATAGTATATAAGGTTCTATCAAGTATAATGTGCGAAAGACTGAAACCGATTATCGCTGACCTGATTGGATCATACCAGTGTGACTTTAGACCTGGACCGACCAGATTTTCACGCTACGTCAAATCCTGGAGAAGACACACGAAAAACAAATCGACACCTATCATCTATTTGCCCCCCGATACGGGGGAAACTTTACGAGGCAATGTCTGAGCTTGGTATTCCTGCAAAACTTATACGCCTTTGCAGGATGACCCTGTCGAACACCAAATCCGCAGTGAAAGTTGGTAAGGATCTTACCGAACCTTTCGAAACTAAGCCAGGCCTCAGCCAAGGTGACACCCTATCGTGCGATCTCTTTAACATCTTAATAGAGATTATTGTGAGAAAAGCTGCTGTCAACATGAATAAAACCATCAGCAGCAAAAGTCACTTGCTGCTCGCGTATGCTGATGATATAGATATCATTGGACGCGCAATGAGAGACGTTACTGCAGTGTTTTCGAGAATTGAGAAGGAGTCAGGAAAAGTGGGTCTGACGGTAAATGAGGACAAGACAAAATTAATGGTTTCAACGAGCAGGGTTTTTTTGAGGTAGTGAACTAATTTATATACCTCGGATCTGCCGTAAAACAACAACGTCAGCCTTGAAATCAAGCGGAGGAAGCACTTTAGAGATAAAGCCCTCTCTCGAGTAACAAAAGTCCAGCTATACCAGACTCTCATACAACCTGTTTTGCTTTATGGCGCAGAATCCTGGGTCCTATCGCAAGCAGACGAAACATCTGTAGGAGTCTTCGAGAGAAAAATACTCCGAAAATTGTATGGCCCTATAGTGCACAACGGCGAATATCGGCGACACATGCACCATGAGCTGTATGAGTTATATCCCGACATTGATATACATACATAGTTAAGCGGATCAAAATAACACGATTGCGCTGGCTAGGCCATGTCAGTAGAATGGATGAAGACGAACCAGCACGAAGGGTTTTCGAAACCGAACTCGAAGGAAGACGAAAAATAGGAAGACCAAGACTACGTTGGAGGGATCAAGTTGACGGATCCCAGTGTACACTTCGTATTGCCAACTGGAGAGATAAGGCAAAAGATCGAACTGGTTGGCCGAAATATGTTATCTGCGTTTTGTAAGGTCCCTGACCCCTCGGGGTTGTTCGTGACCGGATAATTAAGTGTTGTGTATTATCTCCTACCGTTTCAAAGATATTTGTTATCAAAAATTGTAAATGTAAAATTTAGTTAATAACTTGGCTATTTTTAGTTGCAACATTCTTTAAGAAACACCGCTGCATGGGCATCACTTGTAGTAAAATTAGAAAAATCAAAGTTAAGGCCGGGTTAGATTATTACAGATAATGTTGGAAATGTCAAAATTTTCATTTGATAAGAGCAGATATAAAGTCTGTTTCTTTACTTATTCAATTTTACCCAAAGTTACACAATTTTACTCAAAGTTACCCAAATCCGTTTCTTTACTTCAAAATTGGGTAAATGAGAGAGATTTTTCTCTTAACGTCAAAATGCGTTTCTCTTTTACCCAAATTTACACAGACTTTTTTTCGAGTAAGTTTGGGTAAAGTCTCAAACAATCAATCAGCTGTTCGAAAACATATGTTTGTTTTGTTAGTGCAAAAATTAAAACAAAAGAAAAATTTTTGAATTAGAATTTTATAAATTTGAAAAGTGATTGTGTTTACGCTCAAAGTGTTTATTTAAAAAATGGAAAGTATGCAAATCAATAGTAAAAAAGTAAGTCCAGTTTTCTGTCGCTGTTAATTTTTGCACTTGTTACACTTTTGGCGGATGAAATATAATAGTTGTTGTCAAACATATGTTTTGTGTCTTCACGTTTGTTTTTGGGTAGAAAATGTGGGTTTTTGCGTTTCTTTACTTTTGGGTAAATAAGAGTAATTTTCAGCATTTTAGTTCTAACTTCCATTTACCCAAAAAGTAAAGAAACACACTTATAGTGTAAACTTAAGGCGAAGAATTTCTCATTTTTCGATTTTCCTTAAAAATGTTGCGATCAGGGTTGCATTTTGAATGAAACGAACAAAAACAAAGAAAGCGGCAATAAGAACTTTTATTTTGCTACCTTTTTCAAATGTTTGACTTTTGTTTCACAATTTGCTTTTTTCTCTATTGTATTTTTATTTTATAACTGCTGTAAAGGGTGATTTTTTGCTAATTGGGGTTTCAGCGTTAAGTTTCTGACAGTTCACGCGTGATTCGTGACATGTGATTTGTGACAGTTTCACTTGCCATTTCATCATGAATAGAATTGCAAACGAACAACGCTTGTAAATCTTTTCGGTGAAGGGGCCGTAGAGAAACTGGTAGACGATCACTTTTTTTTATCGAAAAATTGTCTTCAGCGACAAGGCTTATTTTTGGCTCAATGGATACGTCAATAAAAAGATTTACCGAATTTGGTCCGAAGAGCAGAGAGAGACTCTTCAAGAGCTGAAAAATGCGCTGTTCGGTGCGGTTCATGGGCCGGTGGCGTCATTGGACAGTACTTCTTCAAAGACTATGATGGCAAAGACTATGATGGCGATTATCACGAACTTATTTTTATCCAAAATGGAAGAATTGGACTTGGTTGATATGTGGTTTCAATAAGACGGTGCCACATGCCACACTGCAAGCGATACCATGAACCAATGGGCAAGCCAACCACGATAGCTGTTTAGGAAGACAACATTACACGTGCCATTGGTGAGGTACCGGCCGAAATGTTGGAAAAAGTGTGACAAAATTGGACTTTTGCATGAAATAATCTTTAAAAAGTAAATGGCAGATAAAAATATTAGTACTCCATTCACTTGTACAAATTGCCTGGGTTTCTTGAATTTTCAAAAACCAAATAGCAAAATAATCATCCAATACTCTGTTCTGCGAATCAAAAGCTGAATGATCGTACGATTTCTTTCACATGGAAGTGAGTTTCATTGCATTTATCTTTTCGCGAATCGTTCTATTTGGACTAATAGTCAAATACGGGCTTTAAACTTGTCTTTCAATCGGGAACATTTTTAAAATTTTACCGAAAAGGTCCCACCAATTACCGAAAGGTACCATTAGAAACTACAGTCCATGTAATGTTAAACATATCAAAAGTAATCTGCGTTGACACCCTGTATCACAATTTGTATTACAACAAAGTGCCTCCAAATGCAATAATCTGAATGCCTAAATTCTCTCCTACAAAGGACTAGTAAATACTTTCTAAAACGATCCGGCCATTATTGCCACTTTTTTTATAATTGCCCCACTGTGCAACATAAATATTTATTACAGCAAATAAACAGCTTTAAATTTGAATCCTGCACCGTCACGTATCATTTCTTTGGCGCAGTTATTTCATGGTTATCTTATCAAAAGTGATGCCACCACTATGTGGTGACCGTCGTCGAAATAATTAAGGTTAGAATCTACGTTCTTATGTACATAAATCACACACTCTAACCACTGCACCGCTGAATGGAAATAAACCTAACAGCATGGTGACGCTACAATAAGATGCAGTGAAGGTTGTGGTATACTAGAGAGAATATTTGGGTCATCTGACGTTTCCTTTCACACTCTTCTTGATGCGCTCGGTGTGATAGAGAGATGTTTGACGAAAAGTGGCATACACCAGGTGGAATTACAATAACTTCTTGCTTTAATTTTTCATGTCGTTTTGGTGAAAAACTGTGAAATTTAAATGTGTTTTAAAGTTTTTTATTGACTGTTATTGTTAGCATACATTTGTGTTGTATTTAACACAATAATTTTAACACATAAAACGAAATGCCGTTGTTGTTATTTTGTTCGTTGTTTTGAACTATTGCCTCTATCTGGTATTAGTAAAGCAATCCTTTTTAACATCAAACGTAAATATCACACCAGGCCAAATGTAATAAATTTGGTGAGAGAACTATTAGGTCTACTATAAATATTAGTCTATGGTTGTGGTAAAATAAAATTATTGAAACTATAGGAGTGGTGAATCTAGAGTGGCACAGAAGAAACGAGTTATTAAATATGATTAAAAATAGCATTAAACAACCCACATGGCAACACTACAGTCAGTTGGGACGAAACGTCTACTGCAATATGATAGAGCTAGAGATTTTGCTAGAGAACAACAGTATCATTAATATAGAAAATAAATAAAATAAATGGTTTCCCATTACATCCCATGAAGGGACTGGGGAGAACTTCTCACAATCACTGAGCTGTGCGCTTTCCAGTTTTCACTCACTGATTGGGACCAACAGTTTTACACCGATTCCGAACGGTAATTTGAGAAGCTTTTTCATGGCTAGATACTCGATAGTGTCGCCGTCACTATGCGAGGTGACCGCCGCCGAAAGGATTTTTTTTAAGGTGGTCAGAGCCGGGTTCGAACCCAGGATCTCATGTACAAGAGCCGCGCACTCTAACCATTGCACCACCGACGGCAAATAGGGAATAAAATATAGCCTACGAGGATCGACAGGCCCAATTTTGCAACAATCTTCCATTTTCCCGTAAGAGAGCAGAAAACGGAAAGGCCAACTTTAACAAGGACAAATTTTAAACTTTTACAATACTTCCATACTTTTTACAATAGAGAATTTTGTGGATCGATTGGAGCAGAAAGTCAGTCACCTACACATGATTTACAATTGATATTTAAGGATCATCGTTACGACGTCTACACAATATGGCCTGGAACAGGAACTGTAATCTACAGAAATCTGCACATACAAGTTCCAGTCTATCCTGACCGAAGTTTTGTAGTGGAGAAAAACGCCAGTTGAAGGGATCTTCTTCCGTCTCATGACCACAAGTAACTTTAAGATTGCAAAACATGCGGATGCAAACATTCAAAATGACAAATCTAAATTTTACGAGGTGAAAAGTTCTCAGCGTTTTTGGTAAATAAAAATAAATAAATAGTTCCCCAATACATCCCATAAAGGACTGGGAGGGCTTCTTTCTAGTTGTACACTCACTGATTGTCACCTACAGTTTTACACCGATTCCGAATGTTTTTTTGAGTAGCTTTTTCATGTCTCCGTTACTAAGCGATGAGACCGTCGTCAAAGGAAATGTTAAGTTGTCAGCACAGGGATCAAACCAGGAGTCAGGAGTCGCGCACACTAACCATTGCAGCAATGGCTGCCAAGCATTACAAAAATTGTTTCCCATTACATCCCATGAAGGCGGGATGGAGGGACGTTTCACAACCAGTGAGCTGTGCTGTGGTCGCAAGTGAACATTGGATGGTGGAAAGCATGGGCTCAATAATACCAGATAGAGACAATAGTACACAACGTCCAACAAAGGAACAACAACCGCATTTAGTATTTTTATATTATTAAATACAATACAAATTTATTCCAAAGATAAAAGTCAACAAAAAAGTGTAAAATACATTTAAATTTCACAGTTCTATACGAAAGCGAAATGAAAAACTTAAGTACACAGTTCTTATACCTCCACCTGCTGTAAATTATTTTTTGTCGAATTTCTCTCATTTGCATAAAACTTACGACGAAGAGTGTGAAATGAAACGTCAGATGAGAGAATTAATTCGTCTATACTAAATTCATCTACGTATCTATCATCGAACTGTCAATATAATCTCTCTATTCCTCTCTCGTTACTAGCTTTTTGGGGTAAACGCACACAAGCTTTGTTCGTTTACTTTCCCAGTAAAAATTGGAAAAAAATCTACTTTTTTACTCTCTTTATGAAAATTTGCACAAAAAGTACACGAACGAATTCCAGTAAAAATTTGCAAGGAAACTGCTGATGTAGTTTTATCTTTTGGTACGTGCATTTTGACTTGTAGTTACATTACATACATATCAACTGCCGAAGTTGACAAATTATGACGTCATCGGTTCACCAGAATTTGCTGAATACCACTGCACATTATTAGGTGTATTTGTTTACATGCAAATTGTTACTGGATCCTGTTTGTTTACTCCAAAAGTCCAGTAAATGAGAGCGAGACAAAGCAAATTTTGACAGTTCGATGTTAGAGAGTTTGTATATTTTGGTTGGATACATTTTCGCCAACCAAAATTTGCAAGATTAAACAGCTGTTGTTTAAAATCAGTTGTTTTATGAAAGCGAAAAATAAATTAGCAGCGATATTTGCGATATTATTTAATATTGCATATTAAAATGATGTGCAGAGTGATTCCGCAAATTGTGGTGAGCCGATGACGTCGCCAGTGGTCAACAATGGCAGTAGCAATGGTATAAACTGAAAAACAAACAAGCACATATCAGCTGTTTTCTTGCAAATTTTTACTGGATGTCGCTTGTTTACTTTTTTTTTTCCAAATTTGCATAAAGAGAGTAAAATCGTTCTTACTCTCACAAACTAGAATCTTGCAAATTATGACTGGGAAAGTAAACAAACGTAACTATTGCTTTCCATTTTCTTCAAAAATTTCAGTGTTATATTAAATAAAATATTAATAAAATCATTTGTACTATTTCTAATTTATTTTTCACCATTATTTGTTTACATTAAACAGCTGATATCATACACCAGCTTTATCTTGCAAATTTTTGGTTGGCTAAAATTTTTCTCTAACATAGTAAAAATACAAAGTAGTAAGTAGCCTTAGCCCAGCTGATTTACTTTGTTTACATTTCATCGTACCCAGTACATGTCAAAGTTGTTTGTGTGAATTATTTTTCTTTTGATTTCATCTATCTATGTTCACAATTGTACATGTACGTATTTGTGTAAATTTTTATCATCTGATTTTGACAATAACTCGGTACGGAAATTACAACAATAGGTCTGTCTGCGTACTGATAATTTGTACAAATTGTTACCGGATGTTGTCTGTTTACACCAAAAAACCAGTAACAAGACAGCAAGAGAGAGATTATTTTGACAGTTCGATGATTGAGAACTTACAAGTCTTTACTGGAAATTTTTGCCAGTAAGAATTAGCAATTTCGAACATATGTTTTATGTAAACTAGGAAATAGAAGGAAGATAAAAGAACGAATTAATCATTCTTAATTTTATTTTTTAAGAGAAAAAATGATTCTCATAATGCTCTCTAAACAACATTTAACTATTTCGTTTTTAAATTGATTTGAATTGAATTTTTTTTTGATATTTATGTATTGTTTTGTTCGGAACTGCGGTTGTTGGTTCTTCCAATGTTTACATTGTAAATCAGCTGTTTACACACAGGTTTAATTTCTTGCAAGTTTTTACTGGATGTCGTCTGTGTACTTTTTGAGATATTTTCTACTGGAAGAGTAAAATCTATCTTACTCTCCCAAAAATAGTTGCTGGATATTTTTTACTGGAAAAAGCGGTCTGGAACTGGTTCACAAATAGTTCAAAAGTGACAGAAACTGGATAAATTCTTCAAAACCAATGTCGTCGCAATGTTAATTTCTACAGTTCTTTGTATTGAATGGAACTAGTTCTATGGTATAGGAATACTAGTATCGAACTAGTTCCGATGTAGTAATGTTTTTTTCTATGCAATTATTCGTGCCATCTACCAACAATGTTTTGTAAAAAGACATGTTTGATATATAAAAAATTAAATATTCTTTTAAGAAAAGATAATGCCATCACTTTCTCGCATTTTTATAGAACACCTAAATTTGCCCACAAATTTTTTGGTTGGCCTTGAAACATAAAGTATAAAAGGATGCAGCAAAATATTTGGCAGCACTTTTTTCAAAAATTGTTTCAAGTTACATATGGCAACACTGTGAAGATATTCTGTTTAGGTTGTTTAATGTGTAGAACTGTTATGGCCAGATTTTAAGTGGGTAGTTAACTATCGGATTACTTAATCGTAATTGAAAGATAATTGGAAGTTAATTTTGCATTTTGTTTTTAAAGTAAGCTGTCATATTGTTAACATTTATGGCAACCCTTATATTCTAATTGGACAAAACATCTATGTTGGGCTAAATACCAAAACAACAAAGAGGAGCAACCAAATGGAATTATGTAAAATAAGAACTAAATACTAAATAAAATTTTTATCAAAAATGTGTAAAAAATAATGTTGCCGCTACAATTTAACGATCTAGGCTCAAAGTATATGTACAAATACTCAAAACAGAAACATGTATTTTATGCCATCTTACATTTCTCAATTTGACAGTCAGTAATGTGATTGTCAAAATCATATGGAACTGACTACAAGTTAACCAACTAATATTGGGTGGTTAAATCATTGATAACCATTGACTGAAAAACAAAATTCGATGTTTAACCACAATTTAAACGAAGATCACCACTGACTGACAAACTGGCCATTAGTTGCTTAAACTAAGCGACTTTCCCTATACCTTTCAAAATGGAATGCATTTTAAAAAACGCATTTGATTCTACATTGTCGATTTCAAACCGTATTCAAATCAAAGTATTAACAACTATTTTACTTACCCCTTTTTAGCTGCGCATATTTGGAAGGGTTATTCACTTAAATAATAAAGGGCGAAGCGTTAAATATTTTAGAGTTCCATGATGGTTGATTCAATTTTGTGGCTTACAAAGCATTGTGCAAAGAAAGAACTTGCGCTGTGATCGCTTGGTACGTAGCTCATATCATCTGGTTAAGTTTTAAGGCCCTGTTTCGGAGGCAAAGTTTAGCAAAGGGAGTTTATCCTTATGTAAAAGCATTTAAACTTCAACTCCAAAACTTGGCCTCAAATTAGCAATTATTGATTAAGCATTTAAACAACGGTGATTTGTTTAAAAACATTGTTTTTCGAAAAATATGTATATCTAAAATGTTAATCTCTTCAAAATAAATAAAATACACATGACACAAACAGCTTAAATTAAAAAAAAAAAATAAAATAATACATATTAAGTGTCAGCGCAGCATTATTAGTTTTGTGTTTTTAAAGCAAATTTTTTTATAGCAAAATTCTTATGTTTAGTGTTCTTAGTTTTTCAAAAACAAGCCAGGGTGTTTGTAAAAAATTCGCGCATGCGTATTGAAAAAAGTCTTACTGCATAGTTTTTGTTTTTATGATCGGTTTCGGTTTTTTGTTTTTGAACAGAGTTTTTGTATCTTTTTGTAATAATTTTTATTGTTTTGTTTTAAAATGTTATACAATAGGTTTTTAAAGTTAAAAAAAAAAATGTAACTGAAAATTAAAATACAACTAATTCAAAATTAAAGGGAGTTTTAAAATTAAACTGTTTGTGAAATTGTGTTTGGAAATCAACATTTTACATATTTTCTGATTTAAAATATTTAATATTTAAACAAGTATTTAAGCTTAACTTCTTCAATAATTGCTAATTTATAAAATTTTTCAATTTGTTTACTTGATTATACTTTTCTAATACGAAAAAAAACCAGAATGAGACTAGACAGCTTGAACTATGGCTTAAATTTTCTTTGGTACGAGGGACGGGGAAATTAAAATTGAATTGAATTAAATATATTTCAAAATTGTAATCAAACTACCTTAATAGCGAAGCTACCATTTGGTATATCTTTGCCACCGAACTTAACATTGATGTCATAATCTCCGGGATCATTCAAGGCATAGAAGATGTCAAAGAAGCCATCCTTTTCGATAACATCAATGTCCACAATTTCCCTGAAAATGCAAAATAAAGAAAATGCAATTCGTTTCTCTTATTTTTTTTTTTTTTAAATTAATTTCATTTCTCTACTTACTTTCCTGTCTTCGATGCAATTTTACATGTCACCGCACCATCGCCCGCCTCTGTGGCATCCACAGTCAAATGGCTCTTGCTGCCTGAGGGCTGGATTTTTTGTGCCTCCTCAACCAATTTGCATTTTTTAGCTTCACCAGTTTGGAAAGCTTCCAACTTAAAGGGTGATCCTTCAATTTCCTTGCCTCCATATTTAATGCTGACATTATAGGTACCGCATTCATCGGGTACGAATGACACTACATAGGAGCCACTATCGATTTCTTGCAGGCGTGGTTTAATATTTTTACCCTTTGGATTCTTAATGTCCACATCAATATCAGCTTGTCCAGCCTTTTTAGTATCGACTTCAAATTCAGCTGGCTTGGAGGCGGGAGTTTTTCTTTTGTCATTGACGCCCTTGATCTTGACTTTGTTGGGTTCAGCCTTAGGGAAGACGGTCATGACGAAGGGGCTGCGAGAATAAGGAGGTAATGAATTAATTACAAAGGAATATGAAATGATTTAAGAAGTGTTCAAAAATTATATAAAAAATATTGAAAACTCAAGCTCGTGTTCAGTTTTACTACGAATTTATTTATTTATTCAATATTTCGACCTCCGTCGAGGAGCATCTTCAGGAAAGAGTAGCAGAATAATATTTTTCTTAACCTTTTGTATTTGGGCTTTGCTTATTTATCCATTCCGGAGGGATTATCCGTGATTGGAATAGAAAAAAAACAAATAAATAAATTAAATTAAAATAAATATTGAATAAATAAATAAACTAAAAATAAAACTGACCTCGAGCTTGAGTTTTGAACAAGATAAACAATATTAACGCCAAATAAAATGAGAACATCAAACAAATATAAATTTTATAAACCAAATTTTAAATGAGTGACAAATTAAATAAAATTCATCAGGGATGATTTTTATTTATTCGTCCTTTTTATTGGCACTTGTCAATTTTATTGTTCAAGCTCGAGGCCATTCTATATCTCGATTAATAGAGATATAGTTTTTTTTTTTTAAAAGGAGTTTTACAAATGTATTCCTATGATTCCTGGCAATCCGTATAGCTATTTCAGATCCAGCAGCGGATCTTCATCAGCGGTTGTTTGGAATGATGCTATTGAAAAATTCATCAAACTAAATGCAAACGAATTGAGATTGAGAATTCACTATAATGCAAGTGTTCGAAAAATATTGCAAGCAAAACCCACAAGCAAAACACACATAATTTTGAATTTTGATATCGAATAATTAGCTCTGTTCGATTAATCGAAATTTTGTGCAAATTTGTACTGAATCGCGTTCGTTTACTCCAAAAGTCCAGTAAATGAGCATATGAAATGAGGTCCAGTAAATGCGCATTTTTGACTATAGAGAAATTCTTTAAAGAGAGAATATTTAACTCATCTGACGTTTCCTTTCACATTCTTCGCGGTGCGGTCGGTGTGATAGAGCTGGGGTTTTCTATGGCACAGCTGATCGAAAAGGTACTAGGGAAATGATGTAGAATGAGAGACCAAAGAAGACTTAGACGGCTCTTGTCTATTTCTCTATGGAAAGAGAGATGTTTGACGAAAAGTGACATACACCAGGTGGAATTACAAGAACTTCTGACTTTAATTTTTCATGTCGTTTTGGTGAAACACTGTGAAATTTAAATGTATTTTAAACTATTTTATTGATTTATATTGTTAGTAAACATTTGTGTTGTATTTTACACAATAATTTTAACACACAAAACGAAATGCCGTTGTTGTTATTTTGTTCGTTGTTTTGAACCATTGCCTCTATCTGGTATTATTGGAGTAATTATTTTCAACATCCAACATTCATATGACACCAGGCCAAATGTCATGAGAGAAATGTTAAATCTACATATAAGAATTTGTCTATGATTTTGACAGTTCGATGTTAGAGATCATAGTGGAATTAGTAAAGTGACCGCAAGACGAGTTGTTGTAATTTGGAGACATTTTTGTTGTGTTTTGTAGTTTTGACAGCACCGAGGTAGTGTCAAAATCAGCTGATTCCCACTACCTTATTTGTTTAGTCATTCTCTTTCGTTTGACGTTTGTTTTAGTTTGCAAGACTTCAAAGAAAAGGAATGACGAACTGCTGTAGCAAATTGGAATTGACTGCTGTGGCGGAAATTGTGCAACTCAATCCAAGAACGTCGAATCGCAATTGATCTGAGAACATTAGGCGCAGTGTTGCGCGTGATACCCGAAAAACAACAGGACGAACATTGGACAGCCATAACACCGTCGAAGTTGAACCATCCACTTACGCGCGTCTCTTTGATAAGTAAACGTTTAGAATGAAAATAAAAAGAATGCAAAAGAACGAATGTAAACAAACACAAAAAATATAAACAAGTTTGACGTTCCAAAAGTGCACTGGATCAAATCAGCTGATCAACAAATAAAAAAAGTTAAATCAGCTGTTCATATGCGGCCACTTTATTATTACACTATGTTAGAGATCTTGCAAATTTTTAGCCAACAAAAATTTGTAAGTTAGAACAGCTGTTTGAAATCAGCTGTTTTATGTAAACAAATAAAAGTGTAAACTAAATTAACAACGACAGGGATAAAAACAAATTAGTTTTTAAATATTTAATTTAATTTATCACTGTAATTTAGACACAAAATTGAAAGCAATATTTTGCAGAGCCATTCAGCAAATTCCGGCGAACCGTCAACTTCGTCAACTAATTTGTCAACTTCGGCAGTTACAAGCCAAAATTTATATAGCAAGGGATAAAACTACATCAGCTGTTTCCTTGCAAATTTTTACTGGAAGCCGTTGGTGTACTTTTTGTGTAAATTTTTATAAAGAGAGTAAAATCGTTATTTCTCTCTCAAAATTAGATTCTTTCAAATTTTTACTGGACAGTAAACGAACAAAGCTATTAGCTGTGTTCGAGTACTTTTCCAGTAAAAATTATCAAGTAACTAGTTTTCGGAGAGTAAGAATGATTTTGCTCTCTGAGTAAAAAATATCAGAAAAAAGTACGCGAACGACATCCAGTAAAAACTTGCAAGAAATAAGAACTTTTTATGTAAACAGCTGATTTGCAATGTAAACATTGGAAGAATCAACAAACGCAGTTCGAACAAAATATTGCAAATCACCAAAACTGTCTTCTTTTTTAACAGAAATACTTAAAGATTAATAACAAAGCATTCAAAAATCATATTATCTCTTAAAAACTAAAATTCCAATGATTAATTTATTATTTTATATTCTTTATACGTCCTAATTTTGTTTGTTTACATAAAACACATGTTTTAAAACATATGTTATTACTTGCAAATTCTTACGGGCAAAAATTTTTCCAGAAAAATCTTGTAAGTTCTCTATCATTGAAGTGTCAAAATATTCTATCTCTGGCTCTCTCGTTACTGGCTTTTTGGAGTAAACGAACAGCTGTTTTACAGTGTAAACAGTGCGAAGAAAACATTACAAATCACCAAAACTGTCTTCTTTTTTGAAAAGAAATAGGTAAATGTTAATTACAGAGCATTAAAAAATTATCTTTCTCTTAAACAAAAAACAAAAAAAAACACATGAGGTGTCAGGGTACACCCGATTAGAACGAAATTCCTTCGCTATATATTATGTACTAGTTAGTTCCGAAACGCCTAAGGTGCCCGTTGAAAAATACGGTAATTTAAATGGATCTTCAAGAAAAGATACTTTTTGTAAAATTATACATTTTTTAATGAAAATGTTTTAAAACAAAAAGTATTTTTTAGGTGCTATTTGTAAGAATATATATTATATTTTCCCGAAAAGGTAAATTTTTAAAGAGATTATTAAAAGCTAATGTTTTTTTTTAAGAAAATGTATATATTTTCGGAAAGTCTACTTATCTCAAGAAAATAAAAGAATAGGTATTATTTTATTTTTATGAAAGAGAAGCAATTTTTTAAGGGAAGGTATTTTTTTTAAGAGAAGGTATTTTTTGAAGAAATGGGGTTTTTTAAGAAATGGAAATTTTTTTTAGAATTGTTCCATTTTGCAAGAATAAGTACATTTTTAAGAGTAGGTAACTACTTATCTCAAGAAAGGTTATTTTGTTTTACAAAAAATTTACTCTTTGAAGAAAATGTACTCTTTTTTTTCAAAAAATGTACTCTTTAAATTTGTTGTAAGAAAATGTACTTTTTTAAGAAAAGGTACTTATTTAAAAAAATACTTTTTTAAGAAAAGGTGCTTTTTGTAAGAAAATTTACTTTTTGTAAGAAAATTTACTTTTTTTAAGCAAAGGTACTTCTTAAAGAAGAGGTATATTTTTAAGAAAATGTACTTCTTTAAGATAAGGTATTTTTTGAGAAAAGGTACTATATTGAAGAATAGGTATTTTTTTTGAGAAAATTTACTTTTTCTAAGAAAAGGCACTTATTTAAGAAAATTTCCTTTTTTAAACTTCTTTCACTTTGTGGTTTCTAAATGTACTTTTTATTGGGTTCAAAACTACAGTATTTACTAAAAATTGGTTACGGACTTCACCTCGAAAACTTCCCATTAAACAAGAAACATATGAGACATATGTGAGACATCTAGTTAGTCTAGACACAAACTAAAGTAAACAATATAGTTGATAATAGTAGTATTAAAGCAAAAGTTGTTGAATTTTTTAAAGCAAAAGTAGTTTAATTTTTTTTTCATTTAGACCCCATCCCGCAAGGTGCGATAAGGAACTTCGTTCCAATAAAATTTCAATAATTTTGTTGTTGTTGCATATTCTTTCTATTTCCTAATTTTGTTCGTTTACACAAAAAAATATTCTTACCATAGAGTAAATATAGAATGGATAATTTTAACTTCATAGGCATGATTGCATATAAACGTTGGATGATGGAATGCATGGGTTTTTTCAATAATACCAGATACATACATTAGTACAAAGCATCCAACAAGATAATCAGCCATATTACGAATGTCGTTGTCGTATTTCGACTACGACAGTTTTGTAATAGATTAAAGATAACACGCCAACTTTGCCTTTAATCTTTTACAAAACTGTAGTAGTCGAAATACGAGAACGACATTCGTAATGCCAACGGCATTTCGTGTTTGTTTGGTTATATAGTTGTGTTAAATAAAACAAAAATGTATACCAAGAATAAAAGTCCACAAAAAATTCCAAAATACATTTAAATTTCAAGATTCTATACCAAAACGACGTGAAAAAATTAAGTCAACAGTTCTTGTAACTCCACCTGGTGTAAGTTAATTTTCATTTGCACAAATCCATGACGAGGATTGTGAAATGAAATGTCAGATGGGAGAAACGGCTTCTCTATTCTAATTTACTCTATGATTCTTACTGGCAAAAATTTATCCAGAAAAATCTTGTAAGTTCTCTATCATTGAAGTGTCAAAATATTCTATCTCTGGCTCTCTCGTTACTGGCTTTTTGCAGTAAACGAACACTAACTATCAAGTAAGAAATAGTAATAGTTTTTACAAATTATTACCATGTTCTCGAATCTTGCATCTTGTTCCAGCTTGAATAACAAAATAAAAAAGTACCAGTAAAAAGGACGTATGAATAAAAATCATCCCTGATGACGAAACTGCTGGCAATTTGTTGTTGCCTGTATGAATTATGTTATCTTTTAGGCAACAAAAAAATGGGAACCGATGGTTCTCTGGAGATGAAAATAAGTTTTAGCAAATGTTTTCTTATTTGTTTTGCTTGCGATATTATTCGAACACTTGCATAATAGGGAATTCTCAATTAAAAGAAGTTTTCGTTTGCATTTAATTTGATGAATTTTTCAATAGCATCATTCCAAACAACCGCTGAAGAAGAGCTGTGGCTAGATCTGAAATAGCTATATGGTTTGCCAGTAATCATGAGGATGCATTTGCAAAAACTTCTTGAGCTTGAATAACAAAATAAAAAAGTACCAGTAAAAAGGACCAATGAATAAAAATCATCCCTGATGAATTTGAACTCAGAGCACGTCGAAACTGCTGGCAATTGTTGTTGCCTGTATGAACTGTATTGTATTTGAGGCAACCAAAATCATGTCTAATGGGAACCGATGGTTCTCTCAATATGAAAATAAGTTTTTGCAAATGTTTTATGTTTTTGCTTGCGATATTTTTCGAACACTTGTATAGTGGAAAATTCTCAATTGGGATAAGTTTTCGTTTGCATTTAGTTTGATGAATTTTTCAGGAATCATGAGGAATAGAGATATAAAATGGTCTTGAGCTTCACTAATAACATAAAAATAGTACTACTAAAATGGCTAAAAATCATCCCTGATCAAAAACGTTTAAGTTAATTGTATTAGAAGATTTCTAATTTCTTATGAACTAACAGATCAGGGGTTTTCAATTAGTGAACAATATGAAACAATTTGAACTTGAACTGATATTGCCGGCCGATAGTTTCGAAGTTTGTTAAGCTTCATCATTAGCATCTTAAAGATCTAACTAGTCTATTCATCGTTTGTTCCAATGTGTTAGTAATTAAATATTTGTTCCTGTGTATATGTAGTTTATCATATGTGGAACTATAGCCGCTGGCTTAAATTTGTAGAGCTTAAAGCTTTCAAAGTTTGTTCATGCCTTGGGATTTTAAAATTTTTAATTTCTTTCTAATTTTAATTTCTTTTTAAACATTTCTGCAATAAGGATAGGCTGTCGCTATTTCTTTGGGTATGCTCATAATCCTGTTTAGTTCTGTCCAAACTTAAGCGTTCTGCTCACGCCTAGGAGCTTTGAAAGATACAATTTATGTCTGTTCTTTAACATTTCTAGCTTTCATGAAAGCTTTCAGGATTTATTTATAATTTTTATAAATGTTGAAACTCCCATCTTATTTTATGTGATCTATAGCTTCTGGCTTAAATTCGTAGAGCTTAAAGCTTTCAAAGTTTGTTCATGCCTTGGGATTTTAAAATTTTTGATTTCTTTCTAATTTTAATTTCTTTTTAAACATTTCTGCAATAAGGATAGGCTGTCGCTATTTCTTTGGGTATGCTCATAATCCTGTTTACTCCTGTCCCAAACTAAGCTTTTTGCTCACGTCTTGGAGCTTTGAAAGATACAATTTATGTCTGTTCTTTAAAATTTCTAGTATAAAGATAGAAAGCCTTCATGATATATATATAGTTTTTATAAATGTTGAAACTCCAATATTATTATATGTAGATCTATAGCCGCTGGCTTAAATTTGTACAGCTTAAAGCTTTCAAAGTTTGTTCATGCCTTGGAGGGTTAAAATGTTTAATTTCTTTCTAATTTTAATTAGTTTTTAAACATTTCTTCAATAAGGATAGGCTGTAGATATTTCTTTGGGTATGCCCATAATCCTGTTTACTCCTGTCCAAACCTAAGCTTTTTGCTCACGTCTTGGAGCTTTGAATGATACAATTTATGTATGTTCTTTAAATTTCAAAAACGTTTAAGTTAATTGTATTAGAAGATTTCTAATTTCTTATGAACTAACAGATCAGGGTTTTTCAATTAGTGAACAATTTGAAACAGTCGGAAGTAGGACTTGAACTGATATTGCCGGCCGATAGTTTCGAAGTTTGTTATGCTTCATCATTAGCGGCGTAAAGTTCTAACTAGTCTATTCATCGTTTGTTCCAATGTGTAATTAATTAAATATTTGTTTCTGTGCAGTTTCGTTTGAATGATTTTGGTCGCTATAAATACGTTTTCTTTCCTACCCAATGTGCACACCAACGGATGCGGATCCGTTTTGAACTCGTAACGTGTGAGTTCTTAAATTCGTTTCAAACCCGGTACCAGTCGGTAAAAATATAAAAAAGTGAATTAGTGAGAATGTGATTTGGCGGATCCGTCTCGAACTCATTACGAGTCCGGAAAACCCTAAAAAAGCGAATCAGTGAAATTGTGATTTGGCGGATCCGTCTCGAATTCATATTATTTCCAAAAAACTAATCTGTAACGGATTCGAATATGAAGATCGTTACGAGTTCGAGACGGATCTGAAAAAGTACAAAAAACGATTCGCGTTTTCAAGAGGATTTTCATACGAAAACGAGTTCGTTATGAGTTCGTAACGGACGTCCGTTTCGGACAAAATGTCCGCAGAAACGAATCCGTCTCGAATTCATATGGCACATTGGGTACTTACAAGACTGGTGCTGAAGTAATCCTTCGAAAGTAATTCTATTTATAAAACATAGCTATTATATTGTGCTAGCGTTCTACATTTTCAATGGATTTCCACTTTTGTATGGGATTATAAAGTAAATGTTTAATTTAATTTTTTTTTCTCAACTCTTATAGGTGATCTACTTAAGCGAGACTTTTAAATTTTGAATTATATTCACATAATTTTTTCTTTTTAATTTCAATTTAATTTTTTTTATGTAATTTCTTTTTTTTTTCTCACCTGCATGGCACTTCAATATCGGCAAATGTTATTGTGCACGTCAGCACGGAACCTTCCTTGGGTGGTGAATAGTACACACAATAGATGCCATCACCCTTCTCTTCCACGCGTAAATCTTCAATCGGTTTACCTTCGGAATTTTGTATCTTAACAGCAATACGGCCGGGACCAGCATCTTGAACGTCAATAAAGAAGTGTGTAGGCACAGCCTCACGCACTTCACCATGTTCGATGCCCGGACCATATACCTTCACCTTAGAGGGATCCGAACGCTCTTCCACATACACGGAAAAGGGTGAGCCGGGAATATGCTTGTCAGCAAAGCGTATCGAAATATCATATTCACCCACTTCGGTAGCAACATAATCCACATCACAGCTGCCATCACGATTATCAATACAAGTCAATTTGGATTCCGAAGGTCCTTCAATGGCCAACGAAAGGCCACCCTTGCCAGCACCTTTAGTTTCAATAACAAATTTATTTTTCTCATTGACAAATCCTCGCTTCAAACCGGGACCATAGGCCTTGCAGCGCGAGGGATCACAACCACTCTTAACATTGACCACAAATGGTGATCCAGGCACGGGAATGTTATCGTACATCAATTCGATGGTGTGACGGCCGGCCTCAAAGGGTGTATACATAATGCGGAAGACATCGTCCGTGGGACCGGGAAGAATTTCGCTGGGCAGCATTTGTCCTTTGGGATCGAAGACGGAGCAAGAGAGTTTCTTGGAATCGATGTCGGCACCAACTTTGCTCATGTCCACCATAAAATCGGTTTTCTCGTTCATGATGACACCTGCGGGGTGAGGGAGGAAAAGGGAAGAAGAAATGATTAGATTTAAAGTTTTAAAAAAGTGAGAAAAGAATTTGCTTTGAATCGAAAGTAAAACGAAATAACAACACAACATTGAGCTTGGGGAGGAAACAAATACACCGATTCCTTAATAGGAGAAAGATTAGATAGATACAAAATATTAAAATTTCCCAAATGGGTTTCAAGCTGTTTAAATTTTTAACAAAACTAGTTTTTGTGGCAGGAAGAGCTATTAAAATGTTAAAAGAGCTATAAAAACGTGATTCAATTTAAAATTTGAGCTCCAGGTCCTTTTATAAAAACCTCAATTTTTCATATTTTAGTTAAATTTATTGCGAAACTAAACAAAGAGCTTCTAGATCATATATATCTAACGATCGTAGCCTTAGACTGGAAATGAACCTCAAAATAACACAGTATGTTTGCGTAGGCAACAAGGTTGACCAGAAAGGATGTTTATGTAATGAAAACAAAAGGGGTTTTGTATTTTCAAATGTATGGGATTTAGGTTTTATTGGAGGTATCGAAATTACCTATGTTTCTGCAGAGCTCTGGTAACGAAGTGATTTTAACAATGACAATGTAAGTATCATGAAAGCTAATATGGAGAGAAGTGGCTTATAATTCAACAAGTTCCGCTAATCATTAAAATCTGTAGCCATTTAATGAAAGGAGAAACCAGATTCTAATGATTAAGGACAACAATTACGAACTTCTATATGCAACTGATTAGGCCGCATTCTGGCCTAACTGCAGTACAAAGCGGTCGAAGTAAAATACTATTTGATATACCTGTGAAATATGAACTATCACCAGTGGCAATAGATTGTGATTTAGTGAAAATGGGGCTAGATGCACTGGAACTAGTTTAAAGACTAGTGAAAATTGTACTAGAATTAATTGTGAACTATGTACATGTGCCAGATCCGGATGTGGTACGAGTATTTATGCGACGAAATTCTAACACAGGCTGTATGTTTTCCAACATAGTTAGAATTAGATCAAAAGCGGAGCCATAATTCCCCAATAAGTATTTTACTACAATCATTTCCTAAGTGGCAGAAAGGGGTCAATTTCGTCCTTTTGCTCCTGCCTTGGAGCTTTGAAAGATACAATTTATTTATGTTCTTAAAAATTTCTAGAATAAGGATAGAAAGCTTTCCTGATTTATATAATTTTTATTAAGGTTGAAACACCCATTTTATCATGTGTGGAACTATAGCCGCTGGCTTAAATTTGTAGAGCTTAAAGCTTTCAAAGTTTGTTCATGCCTTGGGATTTTAAAATTTGTAATTTCTTTCTAATTTTAATTTTTTTTTAAACATTTCTGCAATAAGGATAGGCTGTCGATATATGTCTTTCGGAATGCCCATAATCGTGTTTACTCCTGTCCAAACCTAAGATTTTTGCTCACGTCTTGGAGCTTTGTAATATACAATTTATGTATGTTCTTTAACATTTCTAGCTTACATGATTTACATAATTTTTATTAAGGTTGAAATTCCCATCTTATCATATGTGGAACTATAGCCCCTGCCTTAAATTTGTAGACATTAAAGCTTTCAAAGTTTGTCCATGCCTTGGAGTTTTAAAATGTTTAATTTCTTTCTAATTTTAATTAGTTTTTTAAACATTTATTCAATAAGGATAGGCTGTCGCTATTTCTTTGGGTAGGCTCATAATCCTGTTTACTCCTGTCTGTCCAAGCTTTACGTCTTGGAGCTTTGAAAGATACAATATATACGTAATTTCTAGTATAAGTATAGAAAGCTTTCATGATTTATATAATTTTTATTAAGGTTAAAATTCCATACTTATCATATGTGGAACTATAGCCCCTGCCTTAAATTTGTAGAGCTTAAAGCTTTCCAAGTTTGTCCATGCCTTGGAGTTTTAAAATGTTTAATTTCTTTCTAATTTTAATTTGTTTTTAAACATTTCTGCAATAAGGATAGGCTGTCGCTATTTCTTTGGGTATGCTCATAATCCTGTTTAGTCCTGTCCAAACTTAAGCGTTCTGCTGACGCCTAGGAGCTTTGAAAGATACAATTTATGTCTGTTCTTTTACATTTCTAGCTTTCATGAAAGCTTTCATGATTTAAATATAATTTTTATAAATGTTGAAACTCCCATCTTATTTTATGTGATCTATAGCATCTGGCTTAAATTCGTAGAGCTTAAAGCTTTCAAAGTTTGTTCATGCCTTGGGGGTTTAAAATGTTTAATTTCTTTCTAATTTGGTTTTTAAGCATTTCTGCAATAAGGATAGGCTGTCGATATTTCTTTGGGAATGCCCATAATCCTGTCCAAACCTAAGCTATTTGCTCACGTTTTGGAGCTTTAAAAGATAGAATTTATGTCTGTTCTTTAACATTTTTAGCTTTCATGAAAGCTTTCATGATTTATATAATTTTTATTAAGGTTGAAACTCCCATCTTATCATATGTGCAACTATAGCCCCTGGCTTAAATTTGTAGAGCTTAAAGCTTTCAAAGTTTGTTCATGCCTTGGAGTTTTAAAGTGTTTAAATTCTTTCTAAATTTAATTTCTTATTAAACATAAATGCAATAACGATAGGGTGTCACTATTGGTTTGGTTCTGCTCCTAATCCTGTTTACTCCTGTCCGAACCTAAGCTTTTTGCTCACGCCTTGCAGCTTTGAAAGATACAATTTATGTCTGTTCTTTAAAATTCCTAGAATAAGGATAGAAAGCTTTCATGGTTTATATAATTTGTATTAAGGTTGAGACTCCTTCCCATCTTATCATATGTTTAACTGTAGCCTCCGGGTTAAATTTCTAGAGCTTAAGGCTTTCAAAGTTTGTTCATGCCTTGGAGTTTTTAAAATGTTTAAGATCTTTCTAATTTTAATTTGTTATTGAACATTTCTGCAATAAGGATGGGGTGTCGCTATTTTTTGGTTCTACTCATAATCCTGTTTACTCCTGCAAACGATGTATCTGTAATCTCTCTCTCTCTCTCTCTCTGAAATCGGTGTAAATACATGTGTATAATAGAAACAATAACAGTAAAAATATGTTATGAATGATTAATATATAGGAGCAATAATAAAATATGAAAACTCAACAGTTAAAGATCAAAACGAAAGAAAATCATGCATTGTGATTAAATGGGCGGGGGGCGGGTTAGATAAATACATAAAGCTTTAAGGTCAGCTTAAGCTTAGCAGCTTTTCCGAAACGAAAGCTTTGGCGGCTCATGCTTTTTTTTTAGTTCAGTTTGGATTTGGTTTTGGGGTTTCGTTTGCAGTTTTTGTTTTTGATTCTATTCTTTTTTTATTTTAGGTTTGCTTTAATGGAATCGGCTTGCAGCATCACAGCAACAGCAACAAGAATGAACAACATAATTTCAAAATATTCGGGATGCCATCATAGCCTACCATGTGGCTGTATGCCGATACCACTAACACGTGTATTGCTGAGATTCGGCAAGGGGGAAATAATCGGTTGGAATGGTGATCCATTGATATGGCGTTCATTAAATGTTATATTTACAGTATAGTCTCCGGCTTCGGTGGGCAAATAGGCCACATTACATGTGCCGTCGCCGTTGTCGCGACAATTGATGGCCGCCTCACAGGGACCCTCGACGGTTACACCGAGACCACCTTGACCCGCTCCTCGGGTGTCAATCATAAACTCTGCCGGTTGTCCCACCAGGCCCTTCTCCAAGCCCGGGCCAAAGGCGCGCACTTTATTCGAATCGCTTCCACTCAAACACTGCAAACGGAATGGTCTTGGGGTAATGGGTGTGCCACCGAAGCATATACTCAGCAAATATTCACCCAACTGGGTGGGTGTAAAGTTCACCAGAAAACCTTCTGCCGTGGGTATGACGTGAGCCTTTACACGGCTGCCCGAGGGACTAGTTATGGTTACCGCCAGGTCAGCCTTCGGCAGGCCATGGGTAATGATGCGAAACTGCTGGAGACTATTTAATGGTGCAGCTTGTTGGTAAATGAGTTTGTAACGAAAGTTTTTGGTCTTAAATGATGAACTATTTTTGTTGTTGTTTTTGATTTTTTTTTATAAAATTTTCTATAGAATTTCGGAATAAATGTATGTATGCATGTGTGTGTGTGTGGAGGAAGGGAAAGGGCAATATTTTCCAATGGCATGGAATATATTGCGATATGATTCGATAAGACTTGATATGACATATTTTATAGTGAATTTTATAGGTAATAATGATTATGAGGGCAGGGGACATCATCCAGGTAAATACTTACTTTGTTCTAAGCCATCAACTTTAATTTTGGATACATCGATTTGTTGTTCCACCATAACCTTTTGGCCCAATGGCACAGGTTGTCCACCATAGGTCATGGTGGTGGTGTAAGCACCCTTAGTGGGTGGCATAACTTCAACGGAATAGGTTTGATCTTCATTATCGATAATACGGCAGGGTATTTCCACTTTGGTGTCTTCATGCACAATCTTAACCTTCAAATCAGCTTCGCCGGCATCACGGCAATCGACATTGAAGTGTGTAGCTGTATTGGGATGAACACCAGGTTGGAACCAGGGTCCAAATGCCTGGACCTTGGCAGCATCAACTGGCAAACCAACATACACGCGGTGAGGGGAATTGGGTGTGGCAACACCGCCAAAGTTAACTACCAAAGAGATTAGAAATAGAAAAGCGTTGTCAGAATTATTAGGCTACTCAAACTTACCTTCCACGGTATGAGGTGAACCCGACAGTGGCGTGTAGGTACATTTCTTTGAGCCATCTGGTAGATTCTTAACCTCCACCGGTAACCTCTTGCCGAATACATCTTCTACCACAACATCCAACGGAGCTGGGCCAGCCTTGGTGGCATCTACAGTGAAACTGGTGGGTTCATTTATGGAAACACCATTCTTTTCCAAACCCGGACCGAATGCCTTAACCAACTCGGGATTATAATCGGTTTTGGGTAAAATTTGTGTAATGAAGGGTGACTTGGGAATATCTTCATTGTCGCACAAGATGTGTACAGCATACTCGCCTGGCGCAGTGGGATGATATTTAACCAAGGCGGAACCATCACCATTATCATGGCATTCAATTTCTGCCTGTGAAGGTCCTGCCACGGTAAAACCTAAAGCACCTGTCTCGCCATTCGTCTCGACGACAAAGGCGGCTGGGTAGCCAACAACGCCACCCACTAAACCAGGACCAAAGGCTACGATGTTGGATTCTATTTTTGGTCCAACTTTAACCTCAAACGGTGACTTGCCGACTTCTTGGCCAGAAAAGGTAACAACGGCCACATATCGGCCCTCCTTGTTGGGGAAGTAGTGGCACTCATAGGTGTGGGCATCCAATTTTGTCATAGCCACATTCTCGTTCATGCCGCCAGGGCCAACAATTCTCACTTCAGGTACTCCCTCACCGGCACCCTCAGTGTAAATCTTAAAATCGGCATCGTCTCCTACTCTCACGCCGGTTGCTTGCAGTCCTCTACCCGAGGCCCTAACTCGCTTGGCATCCGAAAGAGGAGCAATTTTCACAGGGAACGGACTGTTGGGAATGGGTGTTCCAGCATAGAACACATTGACCGAATGCAGACCTTGCAAGGCGGATACATATTCACAGCGCCACACATCATTTTCCAGCTGTCTAACCTTGGCAGCCACCGAAGTCTTGTGGTTGGCAGGATCGATAATAATAACCTCTGGAACACCACGACCAGCATCTTTTGTTAAGATATCGAAGAATGAGGGTTTGCTAATAACCACACCGGTGGGTTGGATACCGGGACCGGTAACCTTTACCTTAGAGGCATCACCAGCATGACCCTCGACCTTGACGGGGAAGGGACTCTTGGGTATGTCGCGACCGGAGAATTGCACAATAACCTTGTGTTCACCTTCCATTTTGGGGACATACGAAATGGAATAGGTAAGATTCTTATCGTTATTGAAGCGGACATCGGCCTTCTCGACAATGCCATCGGGTGAGATGACTTCAACATCGACGACACCTAAGGGAGCAAAAAATCAAAAGATTAGCTGTAATTTTCATATCAATTTCAGGGAGTGCAACATTACCCTTGCCGGCGGAGAAGGTTTCAACGGTGAAGTTGGCTGGGGCACCCACAACTGGACCAATGGGTTCAATACCAGGTCCATAGGCACGTACTCTGTTTTGGGGATAGATAAATAAAACATTCATTAAAATTTCCATTGTCAAAGTTTTTGTTGGATTTTAAAAATTCAAGATTAATAAAAGCTTCCTAACTGTTAAAATGAGATGAGTGTGTGACAACAAGCGTTCTTTCAATCCGAGCTTAAAGTGAAGACTAGAGCACGAAGCCGTTATAGAAAAAGCGGCGGGCGGCGTATTTGGTTTTTATGAGCGGCTTAAACAACGCGGCTTCTGTTTTTCGATTCGATTTTCTAATACAGGCTAAACTTTTCAATATACAAAAATGTTCTCAAGAACAACATTTTCATAACAAATAATTCAGAATTATTTTTGAAAGGAAATACATGCTAAGAAATATTTCCACTTTAAAAAGAATCACTTACAAAATTATTTTATATTAAAATGGATTCTATGCAGAAATTAAAAAAAACATATTCGATTTTAAATTGTTATTTCAAGAAAACCAAAATATTTCATAAAGGAATTGTTTTTGATAATACAGCGGCATTTACACCTACCAAGTTTATCGCATTTTCGGTACTAACGACGTTTTATTCTTATGGAGTTTGGCATTTATAATCTCGAAAAAGCGATAAATGTTCGTAGGTGTAACTGCAGTTTAAGGATGTTATAGAAAAAGGTTAAAGCTTCGACGGATTTACAAAATAATCAGTAGCAGCGCGTCAGCTTCTTTTTCTCGGTTGGCTTTGAACTCCGATTGTCAAATCTGAGCTTAAAGAGAGACTTGATGTTATTGATGCAAGTTATTGCAATGCAGCAATGACATTTCATAGTTACAGGATGATTCATAATATTTTAAAACAAAGTTATACGCATGTACAAATGTATATATACAACATTGAGATGTAAGATATAATCAGATGCAGGGTACGAATCAGCTGCAAAAAAAAACAAAAAAATTACGATAAAAGCTTCCTAAGTTAAATTTTACTCAGGAGTCAATAGTTTAGGCAATTTATAACAAAAGTTCGCAATGGTGTTTGTAAGGATACTATGTTCTTTTCAATTGTAAAAGATTTTTTTAGTTTTGGCTGGCAATGATCTTTATCACAATTTTGTTATACTTTTCGAATTTTTTGTAATAAAAGGCAAGTGTGGAAAAAAGAGGGCTATTAAATTGATTTTCTTCTAATTTAAACAATGTATAAGCTTTCCTGTGAATATCTGTTTGCTGCAAAAATATTAAGTTGAAATAAAATCTTTTTCCCTTGTAACCTTTGCAAACTTAATCTTATGTTGTATGAAATACATATATAAATATTTTCTACTTATAAGCTCTTTACTTTAAAGTGTCCTCAAAATTCAACTTTCCAATGTGCGAAAACCGTTTCGATTCAGCGAAAATGCGATTTGGCAGATCCGTTTCGAAACCGTTACGAGCTTGTAAAAACAAATTTGAAATTGCAAACATCTCGTGAGGAAACCAAACTCGTAGTTCGGTCAAGAGGTGCCCGACCCAAACACACACTAAAATCAATCTGCCCATCCCGAATTAGCGCCCTACTTTTGACGGACCGCGCGGATATTAAGGTTCAGATTCACAATTTGTCATTCAAACATTTTCTGGGAGCTTTTATATTGAGCTTTTAAATGTAGAATGTGAAACCCGCCCTTAGAATGCCCGATGTTTGTCATTCAAATGGCATTTACTATATATGTACATTTCTGCGAGATTTCCAAGAGAACTTTTATTCCGCACTATCAGCACTTAGGGCGAGTTTCACCATCGTCATTTAAAAGTTCACAGAAAATTTCCATATTAAATGATAAACATAGGGCATTTCAAGTTCATTTAAATGAAGAATGATCGACTGTGAATCGGAAGCTTTAACCTCCTATTTCCAGTTATATATATAACTTATGCTTAGTTTCACATTTAGTCATTCCCGATTAAAATGAAATTTAAATGCCCGATGTTTGTCATTTAATATGACAATTTTCTGTGAGCTTTCAGATTGAGCATTTAAATGACGAGTGTGAAAATCGCCCTTAAGGTGGACAGTTTCACCGTTTAAAAAGTCTCCATTTAAATGTACTTTAAATGCTTTTTAGTTGTGCTTTTAAGTTGAGCTTTTAAATGACGAGTGTGAAACTCGCCCCAAATAAGTCAAAAATCAAATCTTCAATTTCGTTTCTGTTTTAAAGCTTTTTGTGCATGTATGAAGTTAAAGAGCTTTAAAGCTTTTGGATAGGCCTTTTTTTATTCAGACAATAAATGAAAAAAGTCTTCAAAACTTATACATATATATAAATATAGTTTGTATTGTTAATATTGTTTCTAAGATTAAATACAAATTTTGAAAAAGCTTTCGCTTGCCTGTGCACAGTTGATCATGGACCTTTCTCTTGCATATACTCGTTTTCTAAATAAACATCAGGCGTGTTTTCGTTACAAGCTAACGATTATCGCTTGCATGCTAGTAACCAAAACGCCAAACTAGCGATCATTTATTATAATATACATAATCGTCCTGCTCTAATGCATGGTTTGTAGTTATTCTTGAATATGTATACATATATTCTTCTTCTTGTCCTTCGCTCATAATGGCGATATCCAACACTGTTTTCTGATTTTTTCATACTGGCAACTTTCTGCCTTTTTCAACCGGAAATACATATACTCGTCTTGCTCTAACGCATGGTTCGTAGTTATTCTTGCAAATGTTTATATTCTTCTGTTTAACGACAGCGATATCCAACACAGTTTTTTGAGTTTTTTCAGACTGGCAACTTTATGCCTGCTTAGAACTGAAATGGAAGCGGTAACTTCAAGTGCCGCTTAACATCGCTTAGCTCTCCATACAAAATAAGTGATAATCTAAGCAAGCGGTGTAACCAAAACACGCATATTTTAACGGCCAAGACGAGACAAGACAATGAGAACATGTATTAGTTGTCGAAGAGAAAAAATGTTTGCGCAACGTAGACATCCAGACTATTAAAAAGACAATACACCTTTAAGCAACCAATGTCAGTGCCGTTTCGTGTGAATTCAATACTATCATTTACCAAAATCTACAAATATAAATGCGGTTTTCCAAATTGTGTGGTCTTTTGCGCTTATGTTTTACTTCTTTTTCGCAAATTACGACGAAAATTCACAGAATACCATTAATTCCATATTGAACCAATTCAATTCCACTCAACACAGTTCAATTCAGTTCAATTTTAAGCAATTCAATTCAATTGAATCAAATCCATTCAATTCGATTTGACTTGATCCAATCCAATGCAATTCAATTCAATTGAATGAAATTCAATTCAATTCAATTAAATTCATTAAAATTCAATTAAATTCAATTTAATACAATCCAATCCAATACAATCCAATCCAATCCAATCCAATCCAATTCAATTCAATTCAATTCAATTCAATTCAATTCAATTCAATTCAATTCAATTCAATTCAATTCAATTCAATTCAATTCAATTCAATTCAATTCAATTCAATTCAATTCAATTCAATTCAATTCAATTCAATTCAATTCAATTCAATTCAATTCAATTCAATTCAATTCAATTCAATTCAATTCAATTCAATTCAATTCAATTCAATTCAATTCAATTCAATTCAATTCAATTCAATTCAATTCAATTCAATTCAATTCAATTCAATTCAATTCAATTCAATTCAATACAATTCAATTCAATTCAATTCAATTCAATTCAATTCAATTCAATTCAATTCAATTCAATTCAATTCAATTCAATTCAATTCAATTCAATTCAATTCAATTCAATTCAATTCAATTCAATTCAATTCAATTCAATTCAATTCAATTCAATTCAATTCAATTCAATTCAATTCAATTCAATTCAATTCAATTCAATTCCATTCAATTCAATTCAATTCAATTCAATTCAATTCAATTCAGTTCAATTCAAATCAATTCGGTTTGATTCGACCCAATCCAATTCAATTCAATTCAGTTGAATGCAATTCAATTAAATTAATTTAAATTCAATTCAATTCAATTTAACACAATACAATTTAATCAAATTTAGTGCAATTCAATTCAATGCAATTAAATTCAATTTAATTAATTTAAATTCAATTCAATTCAGTTGAATCCAGATCAATTCGATTCAATGAAATTCAATTACATTCATTTAAATTAAATTTAATACAATACAATTGAATTCAATTCAATTCAATTCAATTCAATTCAATTCAATTCAACTCAATTCAATTTAATTCAATTCAATTCAATTCAATTCAATTCAATTCAATTCAATTCAATTCAATTCAATTCAATTCAATTCAATTCAATTCAATTCAATTCAATTCAATTCAATTCAATTCAATTCAATTCAATTCAATTCAATTCAATTCAATTCAATTCAATTCAATTCAATTCAATTCAATTCAATTCAATTCAATTCAATTCAATTCAATTCAATTCAATTCAATTCAATTCAATTCAATTCAATTCAATTCAATTCAATTCAATTCAATTCAATTCAATTCAATTCAATTCAATTCAATTCAATTCAATTCAATTCAATTCAATTCAATTCAATTCAATTCAATTCAATTCAATTCAATTCAATTCAATTCAATTCAATTCAATTCAATTCAATTCAATTCAATTCAATTCAATTCAATTCAATTCAATTCAATTCAATTCAATTCAATTCAATTCAATTCAATTCAATTCAATTCAATTCAATTCAATTCAATTCAATTCAATTCAATTCAATTCAATTCAATTCAATTCAATTCAATTCAATTCAATTCAATTCAATTCAATTCAATTCAATTCAATTCAATTCAATTCAATTCAATTCAATTCAATTCAATTCAATTCAATTCAATTCAATTCAATTCAATTCAATTCAGTTCAAGTCAATTCAATTCAATTCAATTCAATTCAATTCAATTCAATTCAATTCAATTCAGTTCAATTCAATTCAATTCAATTCAATTCAATTCAATTCAATTCAATTCAATTCAATTCAATTCAATTCAATTCAATTCAATTCAATTCAATTCAATTCAATTCAATTCAATTCAATTCAATTCAATTCAATTCAATTCAATTCAATTCAATTCAATTCAATTCAATTCAATTCAATTCAATTCAATTCAATTCAATTCAATTCAATTCAATTCAATTCAATTCAATTCAATTCAATTCAATTCAATTCAATTCAATTCAATTCAATTCAATGCAATTCAATTCAATTCAATTCAATTCAATTCAATTCAATACATTTAAATTCAATTCAAATCAATTTAATTTAATTCAAGTCAATTCAATTCAATTTAAATCAAATCAATTCAATTCAACTCATTTCAATTCAATTCAACTCATTTCAATTCAATTCATTTAAATGCAATTCAATTCAGTTCAATTCAATTCAATTCAATTCAATTCAATTCAATTCAATACATTTCAATTCAATTCAATTCAATTCAATTCAATTCAATTCAATTCAATTCAATTCAATTCAATTCAATTCAATTCAATTCAATTCAATTCAATTCAATTCAATTCAATTCAATTCAATTCAATTCAATTCAATTCAATTCAATTCAATTCAATTCAATTCAATTCAAATCAGTTGAGTTCAATTCAATTCCATTCCGTGAAACCGAAAACCGTGTCTCCGAAAAACTGATTTTTGGAATAAACCGAAAGCTGGATATTCGAAAATGTCGGATTTTGGACAGTATATGTACTTCACTGGTAGAAAAAGATCGTCCATATTTCCCTGGATTGTTTTTTGCTATGGAGTTTTAAATATATTTCACACGAAGTAACGAACTTACTACCTTACCTGCCTTTACGATTCTAAGATTGAATTCACAAAAGAGTTTAAGCTGTATCTGACAGCCAACTCGTTGCGTTTGTGAGCTGCCAGTGTGTTCTAAAATACGAGCCCTGCCTGGTTTCAAAGTCACAATTATTATTTGTAGTTCGCAAAAATCTTGGATTCCAGAAAGGCAAAACATTTTGGCAGCAAATAATCAAGCATGAAAACAGCAACTACTATTACAAAAAAGTATTTTTCAAAAACACCGCCTTATTTTAAGCTGAGTAATTCTTGGTATCGCCAGAGATTAAGAGTTAAGAGGAGCGAGCCACTGCAAACAGTTCACATACTTATGTATCATGTCAGGTAGCAAATGAAAAAAGAAACAAAAAGCGTTAACATTTTATGCTCTTTCGAGCAAATTCGCCAAAAATAGAAAGAAAATTGTAGCAAAACTTAAAAAAAGGAACAACTAAAAAAAAGCCAACATTTATTTGTTGTTGTCGAGCAGCATTCAGGCATTCTCAGACTTACCGCGGCGGAGGAATGCTGAGTTTTAGATTTTGAATTTTGGAGGGTGTTTTTGTTTTATTGTTTTCAGGTTTTCAGAGAGATTAAAAGTAACGCAACAATCAATATTTGAAACAGTAAGTTGAGGTTACGGTTGGTTCGGAGATTTGATGCGCGCGGTGATTGCAGGTTGGTACAGTACGGAGGTAAATACAAGTATTTGTTGTTGTTGTTCATATAAAAACACATATACATATGTTTGTATATGTATATACATATATGGAAGAAGGTAGATTATATAGAAGAAGAAAATAATTAAAACTCAAAAACACACACAAACACGATTAAATCCAATCCAACCCAATATTATTATGTTGGTTGTTGTTATTCAAAATTATAAAAAAAAACAAGTAAAACAACAAAAAATAAAATAAAAATTAAACAAATAAAAAATTCCAAATTTGTAGGAATTTCGAACACAACGAACATTACATTACAGATACACGGAGAAACGCAGTAGTTGTATGTAGTAGTAGAAGTAGAAGATAAATTGGAGTTATTTTTTTTTTGTTTGTGGTGAAGGAATCAATTAACAACAGATACAAAATAAAGATATGAAAAAAGAGAGAATAAAGAGAGAGAGAGAGATAAATTAGAATTTTCCAAATTTTTAAAGTCAATATTAGATTGAATTAAATTGAACATTTAAAAAACAAAACAAAAAAAGTAACAGTTAAAACAAGGCGATTTGATTTTAACAGAAACACTGGGGTAGAGAGAAGTTATAGTGGGTGGGGCTCAAAACCTTAACATCTCTTCCAAGGAATACATTCTATATATCTACAAATAATACCCGATCATCCCCTATGTGAAATTGTTACCTACCTATTGGGATTGGTTTTAGGTCTCAGTGGGGCACCTTGCTTCAATTTGGCATTTGGATATTGTGACAGATAGGTCATCATGGATTGTTCATCCACATTGGGATTGACCAATTCTTCGGGTTTAATCAATTGTCGGACATTTAACCAATCGTCAGCCAGACCCATAGCCTCGGAGGCGTTTTGTACGGCATCTTTGGGATCCCACATGTCCCAGTCGGGGCAAAGACCAGGGGCACAGGCGTCAACCAAGGCACCCACAGCCTTGCCGGTAGTCCAGTCATTGGTGAAGTTATTAATGGGCAAATCGGGTATTCTGCCATGGATCCAGTTGAGCAATCTGGGGAAGAAATAAAAAAATGTCAAAAATGTTTTAAAAAAGACAAAATAATAAACGGAAGTATAATAATATGTCTATAATAATAATAATAATATATAAATATAATAATAATATATAAATACAATAGTAATATAATATAAATATAATAATAATATAACACAAAAATAAAAATACATAATAATATATAAATATAACAATAATAAAATATAAACATATATAATAATAATATATAAACATAATAATAATAATATATAAATATAATAATAATATATAAATATAATAATAATATATAAATGTAATAATAATATAATATAAATATAACAATAATAAAATATAAATATGAATAATAATAATATATAAATATAATAATAATAATAATATATAAATATAATTATAATATAATAAAAATATAGCAATAAATATATAAATCTAATAATAAATATAAATATAACCTGTTCTTTAATAATTTTTCATAGAAATTGATCTTGAACCGGAAAAATTACTAAAGAACAGAACATCTTAAAGATCGAATTATAAAAAAACGGAATACAAATTTAAACTTTTATTTCAACTTTGTATTGTAATATTGTTATATTAAATATTAATATATATTTTAATAATAATAATAAATTCTCATCACCCTTGTCTCTTAAACTAACTGAATCAGCTGTTTAGTTTCGTCAGTTTGATGAATAGTTTAATCGAATGCGAACTAACGTTTAAACTGCATCACCACAACGTAAATATTCAGTGCATTAGTAAACAGTGGCCATTGGTGGTACAATGGTAGTGTGCGTGGGTCTTGTACACGAGACCGTGGGTTCGGAACCGATGTAAAACTGTAGGTCCCAATCAATGACCAATTGAAAACGTTGAAACATCATTTCTAATTTAAATTTTAAAAAAGTCAATTGAAATTTAAAAATTCTATTTGAAATACATCAATTGAAATTTAAAAAATAACAATTGAAATTTCAAATACGTCAATTGATATTTAATAGATATAAATTGAAATTTGAAACAATCAATCGAAATTTAAAATGCATCAATTGATATTCGAAAGATATAAATTGAAATTTAAAACATTAATTGAAATTTAAAATACATCAATTGATATTTAAAACACATCAATTGAAATTTAAATGACATCAATTAAAATTTAAATGAGATCAAAGAAATTTAAAAAACATCACTTGAAATTTAAAACATCAATTTAAATTTAAAATACATCAATTGAAATTTAAATTACATCAATTGAAATTTAAATGACATCAATTAAAATTTAAAACACATCAATTGAAATTTAAAACACATCAATTTAAATTTAAAACACATCAACGAAATTTAAATTTAATCAATTGAAATTTAAATGACATCAATTAAAATTTAAAAGACATCAATTGAAATTTAAAAGTCTAATACATAAAACCGTTAATAATTTTAAAATTTCACTGACGAATTTTAAATTGTAATTGATGTCTTTGAAATTTCAATTGATGAGTATTAAATTTCAATTAATGTCTTCTAAATTTCATGTGATGTATGTATGTATTTCAAATTTCAAATAGAAATTTTAAATTCCAATTCATGTATTTTAAATTTCAAATATAATTTTAAAATTTCAATTGATACTTTTCAAAATTAAATTGATATTTTTTCAATTTCAATTGGAAATGGAGTAGTATGACCACAGCTCATTGGTTGTGAGAAACTCTTCCCAATCCCTTTATTGGATGTAATGGGAAACTATTTTTTTAGTAAATTGTTTCTACGATTTGAACTTGTTGCAAATGGATTACGTTGTGGCAATGAATTTATACGTTAGCTGACTTTCAATGTAACTAATTTTCATCCAAGTGACGAAACTTTTTTTATCAGTGGAATTATAAAATAGTTTGAATTATTGGAATTAAAATAAATATATTTAATTTTTTTCAATATCAAGTATAAGTTTAAAATTTCAATTCACAGTTTTCAAAATTAAATTGATATTTTTTCAATTTCAATTGGAGTAGTATGCCCACAGCTCATTGATTGTGAGAAACTCTTCCCAATCCCTTCTTTGGATGTAATGGGAAACTATTTTTTTAGTAAACTGTTTCTGCGATTTGAACTTAAGGCAAATGGATTACGTTGTGGCAATGACTTTATACGTTAGCTAACTTTCAATGAAACTAATTTTCGTCCAAGTGACGAAGCTTTTTTTATCAGTGGAATTATAAAAAATTTTGAATTATTGGAATTAAAATAAATAAATGTAATTATTTTCAACATCAAGTATAAGTTTAAAATTTCAATTCACAGTTTTCAAAATTAAATTGATATTTTTTCAATTTCAATTGGAGTAGCTCATTGATTGTGAGAAACTCTTCCCAATCCCTTCTTTGGATGTAATATGAAACTATTTTTTTAATAAACTGTTTCTACGATTTGAACTTGTGGCAAATGGATTACGTTGTGGCTATGAATTTATACGTTGGCTGACTTTTAATGAAACTAATTTTCGTCCAAGTGACGAAGTTTCTTTTTATCAGTGAAATTATAATAAATTTTGTAATGGTTGTAAACTACTCTGTCCAGCAAGCTAATGAATCATTGGGCGATGTCTTCAGCATTTTAATCGAGATACTACACTATTTCCAATTCAAATTCAAAATGCCAATTTCGATTAAAAATTTCGTTAATAAAAACTTTTTTTTTTGAAATTTAGAAATTCATAAACAGCAATAGACATTTGCAAGACAAGAATAATTGACATCAATTTAATGTTAAAAGCACAACAATTCCAAATTTAAAGTTCATCAATTAAAGTTTAAAATACATTGGCTAACATTAAAAAAATTGAAATTGAAATTCTGTAAATATCGAATTTAATTGAAGTTTCAATTGAAAGTTATAAATTACAATTTAAAACTCATGAAATGCTTTTAAAATCTCATCAGTTAAAATGCAAAAAAAAAAATAATTGAAATTCGTATGACATTAATTATAAAGTAATATTCATAAATTGAAATCTAAAAATCATCAATTGTAATTGAAAAATTACAAAAAAATCAGCTGAATTGCAGGAGTTCGGGCACAATTATAAAAAAAACCAAAATTTGAGAAAAATATAGAAACAAAAAAATAAATGGGGAAAAAACTTTGTCGGGTCCACTAGGTCCAAAAAGAGTCCCGAGAACAAACTGTGGTGTTATGAAGGATTTTGTAGAACACCACAAAATAAGCCGACAAACATATATAATTTTTCGATAACTCAATTAGTTTAAACAATCAAGCATTTCGAAAATCAAAAAATTATATTCAAAAAACATTAATTCAAACCAAAAGTATAATATTACAACTTTAAAACAAATAAATTTAAATTTAGACCTAAATACGTGAGTTTCATAACTAAACACTCGAAAATCAAATCTAATGAATTGAAATTACTAGAAAAATTTAGTTTAAAAATGTATTAAAATATTCGAAAAACATAAATTTGAGATCAAAAGTCATAAAGTGAACTCTAAAACAAAAATAATTACAGAACAAAACAAAAAATATGTAATTGTGGTTTGTTTTGAAATATCAAACTACTCCAGTTCCAATTGAAATTGGTAAAAATTTAAAAATTCTATTTGAATTTTAAAATACTGCAGTTGAAATTTAAAAATTATGTTTAAAAATTAAAACACATCAATTGAAATTTGAAACACACTAATTGAAATTTAAATGACATCAATTGAAATTTAAATGATATCAATTGAAATTTAAAACACCTCAATTGAAATTCAGAATACACCAATTGAATTTTTAAAACATCAATTGAAATTAAAAAAATCAATTGAAATTTAAATCACATCAATTGACATTTAAAAGACACCAATTGAAATTTAAAAATCTAATCCATACAATTGGTTAACAATTTTCAAATTTCAAGTGACGAATTTTAAATTTCAATTGACGTCTTTTATTTTATTTCAAATGTCAATTGATGCGCTTCAAATTTGAAAACAGTTTTAAATTTCAATTGATGTGTTTTAAATTCAAATGGATGTGTTTTAAATTTAAATTGATGTGTTTCAAATTTCAAATAGACATTTTTTAAAATGTATTTAAGTGTAAAATGATTTAAATGTATTGATGTATTTTAAAATTCAAACTAAATTGTCAAATTACAATGTATATTTTTCAAAATCAAAAGGATATTTTTTGAAATTTCAATTGGAAATGGTATATGTAGTAAGTGAGTTTAAAAACCTATCAATTGAAGTTCAAAATATTGATTAAAAGTGGGAAAAAAGTTAAATTCCAATTTCCAGTTTAAATTTAAAAGACAGTAATTTAAAATAAAAAATCATTAAAAGAAATTCAAAAATATCAAAAAAACCTCAAAAGTCCATAAATTATATTCAAAATAAATAAATTGAAATGTAAATGTAAAAAACTTTTTAATATTTAATAAATTATTTTTAATATTTAATAAATTATTTTTAAAATAATTTACTTCATCAATTTCTAATATATTTTCTAATATATATTTTTGCAGTTAAACTCGAATATTTATTTCTTTAGTCTTCACACAACGTTGCTGATCTTTTCATTGGCGAGAAAGCAAATGAGACCCATAACCACTCATAATTTACCGTTTTTTCATTCGAATAGTTCTTATGTATTCGAATGGTTTTTACATTCACGAACATTTATTGAGTAAAATGTTGTGTTATTGTAACAGAATTGAGACGAACAGAGTAGTTAACAGAGCAGAGATTCATACAACATTCATTCCAAGAGCACACAGGCACGTATCGTTTCATTTCGTTGTTTACATTATTCAGACCGTTGGTATTGGTACAGTGAGATAATGAATGTATTCTAAAATAGAGAGCATTCATGCAGGCTACTAGTAGCTACCCACGTAAATGGAGAATTACACATTACGATTGCCCATTACCCACAGGGTAATGGGGAAAATAATTGGTAGCTACCTACGAGACAACGGAGAATTACCAATTACGATAACGAAAATAGTAGCTGCCTACGACGATGGTAAGTTACCCATTACCCCCAGGGTAATGGGGAAAATACTAAATAGATACCCACGACGATAAGTAATGGGTTACCAAGGGTAATGCATCCCCATTTTTGATCGAAAATATCTAAAAATTATAAAAGATTTCAATATCTTGAAAACGGAGCGTCAAATCTGAAAATAACCAATTTTTAACGGTTTCTAAGGGTTTTTCATACAGTTGTCTAATTCGTATGGAAGCATTGTTTTTCACAAAATCGCCAAAATAAGAAAATCGCTAAAACTACAATTTTTCAAATAAAAAATCGCTTAACCGCTCATATGTGATAGTGATTTTTGAAAGTTATGCCATATTGAAGTTATGCCATTGGTTAAAGCCGATTTGGACCCACCGTTTCCGAGTTATAGCCATTTTGCATTTCAGTGATTTTCTTATTTTTGGCGATTTTTTAAAAACAAATCCTTCCATACGATTGGACCACTTTATGAAAAGACCTTAGAAACCCATAAAAATTGGTTAATAATATTGTGACCGTCAATGGTAATATTCACGCCTCTTGTACATGAGATCCTGGGCTCGATCCCTGCTCAGACCACCTTAAACATTACTTTCGGCGGCGGTCACCTCGCATAGTGACGACGACACTATCGAGTATTTAGCCATGTAAAAGCTTCTCAAAATACCGTTCGGAATTGGCGTAAAACTGTAGGTCCCAATCATTAAGTGAAAACTGGAAAGCGCACAGCTTAGTGCCCCTTCATGGGATGTAATGGGAAACCATTTATTTATTTTTTATAATATTGAAGACGTAGATTAGTTAAAGCCTCCCACGGAGGTAAAAAATGTATTACTTTTGCGATTGGACGCATCGTTTCCGAGTTGTAGCCACTTTTTATTTTAGCGACTTTCCTATTTTGGCGATTTAAAAAAAAAATTTCCATACGAATTGGACCACTTTAGTAAAAACCCTTAGAAACAAACAAAAATTAGATATTTTTTCGGTTTGACGCTCTATTTCCGAGATATATACGTTTTTCTAATTTGTTCATATTTTCGATCAAAAATGGGTATGGGTTACCCTGTGTAACCATTACCCATCGTCGTGGATAACTACCCATTATTTTATTTTATTTACCCAGGGTAACCCATTACCCTGCCAATTATACAACTTCCAATTACAATTGAAAAAATCAAATTAATTAAAAAAAATCTTCGAAATTTAAAGATCGAAAAAAAAAATTTAAGGAAATTCAAACGACAACAACTAAAACCCCACAGACATTAATATACATCTAAAACTCATCAATGGAAATTCAAAACACAATCTTGTTTCATTCATATAGAACATGACCAACTGCAACATTACCCTGAGGGTAATGGGTATTGGTGATGTATAATTCCCCATCGTCGTGCGTAGCTACCCATTATTTTCCCCATTACCCTGTGGGTAATCGCTATGGGTAATTACCCATTTTTGTGGGTAGCTACCCACTATTTTCCCCATTACCCAATCGTGATGGGTGATTCCCCTTTTTCGTTGATAGCTACCCATTATTTTCCCCTTTACCCCAGTGGGTAATGCGTAATCGTGATGGGTAATTCCCATTTCTCGTGGGTAACTAACCATTATTTTCCCCATTACCCTGAGGGTAATGGGTTATTCCCCATTTTCGTGGGTAACTACCCATTATTTCCCCCATTACCCTGAAGGTAATGGGTAATCGTGATGGGTAATTTCCCATTTTCGTGGGTAGCTATACATTATTTTCCCCTAACCATTATTTTCCCCATTACCCTTAGGGTAATGGGTTATTCCCCATTTTCGTGGGTAACTACCCATTATTTCCCCCATTACCCTGAAGGTAATGGGTAATCGTTATGGGTAATTACCCATTTTCGTGGAGGGCTACCCATTATTTTCCCAATTTCTAGATAACGGAATGTAAAGCAAACACATTTTTTCATCACTGAAAAATATTTTTTTTTTGTAAATTTTTCTGAATTTAAAATCTTACCTTTGTTTTGGTGTTGGTCCCGAGCCATTCAATTGTTTCTCATCCTCACCATCCCACATGGGCATCGAAATGGAATAGTGCAAAATCAATGTCCATATTAGACCAAGTATAAGTTTCAATTTGCAATCAACAATATCCGAAGAATCTGCAAGAAAAGAAGAACGAAAAAATAATTAACCAATTAATATAAATCAACAAATACAAAATCAAGTTTTGCTCAAATAGTGATAGAGAAATTAGCCTACATTTGAAACCAAACCAGCCAGTTTTCTTTGGCTTAAAACGGGAAGAAGAATATCCGTTTAAATTTCAAGCTTCTAGAGTAGTTTGGAAAGATTTATGGGTAAAATTGTGGTATTGCTTGAAATGATTAACAAAACCAAAAAAAAGCGCCAGTATAAAATCAAGTCAATGGAAAGGAAGAGAGAGAGATTTAATGAAGACGATAAAAGTCATAAACAAACATCAGTCATTTTATTCAGATACACGCGCGGATTTGACAGACAGCGTTTAAACACTTTAAGAGCCGGCAAAGATGATGATGATGATGACGATGAAGAAGAACAACATGACAGCCGCCTATTTTGACAACTTGCTTAAGTAACAACAAATAAATGGTGCAAAAACAAGTTTCTTCGTTTTAAGTTTATGGCTTAAACCAGCCGTTCAGCCAATACTATGATAGTCATCATAATAAAGCAAACAAAATCAAAAAAACAGCAGAAAACCACAAAACGTTGTGAGACCAAAAAGAAAACAAAAAAATTATATTCTGTCAGCTTTTTTGACAGACAGACTCTCAGCCGGTTCGTGCGTACTCACAAGTTATTGGTCAAGTTCAGGGTTAAAAAGAAATTCAAAATGTTCGCATATATTTGTTGTTGATATGAACATTTTTTCAAATAAAACAAATAAATGCAACAAAAATGTGCCAAACACCAAAATGAACTTTAACTTTAAAAAGTTGCGAAAACAAAAATTGGAAATTTATTTCAAATCAGGTTTTCTCAGTTGTAATTGCTTTTGATCATTGTTGGGTGATTGATTTGGATTTAGGTTTCAAACTTGATATTTGGTTCGCTAATGAATTGGCCAAGTCCATTTATCTATTGTTATGTTAAATTATTCGTCATGTTTCGTGGTTAATTTCTGAAATTATAATATTTTTTTGTTTTAGTTTATTGAACTTCAGCTTCTTTTGTTTTATGTTATTTAATTGTATCTTATGTTAAATGATTTATGTTTAAATTTAAATGATGGGGCAGTTATTATTCATATTGATTGTAATGAGAAAGAGCTGGAATTTAGCTCAAGAATTGAACTGGTCTACTATTACACACTCACGCACAGTTGCTAGAAAAAGTTTGCGTACAGTAAAACCTTTAGTGTTCAAATATACAAATTCAAAACAAATTTGAAATTGTCGTACTTATTTCAAATTTTTAAATTGAATTAAAGATAAGAATTAAAGATAAAGATAAAGACAAGATAACGCAAATGTGAAACTTCTTGAGTGACGGTTATTTTCATTTCTAAAGTATTTCGGCTGAGTATTTTCGTAAATCCTAATCATTATTATTATTGATTTATAGAATATATTTTTGTTTATAGAATATATTTTTTTTTTTGGAAAAAGAAGTATATTTGTTGGTACTTTTTGTAAGAATATGAATTATATTTTCCCGAAAATGTGTTTTTTTTTTAGAGAGGTACTTCTTTTATTTAAAGCTAATGTTTTTTTTATGAAATTGTACTATTTTTAAGAAGAAGTACTTTCTGGAAGAAAAATCCATAAGGGTATGAATTCTTTTTACACAAAAGTACTTTTTTTAAGAACAGGTACTTTTTAAAGAAGTGGTACTATTTTTAGGAAAAGTTTATTTCTTAAGAAAATGCACTTATTTTCAGAAAGGATACTTGCCTCAAGAAAAGAGAAGAAAAGGTATTATTTTATTTCAAAGAAAAGGTACTTTTAAGAAACGGAACTTTTGTAAGAAAAGGTATTTTATGTAAGAGAAAGTATTTTTTTTTGAAGAAAAGGTTTATTTTAAGAAATTATATTTTTTTTAGAATTTGTTCTTTTTTTCAAGAATAGGTACATTTTTAAGAATAGGTACTTATCTCAAGAAAAGTAATTTTGTTTCTCAAAAAAGGTACTCTTTAATCAAAAGGTAGTTTTTTAAAAAAGGCACTTTGTTGTAAGAAAATTTACTTTTTTAAGAAAAGGTACTTATTTTAAAAAACATTACTTTTTGTAAGAAAATTTATTTTTTGTAAGAAAATTTACTTTTTTTAAGCGAAAATACTTCTTTAAGATAAAGTATTTTCTTTTACGAAAATGTACTTTGTTTAAGTATATGAATAGGTATTTTTTGAGAAGATTTATTTTTTGTAAGAAAAGGAACTTATTTAAAAAATGCTATTTTTTGAACCTTTTTTCACTTTTGCCTTTCTAAATTTACTTTTTATTGTGTTCAAAACTACACTATATTCTAAATATTGGTTACAGGCTCCACCGAGAAAACTTCACATTAAACAAGGAATTTGTCTACATATGTTAGTCTCGACACAAACCAAAGCAAAAGTACCCAATATAGTTGATAATACTGGGTTGTAGCATAATGACGTAAAAAAAAAGTTATTTTATTTTTTTTCATTTAACCCCCATCCCTCAATGTGCGAAAAGGAACTCCGTTCCAAAAATTTACTTTAACCCTTTTACGATCATACATTCTCGGCCGAAACGATTACGATACAGTGACGAGCAAAATTGTAACAGGTTTCACACAATGAAAGTTTAATAATTTTATTTTTAGCAGCTTTTAACATTAGAATTAAAATATTTTTTTTTTTAATTTTATTTTACTTTGATATGGTCTCTTTCATAATGAACACTTAAAGATATAACAATAATGCATATTTATTTAAAAGAGCGTAATATGTAAATAAACCCCAATGTTAAAATTACACACTCTTTACAATGTTCCAATATTGCACTCTCTTGAAATCTTTAAAGATCCAGAAACTAAAATATGACCATCGCGTAGCTCATAAATTTACTGTTATTGGAACGAAGTTCCTTATCGCACGTTTCGGGACGGGGGCTAAATGAAATAAATTAAACGACTTTTATTTTAACACTATTTAACAACCCACTATTATCAACTATATTGTTTACTTTTGCTTTGGTTTGTGTCTAGACTAACTAGATGTCTCACATATGTACATATGTTGGAAAATTTCTTGTTTAATGGGAAGTTTTCTAGGCGGAGCCTGTAACCAATATTTAGTATAGAAGTATATTGTAGTTTTGAACCCAATAAAAAAGTAAAAGTAAATGTCTAGGACGATATTGGCCGTAAGAGTGTGGATCATTTCTGGATTATTCGCATAGCATCAGTCTTTAATGGCAACCCACAAGAAAACGTTAAAAGGACCTTTTCTCAATGTCCGGCTAAAGTGTCTACTTAGTAATCGATACTTTAATTTATTGGATTCATATTTCAATTTCTCATACTCCGCTTAATTTACAGTATGTTTGATGTTTTACGCTGGCAATTCTGATGAAATGTAGGACTATAGTTGCCAGCAGTGAAAGATATCAGCTGTTTTCTTTATTATTAATTTTGTGCAAAGAGTAATTTATTCAAATTATGGCGGAAAAGGGAGCAAATTGACCTTAGCACCGAATGCTCTTTTTTTTTTAATTATTTCTGGCCTGACAAGGCCTAAAAAAATAAGGAAAAAAGGGCGCTGGTCCGTATTTTCCGAAATATATGCCTCCAAAGCTTGAATGTATAATCGGCCATAAGTCAGCCGATCTGGTTTAAATGGGTATCATTACAAAGCTGTTTCTAACTTTATAAATCTGTGCATAAACATATATATTTTTATTAACCCATTGGGAGGGGCTAATATAAAAAAGCGATGTTAACCCCACTTTTTTGTTAAAAATATATTTTTTAAAAATAAATATCCTATTATACTTATTTTTTGGTAGGCTCCGATAATAGACAAGACCTTGACCTTTATATAATATTCACCAATAACCCTTCAAAGACCGGAGATATTAAAGTTAAAAATTAAAGTTAATAGTATTTTTGTGTTATAAAGCCTTCTTTCTTCGGCCGGATTTATATATTTTCTCCTCTGGATTGCTCCAACAGCGGCTTCGCGGCTCCGGCATGTTATTTTTGTATTATAAAGCTTTCTGCGAGAACTCCCTTCGGCCGCGCTTATGTACTTTTTCCTCTGGTGTGGGTGCAACACCGGCGTCAGCATAGTATTTTTGTGGTATACAGCTTTCGTGGCCGTCGGTGGTGCAATGGCTAGTGTGCGCGGCTCTTGTACATGAGAACGTGGGTTCGATCCCTGCTCAGACCACCTTACATTTCTTTCTACGACGGTCACCTCGCTTAGTGATGGCGACACTATCGAGTACTTAGCCATGAAAATGCTTCTCAAAATACCGTTCGGAACCGGTGTAAAACTGTAGGTCCCAATCAGTGAGTATAAAACTAGAAAGCGCACATCTCACTGATTGTGAGAGGCTCTCCCCAATCCCTTCATGGGATGTTAAGGGACACCATATCATAAAGCTTTCTGCGTGGTCGACCTTCGGCCGGGCTTAGAACGTTTCTCCTCTGTAGCTTCGGCATAGAATTTTTATGTTAAATCGCGCGATTTATTAGAAATAATTTTTTAATTTTTGTCCCAAATGTATTTTAAAACTTTTAACTTGAATATCTTCGGTATTTGAAGGGTTTTTGGTGAGTATTGTACATTAAAAAAAGTCAGTCTTATATAATGTACTCGTATAATGGGATATTTTTTTTAATCCTTTATATTAACTTCACCTGTCTGTATGCATGTATGCAAACCGAAAAAACTTAGGATTGATTTTTAACCCTTTTCTCGTGATCCAATCGAGCTGAAACTTCGCAGGTAAACTAATGGCGAATTAAATTAAAAAAATTAAAAATTAACTATCAAAATATGGGCGGGATAGGACAAAGGGGCGTGGTACCTCCCATACAAATCACAAATTAAAAATCCATTATTTCTGCTGCTGTTAACGGTATTTGGGCAAAATTGGATATGTTGGTTAGGTGTATATGTATATTCTAAGGGGCGTGGTCAAATATAAAGAATTTATAGTCAAAAACTATTTTTTTTACGGGTTGATTTCTTTTAAAACAAAAACCTTTTTTTTTTGATCAAATTGAGGTTAACAAATGGTATTTCTTTATTAGCCACCAATGAGTTAATAAAAATAAATATATTTATACACAGATTTATAGAGTTTAGAAAGACCTTTGCAATGATACCCATTTCAACCAGATCGGATTATATATATCTGAGATATGAGCGATTGTATACTCAAGCTTTAAAAGCTCCAGAAGTTGGACCGATCGCGGGGGCAAAAATTACTTTTTGAACTCAGCGCAGAAGTTTTTGTCGATTGGTGCACATCAGAGAGTTGGTGCTAAAGTAAATTTATGCCCAGTTGTCAACTGTTTGCATTTATCGTTCCGAGAAACTACTAACTCTGTTAACCCACGCTAACCCAGAAGATTACTCATGCAATTTCAATATGTAAAATTTGAAGTTTAATTTTTAACCTTATTTTAAACTGGTATACATTTTGATGCAACACTGTTAATTACTAAAAAAATGCAACCATAATAAAAAAAATATATGAGGTGTCAGGGAACACCCGGTTGGAGCGAAGTTCCTTTCGCTGTATTTTATGTACTAGTTAGTTCCAACACGCCTAAGGCGCCCGCTGAAAACTACGATAATTTAAATGGATCTTTAAGAAAAGATACTTTTTCTAAAATTATAAACTTTTTTTAAGGACAATTTTTTTTATAGAATGTAGTTTTTTAATATATACATATACATACATATATTTTTAGGTCCTTTTTGTAAGAATATATAATATATTTTCCCGAAAAGGTCCTTTTTTAAAAAGAGGTACTTCTTTTATTAAAAGCTAATGTTTTTTAAGAAAAGGTAAAATTTTTAATAAGAAGTACTTTCTGGAAGCAAAAGCCATAAGAGTATGAATTTTTGTAACAAAGAAGTACTTTTTTTAAGAACTGGTACATTTTAAAAAAGTGGTACTCTTTTGAGGAAAAAGTAATTTTTTTAAGAAAATGCCCTTATTTTCAGAATGGCTACTTATCTCAAGAGAAGAAAGAAAAGGTATTATTTTATTTTTAAGAAAAGGTACTTTTAAGAATGTACTTTTTTGAAGAATGTTTTTTTTAAGAAATGAGATTTTTTTAGAATTAGTCCTTCTTTTCAAGAATAGGTACATTTTTTAGAGTAGGTATTTATCTTAAGAAAAGTTATTTTATTTCACAAAAAATTTACTCTTTAAAGAAAAGGTAGTGTTTTAAGAAAAGGCAATTTGTTGTAAGGAAATGTACTTTTTTAAGAAAAGGTACTTATTTAAAAAAAAATTCTTTTTTTTAAGAAAAGATACTTTTTGTATGAAAATGTACTTTCTTTAAGCAACTTCTTCTACTTCTACTTCTTTAAGATAAGGTATTTTTTAAGAAAAGGTACTTTACTTTGTTGAAGAATATGAATTGGTATTTTTTTTGAGAAAATTTACAGTTTGTTTAATAAAATGCACTTATTTAAGAAAATGTACTTTTTTTTTAACTTCTTTCACGTTGGCTTTACTAAATTTGCTTTTGATTGGGTTCAAAACTACAATATATAGGAGTATTTTTCTTTCGAAGACTCCTACAGATGTTTCGTGTGCTTGCGATAGGACCCAGGATTCTGCGCCATAAAGCAAGACAGGTTGAATGAGAGTCTGGTACATCTATTCGCAAGCACAATTCTCCGCTTGATCTCAAGGCTGACGTTGTTGTTTTTGTTCACGGCAGATCCGAGGTATATAAATTCGTCCACTACCTCGAAGTTATAACGGTTATCAACGTTCACGCTTTGGTCTAATCGCGTGGAGGCCCTGTTCGTTGAAACCATTAATTTTGTCTTGTCCTCATTTACCGTCAGACCCACTTTTGCTGACTCCTTCTCAATTCTCGAAAAAACCGCAGTAACTTCTCTAACTTATACTTGATAGAACCTTATATAAAAAAAAAATAAATGGTTTCCCATTACATCCCATGAAGGGACCGGGGAGAACTTCTCACAATCACTGAGCTGTGCGCTATCCAGTTTTCACTCACTGATTGGGACCTACAGTTTTACACCGATTCCGAACGGTATTTTGAGAAGCTTTTTCATGGCTATATACTCGATAGTGTCGCCGTCACTATGCGAGGTGACCGCCGCCGAAAGAAATTTTTTTTTAAGGTGGTCAGAGCAGGGTTCGAACCCAGGATCTCATGTACAAGAGCCGCGCACACTAACCATTGCACCACCGGCGACCTTATATGCTATGAATAAAAGGCTTATTCCACGGTAGTTGGCACAGATACTCGGGTCACCTTTTTTAAATATGGGACATAGTACACTGAGACTCCAATCGCCGGGCATGCATTCATCTATCCAAATTTTGCTAATGAGCTGATGCATGCACCTTATCAGCTCGTCGCCGCCAGCCTTAAACAGCTCCGCCGGTAATCCATCGGCTCCTGCGGCTTTGTTGTTCTTAAGCCGGGCAATAGCTGTTCTGACATCGTCTTGGTTAGGAGGGGGGCAATCGACTTCGTCGTCCATATTGTGATCGATTGTCCCATCGTCATCGGATATCTCAGGTACTAGTAGCGCGGATTGTAGGATAATAGTGTTAAAAAAAAAGTTGTTTAATTTTTTTCTCATTTATCCCCCATCCCGCAACATGCGATAAGGAACTTCGTTCGAAAAAAAATTATTTCCTGGAACGTAACTGCCGTTGAATTCGTGAGACGAATGCCTTTCGTTTGAGTACCCACACTTGGGAATTGCCAAGTATATGTAGGTTTACCGGTTTTTTTGGACCCCGTGGGTCACATAATCGTGATTTTGTCTTTAAGTTTGCTTTTTTTTCATAATTTATTTATTATGATTTAAAAAGAACCCGGCATTTGGACCACCCTTTACACTCACTGTAAATTACGTTTTATGGTTACATAGTAAATCTGTTTAGAATAACTACTAAAACATCTATTACACTCAATAATTTCAATCTAATTTGTGCCATAAATTTGTTAAACATAATAATGAGTTTTAACGTGATGTCATCGTTGACTGGAACCCTAACAAAGTTATAACACATTATCTGGTTATACTCACACAATTAGCTGGGTTAATTGTTACCGGTGAAAAAGTTATTTTCGTAAAATTTTTCAAACCCTCACACACTCATTGGATTCAGGTTCTTTCTTATCTTATCTTCAAGAGCCGGCTGCAGTGGCATACAAATGTGCATGTATTATAAATAGTACGAGTACCTGATTAAAGTAACTGGCGATTTCAGTTTTGTAATCAGCAAAAAAAAAGCAAAAGTTTTTGTAAATAGCAAAAATACAAATAAACAACAAATACAACAATTAAACGCCAGTAAAATACAAAATCAAATATTCTCTCAGTGACCGGTTAAAAACAAAACTGGCAACTAAACCCAGTAATGACGTAATTTGGAATGCAATTTCTGTTATTGAATTGACACTCCGGAGGTGACGCTTACGGATGAGGTGGCGTCATTAATATTTAAACTTTTTTTTTTATAAATTGTTGTTAGGAATTAATCATTTTCAATTTATGTATATGAAAATCATAGATGATTCTCGGTATTTTATTCGTTGACACATCTCTCGCACAGCTTTGTACGGCAAAGACAGCGTCAAAACTCAGCTTAAGCCAGACGACGGCTTTGGAATAAATGATGAAACAAAGCAACCAACACGATTGAGATTGGCCTGAAAAGTGAGAGTTTTGAGGATTTTTTTTTGTTGATATGATTCACTTGGAATGCGAAATTAGACACATCACCCTCGTTAAATTATTTAGCTGTGTAAATATTGCTATTTTTTTTTGTTAATTGTTATAAATTGTTTCATTTTCGGAGTGGGTGTTGGAAACTATAAACGTTTTTGTGAGTAAAACCAATTGTCACAATTTTTTGTGAAACGTTTTTATTTTCATAAAATTTCCAGTCATTTGGAGGCTAAAGTCACCTAAGCAAATTTACGGTTTTCAAAGATAATTTTATGACTTTTTATGAATATTCTCATACCTAAAACTATCAAGATCAATATTGAAGTGGTTACTTTAGACTAAGACTAACCTGGCGTTTACACGGGACAGTTTTGCTCCGACAGTAGAAATGCATTCACACATTTTTACTACCCACTTACACTTCTCTCACTTGCCTCGCCACTGTCTCTGATTTTTCAGTGACAGTAACTTCGGCAAGAGATTTGACATAAGCGGCCAGATCATGGCTGAACTAGTAAAGGTTGGCGCAATAGAACAACTGATTTTGCTTTCTTATGACTCCATCTGTTAAATTCAGTGTATTTTGTTGTTGTACTTTTTGTTTTGTTTACTGTGTGTTCATATGGATCTGTGTTGAATTTGACGGTTAGAGTCATGAAACAAAAACGAAATGCCTGTTGTTGGTTCACACAATTACAACAAATCCTACTTCGTCAACCTCTTCTAGTTCAGCCATCGGCCATATCGGTGACGTTTCGTAGTAATTTGAGAAAAAACCAAAACATCGCAAACGACTTTACAAATTGGGAATTATATTTGTATTATTTGAAAATTTTGCTAATTTTTATTGAAATATTGTTTGACAATACAAACATATAAACATGAATACATGTCTAATTTAGCAGAGTACATCAGTTCCATTGTTATTTTGAGAAATAAGACAAAACACAATGGCAAAAGAGCGAAGAAACAAAAAATCAGAGCACGAAATTTAACGAAACGACACTGTCGGCGGTTGCTTAAAACTGTACTGTCTTTATAACTGGCTGGACGCGTACGTCATACAAACAATTTTTCTCTTTGTGACAACTAATACATATTCTCAACTATCTTGTCTTAAACTGTCCCGTGTAAACGCACCGTAAGCAACAAAATGAAGAATCACATGTTATATTTTTTGTTATCAATTGATTGGCCTGCTAGACACGAATTAAAAGATTTCTCCGTTTCTAACAATTTTCCGGTTCAAGATCAATTCTGTAGTTGATAATAACCAAAATTGTATCCACGTCGTAGGTGAAATTCTCCTGGACTGGTTAATGATAACTACGAAATTGCAATATTAATTAATCCTGTAGTTCCAGTTAACGTTAGGTACATGCTGAAAAATCTGTATTTTGTTGTTGTTTGGATGCAAATATAAAGTGTGTTTGGAGCTTGTCGCAAATATAATATATTTGTGTCCAAACACATTGTGTATGCTATTGAATATCACATGTTTGAGACACAATGAGTAATATGTTATAATATATGTGTTTGCGACTCAAATATGTATGTTTTTGTGATGCTAATACAGTTGTGTTTGGTGCACTGTTTATGCTCTCTCGAGAGCAAGAGAATAAAAGAGGAACAACGAGAGAGTCTATCTTGTAAGTATGTGTATCTGTATTTTTGCATTATACTCTCAGTCAGTGATTCGTAAATATTTCAGAATATGCGTGCAAATTGCAGATGAAGTCAGTGTTTCTTATGTTGGCTGATGTATTGCGTTTTAGTTTCATGTTGTATTCAGTCATCAATGGTTCATCGGACAGAGGACATCAAAAGAGCTTGATCAGTGAAAAACGAATAACCGAAGGCTTGGACGGTTAAATGGTTTGTGATGTTGCTTTGGTTTTTGTGTATGTGTTTCGTATATATGTTTGTGTGCTACCAAAGTGAGAACCGACTTTGAGGAAAGAAACTGGAAAGGGCAACAACGTGAAGCCCTTTGTCTGTCCGAGCCTTTACTGAGAAAATCGGATCGGCGGACCATTTGTGAAATAAGTACAATAAAATAACATAAGTAATTAATTCACGCTTGACTTGCATGAACTAGATTTGTATATATATTGTTTGTGTACCAACGCATAACTGAAACCTTCTGAAACCAAAACCGGGAGAGACAACAAAGAAAGGAGAAGCAAAAGAACAGCAGATTCCCATTTCAGAAAAAAACAGATAATACATTCAGTGCAAGTAAACGTAAAATGGAGCCTTTTAAATCTTTTAATTGTTTGTATTAATTATTTATAAATGTGGAGATTTATTGATAAAATTAATTATAATAAATAATACATATATTGAAATCAAAGAATATTTTGTTTCTAAATATTATTATGTTTGGGAGGAAATACGCATATGTTTCCACGTAAGTATATGCAGGTTTGGGGGAAACACTCTGATGCTTCCACGTAAGTATATTTATGTATGGGATGAAGAACGCATATGTTTCCACGTAAAAGCATACATGTTTGCCAGTAAACATGATGCTGTTTACATTTAAACACAAGTGAGTTTGGGAAATGCAAACATATGAATGTTTAAAGTGTGTTCCAAACATATTCATGGTTCCTGCAGAATATGTTTGGGAGAATATGTTAGAGAGGCCGTTACGGAAATGCGTTTCATAGGTTTAGAACTTTCATAGGTTTAGAACTATTTAATACAAAATATTAAAAAGAAATATTAATGAAATTGATTATTATGGTGGATGGTTAGGAATATAGCTATTTCAGTGGCCACCAGGGCCTATCATTGCTCCCTTCTCCACAAGTATTTATGTATATCATCACACATTATAGGGAAAAACAAAATTCAACTTAGCGAGAATTGGCTCAACTACTACTTGTGCGAAAACGTCCACAATAATACTTTGTTTAAAAAATAAATTCTACGATTACCATGAGACTGGCCTTACAGAGTATCGTCTGGGTATTACTTCCGTTCAAGTTCTCTATCTTTAAGTTGTTATCTTACTTAACCATTTTTCGGTTCAAGATCAATAACTAATGGGTGTCTCAGTAAGATTGAACATTTTAAATTAAGTTTAATTTGTTTTTGTGCAAGTGGCAACTCTGAAATTTGGCAGCTGTCACATTTGTTTATTCCGATTATTACAAATGGAGCGCTTTACGAAGGAACCCCGCGTTATGATTTGTAAACTTATTACAAAAATTCGGAAAGTTATGCTGAGACCGCTCGCAAACTTCGAAGAATTTTCAATAGAGAAAGTGCACCTAATGTGTCAACCATTCGAAGAGTGGTCAAAACATTTGAAAATACTGGATCGGTTATGGACAGTAAAGCTCCTGTGCGTCAACGTACCGGTCGGTGTCTTGAAAACATTGCTGCTGTAAACGAGAGTGTCGCCGAAAAAAATTTCAATAAGCACTACGCAGCGAATTTTGACAAACGACCTCCACCTTCATGCGTACAAAATTCAGCTTACTCAGGACCTCAAACCAGCAGTCCATGGAAACCGCCGGCAATTCGTTCAATGGGTAATGGAGTAAAGTGAAGCAAATGCCAATTTTTCAAAAAAAAAAATCATCTTCTCCGATGAAGCGCATTTCCATCTGCATTTCTTCGTCGAATTTGGGGCTCAGAAAATCCTTATGCAATCCATGAGAAACAAATGCACCCACAACGAACAACGGCCTGGTGCGTATTTTGGTCAGGCGGTGTGATTGGGACATACTTTTTGAAGATGAAGCTGAAATTGCAGTGACTGTGAACGGCATTCATTACAGGAACATGATAACGGAGATGTTGTGGCCTCAATTGGACGCCATGGATCTGGAACCAATAACAAGATGTTTACAACTTTGCAATAGCTTTTCTCCATTCTTAAATTTTCAATGAGAAAAACAAAATTTTAAATTAAGTTTATATTATATATATTATATACATACATATATATTATTCATCAAACAATCGATCTTTGGCGCTCTAAGTTCAGCACTCGTGTTATTATCAGCCGCCTAGGCGACATCAATTGGTCGCCTCGGAGCTGCGATTTGACCCCTTGAAACTTTCCTTGTGGGGTGCCGTTAATGACCGATGCTATGCGAATCACACACACTTAAAACTAATACCGTCCGAGCCATTCGTGAGATAGATTCGGAAACCGTAAACAAATAAATAAATGGTTTCCCGTTACATCCCGTGAAGCGATTAGGGAGAGCTTCTCACAACCACTGACCTGTGCGCTTTCTATGTTTACACTCACTGATTGGGACCAACAGTTTTACACCAGCTCCGAACGGTATTTTGAGAAGCTTTTTCATGGCTAAATACTCGATAGTGTCGCCGTCACTAAGCGAGGTGACGGCCGTCGAAAGAAATTTAAGGTGGTCAGAGTAGGGATCGAACCCACGTCCTCATGCACAAGAGCCGCACACACTACCATTGCACCACCGACGGCCGTAAACACACGCTGAAAAAAAAACAGTCCCAGCATGCATATTACATTGACCATGTATGTGTTTGCAAGCATTGTTTTTATGAATTGAAGATCTGCTGCTTTTCTGTTTCTTTGTTGTATGTATGTCACGTTTTTGTTTTCAGCAGTTTTTAACAAACAAAGACACATTTGGGCGACAAAAACATATACTATTATAATTGAGTCTCCAACATGTAATATTGAATAGCAAAGACAATGTGTTTGGACACAAGTATACTATATTTGCGACAAGCAACATATACGTTATATTTTCATCCAAACATCTACACATTTTATTTATGTAATATTTTTTGATTTAATTCTATTCATATTATAGAAATAATCAGAAAGTAATATACGCAAACTATGTTCTCCATTCAAAAGCAGAAAGAGTGTGCAACAACATGGCAGAAATAAGAAGAGAGTAAAGAGAAACTTCAAAAATCCTCTCGAATTCTCGTCGCGTGCGTGTTTGTTTACCTCTCTTGCTTCTTCCCACCTCTCGACAAACAAACTCGAAAGTCGTGGGTGAAAGCCACGGGTGAAACGCATAATCTAAAGGGTGTAGTACTTTTTTTAAGAACAGGTACTGTGGTACTCTTTTCAGGAAAAGGTTATTTTTTAAAAAAATTTACTTATTGTCAGAAAGGCTACTTATCTCAAGAAAAAAAGTAAAGGTATTATTTTATTTTTAAGAAAAGGAATTTTTGTAAGAAAAGGTATTCTTTTAAAGAGAACGTATTTTTTTTTGCAGGAAAGGTTTTTTTAAGAAATGGGAATTTTTTGAATTGGTCCTTTTTCCAAGAATAAATACATTTTTAAAAGTAGATACTTATCTCAAGAAAAGTTATTTTGTTTCACAAAAACTGTACTCGTTAAAGAAAAGGTAGTTTTTTAAGAAAACTCAATTTGTTGTAAGAAAATGTAATTTTTTAAAAAGAGGAACTTGTTTAAAAAAATTCCTTTTTTTAAGAAAAGGTACTTTTTGTAAGAATATTTATTTTTTGTAAGAAAATTTACTTTTTTTAAGCGAAGGTACTTCTTTAAGATAAGGTATTTTTTTTAAGAAATGGTACTTTGTTTAGGAATATGAATACGTATTTTTTTTGATAAAATTTCCTTTTTTTAAGAAAAGGCACTTATTTAAGAAAATTGTCTTTTTTTAAACTTCTTTCACTTTGTCTTTTCTAAATCTACTTTTTATTGGATTCAAAACTACAATATGTACTAAATATTGTTTACTGGCTCCATCTAGAAAACTTCAAATTAAACAAGAAATTTCCCAACATATGTTAGTCTAGACACAAACCAAAGCAAAAGTACTCAATACAGTTGATAATACTGGGTTGTAGCATAATAGTGTTTAAAAAAGTTGTTTAGCCCCCATCCCGCAATGTGCAGTAAGGAACTTCGTTCCAATATCAGTACATTTTCACCACTTCTTGCCGAATAGTTGAGAAACAAATTCATAGTTGACAAATTTTCTTGATTGGTACGTAATGCTTTAATAGGGTAAGTACATATTTTTTAATATCGAACAATTTAACGTCTTTTCAGAGAGTACACAAAAACAAAAGATATTTTCCCATACCTACCACATAATTATGGCAATTAAAAAAGATAAATCTGTCCATATAAACTGGAATAATGAAGAGGAAAAAGTTCACACAAAAAAATCGCATTATGTTTTCGTCCCAATTCCAAATTCGGGTTTCGCTTGGAATTAACTAAAGATAAAATGATGTTCCTGCATAACAAAATTAAATGAACCCGAAATTTCTTTAAAAAATTAATTTAAATTATAAAAATATCAGAATATGATGTCATTTCAGGTACTATTAAATTTAATTGAAATATTTCTGCGATAATTTTTTATTTTACAACAAAAAAAACCTTAAGTTACTTGCCGTTTACTGATAACAATTGTGTTGGATTTTGCTTGACACACATAATATTTTAATCGAATTTGTAAAGAAATCCTTCACATATGTAGATTTATTTTTACGGTAGCTAGCGCCTCTACTACTGCTTCTACACATGGTTATAAATTATTATGAAAATATTTTATCACAATATGTGGTTTTTCTCCATTATTTCACTATTGACCAAACGTGCCAATGTCAATTTGTTTAAATATAAGAAAACATTTAACAACAAGCGGAAAGTACAACTGATGTAATGGGAAGGGAATTTAAAACCCGGGTTTTTAAAACGACAAAAAATTCGTTACATTTTGTGACACGAATTACAAGCATAACTAAATGTTAAAATTTGAGTCTGACATCCGGTTTCGAATAATTTGGAAACAGCACGTTTTGGTACAATTCTGAAAACGTAACATTCTTTTTTCCTTTGACATTGAAATCATGTACCAGCATTTCTCACTAATCGGCAGAATATTGCGCTCAACTATTGGAGAAGAAGTTGGAAAATTAGGGTGGCCTCTTAATGAAATGAAAAGTACTTCCAATTTAAACAATTATCAGTACAGTTTCAGTTCTTCGGCAAATAGTAGTGAAAACCTGTTACATCTATGCATTTTACATGGTGTTGTCAATATTCGTAAGTACTTTTGACGCAAGTACTTCCAATTTGACCTGTGCCAGTGCAGGTCAGCGCTGAAAAATCTGTCTGTGTCTCAAACATGTTATATTGAATAGCAAGCACAGTGCGTTTGTGCACAAGTATACTATATTTACGACAACCTACAAACACGTTACTTGCTTGCTTCCCAACTACAAAAAATTACAGATTCTTCAGCGTGTAGTTATAAGCATTTTAGTAAAAATTACCAAAAATAAAACAAACAAAAACAAAACAACTGAAAGATCGAATAATATAAACTCGGAAAAATAAAAATATAAAATTTTTGAAGTTTCTCAAGTCATTTGTTTGTATTTTTAAAGTTTGACCGAGAGAAAACAAACAGAAAGTAACAGTAACAAATTTTCCTTTTTTTGTATGGGAGGTACTACAACCTGAAAAAAGCGGCCCTAGCAACCTATTCCAGGAGCCATGAATATATTTGCAAGCATTGTTTTTATGAATTAAAGAAGTGCTGATATGTAGTTTCTACGTTGCCGGTCACGGTTTTGTTTTCAGAAGTTTTCAACAAACAAAGCAACATTTGGGTCTCAAAACCATATAACGTATTATAGCCTATTGATCATTGTGTCTTCAACATGTAATATTGAGTATCAAACATAATGTGTTTGAACACAAGTATACTATATTTGCGAGATGTGCTACAAAGACGTTATATTTGCATCCAAATGTCAAAAAAAGACAGATTTTTCAGCGTATAACACGGACTTGGCCGTCGGTGGCGCAATGGGTTGCGTGCGCGCCTCCAGTACATGACATCCTGGGCTCGACACCTTCTCTGACCACCTTAAATTTCTTTCGGCGGCGCTGGCCTCACATAGTGACGGCGACACTATCGAGTACTTAGCCATGAAAAAGCTTCCCAAAATACCGTTCGGAATCGGTGTAAAACAGTAGGTCCTAATCAGTGCGTGTAAAAGCTAGAAAGCGCACAGCTCAGTGGTTGTGAGAACCTCTGCCCAATTACTTCATGGAATGTAAAGGGAAACCATTTATTTAGTTTAACATGGACTTGGCTACTCCAAACCAATATATAAAAAAATTTAAACCGGTGGTTAAAAATGTTTCAATTGATGCGTTTTGAATTTTATTAGCCTTTTGTATTTCAAGTGATGAGTTTGAACATTTACTTGGTGTTTTTAAATTTTAATCGATGTTGTTGAATTTTAATTGATGCCTTTTAAATTTTAACTTATGCATTTTATGAATGACCTTTGAAGTTCAATTAAGGTGTTCGATTTGAATTTATGAGTTTTAAATTCCATTTAAGACGTTTGGTATTTCATTCGATGCGTTTTTAATATAAAAATATGTATTTTGAATTTTAATTTAAGTTTTTTGAATTTTAATTTATGTTTTTTGAAATTTAATTGATGGCTTGAGAGCTGCAATTGATGTCATTTGAACGCCACTAAATGTAATCAATTTAAATTTATGATATTTAATTGAAAAGTTTTGTATTTCGTGTGGTGTGGTTTAAATTTAAATCTGTTTCTATTGAATTTTAGTTGATGTCCTTAGAATTTTAATTGATGTCATTTGAATGTTAAATTATGTTTATTCAATTAATTCATTTAAATTATTTATATGCCTTGAATTTCAATGAAAGTTTACATATTCAATTAACGTATTCAATTTGAACTCTGACGTTTTCAATTACAATTGAAAAAATTGTATTTAATGTGATGTGTGTTAAATTTAAATATCTTTTGAATTTTAATTTATATTTTTTGGAATTTTAATTGATGCTTTTAAACTTCAATGGATGTCCATTGAATTTCAATTAACGTATTCCGTTTCAGTTGATAAGTTTTAAATTTTAATTGGTAAGTTTTATATTTAATGTGATGTGTTTTGAATTTAAATTTCTTTTGAATTTTAATTTATATATTTTCTTTAATTTTAGTTGATGCCTTGTAAACTTCAATTGATGTCAATTGAATTTCAATTAATATAGTACAAAAATAAATAGTTTCCCACTACATCCCATGAAGGGATAGGTGAGAGCTTTCTCGCAACCAGTGAGCTGTGCGCTTTCTAGTTTTACACTCACTGATTGGGAGCTATAGTTTTACCCCGTTTCCTTACGATATTTTGAGAAGCTTTTTCATGGCTAAATAATCGATAGTGACGCCGTCACTAAGCGAGGTGACCGTCGTCGAAAGGAATGTAAAGGTGGTCAGAGCAGCGCTCGAACCCACGTTCGAATGTACAAGTGTAGCGCAAACTAACCATTACACCACCTACAGCTGTTATGTTTATAATTCGGTTCAGTATCATTATATTTTATTTAAAATAAATAAAATGAAATAATAATATTATTATTTTACAATTGAAACCTCTGGTGGAAGAACTCATTTTTTTCAAAAACAATATTTTCCTACTCTTAACGTTTACATGGTATCTGATTCAAAAAAAAATTTAAAATTTAATTTTAATAATTTAAATATCAGATGTTGAAGGAAAACATTGTTTTTGAAAAAAAAGTGAGTTAACACCTTCTTCCCCCAGGGCCTTCAATTGTAAGATTATCTATTCCCGGACAGGAGTAAATTTTCGGTGGACGGAACTATTTCGGTAGACGGTTGCGCATAAAGCTATTTCGATGCCCACCAAGGCATCTCATCAACTGTCTTCTCCACAAGTATTTGGGTACATCATCATCTTATAGGGCTATAATGGGTTTTTCAACAGAGACGCTACAAAAGTAAAGCGATAGGAACAGCAAACGACGCCATATTTTTTCCCGCTCTTTTGACATTTCTCTTCAGTAAGGTTTACCATTTCATCATGGAAAGATATACGAGCCAACAACGAGTCGAAATTATTAAAATTTACTACCGAAATTTGGAGTCAGTGGCTTCAATTTTAAGAGCGCTACGTCCAATTTATGGTCGTCATAATCGTCCTACCAGATCAACAATTGAGCGTCTAGTGGAAAAATTTGAATCCACAGGCACAGTACAAAATGTTCCCGTGCCAGTAAGACAAAGAGGTGCCCGTAGTGTCGAGAATATTGCTGACGCTGAGGCTTCAGTTCAATAAAGCCCAAATGTGTCTCTCACACGTCGTTCTCAAGCGTTGGGCATCTCTGTGACGTCGTTGTGGCGAATTTTGCGAAAAGATCTTGGCCTACATCCTTACAAGATCAAATTGACGCAAGAACTGAAGCCGTCTGACCACCATAAGCGTCGTATGTTCGTGAATTGGGCTGAGCAACAACTTGAAAATGATTCGGATTTTCATCGGAAAATCATCTTCAGCGATTAGGCTCATTTCTGGCTGAATGGCTTCGTCAATAGGCAAAATATGCGTTATTGGTCAGACAGCAATCCACACGTAATCCATGAGTCATCATTGCATCCCGAAAAAATTACGGTTTGGTGCGGTTAATGGGCCGGCGGCGTCATTGGGCCGTACTTCTTCCGTGGTGATCAAGACCGGCACATTACTGTAAATGCGAATCGCTACTGTTCAATGATAACCGAATATCTTTGGCCCCAATTGGATGATATGGACTTGGAAGACACGTGGTTCCAACAGGACGGCGCCACAAGCCACACAACGAATGCCACAATCAATTTATTGGAAACCAAGTTTGGTGAACGTGTTATCTCACGAAATGGCCCAGTCGATTGGCCGCCTCGGTCGTGCGATTTGACGCCGTTATATTATTTCCTGTGGGGCTACGTCAAGTCTATGGTCTACGCCAACAAGACAGCGACGATTGATGAACTTCGTACGAATATCGAACGTGAAATTGCAGCAGTAACGGCCGATTTATGCTTGAAAACCGTCGAAAATTGGGTTCAGCGTCTGGACTTCTGCAAGCGTGCCCGTGGTGGCCATGCAAAAGAAATCGAGTTCTATACATAATGGCATCGAACGTACTTTCACAGGAATAAAGAATTTCATTGGTATCTAAAACCGGTTTTGTTTTATTTAAAACAACTTTTGTAGCGCTCTTATTGAAAAACCCGTTATAAATCGCAACTTAATGAGAATTGTTTCAACACCTACTAGTAGGTAGGAAAACATCCAAAACAATACTTTACCGAAAATATCAATATTCACAAGTTCTTGCCTATGCAGGGATTCATTGCACGCCAGTGCATTGACGTTGTTTCAATTCATTTTAATTTAGTTTCTGTTTAAAATTGTAATGGTGTCGCCTGTACTCCACGTATGTAGTGTTTACATTCCAAAACCCGGTTATGAGGTTTCAGTTTCGATTTCACTCATAATAAAAACAATAATAATACAAAGAATTGTATTTTTTTTAGATTTTAATGCGTTTTGTTTAGTATTAGTCATCATGAAGTAACAAAGGTTGTCGATTAAAAACATCATGAAATGTGATTCAATAAAATATTATTTATTACCAATAATTACCCAGCAATAATTTTACTAGAAAATTTAGGTAAATTTCCGATATTTGGATAAGACGATTAACAGGGTTTGAAATTGTGAGCAAATTGTCCCGCGATGATGGATATCTTTCCAAAACTGTCTAATCAGACACTAGTATTTCACATTTTAGCAGAATCATAACGTTTTGGGAGCATTTAAATTACGCAATATTACCGCAGTCATAAAGTGAAGTTACACCCGTCGAAATAAATAAAAGATCGTGATCGAATATTAGGTAAATTATGTTTTGTTCTCAATGAAAATATTTGCGCACATTAAACGCTGCACCAACTCCTGTCAAATTCTTAAAACATGCAAAAATACTTCGTCACAGGAATGAAACACTTTCGTTAGTGTGTTTACATTGTTGCAATGCAAAGTTTTATACATTCCACGATTTGGTCGCTGCTGCAGTAAGAAGATTCGTACATCTGCCGTTGCTGCAATGATTTCGTAAATTATGTTGTCACACTTTTGACGAAACTACACGCTGAAAAATCTGCCTTCTTTTTGTTGTTTGGATGCAAATATAAAGTGTGTTTGGAGCTTGTCGCAAATATAATATACTTGTGTCCAAACACATTGTGTTTGCTATTCAATTTTACATGTTTGAGACACAATGATAAATATTTTATAATATATGTATATGTTTGCGACCCACATATATTTATGTTTGTGATACAAATACAGCTGTGTTGTTTGCACTGATTATGCTCTTTCGAGAGCAAGAGAATAAAAGAGGGACAACCAGAGAGTCTTTCTTGTATCCGTATTTTTGGATTATTCTCCGTCAGTAATGCATAAATATTCCTGAATGTGCGTGCAAATTGCAGATGAAGTCAGTCTTTCTTATTTTGGCTGATGTATTGTGTTTTAGTTTCATGTATTCAGTCGTCAATGGTTCATCGGACAGAGGATATCAAAAGCGTTTGACCAGTGGAAAAAGAATAAACGAGGTCTCGAACGCTTAAATGGTTTGTGATGTTACTTTGATTTTTGTGTATGTGTGCTATCAAAGTAAGAAACGATTTAGAGGAAAGATACTGGAAAGGGCAACAACATGAAGCCCTTTGTGTGTCCGAGCCTTTACTGAGAAAATCGGAACGGCGGACCATTTGTGAAATAAGTGTAATAAAAAAAACACAAGTAATTAGTCCATGCTTGGCTTGCATGAACTTGATTTGTATATAAAGATCTTCTTTGTGTTCCAACGCATGGTGATAACCAACGCATAGCTGAAACCTTCTGAAAACAAAAACGTGAGAGACACCAAAGAAAGGAGAACCAAATGAGCAGGAGATTCTCATATCATGAAAAAAAAAAACAAAAAACAATATTTTTCAGTGTGTATACGTCGAGGTGATGCAACTTTTCTTTTAAGTGCCATGATGATCACTTTAAAAGAAATCTTAGAAATCCGTATTGGGTTTATATAAATGATTTTATTGCTTCTTTTACACTGATGACAATAGTAATTCAAATATTGTGATTGCAAAATTTTCTCAAACGTGAAAAATATAGCTTATCTTTTTATCAATTCTTCTTCTTTGTAGCAACAATAAATACAACAAAGACACCAATAAAATCTAATCATCAAGTCAATATTTGCATCATAATTTCATTGTTGTACCACATCATTTCGAATGATGTCATTAAACTTTGAGTTGTCTTATCTCGAATACGAATCAATGGTTTATGATCTTTTCTTGTTGTATTATTCGAGTAATTTAGCTAATATTCTTAAAATAATTTCATGTTTTTAAATGAATTTGTAGTATTTAGTAATAAATCAAAGAAGACAAACCAAAGAGTCATAGGTTGACTGAGCGCGAAGTTGTCTTATACTTTATATTGAGAATGATTCCCAGTAGGAATGTGGCGCTATTAAATCATTCTTTGAGAAATATATTTAAAGTCTTTCCAGAATAGATACATTCATATCAAGATACATGTCTTATCGAGATCCTGAAATTCAGAAGGGGGTTTGCGGTGATTTAAGAGGATTGTTTTAGGTAGCTATCACTAATAGAGATAACCTTCAAAAGAATTGATATATAGTCGATTCGGTGACCGACTTCCATTCCTTTACTCAATAAAAGTACAACTATAAAATTAAAAAAATATATATATACTTGTTAATATTACGTGTGATGTTGAGCAAAGGTTAGTGTGCGCGTCTCTTGTACATGAGAAATTGGGTTCGATCTCTGCTCTGACCACCCTACATTTCCTTCGATATCGGTCTCTCCACTACGACGTTATCGAGTAATTAACCAGGAAAAAGCTTCTTAAGAAACCGTTCGGAATCTCCACTCTCCACTATCCATTCATGGGATGTAAGGGGAAATATGTTTATTAATATTATGGAATCCAACGTAAATGTTACGCAAGTTTTCTCACTCAAACAAATATTTCGTTAGGTGTATAAAACGATTTCATTGATCCAATGAAATATTTCATTGGCGTCAAAATATCAGTATTGGAGTGACTTAAAAGCAGTGGTGCAATGGTAGTGTGCGCGGTTGTTGTGCATGACTGTAAGACTGTAGGTTTGTAAAACTAAAAAGCCCACAACTCACTAATTGTGAGAAGCTCTCCCCAATCCCTTCATGGGATGTTATGGGGCACAATTTTTTTATCAGTCCAATACTGGGGTGACGATATAAGTACCCAATGTGAACTAAAACGGATGCGTATCCGCTACGGACCCGTTCTGGGTCCGTAATAGACTTAAAAAAAGGAATCAGTGCAATCACGAATTTACGGATCCATTGCGGACCCGTTTCGGATCCGTAAAAAATTTAAAAAAAATTTTAACTACAAAGTTAATACAATCAGTTTTATTAAAAAACACTGGTCCGCAACGGATCCGAAAATGAAGTCCGAAACGGATCCCAAAAGCGGACAAAATATCCGTTTTTAGATTCGTTTTGTGGGAGGAACTTCTTCCGCTTGCGGGTCCGAAACTGATCTGTAACGGATTCCGGTACGGATACGTTTTATTAAAATACACGGGCCCGCAACGGATCCTAATATGATGTCCGTAACGAGTCCTTAGGATCCGAAAAACGGACATAAAATCCATTTTTGGATCCGTTTTTTTGGGAGGAATTTCTCCCGCTTGTAAATCCGAAACTGATCTGTAACGGATTCCGCTACGGATACGTTTTATTAAAATAGACGGGTCCGCAACGGATCCTAATATGATGTCCGTAACGGATCCGAAAAACGGACATAAAATCCGTTTTTGGATCCGTTTTTTTGGAGGAATTTCACCCGCTTGCGGATCCGAAACGGATCCGTAACTGATTCCGTTACGGATAGAAAGTACGAAGAAGTGGATCCGTTACGGATCCGAAACGGATCCGTTTGGCACACTGGGTAAATACTGATTTTATAAAAGCGCAGCAGCGATTTATATTATAATTTTAAATGTTAAAATTAATAAAAAAAAGTGTCTGAAAAAACCGACTCAGTATTTAATTGTATTTGAAAAAAGTTTATTTTGTTACAAAACTTTTTACCCTTTTTACAAAACTTTTACTGCGAAATTCGGTATTTTTTTTTGCTGTTTGGATGCATATGTAACGTGTTTGTTGCTTGTCGTATACTTGTATCCAAACACATTGTGTTTGCTATTCAATATTACACGATGGAACACAATGATTAGTAGGTCATACTATATGTTTTTGTGATCCAAATGTGGATTTGTTTGTTAAAAAGGGCTGGAAATAAAAACGTGACAGACAACAAAAAAAAGCACCAGATCTTCGATTCATGAAAACAATTCTTGCAAACATATACATGGTTACTGAAATATGCTTCATGGGATGTAATGGGAAAATATTTATTTAATGGAATATGTTGCTGGGACGTTTTTTCGCAGGGTGTAGTTGAACAAACTCATTCACATTTTTACGGCAAGTCCACTTGTTGTTCTTTGAACTATCGCTGGCAATGTGTGATGACGAAAAATTCGAGACACAGGAATACTCCAGGATAAATGCTCGTTGGCAACCCGCAGAATATTTAGAAGAAATAAAGGGGAAGAGGTATTGAAAAATTGTCTGTTCCACCAATGAATTTTACATGATGTTGTCTTCTGGAAGGAAGTACTTAGAGTTTGGCTTCTAGTTCTACTCAAATTCAGCTGGTCATTAGCACGTTGATAGCATGTACTGTTTTAAAACAGAAATTCAACGGGGTTCCGGACTCGAACATCAGCCATGTTTCGATTATATAACTTTTTTTTATGAATTTTTTGATTTTGATTTTGCAGTTTTTTACTCTTTCTTATATTTTAGAATTCCTATTTTAATAACCCTGAACTGTCAGCTGTCATCCTCTTCAACAATTCTTTACCGTACACAAATTCAAATCTTGCTTGAATTTCGTTCATCTTTTACTGTAGAATCTTTATGTGTTGAGGCTGATACTTCGATCGCACGGAAAACATTGAGCAAATTGTTTCGGTATGAAATCGGCCAGAAAATGACGACTATATTTTTAAGTTTTTCTTTACGCAAAAATCTCTTTTTATCGGAAATTTAATAAGAGTTGACAACAATGATCATTTTCTCCTATAAAATTGATTGGTCGTTAAATTCTTCTTAGAAATATTAAAATGTTGCTGGATACATGTTGCTGATACTTCGTGAGAAAAACTTAGTACTACACGTTAAGAAATATTTCGCAGGGATTTTAGTGAATAGTTTTATAAAAATCACTTCTCATTTCCTCCTGCAATTTGATTGGTAGCTAAATATATCTTAGAAACAAAACATTAAAATGTTGCTCGATACATGTTGCTGATACGAGGGCGGATCAATAAGTCCGTAACTTTTTGAATGACAGTTTTTTTTGCAAAAAAAAAAATTATTTTTAACATAATCTCCTTTTAGCTCAATACACTTAGTCCAATGCTTCTCCATTTTTTGCATCCCTTCCAAAAAATAGGATTTTTCGAGGTCCATATTTTATGTTTGATCAATAATTTCACCGTTGGAGCTAAATCTCTTTCCACCAAGCCATTTCTCTAGGTTTGGAAATAGGGCGCTAAATTCGGAGAGTATGGCGGCTGAGGTACCAATTCGTAGCCCAATTCACGGAACTCCAAACAATCCTTTGAAGTTGTCACACGATTACGTTTATGGTCAATTGAGAGCAAACGTGGCACCCATCTTGCAGACAGCTTTCTTAAACCCAAACGATCATTTAAAAACGAAACCACACTGCCATATGAAATGTCTATAGCATCAACAATCTCACGCACTTTTACTCTTCGATCGGCCAACACCATATCGTGGATTATTTTCGACAGTTTCGGGTATATTGACCTCAATTGGCCGTCCAGAACGTTCAGCGTCATTTGTACTTGTGTGACCACAACGAAAATCAGTAAACCACTTTTTTTACCATTGAAATCGATGGTGCAGAGTCCGCATAGTATTTATCAACCTTTTCCTAGTATAGTATTTATCAACCTTTCCTTTCAAAATTTGACAGTAGTTTATTAACACGTGGTACTTGATGAGATCAGTGTTGCATTTCATATAACTACGAGGGAAGTTCGAAAAGTCACGGACTTATTGATCCGCCCTCGTACTTCGTGCGAACAACTTAGTACTAATTGTGCGGAAATATTTCGGCGGCATTTCGCAGGCATTCATTTGTATGGAGTTTTATAAAATCATTTCTCATTTCTTCCTGAAATTTTATTGGTCTATACATTTTTCTTAGAAAAATTAAAATGTTGCTCGATACATGTTGCTGATACCTAGTGCGAACATAGTACTACACTTAAGGAAATAATTCCTCGGTATTTCTCAGGTATTTTTTTCAATACGGTTTTATAAAGTCATTTCTCATTTATTCCCGCAATTTGATTCGTCGTTAAATATTTCTTAGAAACTTTAAAATGTTGCTCGATACATGTTGCTGACACTTCTTGAGAACAAGTTATATTTCGGAAATATTTCATGGAAATATTTTGCCGGTACTTCGCAGGCATTCTTTTGTATGAGTTTTATAAAATCATTTCTCATTTCTTCCGCGCAATTTGATTCGTCGTTAAATATTTCTTAGAAACTTTAAAATGTTGCTCGATACATGTTGCTGATACTTCTTGAGAACAAGTTCGCGCAATTTGATTCGTCGTTAAATATTTCTTAGAAACTTTAAAATGTTGCTCGATACATGTTGCTGATACTTCTTAAGAACAAGTTAGTACTAGACGTGCGGAAATATTTCGTCGGTATTTCGCAGGCATTCTTTTGTATGTCTATTTTGTAAAATCATTTCTCATTTCTTCATGCAATTTGATTGGTCGTTAAATATTTCTTAAAAACATTAAAATGTTGCTGGATACATGTTGCTGATACTTATTGCAGACAACTTAGTAGTACACGTGCGGAGATATTTCATCAGTAGAAGAATTTACATTTACATTTACATAGTGTTGCCGTTAATAAACAAAGTGACCGTCGTTGAAAGAAATGTTAGGTAGTCAGAGCAGGGTACGAAACTACGATATCCTATACAAGTGGCGTATACTAACCATTGCACCACCGAACAAAACGGTTCGTAACAAGGATGAACCTCATTCGTTAGTACGTTGACATTGCTGCGATAACAAGTTTCATCCACCCGACGATTTTGTCGTTGCTGCAATGAATTTGTACGTTGCTGCGATAAATATATATGTACGTTAGCTCATTTTTGATGACACTATTCGTTGAGGTGACAAAGCATTCCCTGTCAGTGTCAGGAAAAATGCGAATCTTATTAACAATTTTCCATTTCTCAATATTTAAAGTAATTATTTAAAGTTCTCTATGCTAATGTTCTTTTGGAGAAACCAAGTAAATTAGTTTGTACTCCAATTCATTTTCAAATATTGCACTAAAATCCGTTTCTTTTATAATGGATTCCTTCCCATTTCGAAATACCGCCTCAAAATTCCTTTGCTAGCTTATAGAACTTCTTCTTGTTAATGTTATTAAATCATTTAACATTTGAAGCTTTGTTTTAATTAAATATTGTTTTTTTGTTCTTCTCTCCTCTCTCTCTCTCTATTCTGTCTCCCTCTTATGTTTTAAAGTGGTTGCCTCTTCTGAAGCTAATGGATCGCCGCATCACATTGAAATCCATGTTCAGTGGGGATTTGTTTTTCATAACCGTTTTTGTTTGTTCGCTCGATCGTTTGTTTCTTTACCCGCAGTATTCAAGTTTCAAGAGAGAGAGAGAGAGAGAGAAGCTAAAACGACGACGAGTGTAAGAAGCCGGTTTTCAATGACATTGAAATCTAGACTTAGATCTCCTCAAATCTCACACATGTTGTGCCACCAACATTGTTGATTGCCACTGCCGCTCCACAAAGCCAATACGACAAAGTAATACGACGTGTCCAACACAGTATACAGTGTTGGTTTAGAGCGGGCTCAACTGGGAAAAGACGTTTGAAATTTGAAAATATAGAAACGCAGGTTTTGCGAAAGAGGAAGTTTCCTTGTGTTTTGAACGTTTTTTGTTCTAATCATTTTGGTTGGTGGTTTCTGTTGTAGTGGATTGTGATATTCTGGGGTTTGTGGCCAACCCAGTCTGTCGATGTTTTAATGATTAGAACAAAGTCATGTCTTGGTGGTTTAGCTGCCAGGCTATTTCAAGTGCGGTTGTCTCGGATTGTCGTATGTTGTTGACTTGGGTTTAGTTTTAGATTTCTCAAGATATTTTGAAATTCATTTTCTAGATTTCTCAGTTGATGTTTGTAAAAATAGAACATTAACATAACAAATAGAACATTAACAGTCATTGATAAATAGGTTACGATATTAAAGCAAATCGTATCATATTTTTTTTTAAAATTTTTATTAAATTTAAACTTTATTTTTTTTAAATTTATTCAAATTTATATCATTTTCAAAAAAGTCCAGCACAAAAAAGTGTTTCAATATCTATTATACTACATATATCTATATCATCAAAAATTAAATAAAATTGTTGCATCGGATAGAACATGGTATTTTAAGCAAAAAAATGTGAACAACAAAATTGTGGCAAATGCATAGTTTCGGAGTTATGGACCCTTCCGGATGTTGAAATTTTGAAAAATTATCAAATATTTTCTTTTACTTTTCTCAAGAATAGAAAGCTTTATACCACACAAATACTATGCCGAAGCCGCGAAGTCGGTGTTGGACCTACGCCAGAGAAGAAAGTCCCTTAGCCCGGCCACGCAGAAACCTCTATTTCACTCGTAGTTATATGAAATGCAGCACTGCTACCATCAAGTACTACCTGTTAATAGACTACTGTCAAATTAAGAGCAAGTTCCGTCATTTACTTTGCGTTTAACAGCTGTTCAAAACATACAACCTCGTGCATTTTTTTAAAAATGGAAAAAAGTGAATTTCGAGTTCTCATTAAACATTATATTTTGCGAAAAAAAACCGTCAATCAAACCAAGGAAAAGCTTGATAAAAATACTATGGGGACACTGCACCATCGTTTTCTATTGTAAAAAAGTGATTTACTGACTTTCGTTGTGGTCGCACAAGTACAAATGATGCTGAACGTTCTGGACGGCTAATTGAGGTCAATACACCCGAAAATGTCGGAAAAATCCACAATATGGTGTTGGCCGATCGAAGAGTAAAAGTGCGTGAGATTGTTGATGCCATATGCTATGAACAGAATTGGTGCGTACTGCGTATTTTACGCAGCGTAAATTTACGCAGGTCAAGAAAACGCAGTGGAAATACGTCGTATGAAACACAATAACGCCGTAACGTACGACGTAAAACTAAACACAGCTGATAAAGTTGTTTACTATTTGTGAATGCGAACATTGCAAAAAATTAATAATGGAAAAATTAAAAATTAATTAGATTAAACAAGCAGTCGTGCTGCATCACATTTTCTAAAATTATGGCGTTGAGATCCATTTTCACTTCATAACTTGCGCTATATTCTCACTGAAATAATTTATAATTAAAGTTTTCTTTTTGGTGACCATATGTAAAAAAAAGTACTACACAAATGAAACATAAACAAAAACTCAACTAAAAAGCTTTTTTGTACTTAATTTTATTTATATATTATTATTTTAAATGTTAATAAGTAAAAATAAACAATTTCTTAAGTAAAAAGTAACTTCAATTACTGAAATACTTAAAATATTAAAACAATATGGTCACTCGGTACTGTTTTGTACGCCGTACGCAGGCGTATGAAATAGAAATAAATCTATTTTCAGCTGCTGCGTACTTGCGTATTTTACGACGCCGTCGTGATTCTGCTCATTTCCATATACACAAATGTGTTCTATTTTTGGCGACGTATTTACGCTGCGTAAAATACGCAGTACGCACCAATTCTGTTCACACCAATAGGCATTTCATATGGCAGTGTGGTTTCGATTTTAAATGATCAGTTGGGTTTAAGAAAGCCGTCTGCAAGATGGGTGCCGCGTTTGCTCTCAATTGACCATAAACGTAATCGTGTGACAACTTTAAATGATTGCTTGGAGTTGCTTAATTGAGCTACAAATTGGTACCTCATCCGCCATATTCTCCGGATTTAGCCCCCAGTGACTATTTCCTATTTCCAAACCTAAAGAAATGGCTCGGTGGAAAGAGATTTAGCTTCAACCATGACATTATTGATCAAACAAATGCCTATTTTATGGACCTCGACAAATCCTAGTTTTTGGATGGGATACAAAAATTGGAGAAACGTTGGACGAAGTGTATTGAGCTAAAAGGAAATTCTGTTGAAAAATAATATTTGTTTGCAAAAAAAAAATGTGTTTCATTCAAAAAGTCACGGACTTATTGATCCGCCCTCGTAGCATGTACCAGTTAGTTCCAACACGCCTAAGGCGCCCGTTGAAAAATACGATAATTTAAATGGATCTTTAAGAAAATATACATTTTGTAAAATGATTAACTTTTTTTAAGAACAATTTTTTATATATAACGTATTTAAAAAAAAGTATATTTTTAGGTCCTTTTTGTACGAATATGTTCATATTTTCCTGAAAAAGTCCTCTTTAAAGAGAGGTACTTCTTTTATTAAAAGCTAATGTTTTTTTTAAGAGAAGGTACTATTTTGTAGAAGAAGTACTTTCTGTAAGAAAAAGCCATAAGAGTATGATTTTTTTTTTACAAAGAAGTACATTTTTTAAGAGCAAGTACTTTTTAAAGAAGTGGTACTCTTTTTAGGAAAAAGTTTTTTTAAGAAAATTTACTTATTTTCAGAACAGCTACTTATCTCAAGAAAAGAAAAGGTATTATTTTATTTTTAAGAAAATGAATTTTTGTAAGAAAGGGTATTTTTTTTAAGAGAAGGTATTTTTTGGAAGAAACGGTTTTGTTTTAAGAATTGGTCCTTTTTTCATGAATAGGGACATTTTTAAGAGTAGGTACTTATCTCAAGAAAAGTTATTTTGTTTTTAATAATTGTTCGGTTCACGATCAATAACTATTAAAAAGTACTAAAAGTAAACCGAAGAATTATATAAAAACATAAAAATTGAAAGATCGAATAATAGGTATAAACTAAGTTATTTTGTTTCACAAAAAAGGTACTCTTTAAAGAAAATGTAGTTTTTTAAGAAAAGGCACTTTGTTGTAAGAAAATGTACTTTTTTAGAAAATGTACTTATTTAAAAAAAAAATAAAATTTTTGAAGAAAAGGTACTTTTTGTATGAAAATGTACTTTTTTTTAGGCAAAGGTCATTTTTTAAGATAAGGTTTTGGCAAAATTTTACCACCTTGGGGACACGCGCTGGAAAACACCCAAAAATGGCATCTTCCTTTGAATTGTTCACAGAATACAATACAAGTGTTCCGAAAGGGGGAAATTGCCCCTAAGGCCCAAAAAATCACAAAAACGGGAAATCGCCTTACGATTTCATTGGTGCCATTGCTTATCACATCCGATGCCTGTGAGTTGAGATATGCCTGTTTTTCTATATTTCAATACCCACAAAATTTATCGAAATTTTTTCTTTGGGAAATCTTCTCACGATTTCATTGGTGGTACTGTTGGTTCCTCTCTACGTTGCTCGTACAGTGTGCTAAACTTATTTGAAAATCGATAAATTTATATTCCATCTAGAAATCTAGCAAATTCACTCTGTACCTTAAGTCGATTTTGGCGCAATTTTTTGGCGACTCACAGCCATCGGATGTGAAAAGTAGTGGCACCAATGAAATCGTAAAACGATTTCCTTTCATTTGAGTAACAATTCTTAAATGTTCACAGGCACGTTCACAGGCCTTTCACAGGCCTTAGGGGCAATTCCCCCCTTTCGGTCAACTTGTTCCCGACTCAGGAGCTCAAGTCAAACAAAACTGCATATTCCGTTTTTTTCCAGCGCGTGTCCGCGAGGTTGTAAAATTCAGCCAAGGTTTTTTTTTTAAGCAAAGGTACTTTGTTTAAGAATATGATTTTTTTTTTGAGAAAATTTACTTTTTTAAGAAAAGGCACTTATTTAAGAAAATTGTCTTTTTTAAACTTCTTTCACTTTGGCTTTTCTAAATTTACTTTTTATTGGGTTCAAAACTACAATATATACTAAATATTGGCTACAAGAAATTTCCCAACATATGTTAGTCTAGACACAAACCAAAGCAAAATTACCCAAATATAGTTGATAATACTGGGTTGTAGCAGGTTGTAGCATAATAGTGTTAAAAATAGTTGTTAACTTTTTTTCATTTAGCCCCCCATCCCGCACCGTGCGATAAGGAACTTCATTGCAAAAAAAAACAAATAAATTTTTTTACAATTAAACTCCGGTGTACAAAATGAAAGAACTAACATCCGGGACAAACTCAATGCAAAAATCATGTGGGTTAGAAAGGATTCCTTGTAAGGGCGTCACTGTAAACCGTTTGTGAATACTCGTAACTAGTTGGTGTTAGAGCTGGTATAAATTCGAGAAAGTGCTATAGTGAGAAGAAACTCCTTGGCAATGTGACTGCTCCCAACGACGATCTAGGCAATTAATCATATATTTCACTGACTGCCTCATCTATCTGCCTTCATCGATAACACGAAATTGGTTACATATGCATCCGACACAAATGGACAAAAAATCTTCGTCTTTAAATCCGTATCATAAGAAAATCCTCCTTAAACATTTTAAAATGCATTGAGGAGATGAAATGCAAGTAAAATATTCAAACTTTAATTAACTCTATTTATGTAACAATTACTTATTTGTACAATAATGACAAATCTAATCAAGATATCATGACAAAATTCCCCAGCAAATGCCAACTTTCTTTTGTAAAAAATTCAATGGCGGACAAGAGATGGATGTAGCGTCGTCATCATCTGCCATCTTAAAATAGAAGTAATTAAACAAATTAATTAAACTCACCGAGACTCAAATTTGCAATTACCAATGGTCAATTAACTGAAATGGTCAAGAAATGACACACAAGATGATGATGCACCCAAAACAGGGGCGTATTTGTTAATTAACAAATTCATGCAATAGAAAAAGGTGATTTGAAAACTCAAAGCACAAGACGAAGAAGAAGATGATGTTTGAGAAACTTTAAATTTAAAATAGTAAAAATAAAAACGAGATATTTTAATAAATCAAAATCAGTGAATATGAGTTGTTGGTTTGGCTGGTTAATTGGATTGGATGGAATGGGATGGATCTGTGATTTGGTAGCGTTATTCATTTCGTCGTTTTGTCCATTGAAACCTGATGTCAGTAATCCGGTTTGCGTTAAGCCTACCATACAATTGTCACAAAGAAGAAATTTGAAACGAGTACATTAACATCAAGACTACATTTGATCACGTATGTATAGAGATAGTAGATACACGTATCTATACACATGTTTCTCTGTGTACATAAATACTTACATACAAACATGTGTAAAAAGTTGTATTTACATATGTAGGTACATTTATTATTAGGTCTATATATAAATAAATATGTACGTTGGAACGGTTTCATTGCCATTGGCCAAAGTAAAACGGATTTAATTACATTTTGTACAAACATTTTTCTGAAATTCTCTTAAAGGTTAACAAGTATTTAAGATGTGACCAAACATGACATAAAATATGGTAGGTATTTTAAAACCATCATAAATAGTGATATATTAACTTTAAAAAAGTCGTGGTATTTTGCACAAATTTTCACAAATAAAGTGTGCATTAAAATTGCCTACCTACCTTAATGATTTATCGCATAACTTTTAAATGCGTTGACAGAAATCACAAATGTTAACAAAAAATAAAAGCTTGCTCAAAGCTGCTTTCTGTTCATTGAGGTCGAAAATCAATATCTCTTTTAGAATTTTCAAGATCTCGGTTCATAAAATGTGATATTTTCGCTTTACGAAAGAACAACGCTTTATAATTGTAAAAACTTATTACAAGAATTTGGAAAGTTGTGCTGAGACCACTCGCTACAAAAAAACTGTCGAATTTGGGCCTCAAACAATCTTCATGCAATCCATGAGAAACAAATGCACCCACTACGAGCAACTGTCTGTTGCGGATTTTGGTCAGGCGGCGTGATTGGGCTTTACTTTTTTGAAGATGAAGCCGAAATTGCAGTGACTGTGAACGGCAGTCGTTACAGGAACATGATAACGGAGTTCTTGTGGCCTCAACTGGACGGCATGGATCTGGACGACATGTGGTTTAAGCAAGACGGCGCCAACTACCACACCGCGCATGAAACAATCGATTTCCAGAACAAATTATCACAAGAAATCCTAAAGTCAACTGGCAACCAAGATCATGCGATTTAACTCCATGCGATTTCTTTCTTTCGGGTTTTGTGAAATCTCGGGTTTATGTAAACCAGAAACAATTCCTGAGCTCAAATCCGAGATCCAACTCGCCTTCGGTGAGATACAGCCACATCTCTGTGAAAACTTGTGGAAAATGTCATGAAAAGAGTAATGGCCTATCATCAGAGCGGTGGGGGCCATCTGACGGATATTTTATTTCATACTTAATCGGAATATGTCTTTTTTTATATTCCAATAAAAAAATCACAACTATCTCAAAAAATACGTGTCTTTATTTTAAAATGAAAAAGTGCATTCTTACTGAGACACCCTATATTTGAACCATCCTGTATTAACGCTATGTATGTATATAACACCGCTGGCAAAGGTCCGAATAGTTCCCTTTTTAAAGAGAGGTACTTCTTTTATCAAATGCTAATGTTTTTTTAAAATAAATGAGTCTATTTTTAAGAAGAAGTACTTTCTGTAAAAAAATGCCATAAGAGTATGACTTTTGGTTTTACAAAGAAGTACTTTTTTTAAGAACAGGTACTTTTTTAAGAAGAGGTACTTTTTGAGGAGTACCACTTTTTAGGAAGGGGTTATTTTTTTAAGAAACTTATTTTCAGAAAGGCTACTCATCCCAAGAAAAGAAAAGAAAATGTATTATTTTATTTTTAAGAAAACGTACTTTTAAGGAAACCAATTTCTGCAAGAAAAGGTATTTTTTTAAGCGAAGATATTTTTTGAAGAGATTTTTAAGAAAAGGGTATTTTTTTTAGAATTGATCCATTTTTCAAGAATAGGTACATTTTTAAGAGTAGGCACTTGTCTCAAGAAAAGTTCTTATGTTTCACAAAAAAAGTTACTCTTTAAAGAAAAAGTAGTTTTTTAAGAAAAGGTAGTAGTAGTTTGTTGTAAGAAAATTTACTTTTTTAAGAATAGGTACTTATATTTAAAAAAAAATTCTTTTTTTAAGAAAAGGTACTTTTTGTAAGAAAATTTACTTTTTAAAGAAAATGTACTTCTTTAAGATAAGGTATTTTTTTTAGGAAAAGGTACTTTGTTTAAGAATATGGATAGGTATTTTTTTGAAAAAAATGTACATCCTTTAGGAAAAGGCACTTTTTTAAGTAAATTTTCTTTCTTAAACTTCTTTCACTTTGGCTTTTCTAAATTTACTTTTTATTGGGTTAAAAACTACAATATTTACTAAATATTGGTTACTGACTTCACCTAGAAAACTTCCCATTAAACAAGAAATTTCCCAACATATGTTACTCTAGACACAAACCAAAGCAAAGGGTTGTAGCATAATAGTGTTAAAAAAAGAGTTGATTCATTTTTTTTTTCATTTAAACCCCATCGCGCAACGTGCTTCGGGGGCGGATGAATAAGTCCGTGACTTTTTGAATGAAACACAGTTTTTTTTGCAAAAAAAATATTTATTTTTCAACATTATTTCATTTTAGCTCAATACACTTAGTCCAACGTTTCTCCAATTTTTGTATCCCATCCAAAAAATAAGATTTTTCGAGGTCCATAAAAGAGGCATTTGTTTGATCAATAATTTCATGGTTGAAGCTAAATCTCTTTCCACCGAGCCATTTCTTTAGGTTTGGAAATAGGAAATAGTCACTGGGGGCTAAATCCGGAGAACATGGCGGATAAGGTAGCCCAATTCCAACAATTCCAAACAATTTTTTGAAGTTGTCACACGATTATGTTTATGGTCAACTGAGAGCAAACGCGGCACCCATCTTGCAGACAGCTTTCTCAAACCCAACTTATGATTTAAAATCGAAACCACACTGCCATATGAAATGCGTATGGCATCAACAATCTTACGTACTTTTACTCTTCGATCGGCCAACACCATATCGTGGATTTTATCGACATTTTCGGGTGTATTGACCTCAATTGGCCGTTCAGCGTCATTTGTACTTGTGCGACCACAACGAAAGTCAGTAAACCACTCTTTTTACCATTGAAATCGATGTTGCAGAGTCCCCATAGTATTTATCAAGCTTTTCCTTGGTTTGATTGACGGTTTTTTTTCTCGCAAAAAATAATGTTTAATGAGCACTCGAAATTCACTTTTTTCCATTTTTAAAAAAAATGCACGAGGTTGTATGTTTTGGACAGCTGTTAAACGCAAAGTAAATGACGGAACTTGCTCAAAATGTGACAGTAGTCTATTAACAGGTGGTACTTGATGGGAGCAGTGCTGCATTACATATAACTACGAGGGAAGTTCGAAAAGTCACGGACTTAGTGATCCGCCCTTATAGGGAACTTCGTTCCAAAAATTTTGTATCCCTTTATATCTCATGAGGAGGGGACTGGGGAGAGCTTCTCACAACCAATAAGCTGTGCGCTTTTTAGGGTTAAATTTAAACCTACTCGCTGTAAAAAATGGCCCGTGTGACATTATGTAGGAACCATGTATGTGTTTGGAACAGCCCTGGATTTACGCGCAACCATCGATTTCATGAATTGAAGATGTGGTCCGGTTTTGTGGCTTTGTTGTTTGTGACGTTTTGGTTTTCAGCAGTTTTCAACAACTAAACACACATTTGGGTCACAAAAGTATATATTATAAGCTATTAATCATTGTGTCTCACAACATGTAATATTGAATAGCAAACATAATATGTTTGGCAACAAGTATATTATATTTGCGACAAGCTACAAACACATTTGTTTGTATCCAAACAACAACAAAAGACAGATTTTCAGCGCGAATGCAATTAAAAACTGGGCTTTACAATTGTGCCAGCCGGCAACCCCCATTTCCTAGTCGGACATTTTACTTCTATGATACGTTCTTCGTTCCTCATAAACGTAGATATTCGTTTGCCGCAAATAAATCTCGATAAAGAAAGTTTATTTGTTTAAATATCGTTTGTGTTGAACGTAACTTTTCTCTGCGTGTATTACTGCAAAAACTAAACTCAATTGAAAAAAAATTAACCTCTTTTTGAAAGGTCCGTTGAGTTTCTTCAGATAACCATAAATTATAAAAAAAAATATAATGTTTAGATACCACAGAAAAAAAAACCAACCGCGATAAGTACGACCATCAAGATATAATTGTACGAATCCAACAAAATGTTAAAAATCTAAAGTAGCCAGCCGTGGAATAACTCTTAAATTGCCAGTTGCAAAAAATGCATAATTATCTGGGGAATGTAGGGAGCTGAAGAAGGTCCATCTAACTGGCCATGATGGGTCTCATGACACCGATAACGAAAGTGTTTTGCATGAAATACAATGAAATTGAAATTGAAAATACCCCCAACATCCGCCGCTATAATACGCGCGCGAGTAGCATAAATTTCAACGCCAATGACGACGATGATGATGATGATGACGCTGATGATGGTCAACTACTATGAGTACTACTCTACTACTACTTGTTGCTTGTTGTCCATGTTGTTCACGGTCCAAATACTTTGTGTGTGTTTTTTTGTGATTTTATAGTTTCAACTGAGAATTAAGAATATGTTTAGGTTGTCGGATAGAAACACGGATTATCCGGGTTTAATGTGGTATTGCAATTCTAATTTGAATTGTGCTTAGGCTAAGTTAAAGGGTATGATCATATTAGCTCGTATTAATATAATAAAAACAATGCATTTGTTATAGTGTATAACTACAAAAATAAACAGTTTATTTTTGCTATCGTTTTTTTTTCCAAAGACAATACAAAAACAATTGTATTGAAAAATGATGTCAGTTTAGTTGAAGTATTAATTAAAATGAAATTATATTATTAACTATTATATTATTAGAAAAAATACATCAATAATGTCCATCATGTATGACTGGACAAAGAAAAATGTAAGGTTTTACAACATTTTTTGATTGACATTCGGTGGACGGAGAATAATAACCATAGTGGGGCTTCAATGACGCCGGCATAAAGTATCACTTGTACTCAATTTTATTGAATAAAACGAAGGCAAATTGATTTATTTGAGAAGGTTATAAAAAAAATTCAATCATAAATAGTTGAAAATGTTACACGCTTGAAATGAAGGGACAATAAGTGCAATTTTAAGTAATCGGGGGAAAACCCCCCTATGCCTGATAAGCTGATATAAGTATAAAACGTAAAACCCTGACAACATTTTTGGGTCTTCAGGTTCGCACAGTGGGTCCGATAATTTACAGTGCGAATGAGCCATTAGAAAGATTGAAAAAGCGGCAAATGTATTTAACAATTTTGAACGTAAATATCTCCGGTCTTTGAAGGGATATTGGTGAGTATTATACCTTAAAAAAGTGGTTAAGCTCTTGTCTATTATCGGAGCCTACCAAAAACTAAGTGACATTTTTTTGGAAAAAATAAATTTTTATCCGAAAAGCAAGGCTAAAAAATCGTTTTTCTAATAGCTCTCCAATGGGTTAATAAAACTAAATACGTTTATACACTGATTTATAGAATTTAGAAAGACCTTTGTAATGATACCCATTTCAACCAGATCGGACTATAAATACCTGAGATATGAGCGATTATATACTTAAGCTTTAAAGGCCTATATTTCAAGAAGTTGGACCGATTGAGGAGGGAAAAAACTTTTTGAATTCAGCGCAGAAGATTTTGTTGGTGGTGAAATTTTTTTTATAGATCAGAGAGTTGGTGCTAAAGAAAAATTTCGTCTTCTACTGGCGCAGGTGTATTATTCTCGCTCAGCATCTCTTGATGTGGAAGGTAATATAGCTTTTCGGCTGTGTGCTCAAATTTAATATAATGAATTAATTTTAATTCAATTAAACAAATATATTAAATACTGACTTTTCCTTTTTTGCCGATTTCATTTTGTGCAGAAGACTATTTGTTTCTGTTATGTTTTCTCTGCTTTTGAAAACCTGTTATTGTGAGGTGAATTATTTGTTACGAGGTGAATTTTTCGTTGACACCGTGTTGCCAGAGTACCAGGTACGTGCTAGGGTGTCAACTTTGTAACAATTTTGTGGTTACAATTTGAATGTTACCATATACACCAAATAGGGGTGTAAGTGTTGCGGAATATCTTCTACCGTTAGCAATTTTTTTTCCAAACTTTAAAAGTATCAATTTTTTAAAAACTTTTTTTCAGTTTTTGTTAAAAACTCGGCCATTTGAGGGAAAATAATAATTCTGTAAACACCATTAAATTGGGAACACTTCAACAAAGAATGCACTGTAAAAAGTTTTAAGTTATCTCAAGCCGTTTGGAAATGCCGACTTCTGAAATTTGGATTTTTTTCAAACTGTCAAAACACAATATTTCCCCGAAAAGGCACAATGATTCATTCAGTATTTGCTTTAGTTAGAAAGTAAAAAATCCTTGTAATCGGCCTATAAGTGTAGAAGTACTAAACTTTGAAAGTTTCAACAGCACTTTGGTTGACTTTGACATCCTATAGCACCCTTGAATGCAATATTCTGAAAACCTGACTTCTCTACAAATGTCTAGTACATTCCAAAATGAGCAGAACAATACTTTAATGACCAGTTTTTAAGTGGATAACTATCGGATTATATAATCGGAATTGCAAGTTAATTAGAGGTTAACTTTGAATTTTGTTTTGTCAGTGACGAGTTAATGTAACTCGTCATACTGCTACCAATTATGGCAACCCTTGCGTTCTTATTGCAAAAACATCTGTTTTGGGCTAAATACCTAAATAACAAGGACAAATAAACAAATGGAATTTTCTAACATCTGAAATAAATGCATGAAATCGCATCAATTTAATTACAAAAACAGACATATGTATTTTATAACGGGTTTTTCAATAAGAGCGCTACAAAAGTTTTTTTAAATAAAACAAAACCGGTTTTAGATACCAATGAAATTCTTTATTCCTGTGAAAGTACGTTCGATGCCATTATGTATGGAACTCGATTTCTTTTGCATGGCCACCACGGGCATGCTTGTAGAAGTCCAGACGCTGAACCCAATTTCCGACAGTTTGCAAGCATAAATCGGCCGATACTGCTGCAATTTCACGTTCGACATTCGTACAAAGTTCATCAATCGTCGTTGCAGAAGTCCAGACGCTGAACCCAATTTCCGACGGTTTGCAAGCATAAATCGGCCGATACTGCTGCAATTTCACGTTCGATATTCGTACGAAGTTCATCAATCGTCGCTGGCTTGTTGGCATAGACCTTAGACTTGACGTAGCCCCACAGGAAATAATCTAAAGGCGTCAAATCGCACGACCGAGGCGGCCAATCGACTGGGCCATTTCGTGAGATAACACGTTCACCAAACTTGGTTTCCAATAAATTGTTTGTGGCATTCGCTGTGTGGCTTGTGGCGCCGTCCTGTTGGAACCACATGTCCTCCAAGTCCATATTATACAATTGGGGCCAAAATATTCGGTTATCATTTCGCATTCACAGTAATGTGCCGGTCTTGATCATCACGGAAGAAGTACGGCCCAATGCCGCCGCCGGCCCATAAACCGCACCAAGCCGTAATTTTTTCGGGATGCAATGATGACTCATGGATTACGTGTGGATTGCTGTCTGACCAATAACGCATATTTTGCTTATTGACGAACGCCATTCAGCCAGAAATGAGCCTCATCGCTGAAGACCATAAATTGGACGTAGCGCTCTTAAAGTTGAGGCCACTGACTCCAAATTTCGGTAGTAAATTTTAATAATTTCGACTCGTTGTTGGCTCGTATATCTTTCCATGATCTTTGTAGCGTCTCTGTTGAAAAACCCTTTATAATCTAACATTTCTCATATTGACAAATCATATGGTTCTGAACACAAGTTAACCTACCAACATTGACCATTTAAATCATTGTTAACCATTGTCTGAAAAACACAATTCGATGTTTAACCAAAAATTAACTAAGACTAGCCATAAAAGTTGTTATATTATTACTGTGTATTTTCCAATTGGCCCCACCGTGGTAACGGTCTCGACATAACTTGTCATTTCAAAAATGTAAGTACACAAATTAATCATACACAATCAGATTGCCAATATTTATATTTACACAAAATCTTTGTTTAACCTACATAATTTAAAATTTTTCTGTTTTAGGTAACTGAACTTTAATACAAAAAGTGTTGACATTCTTAACGATTGAATCATTTCCCGTTATCATAAAATGTTTCATAAATTTTCCATTTATTAGCTATTTGAACCTTTCAACCTCTAAAAATACATATTAACTCAGTGCATTTGATATCTCTGCATTATCGGATTTCAAATTATGTTTATCAATAAAATGATAAGGAGAGAGGAAGAGTGACTTGATAAACAATAAAAGAAAAACAAATAAAACTCAAGAAAAATAAACAAATTTAAGTTGTTAAAATATTTTACTACGACATTTTACACCTCGGAAAGTGTTTTAACAACAGGAAACACATGGTTGACAAATAATGAAATACGATATAGAGAATATCAACTTTGAATGGAAAAGAGTATCGCGGTACTCATCGCTAATATTTTATTGAAATAAATTTAGGATCACTTTCTTCTCAATGTCCGGTTATCTTTTATCGTAATGATGAAGTGCCGGTTAAGGCGATGAGTCACTATCAGATTTAGTCGTTTGATAGTCTTTGTCAAGACAATTGCTTTCCACATATACTGATTTTGACACATATAACGCAAATTGTTGGATTTGATAGGACAGTCTGTCAACACTTTTAGCAGAAATTGTTCTCAATGTATACATAAAATGTATCCTGCCGATAACGTTAACAGGAGGTCTAATGCCGGAACGATAAATCGCGACCTTAGAACAACAAGGTTCTAAGTGTACCCAGTAATTTTTGAGAAAATTCAGATTAAATTCGCTTTATTAACCAAATTACTGCAGGAAAATGTGTAGTTCGAAGTTTGTTGTAGTAGATATTTCGTAAACGATAGGATATATAATTATGGCGATAGCAATAATTGAAAGCCACATGCATATTTTCGTACGATGAGATACGCAGATGAATTTATCAAAAATTTTCAGTTAGAACCTTGTGTTTCTAAGGTCGCGAAATGCATACAGCTGACAACTGTTGACAACAGCTGTTTTGTTTTCAAGTTTCAAGGTAACAATCAAACTGTAACCACAAAATTGTTACAAAGTTGTCACCATTGATTTTATCTGGTATTCTGTCAACAAGGTGACAACGAAAAATTCACCTCGTAACAAATAATTCACCTCACAATAACAGGTTGTCAAAAGCAGGGCCAACAATACAAAAAAATATGGTTTTCTGCCCAAAATGAACGCGGAAAAAAGGAAAAGTAAGTAATTGATATATTTATGTTTTATTGAATTACAATTAACGGGTTTTTCAATAAGAGCGCTACAAAAGTTTTTTTTTAAATAAAACAAAACCGGTTTTAGATACCAATGAAATTCTTTATTCCTGTGAAAGTACGTTCGATGCCATTATGTATGGAACTCGATTTCTTTTGCATGGCCACCACGGGCACGCTTGCAGAAGTCCAGACGCTGAACCAAATTTTCGACGGTTTTCAAGCATAAATCGGCCGATACTGCTGCAATTTCACGTTCGATATTCGTACGAAGTTCATCAATAGTCGCTGGCTTGTTGGCAGAGACCATAGACTTGACGTAGCAACACAGGAAATAATCCAACGACGTCAAATCGCACGATCGAGGCGGCCAATCGACCATTTCGTGAGATAACACGTTCACCAAACTTGGTTTCCAATAAATTGAAATGTCCTCCAAGTCCATATTATCCAATTGGGGCCAAAAATATTCGGTTATCATTTCGCATTCACAGTAATGTGCCGGTCTTGATCATCACGGAAGAAGTACGGCCCAATGACGCCGCTGGCCCATAAACCGCACCAAACCGTAATTTTTTCGGGATGCAATGATGACTCATGGATTACGTGTGAATTGCTGTCTGACCAATAACGCATATTTTGCATATTGACGAAGCCATTCAGCCAGAAATGAGCCTCATCGCTGAAGATGATTTTCCGATGAAAATCCGAATCATTTTCAAGTTGTTGCTCAGCCCAATTCACGAACATACGACGCTTATGGTGGTCAAGCGGCTTCAGTTCTCGCGTCAATTTGATCTTGTAAGGATGTAGGCCAAGATCTTGTTGTTGCTCGGCCCAATTCACGAACATACGACGCTTATGGTGCTCAAGCGGCTTCGGTTCTTGCGTCAATTTGATCTTGTAAGGATGTAGGCCAAGATCTTCTCGCAAAATTCGCCACAACGACGTCACAGGGATGCCCAACGCTTGAGAACGACATGTGAGAGACACATTTGGGCTTTCTTGAACTGAAGCCTCAGCGGCAGCAATATTCTCGACACTACGGCACTTCTTTGTCTCACTGGCACGGGAACATTTTGTACTGTGCCTGTGGATTCAAATTTTTCCACTAGACGCTCAATTGTTGATCTGGTAGGACGATGATGACGACCATAAATTGGATGTAGCGCTCTTAAAGTTGAGGCCACTGACTCCAAATTTCGGTAGTAAATTTTAATAATTTCGACTCGTTGTTGGCTCGTATATCTTTCCATGATGAAATGGCAAACCTTACTGAAGCGAAATGTCAAGAGCGGGAAAAAATATGGCGTCGTTTGCTGTCCCTATCGATTTACCCTAATACATTATTATTTAGGGAATTTGTGCACACCGCAAACGCACAGCTGGAATGGTATATTGCCTCCCTCAAGGAACATCCAGAGATGCTAAGCGGAAAAAATACACCTGCCCATCGGCACTAAAAGAAGAAAAATGTACTTTAACGCCAACTCTCTGATATTCATAAAAATATCATCACCGACAAAAGCTTCTGCGCTGAGTTGAAAAAGTTTTTTCCTCCCCGCGCTCGGTCCACCTTCTTGAGATATAGGCCTTTCAAGCTTGAGTATATAATCGTTCGTATCTCCGGTATTTATAATCCGATCTAGTTGAAATGGCTATCATTACAAAGGCCTTTCTAAGCTGTATAAATCAGTGCACAAATATATTAAGTTTTATTAACCCATTTGGGAGCTAATTAACAAAAAACTTTTTTAACCTCACTTTTCTGCAAAATTTTTTTTTTCAAAAAAATACCCTATTATTCTTATTTTTGGCAGATTCCGATAATAGACAAGACTTTAGCATTTTTTTAAAGGTATATTACTCACCAATATCTCTTCAAAGACCGGAGATATTTACGTTAAAATTTTTGTTATACATTTCGCGGTTTTCAACCTTTCTAAAACTAAAGTGTTGTAATTGTTGTAGGTTTTCAGTTACCTCAGACAAATAATAACAGTTTGTTTGTTTTAATTGTAATTTATTTTGAAAAATTATATATTACAACAGATGACAGGTACAACAGATGACAGCCAAAAGAAGAAGGAAGTTTCAAAAAAGGAAATGCAATTTGACATTTACAAATATATAGTTTTATCTGTGAGAACTTCAAATATTTTAAGATGATGTCAAAATATAAGTGTTATAAGTTATATGTGAGTTGCCACATTCTTAATTTACTAAAAGCGCTAAATTTAACATAAAGCAACTTCTTTCTGCTCCACTTCCATAACACAAAGTAACAAAAGTCCTTCCTGCATTTAATTATGCCCTCTTGTCGTTTTGGTACAAAATATATTATTAATTTTTCCATTATTGTTTACTTGTAGAATTTATAAAATGGTTTTGTATCAACTTTCCGGCAAATAAAACAGCTGTCATGCGCTGTTACCTCCTCTTTGGCAGGTAACAGTTTTTGATACTTTTATCACCAAACAAATGTGTCAGAATACCGATTTGTGACAATTGTCACTTAGCTGTCAAATAGTAACCGTGGTGACTTTTGTAACGCTGCCAGAATAGGGCTGTTAATGTAATTTCTTAGCCCTCTTTCACGTGGCATAGTGGCGGCAAAACTATCAAGTAATTAACCATAAAACCAATTTTCAATGCCTAATCATTTGGAATCGGTGTTAAACTGTAACTGGCGATATGTGTGTCAAGAAAATAAAAAGCGTACAGCTCATTAATGGTGAAATACGGTCTCAAATCTCTTAACGAGATTTAAGGGTTATCGGTTATTATTTAAATTCTAAACTCTGCTTAAAATAGCAACTGTAAAGTTTTTGCTGGTTCTTTGTGAAGGGGACATATTACAAATTTCAACCTCATTTCATTTCCATTTTTTGTTAAATTTATTAAATATTTTAAAATTATTAAACTTATTATCGCTTTCAGTTTCCATGATAAATTTGTTAAATAAGTTTTAGTTTCCTCTCATTTCTTTGCATAATTTATCGTTTTTGTGTTTTGGGGTAAACATTTAGATAACATCGTTAATTATGTTTAGCTCATATTAGAAAACAAAAGAAGAAGAAAAAAAAAACAATTTTATACATTCCGGTAAATATATTCTGGTTTATTCCGGTGTATGACGCTTTTGAATCACGTGGTGATTGTGAATAAAAGTCCACTTTTCAGGTTTCAGGTTTCAAAGTAATTAAACTAATGAATCACTATTATTTCCAAGAAGACAAGTCTCATGTTTCACTTTGTTTCATCTTTAAATGATATTTCTAAAATTAGGCAACATACTTACTTACTTGTCCTTGAAATCACTTACAAAAGGTTTTTCCGAAGAATGTGTGTATAATAAAAGTTCGAGATTGTGTAACATTATATTGAAAAAATAAAACATCGACACCTCGACGAAAAATTTCGTCAACAGTGAGCTAACGTACAAAACTGCATCGCCAAAAGTGAGCTAACGTACACAAGTTCATCGCCCCAACGTAAGACTTGCTTTGCAACAATAAATAGTTCCCGAGAGCCGACTGTTTTGTCGTTGCTGTAATGAATAGTTATTGTGGCGATGACTTCTCACTTCTGCTGAGTCTTTTTTTCAGTGTACCTATTCTTAAATACAGATAGTCCTGCTTGTATTAAAATTAGAAATTTTTTTGAAAATGTGGTGAATTATCTGTCATATACTTCATTGAGTGCATGGAAGCAAACAACTTTTGTATTTTTACATATAAAAAATCAGTTAAAATATTGTCAATTTTCGGCATATTTAGAGACAGCTGCTTCATTCTGTACCATGATTGACATTCAAAGCGAACAACTTTTGTATTGTTTCTCAAACCACTTGCCCTTTTCAATTGTATAGAAAACGTTATTACACGCTGAAAAATTTGCCGTTTTTTCTGTTTAGATGCAAATAAATATAACGTGTTTGTAGTTTGTCGCAAATATACTATACTTGTCCCCAAACACATTGTGGTTGTTATTCAATAATATGTTTGAGACACAATGATTAATAGGTTATAATATATGTATTTGTGTCTAAATGTGGCTTTGTTTGTTGAAAACCGATAACAACAAAAGCGAGACAGACAACAAAGAAACAAAAAGTCAGCAGATCTTCAATTCATGAAAACATGCTTGCAAACATGCACAAGTTTTCTTGCAATATGTAGCAGGGGCCGTTATTTTCAGCGTGTAGATCAACGGTTAGCGTCCGCGACTACACATAATAACGCCTATTTTAAGAACGCCTATTAAAAACAGGTATTAAAAACAGGCCGTCGGTGGTGCAATGGTTAGTGTGCGTGGCTCTTGTACATGAGATCCTGGGTTCGAACCCGGCTCTGACCACCTTCAAAAAAAATTTCTTTCGACGGCGGTCACCTCGCATAGTGACGGCGACACTATCGAGTATCTAGCCATGAAAAAGCTTCTCAAATTACCGTTAGGAATCGGTGTAAAACTGTAGGTCCCAATCAGTGAGTGAAAACTGGAAAGCGCAGAGCTCAGTGATTGTGAGAAGTTCTCCCCAGTCCCTTTATGGTATGTAATGGGAAACCATTTATTTTATTTATTTATTTTTATTAATTCAATGCAGCTCTGATCACCATTCATTTGAATTCGGTGACAACCATATCGCTTAACATTGGACACAGTATCGAGTATTTAACCTTGAAAAGGATTTATTAAAGCATCGCCGCCCGAAATCGGTGTCAGACTGTTTGTGCATTATCCCTTCTTAGGATATGAGGGGAAATCACGGTAAATTGTCGCACAACAGCTCCTTCATGTGAACCAATACAAAATAAACAAATGGTTTCCCATTACATCCCATGAAGGAACCTATAAAAATTATAAAATTCTCTAAAATTGAAGTGCGTGTGACGTCATTCATCTGGGGTTTATTAACTCCTTCGAGCCGGCATTCAAATAGTAATAGTATAGATAGTATGAAATATTTGTATGCTATTTGGTGTAAGGTAATCATGGAAGCTTGTCTGTGTGTCAAATATGTTCCCCTCGTTACGAAAGGGTTAAGAGATTTGCGGCAAACGAAATTTCGCATTTTATGAGAAACGAAACACTAGTCCCGGTCTTAGCACATCCGAATAAAAAACGGGTGCTGCCGATAGGGCCAGGTTCAAATTCGCGTAGGGTCTCAAATTTTTATTATTTATAAATGTACATGCAAAAACATTTCAGAAACATTTGGTACCCCAAAAATCTTGGTAGCCGTTTTATTATCTACGTGCTGAAGAATCTTTATTTGTTTGTTGTTTGGGTGGAAGTATAGCATGTTTGTAGCGCAAATATAGTATACTTGTTGCCAAACATATTGTGTTTGCTATTCAATATTACATGTTGTGATACACAATGGTTATAATATATGTTTTTGTGATCCAATTATGGCTGCGTTTGTTGAAAACTGCTGAAAACAAAAAAATCACATGAGGTGTCAGGGGATACCAGGTTGGAACGAAGTTCCTTTTGCTAAATATTATGTACTAGCTGGTTCCAACACGCCTAAGGCGCCCGTTGAAAAATACGATAATTTAAGTGGATCTTTTAAAAAAGATACATTTTGTAAAATGATAAACTTTTTTTAAGAATTTTTTTTATAGAATGTTTTTTTTAAAAACAAGTATATTTTTAGGTCCTTTTTGTAAAAATATGTACTATATTTTCCCGAAAATTCAATTTTTTTCTTTTATTAAAAGCTAATATTTTTTTTATGAAAAGGTCTATTTTTAAGAAGAAGTTCTTTCTGTAAGAAAAAGCCACAAGAGTACAAAGAAGTACATTTTTTAAGAACAGGTACTTTTTAAAGAAGTGGTACTCTTTTTAGGAAAAGATTATTTTTTTAAGATAATGTAAGTACTTATTTTCAGAAAGGCTACTTATCTCAAGAAAAGAAAAGGTACTATTTTATTTTTAAGAAAAGGTACTTTTAAAAATTTTTGTAAGAAAAGGTATATTTTTAAGAGAAGGTATTTTTTTGAAGTAAAGGTTTTTTTTTAAGAAATGGGAATTTTTTAGAATTGATCCTTTTTTTCAAGAAGAGGTACTTATCTCAAGAAAAGTTGTTTTGTTTAAGAATTTGTTGTGAGAAAATGTACTTTTATAAGAAAAGGTACTTATTTAACAAAAATACTTTTTTAAGAAAAGGTACTTTTTGTAAAAATATTTACTTTTTTACGCAAAGGTACTTCTTTAAGATAAGTTATTTTTTTTAAGAAAATGTACTTTGTTTAAGAATATGAATAGGTATTTTTTTTGAGAATATTTACTTTTTTTTTATAAAAGGCGCGTATTTAAGGAAATTTTTTTTTTAAAACTCTTTCACTTTGGCTTTTCTAAATTTACTTTTTATTGGGTTCAAAACTACAATATATACTAAATATTGGCTAGAAAACTTCCTATTAAACAAGAAATTTCCCAACATATGTTAGTCTAGACACAAACCAAAGCAAAAGTACCCAATATAGTTGATAATACTGGGTTGTAGCATAATAGTGTTAAAAAAAAGTTGTTTAATTTTTTTCATTTAGCCCCCATCCCGCTACGTGCGATAAGGAACTTTGTTCCAATACGTGACAGACAGCAAAGAAACAATAAAGCAGGAGAATTCACGAAAACAATGCTTGCAATCATTAACCTGGTTCCTGCAATATGTTGCTGGGGTCGGAGGTTTCAGCGTATATATAATGACGATTATCTTATGATCCTCTCTGGTTTACCAAAATTGCAGTCAAGTAAACGAGAGAGTAACATATATAAATTTTCTGTGCTTCCGTAAGCAACGTGGCTTTTGCAGCATTTTGTTTCTGCACGCTGAAAAAATCAATCCTTTTTTGTTGTTTGGATGCAAATATATCGTGTTTGTAGTTTGTCGCAAATATACTGTACTTGTGCCCAAACACATTGTGGTTGCTATTCAATATTACATGATGCAGACACAATGATTAATGTGCTATAATATGTATATGTTTTTGTAACCCAAATGTGACATTGTTTGTTGAAAAAACGTTACAGACAACAAACAGCAGTTCGTCAATTCATGAAAACAATGCTTGCATGTAAGTATATGGATTTTCCAAACATACATATATGCACATTAGGGTGGCAATGCACAACGGTTTCATGGTGTTATCGTGGTACCATTAGAAGGCCATCTCGGCGAATTTTCCTGGAGATAGTGTACTTTGCCTCACGATAACACCATGCAACCGTTGCATGAATATATCGTGTTATAGCTTATTGGAAGCGTATAGACTTCTGCTGGAAGGTATTGGAATCCAAGTTAAATATTTTTTCATTTAGATAGAATTTTTGGGAAAAACCGAAAAACCCAAATTATCATTTTTGTTAAAAATTGCAAATTTTTTCAAATTAAAAATTGGAACCCTTAGAGTGGTCTGATTTTACTCCAACTTTATCCAGTTTATATTCAGGTTAAACTAAATCAATGTGCATTTTTGTTTTCAAATGCACCGAGGAATGAAGATTTTCTAGTGTATACGAATTCTCACCCAAAATGCCAAAAACCGAAAACTTTGACTAAAATGCGGCACGGCTTAGAGTTGTCCGATTCGGCTCAAATTTTCACCAAGTCAGTTTTAGACCATAAGGAACAATAATTTATTTATTAAAAATCCGAAGTTGTTTTTCATTGCCACCTTAATGCACATGGCTCCAGCCGTTTTTTCCAGCGTGTATAAATTAGCCTCTATTGTAATTCGTTATCGCCTCTAAATTTCCAGTTTCTTTATTGAGTACTAATTATCCGCTGATTCTTTAAAAATCTTTGATATTCATTTCCATACAATGTAATGTATTCATTGTAAATTACACATTTTCGTGCGTGTAAAATAGATCTTCTTCTTTAACATCATTCAATGACAATTTTAAGCTTTGACACCATAATGTGACTTTAAAATCAAGAATCATAATTCATTCTTGGAGAATTGAGCCGAATAGAAAGTTCTCCATGTAGTCCCATCCACAACCACCAAGATCATTTGTCATTTATTCCTGTCCAAAGTATGGAATAGCAAAATATTTCAAATGAAAATCCCACTTTCAATTCAAAAGAACGGGCGAAAATTTGTTGTTGAGCCCATTACGATTAATAGTCCATTGACAAGTTTTCCACGTAGACATTTCCTTTTAACCAACTTAAACTGGGGTCTTTTAACAATCTTATACTCACAACAGCAACAATGGGCCGGCCATAAACGATAAAAACAAATATTTCTTGAAGTTGAAGTGGAAATGCTGTAAAAAAAAGCCTACGCCTGCGCATAAAACTTTAAAATGTATAAATGTGGCCTAAGACTCAGAGTTTTGTATTGAAACCTGGTTTCAAATGCTAAAGTCTTAGGCTTTTTCAGTCGAGGAAAGCAGAGGGGAAACTAGGAAAACCGACACAATTGTCATATTTTTAGTGGTTATGGGATTAATGGTCGTTGTGGTTATGGTGGCGGTGGCGATGTTGGAGTACAAATAGTCTCGTCTCGTCTACAATTACTGGAGTACTTTGGAATCTGAACTCTCAATTTGTTGCGACGAGACACCCTACTTACTGTCTGTGCAGTCAACAGTTGTGAATGATAGACAATTGCCTGGGAAGTTGCAACCAAAGTAATCGAAAATAGTCTGTCTTTTATAGTGGGCGACTATAGTACATGAAACGCTGGTTTGATACCTGCAACAACAGACGTTCTATCATTTAGTTTTGAGAGGCTCCATAGTGCGTAGTATTGTTTTGGAAAAAAAATCGGGTTTTAACAATTTAAATTGAATTGAATTTTTTGAAAATACATACTATAAACCTTTCATATGCGGTTTCAAACAGAGTCGGAGCCGGAAACTTTAAAAGACACTAACAATCATAAAAAGGTTGTTCAACATTACCCAAAGGGTTCCCTTTTATGATACTACGAACGAAATATCTAAGATCAACAACGAACCCATCGAACAACCTTTGCAATGGTATTTTTGAAAACTTCTTTCTAACTTCTGCTCGTAAGGGGTTAGTAGTGTCACAGAGAGATGATGCAACATTACCCAAAGGTTTCCAAAATTATAATAATATGAGCCTTAAAGCTTCGAGGAACCAGCTTTGAAATCAAAACCAAACTGCAAAATGATTTCCATTTGCAATTCCTCGCTCTTAATTCGGTAGTGCTGGAAAGACATCGGTCTTTAGATCAATCTAATGAGGTTTCTTTTCTTAATTTCCATTACAAAAATTTCCCCCCCGCTTTTCTTTCACTTCACCCATTCATAATGCGACAAATGTGCGCAACCATTGCACTAAATGCAAAATGCCTAGAAATTTGACTTCATTCATTTGTTAACCTGGCTTGCAGTGGAATGGAATAAAGACGACAACTGTCATTAGACATGTACGAAAGAAAACACAAAGTAAATCATTTTCTTTGGCCATTTTTTGTTATGGAAATTAATCGACGTTCAACTAAACAGCTGGGATACCAAACATAGCGAAGACAATCATTATAAATTAAATTAATTTATAAACTGGCAACCTGGCAAATAAAACAAAAACAAATCTAACGCCTCAACTGTAAATGGCTAAATGGGTTAAAGCCACAACATCGATCGATTGGTAATTGCGATGAAGTGGAAACAAACAAAAAAAAAACAACAACAACAACAACTTGAAGTGGCAGTGAAAACATTTACGCTTTATTTATGACTTGGAATAGAAAATGAATGAAGAAAACGATGATGGCCAATGGAAAAACACAAGAGATCAATCATTCATTTGTAGAAAACAGCAAAGAGATGATGGCTGGGTTAGAAACTAAGAAACACAAACTTGTTCAAAGCCGGGCTAAAGATATGACACAATGAAGATAGTTTATATCTCTGTAAGAAACGAAGCATTTCTATACGAAACCCAAGATTAGCTATAAGAAATTACGATTTTCTGTAAAAAACGAAGATTTTCTATAACGAAAGGCGGGCTAAAGATATGACAATGAAAATAATTAATATCTCTGTAAGAAACGAAGTATTTCTATACGAAAACCAAGATTAGCTATAAGAAATTACGATTTTCTGTAAAAAAAACAAACATTTCTATTAAAAACCGAAGATTTTCTATAAGAAAATTAAGATTTTCTATAAGAAAATGAAGAATTTCTATAAGAAACCCAAGATTTTCTATAAGAAATTAAGATTTTCTGTAAAAAAGCGAACATTTCTATAAAAAACCGAAGATTTTCTATAAGAAAATTAATATTTTCTATAAAAAACGAAGATTTTTAAAAATAAAATTAAGATTTTCTATAAAAATGGAAGATATTCTATAAGAAAATGAAGATTTTTTATTAGAAAGTGACGAATTTCTAAAAGAAATTATAAATTTTCTTTATGAAAATCTCAGGAAGATTCTATAATAAAATATTATGATTATTCTGCATAGAGTCTTGTGAAGATTATATTATAACATCTGGTGAAGATTCTGTAAGGGAATATTGTGACGGCTCTAAAAGAAAATCTTGTGAAGATTCTATAAACAAATATGGTGAACATTTTTGAAGAAAATCTTATAAAGATTCTATAATAAAATCTTGTGACTATTCTATAAGAAACTTTTGAGAAGATTCTATAGTAAACTCTTGCGAAGATTCCATAAGAAAATCTTGCGATGGTTTTGTAATAAAATATTTTTAAGATTCTATAATAAAATCTTTTGAAGATTGCATAAGAAATCTTCGGAGATTCTATAATAAAATTTTATTAAGATGCTACAATCAAACTTTGTCAAGTTTCTATAACAAAATATAAGAAAATCGTATGACGATTCTAGAATGAAATCTGGTAATCAGTCTATAAAAAAATCTTTCGAAGATTTTTAAATAAAAGCTTGTGAAGATTTTATAATTAAATCTTGAAAATTCTAAAAGAAAATCTTACGAAAAATCTTGTGAATATTCTATAAGAAAATCTTTTGAAAACTCTATAAGGATATCTTGCGAAGACTCTAACGATAATCTTATAAGATTCTAAAAGAAAATCTATGACTAAATCTTGTAGGTTCAATAAGAAAATCTTTTGAAGATTCGTGAACAAAATCTTCTAGACTAAAATCTTTGGAATTTCTACATGAACATTTTTTGAATAGTCTATAAGGAAATCGTGTGAAGAATCTATAAGATTCTCAAAGAAAATCGATACTAAAATCTAATAAAGATTATATACGAAAATCTTTTGAAGATTCTTGAAGAAAATGTTATGGAGATTTTATACTAAATTCTTTTAAAAATTTTAGAAGAAAACCTGACGAAAATTCAGTAATAAAATTTGGTAAAGATTGACCAATAAAATATTTTGAAGATCCTATAATAAAATCTTGTCAAGATTCTATAAAAAAATACATATAAGAAATTCTTATGAAGATTATACGAGGCGGATCAATAAGTTCGTGACTTTTCGATCTTCCCTCGTAGTTATATGAAATGCAACACTGCTCGCGTCAAGTACCATCTGTTAGTACACTACTGTCAAATTTTGAGGAAGTTCCGTCATTTTCTTTGCGTTTAACAGCTGTTCAAAACATGCAAACTCGTGAATTTTTTTTAAAATGGGAAAAAGTGAATTTCGAGTGCTCATTAAACATTAATTTTTGCAAAAAAAAAACCGTCAATCCAACCAAGGAAAAGCTTGATAAATACTATGGGGACTCTGCACCATAGATTTCAATGGTAAAAATCAAGTGGTTTACTGACTTTCGCTGTGGTCGCACAAGTACAAATGACGCTGAACGTTCTGGACGGCCAATTGATGTCAATACACCTGACAATGTCGAAAAATCCACGTTATGGTGTTGGCCGATTGAAGAGTAAAAGTGCGTGAGATTGTTGATACCATAGGCATTTCATATGGCAGTGTGGTTTTGATTTTAAATGATCAGTTGGGTTTATGAAAGCTGTCTGCAAGATAGGTGCCGCGTTTGCTCTCAATTGACCATAAACGTAATCGTTTGACAACTTCAAAAGATTGTTTGGAATTGTTGGAAGTGGGCTACGAAGTGGTACCTGATCCGCCATATTCTCCGGATTTAGCCTCCAGTGACTATTTCCTATTTCCAAACCTAACGAAATGGCTCGGTGGAAAGAGATTTAGCTACAACGATGAAATTATTGATCAAACAAATGCCTATTTTATGGGCCTCGAATAATCCTATTTTTTGGAAGGGATACCAAAATTGGAAAAACGTTGGACTAAGTGTATTGATGTAAAAGGAGATTATGTTGAAAAATATTTTTTTTGCAAAAAAAACAGGGTTTCATTCAAAAAATCACGGACTTATCGATCAGCCTCGTATAATAAAGTCTGGTAGAGTCTATAAGAACACCTTTGAAAGATTCTTGAAGAAAATCTTGTAAATATTCTATAAGGAACACTTATGAAGATTCTAGACTAAAATCTTGTGAATATTCTATAAGAAAGTTTTTAGAATATTCTATAAGGAAATCGTGTGAAGATTCTATAAGAAAATCTGTTGAAGATTCTAGACTAAAATCGTTGAATGCTATAATAAAATCTTTTGAATATTCTACTCATATAAGGAAATCTTTTGGAGATTCTATAAGAAAATCTTGTAAGATTCTAAAAGAAAATTTACAGTAAAATCTGGTAAAGATTCAACAACAAAATCTTTTAAAGATTCTTGAAGAAAATCTTGTGAAGATTTTATAATAAAATCTCGAAAATTCTAGAAAAAAAATCGTATAAAAATTCTATAATAAAATCTTGTGAAGACTTTATAATAAAAACTTTTGAAGATTCTATGATATGGAGATTCTAAACTAAAATCTTGAGAATATTCTACACGAAAATCTTTTGAATATACTATAAGGAAATCTTGTGAAGGTTCTATAACAAAATCTTATAAGATTCGAAAAGAAAATCTGGTAAATATTCTCTAAGAAAATCTTTTGAAGATTCATGAAGAAAATCTCGCGTAGATTTTATAATAACATATTTTGACGACTTTATAAGAAAATCGTATGAAGACTCTAGACTTATAAAGACTCTAGACCTATGGAGACTCTAGACTACTAAAAACTTTTGAATATTCTATAAGGAAATCTTGTGAAGATTCTGTAACAAAATTTATAATAAAATCTCGTAACGATTCTATAACAAAATCTTTTGAAGATTCTTGAAGAAAATCTTATCAAAATCTTGTGAAAATTCTAGAAGAAAATCTTATGAAAATTCTACAATAAAATCTTGTGAAGATTGTACAAGAAAATTTTAGGCATTAAATCTTGTGATTCCATAGGAAAATCTCATGAAGATTCCTGACTTAAATCTTTTGAATATTCTATAATAAAATCTGTTGAATATTCAGAAAACCTTCTGAAGATTGTACAATAACATTTTTTTAAGATTCTTGCGAAGATTAATTATATTTGTATAATAAAATCCTGTTAGGTGAAAGATATTTCTTCTTTTAGCTGAAGAAAGGTGCTCGTTTGTGCTGGAAGCAGACATATCACAATAAAAATGAATGGAATTTTAGACTTTGTAAAATGGTATAAGAAAATCTTATGAAGATTCCACAAGAAAATCTACGGTATTAAATCTTCTGAAGATTTATTATAAAAAAAATCATCTGAAGATTTATTATAAAAAAAATCTTCTGAAAATGTTCTCTAACAATACTGCATTCAGAATGCAGCAGGATTCTCTCATTTGGAGATTTCGAATAAACTAACAGTATTGAAAACCGGATATGTGGTTAAATGAAATCTCCAAACACGAGATTTCGATTGAAGTGTGCTCAGGGCTTTTATATAATCTTGTGAAGATTTTCTCTAAGAAAATGTCAGGCAGATTAGAATTACAAAGGAAAATCTTGTGATAATTTTAAAAAAAACTGTAAAATAATTTTATTAACACTTTCTATAAGAAATCTAGTGAAGATTTTTAAAAAGTTTTCATAAGAAAATCTTGTGAATATTGTTGTTCATAAAATCTTAAAGACTTCATCGTAAAATCTTAAAGATTAAATCTTAAAGATTTTATTCCTAAAAAGTTGTTAGAGATTTGAGAGACGTTTTTTGTATGCTGAATCGTGTCTCAAACCTCTCCTAACTTTTTATGAATAAGGCCGTTGCTGTATAAGAAAATGTATTGAAATTGAAAATGTATTGAAATTCTTGTGAAGATTTTCTCTAAGAAAATCTAGTGAAGATTTTTCTACAAAATTCTTTGTGAAGATTTTCTGTAAGAAATTCTTGTGAAGATTTTTTGTAAGAAATTCTTATGAAGATTTTCTCAAAGAAGATCTAGTGCAGATTTTCTCAAAGAAGATCTAGTGAAGATTTTCTCTAAGAAAATATTGCGATGATTTAAATATTATGAAATATATATATTTAAATACATAAAGAAGATTCTATAAATAAATCTATAAACAAATCTTTGTATAACAGAATCTAGTGAAGAGTTTCTTAAAGAAAATCTGGAAAAAAATTCTCTAAGAAAATCTTGTGAAAATTTTCTTGTGAAGATCTTCTATAAGAAAAGCTTAAGCGAGTTTCTATAAGCAAATCCAAAAATCTTATAGAAATCTTGTGAGGTTTCCTATAAAAAAAAACAAATTTTGTAATTGTTTGCCACAAAAATATTGTTTTTGCTACGTGTGTTCAATGTTGACCGCAACATTTACAATGTTAAAAAATTAATAAAGAATAAAATAAATAAAAAAAAGTTTAGTGGAAAATTCGTTTGTATTAACGGAAAAGTCGCTTGTATTAACGGAAAAGTCGTTTGTATTAACGGAAAAATTGTTTGTTTGTAAATGAAATTTCATTTCCCTCAACATTTTTATAATTTACTTTTATGGCAAACAAACAAAATGTTTGTGAACCTGTGTAAAGCGAACGGGGGTCTAAACACACACGCATACACTCAAAAGTGATCTCTCTCTTGAATTACTTCTCAATTCTTCTCACAAAAAAACAAACAAGCAAAGCCTAATGTAAAAGTATTGTTCGTCTGCAATGGGTCGGCCATTAGACACCCGGTGTTGCAGTCATCGTGCCTGTGGTCAACTCCATATCAGGAAAAGTGTAAGTGTACTAGTGATGCACAGAATCGAGGAATCGGTTCGCAAGCGCCGGTTCTTTACAGGATCCGACCGGCCCGGGTCTTACAAGAACCGAAAGACGGGTCCAAATGAAACGGAAACGGTTCTACAAAAGAACCGAAAACGGTTCCCAATTGTCCGAAAAACGATTCTACAGGAACTGAAAAAGCGTTGAAAAGAACCGTAAAACGGTTTCTGAATAAGAGGTTTCATTTCCAAATGAACCAGAAGTGTTAACCATAGGGTGAGGGTACGAAAATGTGTTTTCTTTAAATCAAATTTTATATTTTTATAATAAGATATTTCACTTCAGCCTCTTTGATACAGAAATTTGCTGAGAACCGGAACCGGTCCAAATATCTGGTTCTCTTCGGAGCCGGCCAAATACCCGGTTCTTCTCGGAACCGGTTCAAATACCCGGTTCTTCTCGTGACAGGACTCGACAGAAAATGTGTATTTTTATCAAATTTTATATTTTTATAATAAGATATTACACTTAAGCCTCTTTGGGTCAGCAATTTGATGAGAACCGGAACCGGTCCAAATACCCGGTTCTTATCGGAACTGGACTCGACAGAATCGGTTCTTAAAATACGCGGAACCGCACATCACTAGTGAGTACTGAAATAATGTATGTATATTGAATGTATATTGAAAATGTTTGACTCTACGGAGATTTGAACCTGGGCTACACGGCAGCTGTCGATTATATTTTTGACTCTACGTGTGGATATGAACCTGGGCCACTCAGCAGCTTCCGTTTGCTAGTCGGATGTGCTACCGCCAATAAACTTTCGTTTGCCGCAAATAAATTCCAAAAACAAACTTGAGTTGTTTAAAATTTCGTTTGTGGGAAACGAAAATGTTTTTTGTTGCATGTAATTGTAATTGTTGTTTGCTTGTACAATAAACGCTTCCTTGTTAGCCACACACAACTCAATCCAATGGAATATCCGTCCTGTGTAATCCGAGTTATGTTCCCTTAACTTCACCATGTTACATGTCCCCGAACAATGTATGTCACTGTCTAGTCTAAAGGGCTTGCATTACTGCGGTTCTGGTTAGTCTTTATGTTATAACATGTTTTTTCCACCTCTACTTTTGAAAAAATCCTCCTTTCTTCTATTGACGAGCGTCTCATTGTCATCGAATGGCTCTGGATTTCATTATCAGCCCAGTCGACGAGACCACCAACCCGCGAGTCGTCTTTGTTAGTAAAAATCAGCAGCTCTTCCTCTTTGCACATGCGCGCGCACATCTTATAATGTGACGCGCTTACTTGCTGTTTCTTGCTCCTTCTGTTCTGTTGTAATAGAATCTGGCTGCGCAACATTCTCTTCTTGGCGAGCGAGCTATTTCAAACATGTTTCGTTTTACAGTTTTATGGCAATATTTGTATAAATGCTTATTCTTCTTTTTGTTGTCTGATGAGCAACAAACTTCCATAGAACTTCAACCCAAAGATTCATATGGATATGGCAAAACATTCCAGTTAGCCAGATATTCACCAGATATTTCAAATGTTTCAACGACGCATGTGTGCCACAAGTTCGTCGTCGTTCCTTTATTCGTTTGACTGCTTTTAACTTCTTTTCAAGAGTTTGGTTGTTGTTGTTTTTTTTTTAACCTACCTTGGAATCCCAGTTCAGGCATTGAATGTCAGTGGCGGATAGATAGAGTAACGCTGCTCGCATGTAGTCTGAAGACCCTGCTACGTCTTGTCTTAGTGGTTACATGCGGTTGAAAGTTCTAGTCGGACTTAGACAGAGATCGACACAGACAGGTTTTTTTTTCTTTTTTAATTTATTCTTGACGAGTTACCAGTCAAAGTCATTCACTTCAATTTAGAGAGGAGGCTGGCTGCGTTAATACCCCGGAGTTTCGAGTTTTCACTTCATTTGTTGTAAATACTCGTACGTATTTTGTTCAACATCCAAGGAAATCATCATTTATCGTGTTCACATCAATGATAATAATGTCTGATAAGTTATTCGATAAACTGTGTGAGTTGTCATATAACTTAAGTCATTAAAGAAGAAAAAAAAAATGATGCCATTTCCAAATGAAATTCTAAAACAATCAATTAACAATTAAAAGATATCAATTGAGACTATAAAATAATGTATTTGAAATTCAAATGTTAAAATATATTATTCTACAATATTTCGCTACCCTTTGGGTAGCATCGTCAGGTATATAAACACAATTATTAATTAAAAATTAAACAAACAAAAAATTTAAAAAAGACCTAACGCTTGACCTAATTGAAAAATATTTCCATTGAGACTATAAAATAATGTATTTAAATCCATTTTTTTTTATTCTCCAATATTTCGCTACCCTTTGGGTAGCATTGTCAAGAAGATAAACACAATGATTAATTAAAAATTAAATCATTTACACCGCCGTTTATCGCGGCCAGGTTAGCGATAACCTTGTTCGCTAATCTTTGCCGTTTACACCACCCAATTTGAGATTAAATTGACATTTCAGTTGGCAACTCCGTGCTTAGACAAACTTCGCGCCGAGACCAAATTATCGAAGACGGCGGCACAATAGAAAAATTAAGTTGGAGGTTAATGGTTTTGCCAGTTTTGTACAAATTTGGGAGGTTTTCGAAATAACTGAAGCTTTAAAACTGGATTAGAGAATCAAATCGGGCCAGTCGATAACATCGGCTCACTGCTTAAAGCAATAAGAGCCATTTCTATCTGCGGCGGCGTGAGCTTCAAACAAATTTTGGTGGCGGCGACGCGTCGAAAAATTTTCGATCGGCTTCCATCTGTCAAACAGTTGATATTTTGTGTATGTTATTATTATGGTTGCATTTTTTTTAGTAAGAAACAGTGTTGCATCAAAATGTACACCAGTTTAAAATGAGTTTCTTCTACAGATTACAATTGTATGAGAAATCTTCTGGGTTAGCGTGGGTTAACGGAGTTAACCTTCGAAATGCGTTAATCTGGGTTGGTGTAAATGCGGCATAACGCTCGAACATCTTAATTTTGAAAACTTAAATAATTCGAAAGGTCGAATAGATTATCACTTTTTTAAAATACAAATGTTAAAATTTAAAATTATAATACATCGATCAAAATTAAAAAGACACTAACTGAAAATTCGACACCATTTTTAAATGAAATTCAAAAATATCAATCAACAATAAAAATATATCAATTGAGACTATAAGAAGATTTATTTACCATGTTGAATACATCAAATGAAATTCAAATCTGCACCCACCGGAATTCTGTAACTTTTTGACGATATAAATCGGTTGGTAAATTGTCAAAATGCATAAAATTTCAATACAAAATTTCCGAATTTTGTCAATTTAACTACCAAATAATTTTGGTATGTGATGAAAATCTATCCAGCCAAAATTCGAATTCGATTTGATAACACTGTGCAACAGTGGGTTTCGGGCCTTCACCAAACCAAAAAATTGTGAAAGTACTTGGACGTGGGGTATCACAAAACCCCGCTCGGTTTTGCCCCTATACGTAACAATTTTTTTGTTTTACAGGCCGAAGAAAATGTTGGAGGTGGGTCAGGGTCCTATTTCAGATAAATACTAAACAGCTTGAAATATTACATTACAACTTTTGACAATATTGTAGCTATTTTCCCATTTCACAATACCCTCTAATATATTTCGAAGGAAAAGTACACTGTTAATCGATTATTTCAAGAAACGTCATAAAAAATTGCATATATTTTATATGTTTTGACATTTCTTGCCTAACGGTAAATAAATTGCGGTAGCTGTGTTCAAAAGATTTGTAGCTTATAAATTTCTTTACAATTTTTCTAAATACACTAACCAACAAAATTATATTTAAAGCTCCATAATTGCTGTAGAAATGCTGCGTTTATTCTTTAAATATTCTTTAAATATTCACCTATATGTATTGAATAATAAACAAATTACAAATTGATATCTTCTATAAAATTGTAGTGCTTAATATACTTAACAATATTGTCAAATACACTAATGAACAAAAGTGATATTTTGGGTTCCAAAATGATTGTACCTCAACAATTCAAACGAATATTTTTGTCCAAATTTATAAAAATTGATAAATCGCCTCTGAAACCGTAAAATCGTTTCCTATTACATCCCATGAAGGGATTGGTCTCTCAAATCTCTTCTCCGTTACTGTATAAGAAAATCTATTGAAATTTTTCGATAGAAAAATCTAATGCAGATTTCTCTAAGAAATTCCTGTGAAGATTTTCTGTAAGAAAATCTAGTGGAGATTTTCTCTAAAAAAAATATTGAGAAGATTTTCTCTAAAAAAATATTGCGAAGATTTTCTATAAATAAATCTATAAACAAATTTTTGTATAACAAAATCTAGTGAAAATTTTCTCATAGAAAATCTTGAAAAAATTTCTCTAAGAGCCTTGTGAAAATTTTCTTGTGACGATATTCTAAAAGGAAAGCTAAAGCGAGTTTCTATAAGCAAAATTTTCTAGTTGTTTGCCACAAAAATATTGTTTTTGCTACGTATACTCAACGTTGACCGCAACATTTAAAATGTTCCTCCAGAATAAAAAAAAAAAAGATTAATGGAAAAGTCGTTTTGTATTAAGGCAAAAATCGTTTGTTTGTTTTGTTTGAAATGAAAAACCTCTCAAAAGAAAATCAAAACATAAAATTAAATACAAAAATATCCACTGAATTTCAAAAGATATCAAAAATAACAAAATACTTAAATTAAATTCTAAAAAACGTTCATTGAAATTCAAATGACAACAATTCAAATTCAAATGACATCCATTGAAATTCCAGTCTCTTATTGAATATAGAAAACATATAATTAAAATTTAAAAATCATCAATTAAAATTAAAAGAAAACGACGATGGAAATTTAATAGACACAAATTTAACAACACAAATTACAATTAATAATTGTAAAATCAGCATTTGAAATTCATAAATCATGAACCTTAAATTCAAAAACTGCCACTCGACATTCAAAACACATCAATTGCAATTCAAAACACATCAAATGAAATCAAAAAACTTTCAACAGTAACAAAAAAAAACAAATTAAAATTAAAAAATATCCTTATTATTTAAACGAGCTTAAGATCTTTTAGTTGTTTTGCTTATTTATCTCCAATATTTCGTCTCCACATTTGGCGACTTCTTCAGGGAACAAATATTATGTTTTAATAATTATGTTTAATATTTAATTATGTTTAATATTTGTTCCCTGAAGAAGTCGCCCAATGTGGAGACGAAATATTGGAGATAAATAAGCAAAACAAATAAAAGATCTTAAGCTCGTTTAACGAATAAGAATAATTAAAAAATATCCATTGAATTTCAGAAGATTCTTATAATAAAAAAGGCCTTAAATAAAAGTAACAAACATCAAATTAAATATATATACATATATACGATAGCGGATCAATAAGTCCGTGACTTTACGAACTACCCTTGTAGTTATATGCAATGCAACAGTGCCCCCATCAAGTACCACCTGTTAATAGACTACTGTCAAATTTTGAGCAAGTTCCGTCATTTACTTCGCGTTTAACAGCTGTTCAAAATATACAACCTCGTGCTTTTTTTTAAATGGAAAACAGTGAATTTCGAGTGCTCATTAAACATTATTTTTTGCGAAAAAAAAACCCGTCAATCAAACCAAAGAAAAGCTTGATAACAACTATGGGAACTCTGCACCATCGATTTCAGTGGTAAAAAAGTGGTTTACTGACTTTTGTTGTGGTCGCACAAGTACAAATGACGCTGAATGTTCTGGGCGGCCAATTGAGTTCAATACCCCCGAAGATGTTGAAAACATCCACGATATGGTGTTGGCCGATCGAAGAGTAAAAGTGCGTGCGATTGTTGATGCCATAGGCATTTCATATGGCAGTGTGGTTTCGATTTAAATGATTAGTTGGGCTTAAGAAAGCTGTCTGCAAGATGGGTGCCGCGTTTGCTCTCAATTGGAAATAAACGTACGGGTGCACACGTGTGTAGTCTCAATGGCAAAATTCCATGAATTGGGCTACGAATTGGTACCGCATCCGCCATATTCTCCGGATTTAGCCCCCAGTGACTATTTCCTATATCCAAATCTAAAGACATGGCTCGGTGGAAAGAGATTTAGCTCCAACGATGAAATTATTGATCAAAAAAATTTCTATTTTATGGACCTCGAAAAATCCTAGTTTTTGGAAGGGATACAAAAATTGAAGAAACGTTGGACTAAGTGTATTGAGCTAAAAGGAGATTATGTTGAAAAATAATCGAATCTAGTTATTTTTAATAAACATCCAAAGAGATTTTTGTATTGAAAATCTGGAGATTTTCGACAAGAAAATGCAGAGATTTCAATAAGAATATCTAGAAAATCAATAAAAATAGATACGAGATTTTTATAAGGAAATCAAGAGATTTTCAGTATAAAAATCAAGAGATTTTCAATATAAAAACCAAGAGATTTTCAATAGAAAAATCAAAAGATTTTCAGTATAAAAATCAAGAGATTGTTAATATAAAAAACAAGAGATTTTCAATAGAAAAATCAAAAGAATTTCCATAACACAATCTAGAGATTTCCATAAGAGAATCCAGAGATTTGCCATAAGAGAATTTAGAGATGTTCAATAGGAAATTCTAGACTTTCTCAATAAGAAAATCTAGGCACTTTGAGTAAAAAAATCTAGAGATTTTCAATAATAAAATCTAGAAATATAGAGACTTTCAATAAGGAAGATTTTTTACAATAAAATGTAGAGATTTTCAATAAAAAAACCTAGAGATTTTTAATAAGAAAATCTACAGACTTTCAATAAGAAAATATAGAGATTTCCAACGAGAAAATATAGAGAATTTCCATAAGACAAGCTAGACATTTTTTAGAAGAAAATCTAGAAATATAGAGATTTTTAATAAGGAAATCCAGAGATTTTCAATAGAAAAAATGAGATTTTTTTATAATAAAATTTAGAGATTTTCTATAAAAAAAATCTAGAGATTTTTAATAAGAAAATCTAGAGACTTTCTATAAGAAAATATAGAGATTTGCCACAAGAAAATATAGAGAATTTCCATAAGACAAGCTACACATTTTTCAGAAGAGAATCTGGAAATTTTCAATAAGAAAACCTAGAGATTTACAATAAGAAAATCTACAGATTTCCAATAAGAAAATCTAGAGATCTTCAATAAGAAAATCTAGAAATTTTCAATAAGAAAATCTAGAGATTTTCTATAAGAGAATCTAGAAATATTCAATAAAAAAATCTAGAGATTTTCAATAAGAAAATCTAGAGATTTTAAATAAGAAAACCCAGAGATTTCCAATAAGAAAATCTAGATATTTCCAATAAGAAAATCTAGAGATTTTCAGTAAGCAAAACCAGGAATTTTCAAATAAAACAGCAGTATAAATTTGGGAATTTAAGCAAGAATTGAAACGATTGTACGATCCTTTCGAAGATTTTGAGTTTTATCATCAAAGCCTTAGCGTTCTAGGCCAGTGATCGTCTTGTTCAATTGTGTCACTAATTGCAGTTTACGTTTTCGGGATTTCTCTCCTCTGTCTGTCTCTCTTGATTTTTTTTTTTAATTTCAATTGATGATACATTTTTGATGGAATTTTTAAAATTGAATTGAAAAATAATAAAGTTCTAATGAAATATTTGAGTCTCAAGCAGTATTTTGAATTTTGATTGAAAATTGTGTGTTACAACTTTTAAACCAAAAAGAGATTTTGCTCTATAAACATTTGTAAATTTTTAGAAACTATTACGATTTGCTAAAAGAAGACGAAACATTTTCCTGTTATATATTTAGGAAATTCGATCAAAAACTTCACAATCTACAAGACAATTATAGGATTTGTTTTAAGGAGATGTTTAGTTCTTGACTTTGGAACAGAGAGATATTTAAATCTTTCGACTGAATTTTTCCAAGATTTTCAAAACGATCTTAGAAAAACTTAGTTATAACAAAGTGATGATTTATTCGACCTTTCGTATTATATTTAAAATTAAAATGCAACTTTGTGATGGTATTATAAAAAACGGAAATATATTACTCCTAGGTACCCTCATTTCAGTTTTCGAGATATCATTTGGAAAAGTTAAAAAAAGCAAAATTGCTAGTCATTTAGGCAGAGTCTATTGGTCATAATTGTGTTTAAGTCAGGCTAAATTCTTGGATCTTAATTAAATCCATCATAGTTTTTTACAAAACGCTATTACTTTAGTTCTATTATATGGTCTATAGTTTTTGAGATATCAGACAATGGACCGCAGTTTCCAGCCACTGAACCACTTATGCTTCTTTCGCCGGCAGACTCCTCTCTTAGCTACACACTTACTCGATCGGAACTGTTGAAAAACCGAGAGGCAAAAAAATATATCATTTAGATCGACAAATGATATTTCAATCTCTCCATGTAATGTGAGTGGAATTCAAATAATTAAAATTTCAACACACAACCAACATAACATCTTTGGAACAACAAAACAATCGCTACAATTTTTGACTATTCCCCCAACGATATCATTCCTTCCAACCTGCTGCGCCTTAAAGGTTATTTAATTTTTTTTTGTTTTGAAACTGATCATGTGTTTAGCGCCATATTATTCCAAACTTGAATTTCAAATCGGCATAAAAGTTAATTAAATAATCGAAAGCACTAAAAAGTCTGTTAAAATCACTTAACATTTTCTAATGAGACAACGATTAAAATTCTAATCCTTAGAGAGCGAGCGAGAACGATGTTCAATACCAAATTCTAAACACCAAAACCCGAAATTACCATTTCGATCAAATCAAATTCGATCGAAAACAAAACCACTTGTTGCTCTATGAAAATTCCAAAACAGAAACAGACATTCTGATTTAATTGTTTGTGCTATAAATTGCAATTTTTTTGTTTCCAATTTCTATCGTAGTCAACACCTTAAAACACATATAGTGGGAAGGGGGGCAGAGGCAATGACTAATTTTCGCATTTAGCATTACAATAAAACGTGTTGAATGCTTTTTTACAAACGAACTGACACAAAACAAAAAAATAAATAAATAAAAAATTATAGCGAAAATGGAAAACCGTATGTTACAAAGTTACAAAGCTTTAAGCAGATATTTTTATATTTGAAAATAAAAAATAAAAATAAAAAAAAATTGTTAATATGCATTTTATAAACTCCATACGATCATGCATCATGGCGTCTGGTTCCAAATGAAAGTAACAACTCTAAACAAAAGAGACCCCGTATCGACCCAACTCGCTACTGAAACAAATGATGTCATTTTTGTTGACTTTGGGATTCAAAGTTTCAAACACAACACAAATTTTTCAAATATTTTTTTTCGAGTAAATCCGACTGCGACATCAAAGTCATGTTTGGAATGTATGATAGTGGTCGTTTGGTCGGTCGGTGGTATCCAGCCAAAATGATTCTAGAAGCTTAGCCTTGAATTTCACAAAAAATAAAGAACGAACCTCGCTATATGATTTACGCGTTTTTAAGCCACAGGAGATATGTAAAGGTGCGATGAAAAAAGTAGCACAAGGAACAAACTAAATACAATTAATAATTTCGCCGTAAGACTTATACAGATTTTCAATTGAAATTACTATTGAGGTTTCCTACAAGAAAAAGTAGCTAGATTTTCCATCTAAAATCCAGAGAAACCTTTCTTTAAGAAAAATCAAACCGAGACTTTCTATACGAAAATCAAGAGAAAATTCTATGAGAAAATCTCGATCTACATAGAAATCTATAGATTTTCTTTAGGAATATCTAAATTTTCTCAATAAGAAAATCTAGAGATTTTAAATAAGAAAATATAGAGACCTCGGGCGAAATTATTTAAAAATTAAGATCTAATTATTCAAAAAGTTCGAATAGAAAACGGAAAATAGAATAAAGATGTGCGATAAAAATCTAGGGATTGTATTTAAGAAAATCTAGGGATTGTCTTTAAGAAAATCTAGAGATTTTCCATAAGAAAATCTAGAGATTTTCAATAACGAAATCCAGAGATTTTCAAAAAGAAAATCTAGAGGTTTCTTTCAAACATCTAGACATTTCCTTTCAAAACCTAAAGATTTTCAATAAGAAAATCTAGAGATTTTCTATAATAAAATCTAGATATTTTCTATATTAAAATTTAAAGATTTTCTATAATAAAATCTAGAGATTTTCTTTAAGAAAACAATTCGAAAATTTTGAGATTTTCGATAAGCAAATCTAGAGAGTTTCTATAAGGCACTCTAGAGATTTTCAATAGAAACATAAAAAAATTATAAGACGATCAAGTGCTTTTCCACAAAAAAATGTACAGAATTTCCATAAGACAATCTAGAGACTTTCCATAAGAGAATCTAGAATTGTTCAATAAGACAAATCTAGAGTTTTCCAGTAAGCAAATCCAGAAATTTTCAACAAGAAAATCTATTTTCCTTTCAAAATCTAGAGTTTTCCTATAAGAAAATCCGGAGATTTTCTATAATAACATCTATAGATATTCTATAAGATAACCTAGACTTCTAGAGGACTCTTTCAAAAATCTAGAGATTTCCTTTCAAAATCTAGATATTTTCTATAAGAAAATCCAGAGATTTTCTTTAAGAAACCGTAGACTTCATCAATACGAAAATCTTGAGATTTTCGATAAGCAAATCTAGAGAGTTTCTATAAGGCACTCTAAAGATTTTCAATAGAAATATTCAAAAACATTCCTAAGAATGTCTGGTGCCTTCCACAAAAAAAATTTGAGAATTTCCATAAGACAATCTAGAGACTTTCCTTAAGAGAATCTAGAATTGTTCAATAATTAAATTTAGAGTTTTTCAGTAAGAAAATCTAGAAATGTTCAACAAGAAAATCTATGTTCCTTTCAAAATCTAGAGTTTTCCTATAAGAAAATCCAGAGATTTTCTATAATACAATCTCGAGATATTGTATTAGAAAATATAGACTCCTCAATAAGAGAATCTAGAGATTTTCAATACGAAAATCTAGATATTTTCAATAAGAAAATCGAGTTATTTTGAATAAAAAAAATCTAGAGATTTTCAGTAAGAAAATCTAGATATTTTTAATAAGAAAATCTAGAGATTTTCAATGAGAAAATCTAGATATTCAACCAACAATATAGAGGGTTTTCTATAAGAAAATCTAGAGTTTGAAATGATACGGATTTTCTATAAGAAAATAGAGAGACTTTCAGGAAGAAACTCTGGTGTCTTTCAATAAGAAAATCTGGAAAGTATCAATAAAAAAATCTAGAAATTTTCAATAAGAAAATCTAGATTTTCCACAATAAAATTTAGAGAAATTTCATAAAACAATCGAGATATTTTTCCAGAAAATCTAGAAAATTCCAATAGCAAAATCTAGAAATTTTCAATACGGAAATCTAGAGATTTAATATACGGAAATCCAGACATTTTCAATAAAAACTTCTAGAGATTTTCATTCAAAAATCTAGATACTCGTAACATTTTCAATACAAACTCGAGAGAAGATTTTCTATAACAAATATCATTAGAAGATTTTCTATAAGAAAAACTACGCCAGATTCCTTATAAGAAAGCGAGAAAAGCTTCTCAAAATACCGTATGCAACCGGTGTAAAACTGTAGGTCCCAATCAGTGAATGTAAAACTAGAAAGCGTACAACTCATTGGTTGCGATAAGCTCAGGATATTTATATAAACAATTTTATATAAAAAGTTCTAAGAATATTTTCTATTAAAAAACTATAGAATTGTTTCTTTAAGAAGTTTAATGAATATTCTCTATAATACAATGTTATGAAGATTATCCATAAGAAATTTTTATTAAGATTTCCTATACGACAATCTTATGAAGATTTTTAATACGACAATCCTTTAAAGATTTGTAATACAAACATTTCACGAATGTTTTCTATTTTTTTTTATTAAGAGTTTTTCCATAATCATATTTTCTATACCAAAATCTTATGACGACTTTTTATACATCAATCTTATGAAGATGTTCAATACAAAAATCATATGAAAATTTTCGATACGAAACTCTTATGAAGATTTTCTATACAAAACTCTTACGAAGATGTTCTATACAAAAATCTTATGAAGATTTTCTATACGAGAATCTTAAAAAGATTTTCTATACAAAAACTTAAAAATCTTAAAAAGATTTTCTATACAAAAACCTTATGAAGATTGTTTCTATGAGAATCTTATAAAGCTGTTCTATACAAAAATCTTACAACGATTTTCTGTACGACAATCCTATGAATATTTTCTATACGCCAGAGCCTTGTGAAGATTTTCAATACAAAAATCTTTTGAAGATTTTCGGTACGAGAACCTTATAAAGATTTTCTATACAAAATCGTTATAAATATTTTCTGTAAGCAAACCTTATAAAGGTTTTCTATGCGAACATTTTATGAAGATTTTCTATACGAAAACCTAATGAAGATTTTCAATAAAAAAATCTTATGAAGATTTTCGATACGAAACTCTACGAAGACTTTCTATACGAAAATTTCATCAAGAGTTTCTCTACAAAAATCTTAGGGAGATTTTGTATACGAAAATATTCTGAAGATTTTCAATACACAAACCATATCAAGATTTTCTATAGGAACATTTTAAAAATGTTTTCTAAACAAAGTTTTTCTATACGAAAACTCTATGAAGATTTTCAATACAAAAATCTTAGGAAGATTTTTTCTATACGAAAATATTATGAAGATTTTCTATAGGAAAATTGTATAAAGGTTTTCTAAACACAGATTTTCTATACGAAAACTCTATGAAGATTTTCAATACAAAAACCTTAGGAAGATTTTCGATACGAAACTCTTACGAAGACTTTCTAAGTGAAAATATTCTGAAGAGTATTCCTACAAAAATCGTAGGAAGATGTTGTATACGAAAATGTTAGGAAGATTTTCTATACACAAACCATATCAAGATTTTCTATTAGGAAAATTTTATAAAGGTTTTCTAAACACAAATTTATATACGAAAACTGTATGAAGAATTTCTGTAGAAAAATCTTAGGAAGATTTTATATACGAAAATGTTATGAAAGTTTTCTATACAAAAATCATAGGAAGATTTTCTATACGAAAATGTTATGAAAGTTTTCTATACAAAAATCTTAGTAAGATATTCTTTACGAAATTCTTAGAAAACTTTTAACACGAGAATGTAAGAAAATCTTATGAAGACCTTTTACGAGAAATTTGTTAAAATTTTTTTTTTCAACACTTTTTTAAAAAATTTTTTGAAAATTTTTAATAGAAAAATTTTTTATACAAAATTTTGATGAAAAATTTTATGAAAATTTTTTTATGTAAAAATTTTATGAAATTTTTCTATACGAAGATGTTATGAAGGTTTTCTATAAAAAAGTTTCTATACGAAATTCTTAAATTAAATGTTATGCAGTTTTCTGTACAGAAATTTGTATGAAGTTTTGCTATACAAAAAAAAAATTATGATTTTCTATACGAAAATCTATGAGGATTTGCTATAGAAAATGCTTAAACGATTTTCAATTAAATTCCTTTGAATTCGTTTTTGTTTGCAGAAATTAAAATTAATTTTTCCCACAGCTTAGCAAACACTGCTATTGTTTTAATCTCAACTGTTTATGGGCAGTTGTTTTCTAGATAACCAAGTCGAAGTCAACATTCAAATATTAAAGAACCACAAAAAATTTAAAGAATTCTCACGAATTTCAAAATTGAAACGAACGTTCAAGAAATTCTTAAAATTATGCAATACAGCCATTAACAAATTTCCTCACACCCGCAGGCAGTATCAATTCTGATATCAATAACTCGAGTCTGCACTTTGAATTTCAAATGTAACGGTTGGGATTTTTCTGGTTTGAGTCATAAATATCGTAAATTATATAATTTAACACATGTCTCAATGGTGGATGACCCAGATCGAGATGCTGATGACATTATTCAACCCCTAAAAATTCATAATAACAACTGAAATAATTTCCCACAATATGCGATCTTAGCAATTACAATTTTTGAAATACAATTCAGACAATTAGCATTTATCACTTGATGTTATTGGAATCTTAAAATTTTATGGAATTTATAATTTGTTCCCTCTCCCATGTACTTACCGATATTAACAATTTTGATACCCTCATCTTCGAGGAATTTCAGGGCAACGGATACATTTTCCAATTTTTGTGAACGGAATGTTGGTCTTTTATTGTGTTTGGGCAAACGTTTTTGTGACAGCACCTCGAGTAAGGCAATCAAACGCAAACCATCGGAGAGATCACTCTCCAGGCTGTTGATGGAACGATCGATGGTCTTGAGATGTTCGTTGGCCCAGCGGGTGAATGTGTTCTGTTGGATTTTCTTCCATTGGGCATCCTCGGCCAAATCACGTTCAGCTTCCATGTCTTCGTCGAAGTTTTCGTCGTATGGATCCTAGGGGGAAGGATAAAATTAAAAAATAAATCAGATTTAATTGTAGATCAAAATTGTGTCTTAAAGATAGTCTCTGCGATTTAATTATCTCGAAAAGTTCGAAATCGCTGTATACCTGAACTCCGCTTTATAGTGTATTCATGTTTAAAGAAACGTAATTAGATTTGCCCAAAATCTATGAGCTTTCATCGTGGAGATGATAATACGGCATTTATACCTACTAAGATTATCGCACTTTCGGGATTTTTTTTTCTTATGGAGTTTGACATTTGTAATCTTGAAAAACCGATAATCTTGGTAGGTGTAACTGCAGTTTAAGGGTTCATTCACTTTACCTTGGGATGAGATGAAATCTAGGTTTTTAAATCTTTACTATTCTCACAATCACGACTATCATGATTTGTGTCAAATTTAGATCCCATATTTAGAACAAAATACTGTGTTTACAAATCATTTCGATATTACAGTCCAAAAAACAGCTGAGTAATACTTGATGAATCAAACGTAAGATTTAGATTAATTCCGAGAACGTGGATTAAAGAAGAAACAGCCTACGATTTCCCAGAAATGTTGCGGGTTTTAATAGAAAACTCGAGTGCCAGGTTGAACACTAAATCAGGAAATCAAGACTGTCTTATAGAAAATCTACCCCAATATTTTAACAATATTACACGGCATTTACACCGACCAAGGTTAGCGCATTTCGAAGGTTAACTTCGCTAACCCACTCTGACCCAGAAGATTACTCATACAATTTTAAACTGTAAAATCTGACGTTTAATTTTTAACCTCCTTTTAAACTGGTGTACAATTTGATGCAACTCTGATGATTACCAAAAAAAAATCAACCATAATAAAAACATACACAAAAAGTCACCAGTTTCACAGACGGAAGCCGAACGAAAATTTTCCGACACGTCGCCGCCACCAAAACTTTCTATGGAGCTGACGCCGTCGTCGACATGATTGGCTCTCATCGGATTCAAATGTATGCCGGTTTGACCGACTGGCCCGATTTGACCAACTGGTCCAATTTTAAAGGTTAATTTTTTTCAAAAACATCCCAAATTTTTACAAACCTGGCAAAACCAAGAGCCTCCAATTCAAGTTTTCTGTTGTGCCGCCGTCTTCGATAATTTCGTCTCGGCACGGAGTTGCTCTAAATTATTGTCTAAGCACAAAGTTGACACCTGAAACGCCAATTTTATTTTTCAAATTGGGTGGGCAATGTGAACATATCATAAGATAAACCGCAAAATATTATAATTTGTTGTGATGAAGACATCGATCACATATGGGTAGCTTGAATTTTGATGGAAATATAGCATTCGTGGCTATTTCGGCCCAACGAACACCAGATTATTAGTATGAGGGAACCAGAGATGATTTTCTGATTGCACTGTGAGCAAAAAATCAGGTGTTATTTAATACAAACAGCAACTGACGTTTTAAACTCTAACCCTGCGTTTTCACGAGCCAAGTCAAATGAGAATATATATTGCCGAATTTACTGTCTTCGGGAAATCAAAGACAGTGAGGAAAACCGTGAGAGCATAGAGTAATTCGTTAAAGAGAGAAACTCGGATTCATCTGGCGTTTCCTTACACACTCTTCGTGGTGCGGTCGGTGTGATAGAGAGATGTTTGACGAAAAGTGACATACACCAGGTGGAATTACAAGAACTTCTGACTTTAAATCTTCATGTCGTTTTGGTGAAAAACTGTGAAATTTAAATGAGTTTTACACTTTTTATTGACTGTTATTATTAGCTCACATTTGTATTGTATTGAACACAATAATTTTAGCACATAATACGAAATATTGTTGTTGTTATTTTGTTGGTTGTTTTGAACCATTGCTTCTATCTGGTATTATTGAAGTACATAATTCTTTTCAACATCCAACGTTCATATCACACCAGGCCAAATGTCATAAATTTGCTGAGAGAATTGTGAAGTCTATTATAAGGTCTATGAGTGAGAGACGTGTGAGTGTATTAGCAAAAGAGTATGAATGTATTCCTATTGTCTCTGCAAACTGTCTCGTGTAAACGCCAAGTAAATCTTAAAGTCTAGATATCGAGTGCAATAAAATACTACGTTCACCATCGAATAACAGAAATTAACCCAACAAACTGCTGATTTTCTGAGCTTGGAAAAACTGATTTTTTACAAAACCAAACTAACCAAAAACGAGTTACAGATTGCAATGTAAACGAGATATAACTGATTTCTAGAAAATTGTAACAGTTTGTAGGAATTTTTCGAAATACTAAAGCAACGTTCAGGTATATCGAGATTTCGAAGTTTTCGGGACTTCAACCCACCAAACATATGTTTTGCAGTACAAAAATCAGCTGTTTATTGAAATGAAGTCCCGTAAATCCCGCTATACCTGAACATAGCTAAATGTCTATATATATAATAGAAATCTTCATGAGATTTATTTCCCAGATGGAAAATATAAAACTGTTCTCCGCAACAGACGTGTCACGTAAATCTCTTAATTTTTTTTATCTTTTAACATTATTAAATCCGTAATTCTTAACCTCAATTTAATTCGAATTAATTTTAATTGATAAATATTAAATAGATGGAAAGACAGAATTTCTCAATGAATGAATAAGTCTGTGTCTGCGCTCTGGCACCCCACTTCCACAGACATTGTGTGACAGACAGACAGTGACAGTGCAATCCAATTTACTCCTCCAGTCTTGACGTTGTATAGTAAAAACGCGATAGTGTGGCGATGACGTTATTTGATCTCTCCTCTCCACACATTTGCGATCACGCAAAACGCCCTTTTCTTCTTTATCTTGTCGGTGATAGCAAGAAAATAAATGTATTCGAATAGGAAACAAAAAGTATTCGGTACCATAATAATGAAATTAACAATTAACATGACAGCCAAACAAACGGCAAAGACGGACAGGACAAACGGGCAAGCCAAGACTGAGGAGGAGACAGACCTACATTCAGCTGTGAGTGAGTGGTGCTGGTACATGGCTGCTGCTGAGCCCACCGGCCAGCTGTCACAGACACCAGCTGAGTGAAGTGATTACAATTGAATTGAAGCTCAACGTCATGTTGGAGAATTGTAATGGAATGGTGACATTCATTGGTGGTGACAAAAAACCCCAAACCAGTTGCAGAAGATCTTTATCAGTACGAATACTTTTGTTTGCTCCGAGAATGTTTTCCACTTGGAATTCTACTCGATATGACAGCAACAGGCAGCTTCAATGTAATTGCATCAGTCCCAGCCTCAGCCAAATCCAATCCGATTGAGTGCCACAAACTGGGGAGGTGGGGACTCATGATCTCAGACCCAGCAAGTGTGGTTTCTGGAGAAGACAACAAACATGACATGATGATGCTGCTGACGAAGACGACAATGACAGAGCCGCTGATCACGACAATGGTGCTGGTGCTGCTGCTGCTGCTGCTGGTACTGTGGATGATAAGGCGCTAACAGTTTATTACCTTTTTACACTAATATTCGCACAGATTCCGACTGTTTTTTGATCTGAAATGACTGCATTACAAAGTCAATGGGATTTTTATGATCCGGAACCAAGGGATGAACGGTTCTTTCTCTGTCGCTGTAACCTACCAAGGAAAACAATTCGCAAAGCTAATTGTTGTTGAGATTTCAATCAATTCACACTCCGTGTACCAGAGGAGATAGAAGTTCATTGATATCAGCTTAAATTGCAGCAGGGGCTCTGCTTAATTTGCAACAAATTAGCGGTTTACATTGCATGAATGTGGGGGAGAAGGTATCCCTCAGTAAATACTTCAACAGGTTTTCAAAAGCAAAAACTAAGATCTAAACACCATTCCCGATGGGGACCAATGTCCAAATACCATTTCCGAAGAGGACATGAAAATAAAAAATCAATGAGTGTTCGAACTCACGTGCGGTGTGTTAACACCTTTTTGTTACACGGTACCTGTTCGATTTCTATGAACACATTAGTAAATATTACATTGGAAAACAAAAAAAAAAAAAGAATAGATTAAGGCTCTTTTGCTATTGCACTTTCTTTTTTCTTACATCTGCTTTAACATTAGATGAAATATTGTTAAATTAAATAAAACAATATTTAGCTCACTGAAATAATTGTTTTTGTTTTGTCATAAACAGAGCGACGACAAAAAGTATTGAATAGTATAGAGAACTTATTGCACTCTTTTTCCGCTCTCATGTGGAGAATCTGGGTAACAGAGCATAAACGAGTCTTATTCTCTATATATTATATTTCAATACAAATGCACCATTTCGACAATGTTATTACATAAAACAATACAAAAAGCATAAATGTTTCAAAAGGCATCGCTGTTTCACATCAAAATTATGAATGGTAATACGGTTTGAATCATTTTCCACATGTCGCCAGTGCTTTTGAGTCATACAATTCGTTCCATGAGTTCCCTTTGGTACTTTTTGGCGTTGACGACCTGCTTGTTTGTTTGCTGCCTCTACATCAATACCATCATACTTATTTTCAGGCAGAGACTATTGTTGTACAACAACCACGTATGTTATGTGATGCTAAAGCTGTGTGTTGTTTGCATGAGTTCACTTTGATAGATTGCCCTACCCGTGCCTACAAATGTTGACACATACAAAATTATAGAAAGTCATTTAAATTAAATTTTTGAAATATTTCTATAGAAAAAAATTTTTTTTTTTAGAAAACCAAACATTTTTAAAGAAAATAAATACAATTTCTTTTATAGAAAATTGTTTAAAGATTTTTTTCTATAGAAAATTCGTCAGGGTTTTATAGAAAATCTTAGGATTATTATAGAAAATCTTAAGATTTTTTAGAAAATCCATTCAGATTTTTATAGACAATATTCAGATATTTTAGAAAATCCATGCAGATTTTTATAAAGAATGTTTAACGAATTTATATAGAAAATCTTTAAGGCTTTTAATTATTGAAAATCCTAAAAAAAAATTTTAACAGATAATCTTACTGTAATTCTGTTAAAGATTTTTTTAACCAAACAATTTTAAACTTTCTATATTTTAAAATATTTTAGATTTATTCTCTTAGGAAATCTTATTGAAAATATCTGATAATCTTGCTTTGTTCGAAAATGTATATTTTTCAACGATTTTTGTTAAAGAAAGTCTGATGTTTTTATGAATAAGACGGATATTCCATAAAAATTTCTGACAAGATAATTTTTTTTAAAGAAAAAATCCTCTAAAGATTTTGTATAAAAAAATTTAAACAAGGTTTTCTATAAAACATCCTAAAAAGATTGTCTATAAATAATCTTTATAAGATTTGAAACGTTGAAATGAAAAAGGTTTTAAATAGATTTTTTATAAAAATCGTGAAAACATTTTCTAGAAAAGTCTTTAAATAGATTTTTTATAAAGATCATGAAAAGATTTTCAAAAATACCTTACGAAAATTTTCTACAAAAATCCTGAACAAGATTTTCTACGAAAATCCTGAACAGATTTTCTGAAGAAAAATTGTTGAAATATTTTTTTTCAAAAAGCCGAATTATATTCAATTAGAAAAATCTTTAAATATTTTTCCACAAAAACATCTTAAATATTTTCTATAAATAAAGTCTAACAGCCTGTTTCTCTATAAAAAAAATTCCAATATTTCTATTTCTATATTTCTATTCCAATATTTCTAAGATTTCTGTAGACGTTTTTTAGGATTTTTATAGAAAATCTATTTAACGACTTTTGTAAAAAACATTTTCAAAGTTCTATATCTTTTAAAGATTTTTTTATATATATTTTTTTACTGAAAATCGGTTTAAGATTTTTTATTGAAAATCTTTTTAAGATATTTTTATATAAAATCTTTCTAAGATTTTTTCTAGGGATAAACACATTGTAATATATATTGTTTTAGAAAATCAGTTTAAAGTTTTATACAATATTTCTTAGGTTTTATTTGAAACTCTTTTTCAAGATATTTATAAAAATATCTTTTCGCCATTTCTATAGCAACTCTTTTCCAGATTTCTGTGGAGTTATTTCAGAATTTACCAAATCTTTTACGATTTATACAAATTTTTTTTTAAGAAATTCGTTTTGACTTTTTATAGGAAATATTTTTAATAGCTTTTTTTATAGAAAATTTGTAAAATACCCTTTTTATAAAAAAAAACCTGAAAAGGATTCTTAGAGAATATTTTGTAGATATTTTGCTTTGTTTGACAAAATCTTATAAAGGTTTTCTTCAAAAAATTTTCCTAAATATCTTCTTTAAGGAGAATTTCTCAATATAATCGAGAATCGAATTTCTTTTCAAATATAATCGGATGGAGAAACTTCGCCAGATTTTGAAGTAGATGATTTTCTCTTTATTCTAAGACAATTTATTCGAAATTTTATTCAGTCAAACATCTGTTATACGATACAATAATACAATAAAGATAAAATAATCAGCTGTTCATTCATTTGAAATCTCGAAATACTAGATTTAGGCGTCCATGTGAACGTAGCCTAAGATAAACAGAAAAATATAATAATTTGTTGTGATGAAAAATCTCGTAAATTATAGAAAATCTTTTTAATATTTTTTATAGAAACTCTTTTCAAGATTTTTTTCTAGAAAACCTTTTTAAGATTATTTCTAAGAAAATCTATTTCAGATTTTTCCTATAGACAAATATCTCGTAATATAAATTTTTATAGAAAATCTTAAGATTTTGATAGAAAAATTCTTAGGGGTTTTTTTATGTCTAAGATGTTTATAAAAAATATCTTTTCGATATTTCTATAGCAAATCTTTTCCAGATTTCTGTGGAAAACTTTTTTAGAATTTTTAAAGTCTTTTCCAACTCTTATAGAAAATATTTTTATAGAAAATCTTTCTGACATTTTTACAGAAAACATTTGTTAATAAGAAAAGAAAGAAACATATTTTTAAGGGGATTCATTATAAAAAGAAAAAGTCAACATTTTCTTGAAAGAAAATTATCAAGATTTTTCTACAGCAAAACTTTATAGGATTTTTATAGAAAATATGGATATTTATAGATATTCCAAGACTTTTTTTATACAAAATCTTTTCAAGGTTTTTATAAAAAATCACAGAATTTTGAATAGAAAATTTTTAAATATTTGTTATAGAAATTATTTAAGATTTTTTTATAAGGAAATCTTGATTTTTTTTATAGAAAATCTGTTGATTTTTTTATGGAAAATCTTTTAATTTTTTTTTTATAGAAATTCTTCTAATTTTTTTTCTAGACAACCATTTGAAGATTTTTTTAAATAGAAATTAATTTTTTTTTATAGAAATAATCTAAGATTTTTCTATAGATTTTTTTTATAGAAATAATTTGAGATTTTTTGTATAAAAAGCCCTTTCTTTTGTTTTTGTTTCATAGAAATCCTTTTAATTTTTTAACAGATTTTTTTAGATTTTGTTATAGAAAATCATTTGGATTTTTTTCGTTTTGATTTCTATAGAAAATCTTTTCAAGGCTTTCATAAAAAATCATCGAATTTTTGTCTAGAAAATCATTTAATATTTTTTAGAAAATATTTTACGATTTTTTTTTTGGTATAGAAACCCTTAATTTTTTTATAGAAAATCTTTTTATTTTTTTATGGAAAATCTTTTAATTTTTTTATAGAAATTCTTTTAATTTTTTTTCTAGACAACCATTTGAAAATTTTTTTATATAGAAATTCATTTAAAGATGTTTTTATAGAAATATTTCAAGATTTTTTTATAAAAAGCCTTTTCATTTGTTTTTGTTTTATAGAAATTCTTTTAATTTTTTTTAAAGAAATTTGAAGATTTTTTTATTGACCAATCATTTAGATTTTTTAATAGAAATAATTCAAGATTTTTTTTAAGAAATTCTTTTTATTTTTTTTTTACAGAAAACCATTTCAGAGTTTTTATAAAAAATCATTTAATAATGTTTTTATAGAAACAATACAAGGCTTTTTATAAAAAGTCTTAAAAATTTTTATATGGAAAATGTTGTCAAGATTTTTATACAAAAAATTCTTGGAAATCTTGTCGATATTTCTAGCAAATCCTGTTAAGATTTCTATAGAAAATCTTGTTGAAATTTTTATAGAAAATCTTGGTAAGATTTTTATAAAAAATCTAGTTAAGATTTTTATAGAAAATCTTGTTAAGAGTTTTATAGAAAATCTTGTTGAGATTTTTGTAGAAAATCTTGTTAAGATTTTTATAGAAAATCTTGTTGAGATTTTTATAGAAAATCTTGTTGAGATTTTTATAGAAAATCTTGTTGAGATTTTTATAGAAAATCTTGTTAAGATTTTTATAGAAAATCTTGTTGAGATTTTTATAGAAAATCTTGTTGAGATTTTTATAGAAAATCTTGTTAAGAGTTTTATAGAAAATCTTGTTGAGATTTTCATAGAAAATCTTGTTAAGAGTTTTATAGAAAATCTTGTTGAGATTTTTATAGAAAATCTTGTTGAGGTTTTTATTGAAAATCTTTTTATAGAAAATGTTTTCAAGGTTATTATAGAAACCCTTTTCAAAGTTTCTGTAGAAAATCATTTTAAAAACTATTTTCAATCATTTTAAAAACTCTTTTCAAGGTTTTTGTAAAAAATCTTTTAAACATTTTTTTATTGAAAATCTTTACTATTTAATAAGATGTACCCATCTTTCTTATAAAGTCACGTATGTTGTATCTATTCATATACATATTTACAAAATAATGTATCTTTCTCTCGTGGGATTACTTCCCCTGCTGTGAATTATTTTAGATAACCGACCATACATTTTGGCACACCGCATATGAAATTTTATACTCCTCGCTAAGGAAACTTAGAACTTGAACTCTGGGTGTTCGTTCGTCCGTCTGTCTCTCCCACTTTGAGAATTGTTTTTTTTATTTTGGTTGTTGTTTTTTCTTTTCTCTCCCTCTCTCTCGCTACGAGGGAACTCAAAAAGAAAGTCACTAAGGAGAAAGAAAGAACGATCAACCACATAAGAAAAAAATAAAAAATGCTTGCAAAAAGGCTAAGTAAATAATAAAAACAAATTTGAACGAAATAAACAGACAAAACACGGGGAAATAGAAGTTGAAGAAGTGTCTGCTAATGAAGTGTTTCCCACCGTCACCTCCACCATCGATCGGTTGACCGAACGACAGAATGTACGACTGTCGGTGGTGAATGGTGGCTTTTGGGGGACCATGGATTTTATATATTTATTTCTCTCAAAGTAGACGTGTGCGAATATTTCGGTCGTATGTGTTGTAATGTGAAAAAATTGTGTTGAAATGGAGTACAAATTTTTAAAGTTCATTAACATGGGAAGGTAAAGGTGGTGGCACAGAGAAACTGACGGAGTAGTGAATGAATGAATGAGCGGTAGAAAAAATAAACCTGAATAAATTTAGAGCAATCGGTTAGATGCGCATTTTAAATGGGGAGGAGGAGTGGTGGACTGATCAAACATTTGAGGTGAAATTGTCAAAATTGTAGAGACAATTCGCAAAGTCCAATTAAGTCGATTGAAATTGAAGAAAAAGTGTCAACAAACAGCTCATACTCGCTCGTATTATCTATAAAGTGCCACAATGACATCAGAGTCAGTTATTACCGTCCATATTTTGTGCGATTTGACAGAATTATACAGACGCAAACAAAATCTAAGTTTCTGTACAAAGAAAAATACAAGTCATTATTAAAGGGGGAAAAATCGTCACCCCAACAATTTCCTTCATCAAAAGTGAGCTAACGCAAAACCTGCATCGCCACAATTTAAATAATCATTGTAGGAATGAACAGGTTTGAATATCCGGCAATTTTGTTGTTGCTGACAAAAATATTTACGTTGTGGCGATGAATATACATATATATTCGTTCAAACAAACAAAAAACTGAAATCATTCGGAAGGAATCATATTTGCACTGCTTCTAGAGAAGTATGTAGATGACGACGTGGTAGTAGGCCATTTCATCGAGTTCGAGTTGCTTTTGTAATTTACTCTTTGGTTGAACATAATACGGACAGAAATAAAGGGAATTCGTATTTTCGTTCGATGCAAACAACATAATTTAGCTGTCATTAGTATCAATCAAATACTATTTAAATTTAGTTCGCTGCATGGTCTCATAGAGTAATACTTCAGAGCCTCTAATACTCTCTTCGCTGCCTCTTCATGACGACGAGGTAGTAGGCCATTTCATCGAGTTCGATTTGCTGCTGTATTTGACCACATTTACACTTTGGTTGGACATACAGAAATCAAAGGGAATGGGTATTTTCGTTCAAAGCAAACAACATAAAACATAATTTAGCTGTCATTAGTATCAATAAACGCTATTTAAAATTAGTTCCTGTCTTCTTTGCTCTCTCATTCTACATCATTTCCCTAGTACCTTTTCGATCAGCTGTGTCATAGAAATCCCCTGATGGTCTATAAACTGTATGTCTTCTTTGGCCTCTCATTCTACATCATTTCCCTAGTACCTTTTCGACCAGCTGTGCCAACTGCAACATGTGCCAAGCAACATTTTAATGTTCCTAACCAAAATGTATCCATCAATCAAATTGTAGGAAGAAATTATCAATATGGGTGGGTGGTCAACTCTCATTCAATTTGTCACAAAAAAAAAAACAGATTTTAGTGTAAAACTAAACTTAACAACAGACAGAAAAATATAGCCGTCAACACAGATATGCTGCTGGCTGAAATCGCAAAGCAACAAATTATTGTTGTTCAACGTTTTTGAGCGAACGAAGTTAGTACCAGCCTTTACCTGATGATATTTAGTGCGGGCAACAACTTTTCAGCACTACTCCACTCAGATTCTTCCACTGAAGATCCGGTGGTAATGATAGTGGAAGATAGTGTAGATTGTACCCCCCAACCAAGGCGAGATTATAACGGCGATCTCCCGGCTTAAGAATAATAAAGTCGCTGGTGCGGATGGGCTACCCGCTGAACTTTATAAGGCAGGTGGCTGCTAGCCCACATGCATCGACTTATATGAGGTAGATGGATGGGGGGGAATCTATACCTGACGATTGGAGTCTCTGTGTATTATGTCCTGTATTCAAAAAGGGTGATCCGTGTGTCTGTTCCAACTATCGCAGTCTCAGTCTTTTATCCACCGCGTATAAGGTGTTATGTGAAAGTCTAAAGCCAATTATTGAACACCTGATTCGACCTTATCATTGTGGTTTCATACCAGGCAAGTTCACGGCTGACCAAATATTCACGATACCCCAAATCCTGGAAAAGACCCACGAAAAGCAAATCGTTACATACCACCTTTTTTCGACTACAAAGCTGCTTTCGATAGCCCCACACGGGGAATACTGTACGAAGCTATGTCTGAACTTGGGATTCCGGCAAAACTGATCCGCCTCTGTAGAATGACGCTGACCAACACCAAATCAGCACTAAAAGTGGGGAAATACCTCACTGAACCATTCTGTACCCAGTGAGGACTGAGAGAAGGCGACTCGCTTTCGTGCAATCTCTTCAACATCTTAATGAAGATAGTAAGGAGAAAAGCTGCAGTAAATACAAACAAGACCATCAACACGAACATTCATATATTGCTGGCGTATGCTGACGACATAGACATCATTGGACGAAATTTGCGATAGGTTACTGGAGTATCTTCAAGAATTTAAAAAGAATCAACGAAGGTGGGTCTTGCTGTTAATGAGGTCAAGACAAAATTGTGGGTTACAACGACTAGACAAACCCGTCGACTTGGTCCGCACTTGAACGTTGACAACCGATTTAATTTTGAAGTTGTAGATGAATTTGTCTACCTTGGATCCGCCATGTACAAGGACAACAACGTCAGCCTGGAGATAAATAGGAGAATTGTGCTTGCAAATAGATGTTATTTTGGGATCAGCAAGCAGTTTAGGAACAAAGCCCTCTCTCGACGGACAAAAGACCAGCTATATCAGAATGTCATTTTCCCTGTCTTGACATATGGCTCCAAAACTTGGGTCATTTCGCAAGCGGATGAAAATTACCTGGGAGTATTCGAGAGCCGTCAGTGGTGCAAAGGTTAGTGTGCGCGCCTCTTGTACGGGAGATCCTGGGTTCGATTCCTGCTCCAACCACCTTAAAATTTCTTTCGACGACGGTCACCTCGCTTAGTGACGGCGACACTATCGAGTACTTAGCCATGAAAATGCTTCTCAAAATACCGTTCGGAATCGGTGTAAAACTGTAGGTTCCAATCAGTGAGTGTAAAACTAGAAAGCGCACATCTCACTGATTGTGAGAAGCTCTCCCCAATCCCTCCATGGGATGTTAAGGGACACCATTTTTTTTTCTTTTTTTTATTCGAGAGAAAAATTCTCCGTAAAATATATGGAGAGATAACGGCGAGGAACCAAGAGCTACATAATGTATATTCTGCCGTGGGCATAGCTAGGCGATTCAAATCAGGCCAATTACGTTGTCTAGGCCATGTTATCAGAATGGATGAAGATGAGCCAGCGCGAAAGGTTTTCGCCAACGTACCGGATGGAAGCAGGAAAAAAGGACGACCAAGATTCCGCCGGAAAGACCAGGCAGAGTAATCCCTCCGTATCCTTGGTGTTACCAACTGGCGAGAAAAGGCGAAGGATAGAGCCAGTTGGAGGAATATATTGAAATTTGTTGTATTTGTTTGTTTAATTAATATGTGTAAGACGTCTGACCTCATGAGGTTGTAAAATAGTCAATAAAAGTAAGAGCCCATTAAAGTGAGGAGAAAACCGGGCGAACAACTTAAATTAAAGGCCATAAGGGCACCGGTAGAACACGGAGGAGAATACGTCATGGTTTGGGAGTGCATGTCAGCGCCAGGAGTTGGAAATTCTCATTTTATAGAGGGAATTAGGGACAAATGCATGTTTCCCGACCTTATTGAGGGAGATTTGGGGAAAAGTGCCAGAAATCTGGGTATTCGGGATTCAGTTCTATTCTACCGGGACAATGGCCCAGGGTACACGTGATAGGAGAATGGCTACTCTGTAATTGTCCAGGAGCAATTTGAACACCACTTTGATCACCGCATTTCAATGGTGTCGACAGCTTGTGACATATCTTGGAAATGTATATAACGGAACGTAACATCACCGGTTGGGAGACGCTCGGGAATGACCAACAGGGGAAATGGTCGAGAATCTGGACTGACTGCACCGAAACGTTGTTGCGAATAATGGGAAAACGTCAGGAAGATGTCGTAGGGTGAAAAGCACTGCTAAGTACTAACGTTATTATGTACTGCCATTATTGATGATGTATGATTTTCATTGTGAGATCCAAATATTGAGTACTATTTTCCAAAGAGTAATCATATACCTAGAGTAGCGATTTCTCTCAGTACACTTAGGAAGTTTGGTGTGGTTGCATATGAACGTTACATGTTGAAAGCTCTTGCTTTAATAATAGCAGATAGAGGCATTAGTTCAAACCAACCAACAAGAAATCAGCAACCGCATTTCGTTTTGTGTGTTAAAATTATTGAGTAAATACACCACAAATATATATACTACCAATAGAATATAACAAACAAGTCAAAAATAGATTTAAATTTCACAGTTCCCAACCAAACAGGCATGACAATTTTAAGTCACCAATTCTTGCAACTCCATTTGGTTTAAGTGAATTTACGTCAACTATCTCTCTATCGCACCGACCTCTCACCACGAAGAGTGTGAAATGAAACCTCAAATGAGAAGAATGGCACGTCTAGGTGTCATTATAACTCTATGCTATTTTCTTTTATTTGCGTATTTTAATGTTTGTTTTTTAACATCTAACGCCGAATTTCAGCAAACAAAGTTATAGCTAACTGACAGTTAAAAATTATAAAATCCATACAAACTGACAGCTAAAACTGATGCCACATCAAACTATTTTAGGAGCAAAATAAGATCTGCACCAAAATTTCACCAACGGTAAAGGCTTTTGCGCTGAGTTGAAAAATAATTATTTTTTCTCGCGCTAGGTCCAACTTCTTGAGATATAGGCCTTTAAAGCTTGAGTATATAATCGGTCATATCTCAGGTATTTATCATTAGATCTGCTTGAAATATGTATCATTACAAAGCCCTTGTGAAACTCTATAACTCTGTATATAAATATGTCTCCTTTTATTGACCCATTGAGGGCTTATTTAAAAAATGTTTTTTAACCTCACCTTTTTCGTTTAGCCAACTTGTAGTTCTTGTCTTTTGGTGTTGTTGTCTTTTGTCGATGTTGTTGTTTTTTTTGTTTCTGTTGTCCTTTGTTGTAGTTTTTACACACCAAAATAAAAAAAATATATGTATGTATATAAAAACTTTTTTCTGATTTTGTCACACATCGACTTAAGGTACAGAGGGAATTTGAACCTGACTAGGTGGAATATAAATTTAAATATTTATGAAATTTATTTCATTAGGATCGGATAATAAATGACAGAGTTATGCGCGATTATACATTCAAGCTTTGGAGACCTACATATATTTCGGAAAATATGGAGTTCGGAAACTTTTTTTTTTAAATCCGCATTTATTGCTCTACCAGGCAAAAACGAAAAAATCCAATTTTGCTGCTAAAAGAAATTTGTTCCAAAAATTGTATTTCATCTTTAATTGTTTTATTTTTTTATACAGATTTGTAGAAATAAAATACAGGTGTATGATTTTTCCCTATGACTCACAGTACATATGTATGTATGAATCCTGAATTAATAAATATATACATGTGAATGTATGTATAAATAAGAGAAGAGACTAATATTTATTTGTAAACTCTCAAATTTTCATAGATTTTGGATGCGGCGATAGATTTAAAATTTTCCTGGAAAATTTTAAGAATATTTTTTGTTAAAGTGCCAAAATTTCTATAACAATTAAAGGCAACTGGTAAAATCAACTGTCACAATGACAACGTCATTGTGTCAATGCTAAGAACTAAACAAAATAAATCGATGTTTGTTGTGTGGGGAATTTTCTGTGCGAGTTACACACCTGTGGATTGTATGTGTAGACGTAAGTGTTGTTGCCGGTGGTGGTATCACCGCTGTTATTGGTGTTGCTGTAATATATTTGTTCAACAGGATACTGTTGTGAGCACTGTTGTGTTTGTTGCCGCTGCTGTTGCTGTTCTATAGCGGCGTATGAGGTTACAGGTAAATTTAATGTTGTTGTTTTCACAGTGGTGGCACTTTTATTATTATTTGTTGTTGCAGTTAAATCACTTTTTGGCACTGTTTCACTTTTTTCACAATTATTGTAATATTTTTGCGAATGAGTCGTTGATCGTTGTTGGCCAGCAACAATAATTGGTGATGTTGTTGTGTTTGTTTTTGCGGCAGCACAGTTATTATGCAAATGGGAGTTGCTTGTACTGTTGTTGTTGTGATTTATATTATTATTATGTAAATGATTCGAATGATTTAATTTGGTAGAAGTAGTAGTGGCAACACCGTTTTGTTGCGGGTGCGTATTCTTTAAATTCACTTGGCAAAATTTCTCTTTCAATTGATTTGCTGCTGCTGCTGTCGTTGCAAAATCGGACGACGTTTGTTGTTGCTGTCGACTATATCTTTGATTCGTATTCGGACTAATAATATCAACCGTCTGCGCACGCGATCCACCTTCAACTGAATGCGTTTGTCCAACAATCGGAGAATTTACTGCTTTTGCTGGTTGCTGCTGATGATGAGGTTTACTACTACTACTAACGCCGCTCCCAGTAACAAGACTCGCTCCACCACAACCACGATTACTTGGCGTTTGATGATGATTATGGTGCTGCTGCTGTTGTTGTTGTTGTTGCTGCTGCCCTGCTCCCATATAACCAACTCTAGCCGCAGTAACACCACCACCACCAGTAAACGGCTGTGCGGTAGTATTATTTGCATTGGTTCGTTTTCCACCACTAATTGTTGTTGTCAAAGTTGTCGCTGTCGCCGTCGTTGCTGTTTTGTTGTCACCAATACCATAACGACCGGCATTGTTGTCATTAGTATTCATAGTACTGCTGTTTTTGTTGCTGTTGGTTTTTTTGATATTTTTATTGTTGGCGCTCTCTAAAGGGGAGCCATTGCCACGAAGATTACGTGAACCAAACATAATGGATGGCTCTCTCGCTCTTCGTTATAATATTCTCTTGTTTTTAATTAAAGTACAATAAATAAAAAGTTTTGTTTGTTTTTGTGGTGCTCCACCACTCGCTGTAGTTATCTCTTTTATTTGGGGGCAAACAACAAAATTCACCACCAATATTTAGTTTATTATTCCCTTGTGGTTACTCTTACAAGAGAATGCAAAATATAACTCGTTTTGTATATATCACTCTTAGTAAAGAAGAGTCTCTTTCATACACTGTAAGAAAAATGTTTTTGATTTTATGATGCTGATGCCTATTGTTATGATTTTGTTTCTTCAACAAATTTTCAAGGATATTTTTGTTTAAAATTACTCACTTTTAGCGTCATGTCATTTTAGTTCCATAATATTTATTGATTTGAAATTAATTATAAGTTGCAAAAGTGCAATCTTCATTCTTCGAATACAAATTATTTCTAAATTATAAAAGATGTTAACATTGGGAAGTTAGTATACGTAATCTGACCAACCGTCCCGCTTTTGGTGGGATTGACCCGCTTTTTGCAGGATTGTCACGCATTTTGATGTATCATCCCGACTTAAATCTTAAATAATAAAATAATTATATTCCAAAAAAAAAACGTTTCATTTTCTATATTGAGTCTTATTTTAACTAAATACACTGCGAATCACTTAAATAAAGAATTATATTTTTCAAAGTTTGAACGTAAATAATATTTAAACTGGATATAGGAGAATTACGAAATTCATCACGAATAAAGTCTATTATCTTATTATTAAAGTAGCAAAAAGGAAAAATATGTTTTATTTTTTTAATAAAATATTTTTTTTATGCGTGGGCAGATCAGATCAATAAGTCCGTGACTTTTCGAACTTCCCTCGTAGTTATATGAAATGGAACACTGCTCCCATCAAGTACCACCTGTTAATAGACTACTGTCAAATTTTGAGCAAGTTTCGTCATTTACTTTGCGTTTAACAGCTCCTCGTGCATTAACATACAACCTCGTGCATTTTTTTAAAAATGGAAAAAATTAGATTTCGAGTGCACATTAAACATAATTTTTTGCGAAACAAACGAAAAGCTTGATAAATACTACGGGGACTCTGCACCATCGATTTCAATGGTAAAAAAGTGGTTTACTGACTTTCGTTGTGGTCCCACAAGTACGAATGATGCTTAACGTTCTGAACGGCCAATTGAGGTCAATATACCCGAAAATGTCGAAAAAATCCACGATATGCTGTTGGCCGATCGAAGAGTAAAAGTGCGGGAGATTGTTGATGCCATAGGCATTTCATATGGCAATGTGGTTTCGATTTTAAATCATCAGTTGGGTTTAAGAAAGCTGTCTGCAAGATGGGTGCCGCGTTTGCTCTCAATTGACCATAAACGCACGAGTGCACACGTGTGTATTCACGTATGTAAATTCTATGAATTAGGCTACGAATTGGTACCTCATCCGCCATATTCTCCGGATTTAGCCCCCAGTGACTATTTCCTATTTCCAAACCTAAAGAAATGGCTTGGTGGTGATCAAACAAATGCCTATTTTATGGGCCTCGAATAATCCTATTTTTTGGAAGGTATACAAAAATTGGAGAAACGTTGGACTAAGTGTATTGAGCTAAAAGAAGATTATGTTGAAAATGTTGTTTGTGTTTTGATTCATTCAAAAAGTCACTGACCTCGTTCACATGAAATAAATTAATGGTTTTTGAATACAGCACTTGAACAAGGAACTATTTGATATTGATCAAGTAGGCCATGATTCATGATTGTAATGTATGTAAATTATCAAAACAATAAACATTGAACAGTTGCTTTATACTTCAACAAATATGTGACGCGAAAAAGCCCTTCACACCTTCGAAAAGGAACAAATTTTTCCAAATCCAAAGGACTATATGTGCTTCAAATATCTGGAAAAATAAATAGAGGAAATACAGTTGTATACAACTATTTGCTAAGCATTGAGAAGTATAGAAAAAACAAGAAAGAGCGCACTAAAATAACAACAGCGGTTCGAGAAAGGCAAACAATTTCCTCAAAATCTTCCATGTCGACCGCAAAAATTCGCAACGAGAGTGGAGTTAACGCGAGTGTTTGTACAATAAAATAAAAAATAAATGGTTTCCCATTACATCCCATGAAGAGACTGGGGAGAACTTCTCACAATCACTGACCTGTGCGCTTTCCAGTTTTCACTCACTGATTGGGACCTACAGTTTTACACCGATTCTGAACGGTAATTTGAGAAGCTTCTTCATGGCTAGAAACGCGATAGTGTCGCCGTCACTATGCGAGGTGGCCGCCGCCGAAAGAAAATTTGAAGGTGGTCAGAGCCGGGTTCGAACCCAGGATCTCATGTACAAGAGCCGCGCACACTAACCATTGATTGCACCACCGACGGTGTTTGTACAATACGTCATATTTTAAAGTCATGTGCAATCATTTCTCGTCGGAAATTGTGAAAAAAACGCCGCCACTTAATGCGACAAGTAAAGCTCAACGCCTCCACTTTGCTAAGGATTCAATGACATGGGCAGACAAGTAGTCGATAGTGGAAATTTTTAATATCGATGGATCAAATGGATGAAGCTACTATTTCCACGATTTAAGAAAATAACAACAATTTTTGGAACGAAGGAGGAGTAATGGTATGGGGTGCCATGACCCACTACGGTACCATGGATTTGGTTTTTGAAACCGAAAAAATGGCGGGAGCATCGTACAGGAGGATCTTAGAAGCCCCCTATTCCAAATTTAACAACATAGACTAACCAACAACATAATACTCCAATTCACACTGCCAGAGCTGTAAATCATTGGACACATGAATTCACCCGATCTAAATATAATGGAAAATGTCTGGGGGTGGCTTGTACGATATGGAACCGACCGTGGAAGTGGATAGATTCTGATAGCCACTCATTTGGGATTGACCAAAAATGATTTCTTCATAGGGCAGTCCAAGCAGCACACTACTTCCTAGAAGTATGTCCCGGGCAATGGCTTTATCGGAACCCTCCGTTAGCTAGCTAAAGTGAGAAGGCGAAAGGAATGATCAGCCTGATTAGTTAGGCGATCACTGATGCGTCTCAGGTTAAATAGGTAACCCTGTCACTGAAGCTCTTCAAACTAGCGGACATATTCTTTAATCCTTTGAAGGCGGATAAGTCAACACTACTGGCCAACGGCGCATCAAAAGTAAAGAAACACAAATCCAGTTTCAACACACTTCATTCTGGTCAACGTCTGATCCATAATGGGCGGCCAACACATAATGTTCCTGGCAGTAGGTACAATTCAAAACCACAGTGCGTTGGGATTGCCTTCCGCCACTGTTATATTGACAATGAAAATACGAAATGAGAAACATAAAACCCCCCTATTCGTTGACGACCCCCCGCAAACGTTATAAGGACCACGATATACGGATATGCACTTGGAATGTTAGAACATTATACAGATCTGGTGCCACTATACAACTGGTACATGTCCTCGAGTATTATAAGGCTGGCATTACTGCTATCCAGGAGATGCGATGGACAGGGCATGACTGTACAAGGAAGCAGAACTGTGACATCTATTCAACTGTCATGAGAAAATGCATTAATTTGGTTGCGGATTTGTAGTTTGCAAAAGGCTGAGATATCTGGCAAAAGACTGAGATTTTCCGTGTAAAAGACTGAGATATCCCGTGAGTGAACGTATAGCCACCATCCGCATAAAACCGAAATACTTTAACATATCGCTAATTTGTGTGCATGCCCCGGCGGAAGAAACGGACGATACAGCAAGGACATGTTCTATAAGCTACTGAGGAAATATACCACCGCTGCCCTGACCATAACATTAAGATTGTTCTAAGTGATTTTAATACTAAAGTCGGCAGGGAAAGTGCAAGGTAAATTCAGTCTACACGACATCACTTACAATAACGGAATGAGACTGTTAGATTTTTCCTCGGCGAAAAACATGGTTGTCAGTAGTACGATATGAGATTCCAACATAAATATATCCCCTGAAGAACAGACGAAGAACCAGATTGAATACCCGGTAATTGATGGAATGTCCTCTATTAGTATAATGGACGAAGAATCACATTGATCACCTGGTAGTTGATGGAAGGCACTCTACTAGTGTAATGGACGTACATACGTGCAATACGAGGAGCTAATATCGATTCGGATCACTTCCTGGTAGCAGCAAAGGTTCGCACAAATATAATCAGAGTGAAAGTCGTTCGAAACTAGACATGAAAATCTGGACATCGGAAAGCTGCAATTACCAGAGATACCCACTACCTATGCAGAGTAGTCTACACACCTATTGGCGCAGAACGCATCCCCGCCTCTTCCTCCTGAGGCGCAGTGGAAGTATATTTCCCACTCTATTAAAACTTCTGCAGAGACAGTACTTCGTTATGAAAACCGCATAAAGACAAACCATGGAAAGAACGCTGCAAGTATGGCGACGCTTCAGTCAGTTGCACCGCGAGCGGCGACGGTGCGGTGTAAGGATAAGAGGAGAGAACCCCCGTTTATTCAAAATGAAAAAACGGTTGTGGAAAAAGTGCGAGAGTGAAAAATTTAATCTTATAGAAGGAAGAATGAAGCACGTAAGTTCTACCCAAAAGTACAAAGTCAAACAAAAGGCCATGGATCAGGGCCCCCTTTTTGTAGTGATAAGGACAAAATTCTTGTCGCAGACCTGCAAAGTATGTTGGGACTATGAAGAGATTACTTCTTTTACTTGTCTCAGGGGACTTCAATGTAGATTAAGGTGTTGAGCACATAAAGGACGATGGCGTCGACTGCCCCAACCTAGCCAAAACCAAGTTAGAACTGCAATTTCCCGGTTTAAGAACAACAAAGCCGCTGGTGCTGATGGACTAGCGGCTGAGCTGTTTAAGGCTGGTGGCTATGAGTTGGAAAGGTACATGCATCAACTCATAAGCAAAATCTGGCTAGACGAATGCATGCCCGTATCCTGTTCACAAAAATGGAGATCCGAGTATATGTAACTACTATTGTGGAATAAGCCTTTTATCCATCGCATACAATGTCGACTCGAGCGTAATGTACGACAGACTAAAGCCGATTGTCGGACCTTGTCAGTGTGGCTTTAGGCCTGAAAATTCAACTCCCGACCAGATATTCACATTACGACAATTCCTAGAGAAACCCCACGAAAAGCAAATCGACATCTATGCACCACCTCTTTGTAGATTATACGGCTGCCCTCGATATCCCGATACAGGAAAACTGTACCAAGATAAGTTGGAGTTTGGTATTCCTGTTAAGCTGACACGCCTTTGTGGAATGATGGTCTGATAATAGAAAACAGCGAGTATCGACGATGGATGAACCACGAGCTGTATAATCTGTATCCCGACATCGATTTTGTTATGCGAATCAAAATAGCGCGTTTACGCTACCTAGGCCATGACAGTAGAATGGATCAGAACCAACCGGTATGAAAGGTATTCGAAGACGTACTCGAAGAACATCGATAAATAGCACGACCAAGACTTCGCCAGCGAGAACTTTGTATTATCAACTGGAGGAGAAAGCTGAAGATCGAGCTGGTTGGAGAAACATGTTATCCTCATTTTGTAAGGCCCTGGGGACTGTTTGAGGCCACCTACGGGCTGTTTGAGGACACCTACGGGTTGTTTGAGGACACCTAAGTACGAGTAAATAAGTAAGTAATTTAAATTAATTACAACTCGTCATTCATTTCATTTGAATTTCAATTGTTGAATATGTATGAAAATTCAATTAAAAAATAAATAAATGGTTTCCCATTACATCCCATGAAGGGACCGGGGAGAACTTCTCACAATCACTGAGCTGTGCGCTTTCCAGTGTTCACTCACTGATTGGGACCTACAGTTTTACACCGATTCCGAACGGTATTTTGAGAAGCTTTTTCATGGCTATATACTCGATAGTGTCACCGTCACTATCCGAGGTGACCGCCGGCGAAAGAAAATCTTTTTTTTTGAAGGTGGTCAGAGCCGGGTTTGAACCCAGGATCTCATGTACAAGAGCCGCGCACACTAACCATTCATCACTTGCTTGCCACATGATTCAATTAATGTATTTTAAATTTCAATTCTTGATATATGAATTTCAATTGATGTTTTTGAAATATAAATTCGAATTACATTTTTAAATTTAGAAGAGTGTTTTTAAAAGTCAACCATGAATTTTTAGTTTCTCTTTAGACATGTGTATACCTATTTTAGAAAAGAGGAGAAAGTTTGACGATTAATCGAATATTTCTCTTCATCAGCTCTCTTTACTCATTTATCGTCAACATCACAAATATTTGTATTATTGTTTTTAAAATTTCCTTTTATGTCACATTTTTCTCTACTACGATTTTGTTAAACTTTGTCACTGTCGGTCGTATCTTTCAGATAAGAATTATGTTAACAATATTAAATTGTTATTAGAACTTTGATAAAGCCACTTAGCCATTTGCATTGTTTAGTCACCAGTGAAGAGTTGTTGTTGGTTGCCATGTTAGAGTACCTGGAAATGACGGTTTGAGAGACGTAGTGTCATATGCGTCAGAGTTGTCATAACATTGTAGATGAATAATATTTTTGTTTTTGAATTGAATTTAACTATTAGTTCAATATTCCTTTGAATGCTTAAGATCTAGTTATTAATATTATTTCTTTGAATTATAATATGAGTTAATAAATTAAGGGTGACTCGTTTGTTTTTCGGAAGTGATCTACTGCATCGGGAAATGCTAAAATTTTGAATCAAACTATTACGCTACATTGATTTCCGACTTCAGAACACAAAATCCTCTATCCACAGTCGCAAAAAACTCTTGTTATTTTGTAATATTTTTCGGTCAGTTATTTCAGAATTATAGGAATGAAAAGATTTTGAGAACCTATAACTAATATATCTAAGATTGGACGCTGCTTTAAAAAGTAGGCCTTTCCGACTAATATTTGGCCCATATTTTTTTGGTTCATCAGTGAGACGTTGGAATCAGAGAATGTCATTCAACAACCATCTTTTAAAATTTAGTCTTTATAATTTTTGTAATTTCAAATCGCCATAATTTTTTAAATATGCTTCGTGTGCTTCGTAACAAATTGGTCAGTACCAAATTCTCTAATGATCGCTAATATTTTATGGGAGCTATTGCGTCGACCGATCGGAATGCCATCTAACGACCTTATCACACAAGTCACATTCGTTTCACTTGGTCTTTTTGACATCACTTGCTTGGCCATCGGTGGTGCAATGGTTAGAAAGCGGATTACTCGTAACTATTTTCATAAAGAATAATTCGTCATTGATTTTAGCGCAACGTAAATTTTGGCGCAGACTTCCCGAGCGCCCCACGACAACTTGCTAAATACTAAGCCGTTTAGCCTCTCTGCTTGAAGAGACTGAAAAACACGTGACAGAAGAGGTGCCGGAAGGCTTCGTTGTGGTCGTTCCGATGAGAATATCGCAAATGCGTCTGAATATGATGCTTCAAAGCCATCAAAGTCGACCAGACCATAAACTAAAATACTATAGATTTGTTATCTGTCTCATCTGATGGTCCACTCTGTGCTTCTTCTGAGAGGAATCGAACGTCTGTCAGCTGTTGAATTGTGCGAACATCAAACAAAATCCTTCATTTTTATATTGTGCATTCACGATGGTCATATATTGACATATTTTGCACATTCACAGTAACAATTTAGGCTTTGTTTATCAAACCTCAGCGACAGAATTATTCTGAATTATTAGAATTATTTATTGACGTTATAACTTGCAGAATTTCGATACCCTCGATGCGCCAAAAAAGCTAGAGAGAGTTGGTGGATCTCTAGTATTTTAATCTATGGACAAGATTATTTTCCGCGCATTTTACACGTTCGTCTCTGTTGACGATGGTGAAAGACGATGTTCTCTTTCAAACTGCAGGCAGTTCATCAGCTATTGCCTACAGATCGTAAACCCTGGAAGATTTCAGTCTAAATTTATCATGAGCGACTAGGAGCATTTTCATCTGAATGGAAACGCCCCAAAATTTACACTTCTCGGATACTGATAATTCACGTATCATAAGAAATTCCATAAGAAATTCCATTCCATTATTCCATAAGAAATTTTGTCATTTATCTCCATACGGAACTTTTTGTTGGGGAGAGTTATCACCACTCTCTGATTTAACTTGAAAATATTTAATTTATAATTCCTCTTCGCACTCCATTTTATTTTTAACACATGTAGTGTTACTTTTGGTTATTAAAATTATCGAAATGTACAAATTCCAAGCGTTATCAAACTTTGGCGTAACAACCCTGCAATTGACTTTGCTTACGAAATTTTCGAAAAGAGCGGAGTACCAACCAAATGAATACCCGTACAAGATAAAGCTGGCTCAAGAATTGAAGGCGATAGATCATCTGACGCGACGTACGTTCTGCGATTGGGCTCTGGAGAAGACGCGCCAAGATGATGAATTTCATCGCAAAATCATCTTCAGTGGCGAAGGTCATTTTTAGCTCAATGGATATTAAAATAATCGAAATGTCAAAATTCCGGTCCCAAACAATTGTTTTCGTACGAAATAATTTTGGCGTAACAACCCTGTAATTGATTTGGTTACGAAATTTTCACTATGAGCTGAGTGCCAACCAAATGAAAAATGAGCGAAATTTTCGGATGACGAAATTTTCGCTATTTTTTATACACGTACTTCTTTGGAAACGCTGCAGTTACGAAGAGTCATTACATGCACTCAAAGTCACTGCATGGTCATTTATACCGGTAGTGTCATCATACCTTATTTTATCGAGGACACCGTGGGTAGCACTGCTACTTTGACTTGTGGGCTATGTATGTATGTAAAGGGTTGTCCAATAGGTACTTGACAACTTTGAATTTAATTTGTGAACGCACTATTTCACTGATCATCTAACTGTTACTTTCCTTTTTTCAGTAAACTCAACATTTTCATCATGGTAAAGTACACGAACAAACAACGTATGCAAATTATAAAAATGTACTACCGAAATTCGGAGTCGGTGACGGCAACTTTTAGAGCGTTAACTCCAATTTTCGGTCTTTATTTTCGCCCTAGTAGACAAGCAATAACAAGTTTAGTGCAAAAATTGGAGTCTACATATTCATTGTGTGATGCTGCCGTGTCAGTGAGACAACGGGTTGGTCGAAGTGACGAAAATATCGCTGCCGTTTAGGCGTCCGTAGCAAACGATCCAAAACAGTCGATTCCGCGGCGTTCTCAAGAACTAGGCATCTCCAAGACCACTTTATGGCGAATTTTGCGTAAAGATCTTGGTTTACACCCGTACAAGATAAAGCTGGCTCAAGAATTGAAGGCGATAGATCATCTGACGCGACGTACGTTCTGCGATTGGGCTCTGGAGAAGATGCGCCAAGATGATGAATTTCATCGCAAAATCATCTTCAGTGGCGAAGGTCATTTTTAGCTCAATGGGTTCTTCAATAAGCAAAATATGAGCTATTGGTTTGGTGAAAATCCACATGTGCTTCATGAATCACCACTTCATCCACAAAAAATAACTGTTTGGTGCCGGTTTGCATGCCGGCGGCGTCATTGGGCCATATTTTTTCGTCGACAATAACAATCGTCACGTTACTGTGATTGGCGATCGTTATCGCGCCATGATTACTGATTTTTTTTGGCCCGAATTGGAAAACATGGACTTGGTCGACATGTGGTTTCAAGCCACAAGCCGCACAGCACACATTACAATCGATTTATTGAAGAGTAAGTTTGGTGAGCACGTTATCTCAAGAATTGGACCAGTGCATTGGCCGCCTCGTTCGTGCGATTTAACGCCTCTAGGCTTTTTTCTTTGGGGCTACGTAAAACCATTGGTGTATGCCAACAAGCCGACGACGTTGGAAGAACTCAGAGCCAACATTGAACGCGAAATAGCGGCCGCAATGTGTGACCCAGTCATCGAAAATTGAGACCAACGAATCGACCGCTGCCGACGTGCCCGCCCGCGGTGGCGATATTTCATTCATAAATGTTTTGATTGTATTTCAAGTCGATCATAAAGTTTGGAAATATCTCACATGGTTTGCGTTTTATTTAAAAAAAAAAGTTCTCAAGTCCTTAATATATATAGAACCATTATATATAGAACCATGATCAGGGAGTTAGTATTGCCCCAAATTCTAACTGCACACAATACTCGCCCGACAATGTTCACAAATTTTGAAGAATGAATTTGCGGGCCACATAATGTCGTGTTTTCGCGATTTGCAGTGGTTGGCAAAATCAACTACATACATAGTACATACTTTGAGCCGAAAAGAGTAGGAGAACTTGTCGCCCAAAGTCCTTTCCAGTTAACCTACTTTAATAATTCTGATTTTAAACAATTAACATAATACTTTTTTTACAGTGTCGTAGGTGAGTTGTGTTGAAATCTCTCAACATATTTATTGCTACGTAAAACTCTCTTACAACGTGCCCCCCCCCCCCTTTCAATACAAATTGTAATACATCTGAATTCGCAATTGCTTTGATTTTGTTGAGTTTTGTTGTAAATTGCTTGTGTTTTATCTTTTAAGTTTTGTGTGTATGTTTTGTATTTGTTTTCTTCCCAATTTATCTACATAGATGCGTATGCGTGCGTTGCATTTATCTTTTATTATCCCGATCATCTGTGAGAGAGGGATAAAGACAGAGAGAGAGAGAGACAGTGAGTTTTTGGGTTGGTTTTGTTTACCCACGGTACTTTTTTATGCATCATGACATTCTTTTGTGATATTTTGTGTGAGTAAAAGAAATTCTTGTAAGCCCAATTGGTTGGGGTCAGTGTGAGTGAGTTGAGTTGCGTTGGTTGCATTTATCAACGATTGCTTGTTGGGGATTTTGTTCGTGCTAACAGGTTTTAGTGTTAGGATTTTACGATTATTTTTTTAGGGTGGGGGAGCAGTAATAAAGTGTCATAAAAATCGAAGAAATATAGAAGAAAAGTGTAGTAAAAATCGTGATTTGTAAAAGAAAAAGTTGGAGGATTTTCGCGTTATTAAGCTGCATTGTCATTTAATGTGTTTAACATGTTTTGAAACCAAAATCAGATAATGTTTCATTCAAAAATCAGCTGATTTCGCTCCTAAAGCCCAGTAATCAGTTCTTGTGAAATTTTTACATTTATCTCTAAACGGAAAATTTAGTTTGGGAGATGTACCGCCTATTCTTGATTTAATATATTCATTAATAACTTAATCAATAATTCCTCTACGCACTTCATTTTAATTTTAACACATGTGCTGCTACTATTCGTTGCTAAAATTATCGAAATGTCAAAATGTCGGTCCCATACAATTGTTTTTATATGAAATAACTTTGGCGTAACAACCCTGTAATTGATTTTATCTACGAAATTTTCGCAAAGAGTTAAGTACCAAGCAAATGAAAAGTGAGCGAAAATTTCGCGTATTTTTATACACGTTCTTCTTATGGCAACGAAAATATTATAAAAACTAAATACTACTGGGCTTAAATGTCAAAGTTGTTTGTGTGAGTTCTTTTGATTTCATCCCAATGTGCACAAAAACGGAATTAAAAAAGGAATCAGTGTAATCGCGAATTTACGGATCCGTTGCGGACCCGTTTCGGATCCGTAAAAAATTTATTTTCTTTGTAATCAAAATTGTATTTCAATTGATTTTATATTTTAGTTTTATATGCACTGAATTTTTTTTTTTGCTTTTCACTTTAATTTAATACGAAATGACTGAATTTATATAATAATGGTACAAAAATTAAAATTAAAAAAAAAATTTAAACTTCAAATTTATTACAATCCGTTTTATTAAAAAACACGGGTCCACAACGGAACCGAATATGAAGTCCGAAACGCATCCCAAAAACGGACAAAAAATGCGTTTTTGGATCGGGTATTTTGGGAGGAATTTCTCTCGCTTGCGGATCTGAAACTGATCCGTAACGGATTCCGCTACGGATACGTTTTGTTAAAATACACGAGTCCGCAAAGGATCCTAATATGATGTCCGTAACGGATCCGAAAACCGGACATAAAATCCGTTTTTGAATCGGTTTCTTTGAGAGGAATTTCTCCCGCTTGCGGATTCCGAAACTGATCCGTAACGGATTCCGCTACGGATAAGTTTTTATTAAAATACACGGGTCCGCAACGGATCCTAATATGATGTCTGTAACGGATCCGAAAAACGGACATAAAATCCGTTTTTGGGTCCGTTTTTTTGGAAGGAATTTCTCCCGCTTGCGGATCCGAAATGGATTCCGTTACGGATAGAAAGTACGAAGAAGTGGATCCGTTACGGATCCGAAACGGATCCGTTTGGCACACTGGGATCTATCTATGTTCACACTTGTATTTGTATATGTCACATTTTATCAGCTGATTTTGATAATAACTCGGTACGAGTTGTACAATTAGCATTAAGATTTAATGAATATAGTCTGTAAGAATTTAATTCTGTAGATGAAATGAAATAAATAAATTATGTACTAGTGAGTTCCAACACGCCTAAGGGGCCTTTGAAAAATACGATAATTTAAATGGATCTTTAAAAAAATATACTTTTTGTAAAATGATAAACTTTATTTAAGAATTTTTTTTTATAGAATGTATTTTTTTTTTTAAATTATATGTTTAAGTTCTTTTTGTACGAATATCGTATGTATTATATTTTCCCGAAAAGGTCCCTTTTTAAAGAGTGGTACTTCTTTTTATTAAAAGCTAATGCTTCTTTAAGAAAAGGTACTATTTTTAAGAAGAAGTACTTTCTGTAAGTAAAAGCCATAAGAGTATGATTTTTTTTGTACAAAGAAGTACTTTTTTAAGAACAGGTACTTTTGAAAGAAAGGTTATTTTATTAAAAAAGGTTATTTTATTAAAAAAAAATTACTTATATTTTTAGAAAGGCTACTTATCAAAAGAAAAGAAAAGGTATTATTTTATTTGTAAGAAAAGGTTCTTTTAAGAAACGGAATTTTGGTAGTTTGGTAGTTTCTTTAAGAAAAGATATTTTTTTGAAGACAAGTTTTTTTTAAGAAATGAGATTTTTTTTGAATTGGTCCTTTTTTCAAGAATAGGTACATTTTGAAGAGTAGATACTTATCTCAAGAAAAGTTTTTTTTGTTTCACAAAAAAAAAGGTTCTCTTTAAAGAAAAGATAGTTTTTTAAGAAATGGCAATTTGTTGTAAGAAAATTTACTTTTTTTTAAGCGAAGATACTTCTTTACGAAAAGGTATTTTTTTTAAGAAAATGTACTTTATTTAAGAATATGAATTGGTATTTTTTTGAGAAAATGTCCTTTTTTTGTATAAAAAGACACTTATTTAAAAAAATTTTCTTTTTTTAAACTTTTTTCACTTTGGTTATTCTAAATTTACTTTTTATTGGATTCAAAACTACAATATACAGGGTGATTCATGAAGTTCCGGACAAATTTCTCCATCGTATTCCTTGGCTCATTTCATGAAGAAAAGTCCGAAAGTCCCATTAAGCAAGAAATTTCCCAACATATGTTAGTCTAGACATAAACCAAAGCAAAACTACCCAATATAGTTGATAATACTGGGTGTTAAAAAAAATTGTTTAATTTTATTCAGTTAGCCCCTATGCCGCAACGTGCGATAAGGAAGTTCGTTCCAAAAGATAACAAAAAAAGTCAAAAATCTTTTCAATATTACGGTTCTTAACCAAAACGACATGTTAAATTTAAGTCAACAGTTCTTGTAACTCCACCTGGCTGGTCTAAGACGACTAGCTCCTATCACACCGACCGAACCACGAAGACTGTGAAAGGAAACGAAGATGAGAGGGATGCCAACTCTATATAAAGGGGTTTTCAATAAGAGCGCTACAAAAGTTTTTTTAAATAAAACAAAACCGGTTTTAGATACCAATGAAATTCTTTATTCCTGTGAAAGTACTTTCGATGCCATTATGTATGGAACTCGATTTCTTTTGCATGGCCACCACGGGCACGCTTGCAAAAGTCCAGACGCTGAACCCAATTTCCGACGGTTTTCAAGCATAAATCGGCCGATACTGTTGCAATTTCACGTTCGATATTCGTACGAAGTTCATCAATCGTCGCTGGCTTGTTGGCATAGACCATAGACTTGACGTAGCCCCACAGGAAATAATCTAACGCCGTCAAATCGCACGACCGAGGCGGCCAATCGACTGCGCCATTTCGACATTTTCGTTCCCCAAACTTGGTTTCCAATAAATTGATTGTGGCATTCGCTGTGTGGCTTGTGGCGCCGTCCTGTTGGAACAACATGTCCTCCAAGTCCGTATTATCGAATTGGGGCCAAAAATATTCGGTTATCATTGAACGGTAGCGATTCGCATTCACAGTAATGTGCCGGTCTTGATCATCACGGAAGAAGTACGGCCCAATGACGCCGCCGGCCCATAAACCGCACCAAACCGTAATTTTTTCGGGATGCAATGATGACTCATGGATTACGTGTGGATTGCTGTCTGACCAATAACGCATATTTTGCTTATTGACGAAAGCCATTCAGCCAGAAATGAGCCTCATCGCTGAAGATGATTTTACGATGAAAATCCGAATCATTTTCAAGTTGTTGCTCAGCGCAATTCACGAACATACGACGCTTATGGTGGTCAAGCGGCTTCAGTTCTTGCGTCAAATTGATCTTGTAAGGATGTAGGCCAAGATATTTTCGCAAAATTCGCCACAACGACGTCACAGAGATGCCCAACGCTTGAGAACGACGTGTGAGAGACACATTTGGGCTCACTTGAACTGAAGCCTCAGCGGCAGCAATATTCTCGACACTACGGGCACTTCTTTGTCTCACTGGCACGGGAACATTTTGTACTGTGCCTGTGGATTCAAATTTTTCCACTAGACGCTCAATTGTTGATCTGGTAGGACGATTATGACGACCATAAATTGGACGTAGCGCTCTTAAAGTTGAGGCCACTGACTCCAAAATTTCGGTAGTAAATTTTAATAATTTCGACTCGTTGTAGGCTCGTATATCTTTCTATGATGAACTGGCAAACCGTCAAAAGAGCGGGAAAAAATATGGCGTCGTTTGCTGTCCCTATCGATTTACTTTTGTAGCGTCTCTGTTGAAAAACCCGTTATATATATATACTCTATGGGTCGGACATACAAAAATCATGTGCATAATTTGTTTTTGGTATTGAAATTGTTTAATAAGCATTTTTGATATTTTCCGCTAAACTAATTTTTCGATTATTTTATATGAGCAGCCGCTTAATATCGCTTAGCTCCCCATACGAAGTGGTCGACAATTTAGTTTATCAGGAAATAAAAACAGGCCTAGTGTTGTAACTTATAAAAATAGTCTTGTTTTGGTTACAAACAAGAAATTATCGCTTGCTAAATTGCAGCTCGAAAAGTTTTCGATAACGTACCCGATGGGAGCGGGAAAAGAGGACGACCAAGACTCCGCTGTAAAGACCAGGCAGAAGAATCCCTCCGTATCCTTGGTGTTACCAACTGGCGAGAAAAGGCGAAGGATAGAGCCAGTTGGAAGAATAGCTTGATATTTGTTTACATTTTTTTGTTTAATTAATATGTGTAAGACGTCTGGCCTCATGAGGTTTGAAAATAGTCAGTTAAAGTAAAAGTGCAAACAAAACGGTTATTTAGCTATTTATTCAAAAATATAGAAAACGGTTGAAATGATAAAAGATGTCAAAAAAAAAATAAACTTAGCGAAAATGATTGTGTCGCTTAGTCCTCACCAAGTAAAAAAAAAAAACCGTTTCCCATTACATCCCATGAAGGGATTGGGGAGAGCTTCTCACAACCAGTGAGCTGTGCGCTTTCTAATTTTTCACTCAATGATTGGGACCTACAGTTTTTACACCGATTCCGAACGGTATTTTGAGAAGCTTTTTCATGGCTAAATACTTGATAGTGTCGCCGTCACTATGCGAGGTGACCGCCGCCGAAAGATTTTTTTTTTAAGGTGGTCAGAGCGGGGTTCGAACCCGGGATCTCATGTACAAGAGGCGCGCACACTACCCATTGCACCACCGACGGCCACCAAGTGCTTCATACAAAACAATCGTTTATATCGCTCATTAGCGACAAGACCGTCATAACTCAATAAGCATAGTTTGGAGTACAACGACTTTGAAAGTTTCAAGTTGCATAGGATTGTATGCAAAATGCTAATTAGAAAATACTCTCAGGCCGGACTTAAACAATTTGGATATTCCAATCAACTTATCTGCTAGAACTAGACAAGGAAAATATTTTGTATTACTCGTATTCATTTCAAAAACGAAAATTTTGGGTTATGACGGTATTGTCACAAATGATCGACATAAACAAGCGGTGTTACCGAAACACAATTAATGTTATTGTTGTTTAATGTTAACTGTTTAGTTTTTTTTTAGTAATGCAACATATTTGAATATGACAAACGTTTCAAGGGAAATTTTATTTAATTGCATGCATTTGAATTTCATTTAAAACCGAAATCGTGAGTTAAACTTCACTGTCATCGCTGGTTGGTATTCACTTTACTATTTCTTATTTCTTCTAAATGATTATTCATTCATTCATTCATTAACTTATTATCTGTGAAATAAATGCATTCTACCTAATGACTGTCATCGTATTTTATTTTCGTGTAACTGACTCATCCCATTTATATGATTTTCTGTTAAAGCCTAAAAGTAGACTTTACTTTTAACTGAGTTTAAGCTAAACAATTGGGAATTTGTCATGCTATGCTTTTTTAGATATGACAAATGTGTAGAAATGTGAGCTCAAAGATCAGTTCGTTATATGAAATCCAAAAGGTGTCATATTTTGGTAGGGTTGCCAATATTCACATTTAAAATTACACACGAGGAACAAAACCTACTATTGCAGTTCATAGTTTATAGCTATAAGTTGAAATAATAATATTGAAAAATACAATAATGTTGAAAAAATAATAATAAATGGCGAAATAATATTTTTTATTAGACTTAATTTTTCGGGTTTCAATCACAATCCGGAATGAGACCATATTTTCTCTTAAAAAGTAATTTTAATAGAAAATTAATTTGCAATATTACGTAAAATAGATTATTTCGATGGAGGTTGGGAATATACATTTTTCGATTCTCACCAAAGCATCTCATGAGCTTCTTACGCTACAAGTTATTTTGGAACGAAGTACCTTATCGCACGTTGCGGGAGGGGGCTAAATGAAAAAAAATTAAACAACTTTTTTTCTATCAGTATTATGCTACAACTCAGTATTATTAACTGTATTGGGCATAGACAAAGGAAATAATAGTTATAGCGCGACCATTGTCAACTTTGTTCACTAGGTGCTGTCCGGTACTAGTGTCACTTTCACTGAAGTTTCCCATAATACTCATTGACGTTTATTCAAAATTGTGGGAAATTTTTATTAAAGTAATTTATACAAGTTATCTATAAGGAAAAACCCGTAACAACGCCCAAAGATGAACATGCCGGAACGCCTTTTTAATCTTAAAACTTCCCCGCGCAAAAACTGTATCAACTTCTGTGGCCAAACCGTTAGAGTGTCTGAGGACTCTCAGCAAGGAATGGTAGCTGAACCGGAGGAAGAACCAATTTATTAGGACTTAGTCGGTGGTGCCATGGCTTTGAAATTCGATTGCTATGAGATATTCTACTTTAAGTAACGTGTTACGTTTGTGTTTCGAAGCGGTTCTTTTGATATGAAATTTTAGAATTTTTCAAGTTTTTTTTGGGAACAAACAATATCCCATTTATTGCTTTCAACGACATCTAGAAAATTACCCATTGCACTAAAATTTTCCCAACACTTGTGCTTCATCTATTAGTTTACTTTATCTATGGTATTGGGTGCTTTTCCTTTGGTTTGTGTCTAGACTAACGTATGTTGGAAAATTTCTTTTTTAATTGAATGTTTTCTAGGTGGAGCCCGTAACCAATATTTATTATATATTGTAGTTTTGAACCCAATAAAAAGTAAATCTAGAAAAGCCAAAGTGAAAGAAGTTTAAAAATTAGCATTTTCTTAACTAAGTACCCTTTCTTAAAAAAGTAAATTTTCTCAAAAAAAAAATACCTATTCATATTCTTAAACAAAGTACCTCAGTACATTTGCTTAAAAAAATGAAATTTTCTTACAAAAAGTATCTTTTATTAAAAAAAGTGTTTTTTTTTTTAAATAAAGTAAATACCTTTTCTTAAAAAAGTAACTACCTTTTCGTTAAAGAGTACATTTTTTGTGAAACAAAAAAACTTTCCTTAAGATCAGTACCTACTCTTAAAAATGTACCTATTCTTGAAAAAATTACCAATTCTAAAAAAATTCTCATTTCTTAAAAAAACCTTTTCTTCAAAAAATACCATCTCTTACAAAAATACATTTTCTTAAAAAAATTAATTTTCTTAGAAATATAATATTACCTTTTCTTTTCTTCAGACAAGTAGCCTTTCAGAAAATAAGTAAATTTTCTTAAAAAAAATAACCATTTCCTAAAAAGAAAAGAGTACATCTTCTTTAAAAAGTACCTGTTTTTAAAAAAAGTAAATTTTTGTAAAAAAAAAATCATACTCTTATGGCTTTTTTTTTATAGAACCTACTTCTTCTTAAAAGTAGTAAATTTTCTAATAAAAGAAGTATTTCTCTTTAAAAAAGAAACATTTCGGGAAAATATAATACATATTCTTAAAAAAAGGACCTAAAAAAATACTTTTTTTTAAAAAAATAGATTCTATATAAAAAAAAAATCTTAACAATAGTTTATCATTTTACAAAAAGTATCTTTTCTTAAAGATCAATTTAAATTATCGTATTTTTCTTACGATAAGACGCCTTAGGCGTCTTGGAACTAATTAGTACATAATATATAGCGAATGGAACTTCGTTCCAACCGGGTATCCTCTGACACCTCATGTGATTTTTAGTTATATTTGGTCTGGCTGCGTACTGATCATGGTACAAAGAAATGGTAGAAGCACTAGCCCAGCTGATTTTAACTTTTTTTCTGGACTGAGTGTGAGTAAGTTTTTCTCTTATGTCAAAATTTGTTTACATTTGTTTGTGTGTAACCCCCGTTCACGAGCAACTGCTGTTTTTGTAATATTTCTCTGCAAAAATTACATAGAAACGTTTTAATTTTCACACTTAAACACTTTCAATATATCAAATAACACTCAATCATATGACACTATATGACACTTTTTGCAAATTTGTTTACATTTTCATCATTTTTCTATCAGCTGACTTGACACAACACAGACACTGAGCAAAAACAAAATGCCTGTTGTTTTTGGCTTGTTGTATTTGTTGTCGTACTGCATCTACCATTATATTTCTACCATGGTACTGATAATTTGTAACAATTTGTTCAAATGTTGTAAACAAACAACATCCGGTAACGAGAGAGCAATAGAGAGATTATTTTGACAGTTTGATGATAGAGAACTGGTAAGTTTTTACTGGAGAAATTTTTGCCAGTAAAAATTTGCCAGAAATAAAATTTTTTGAAACAAGTGTTTTATGTAAACAAACCAAATTTGGAAACATGAAGAACATAAAAAACCAAAACATCTTTGGAATTTTATTTTTTAAGAAAACAAATTATTTCTTCATCAGGGTTTTTAATGTCGTTTTCCCAGGAAAATTAAAAAATAAGGTACTTAAGAAAAAATATGTAATGAAATAAATGGGCTGGCCTGGCCGTCTATATTTAAATTAACCAAAAGAATTATAACTCTAGAATTGTCACTGGACGCGAGAGAAAAGATGAATCTGTACAAGAACTGATATTTGCATAACTGAATATGAATTTAAAGCTAAAAAAAAGCTCAATTTTTTAATTTTTTTTTTAAAATTAACCTTTAACCATTTTTGTTTTAAAAAATAAGTCAGTTTTTGGTGAGTTATAATGTTTTATTCGATCTGCGGTTTATGGTTTTTGCAATGTTTACTTACAAATCAGCTGTTAACATAAAAAATTCCTATATTTTGCAAGTTTTTACTGGATGTCGCCTGTGTACTTTTTGTGATATTTCTACTGGGAGAGTAAAAAAAAACAATCAAAAAGAAACGGTGGGAAAAACTTATCAGTAGCTGAGGAACATTTACTTGTTGACCTGGTGGAAGAACGCAAGTTAATTTAAAAAAATAAATGAGGAAAAATGAAAAATACGCTTGCAAGTCAATTCGGTATACTCTCGTAGTATTTACTTGAGGCTGAGTTCGTTTACTTTTAATTGAATGTTTATTTATTTTTTAGTTTCAAAAACCAAATATTTAAATCATAATATCATGCAAACAGATCAGCTGTTCTCAACAGTTGTCAGCTGTTTGAATTTTTCGTTCCGGAAAACAACTAACCGGTGTTCGACCTCCTGTTAACGCAGCGGCTGGATAAATTTTAAGTATACATGGAGAAAATGAAATTCTGCTAACCGGCACTTTACCGTTACGAGATAAAATATAACCGGGGGTTGAGAAAGTGGCTTGTAGAGTAAAATACCAAGAGTGTGCTGTTTTTCTGGAACAGGAAATAGTGTTTAAAAAAATCGATATTCTTGAATAATCGGTTTTGGTTAATTCGAAACTAACTTTTATGGAAATCCGGTTTTGGTTTCATAGAAAGGGAAAAACTGGTGGAACCTGTTAATTTTCGGTTTTATTTACGGTTATTTTTAGATTTTTTTCTTTTTGCCTGGAAAACGATATGCACATTTTTGCAGAAAAATTAATACAAAATCAGCACACGCTAAAATTTTCTTGTGTTGTTTCCCTTGTCCGTAAAAAGAGTCAATATTATTCAGAATATATAACAGCATTATTCAGATTTTAATAGAGTTCTATTTAAAAAACACCAGTTACATTTTTTTTATTATTATAAAAATAATTGAAGTAAATTACACTAGATGGGACTCTATTAGATTAGGTTGGATTAAATTGATTGGATTGTATTATATTGATTTAATCGAATTGTCTTCAATTGAACTGAATTGAATTAAATTGAATTGTATTTAAGTGAATTGAATTGAATTGCATTAAATTAAATGGAATTGAAGTGAATTGAATTGAATTGAACTGAACTGAATTGAATTGAACTGAATTGAACTGAATTGAACTGAATTTAACTGAATTGAATCGAATTGAATCCAATGCAATTGAATTGAGATGTATTAAATGGATTTGAATTGAATTGCATTGAATTGAACTGAACTGAATTAAATGGAATTCAATTGAAATTAATTGAATTGAAATGAAATGAATTGAATTAAAGTGAATTGAATTGAATTAAATGGAATTGAATTGAATTAAATTGAAATGAAACGAATTGAATTGAACTGAATGTAATTGAATTGAATTGCATTGAATTGAATTGAATTGAAATGAATTGAATTGCTTTGAACTGAACTGATTTGAAATGAATTGAATTGAATTTAACTGAATTGAATCGAATCGCATTGAATCCTATGGAATTGAGTTGAATTACATTAAGTGGATTTGAATTTAATTGCATTGAATTGAACTGAACTGAATTAAATGGAATCGAATTGAAATTAATTGAATTCCATTGAATTGATTTGACCTGAATTGAATTGAACTGAATTAATTTGAATTAAATTGCATTGAATTGAATTGAACGGAATTGAATTAAATTGCACTGAATTGAATTAATTGAGTTGAATTGAATTGAATTGAATTGAATTGAAATGAATTGAATTGAATTGAATTGAATTGAATAGAACTGAATTGAATCGAATCGAATTGAATTGAATTGCATTAAATGGAGTTGAATTGAATTGAAGTGCATTGAATTGAGCTGAACTGAATTAAATGGAATTGAAGTGAAATTAAATGAATTGAATTATATTGAATTGAATTAACTTGAATTGAACTGAATTATTATAATTGACTTGACTTCAATTGAACTGAATTAAATTTAATTGAATTGAAATTATTTGTACTTAATTGAATTGAACTGAATTCAATTAAATTGAATTAAATTGCATTGAATTGAATTGAATTGAATAGAACTGAAGTGAATCGAATCGAATTGAATTGCATTAAATGGAGTTGAATTGAATTGAAGTGCATTGAATTGAGCTGAACTGAATTAAATGGAATTGAATTGAAATTAATTGAATTGAATTATATTGAATTGAATTGAATTAAATAAAATTGCATTGAATTGAATTGAATTGAACTGAATTGAATTAAATTAAATTGCACTGAATTGAATGGAATTGAATTGAAATTAATTGAATTGAAATGAAATGAAATGAATTGAAATGAATTGAAATGAATTGAAATGAATTGAAATGAATTGAAATGAATTGAAATGAATTGAAATGAATTGAAATGAATTGCAATGAATTGAATTGAATTAAATGGAATTGAATTGAATTGAAGTGAATTAAATGGGATTTAAATTAATTTAATTGAATTATATTGAATTGAATTGAACTCAATTGAATTGAAGTAAATTGAATGAAATTCCATTCAATTGAATTGAGTTGAATTGAATTAAATTGCACTGAATTAAGTTTAATTGAATTGAATCACATTGAATTGAATTGAGTTGAATTGAACTGAATTGATTTAAATTGAATTAAATTGCATTGTGTTGAATTGAATTGAATTATTATATATTAAATACCATTGAATTGAATTGAATTAAGTTGAATGTGGCCGTCGGTGGTGCAGACCACCTTACATTTATTTCGACGACGGTCACCTCGCTTAGTGATGGCGACACTGTCGAGTACTTAACCATGAAAAAGCCTCTCAAAATTCCGTTCGGAACCGATGTAAAACTGTAGGTTTCAATCAGCGAGTGTAAAGTGAGAAGTTCTTCCCCAATCCCTGCATGGGATGTTATGGGACAACACTTTTTTTAAATTAAATTGCACTGAATTGAATTGAATTGCATTGAATTTAATTTAATTGAATTGAATCGAATTGAAATGAATTGAATTAAATGGAATTGAATTTATTTGAATTGAATTATATTGAAGTAAATTGAATTGAACTGAACTGAACTGAATCGAGTTGAATTGCATTGAATTGTATTGAATTGAATTGGATGGGATCGAACTGAATTGAATTGGATTGAATGGAATGGAATAGTCTTATTGGTGTTTCAGTCTCAAAATTCCACAGTTGTATTTAAATTTGACAAATTTTTCAGCGTGTGGTAAAACAGGCATCAAACATAATTTAGAATACATGATGATTAATCAAGAGTAATTTAAAATCAATCAATCAAACGTCCATAAATATTATTTAAATCTTGGTTTACTTCCAGTCAGGTTTCGCTTATTCTTTCTTTACACTCTACTTTCTTCCAGTACTCTAACTATCAAGTCGAACAGCTTTTTCGGCGAAACCCCCGACGTATGTATGTATATCCTCAAGGAAGCAGAAAATTCGCTTGTGCAAATTTGATTTTAAATTTTGAAAAATTTTCCCAAAAATTTGTGCATTTAAGGAATCATAATCAGAATTTTGAGAGGTACATACATTTGTCAAACTTCCCGCCTTTCCGCTTGATTTATGCAAATTTTTTTGAAAACTATTTGCAACAATTGTTGGCAATTGCTGTGGTTCTCATCAAATCCTATTGATATATATATTTTATTTATTTTTCCTTTAGTTTTTTTTTTTTTTAAATTTATAATAAATTGGATTTGTGCCTATTGCCATAATGAGTGATGAAAGCCTTTGTTGCTCATTTTAGGTGAATTCCCAAAAATGGATATTAATGTCATCGACACACTATACAAATTTATGTTTGTTGGAATTTAAACTCAACACTTTAGAAACTTCCATAAATTCTGTTCCATTTCAGAATCAACGAATGTGTGTAGCATCTAAATAACATAAACAATTCTCAATATTGTAGTTATGGAATAAATCACATTGGCTACAAAATGGTTTCATGCTGTGCAACACAATTCATTCATTCAATTATTTGTTTCACTATTCAGTTAGACTGTCGGTAAGTTGGGGGTATAGACTCAGAGTCAGAGTCATTCAATTGTTGCTCGTGCCATTTAAGTCGGTTGCACGGTCGCACGGTCGCACGGTCCGTCTAACTATCGGTCAATCTTTGTGGAGTTTCCAGCTAAATTAGACCAGACGCCGTCCGTCATACGATCGATTGCCGTTTGGCTGCACTTAAACCTGGCCAACCTTACATGTCATTTGGTTAACTGATTCTGGCGTAGTTGTTGTCGCGCTCGTATTGCTGTTTTCTTTTTGACCTAATATGGTAAACTATCAGTGAAATATCTGGCTTGTTGTCTGTGTAATTCTATTTTAGTTTTTATCTTAATTTTATTGGATTTTTGGTTGGGCTTTTGGCCGTTGTTGGCTGTTTTTTTATTTTCCAATTCCAATTAATTGATTATTAATGTTATGATTTCATTTGTAGGCTGTAACTTATCAGATTTATGTAGACGAATAACTAACTATCCGTCAAATGTCTGGTCAATGTGGGATGCAGAATTTATTACATGTAAACTAATTTGTAAAGTAAAGCGCTTAGAGAATGGTTCTGTTGTTAATCACGTTATTCTAATGATAAAAAATTTATAAATATTTTTTCTCATTTGGTTTCTATTTTGCAGATATCATTTGATAAATTAACAAAAATAGTATACATTTTCCCTCCCTTTGATAGCTATATTTTTGATACATGGGTTTTTTTTTAATTTGCATTGAATTTTAATTTGCATTACTTTATCTAATGCAAATGCAAAAGAATTGTTCGCAATGGCCATTAAAAACTTTTGAATTTGCATTTGCTCAGGCAATGCAAATGCAGGTTGTGGAATCGGATGCCAATTGTAACGAAATATGAGAATGTTTTTAATCGTTTTGAATTTGTTTGACTGCTGGCAATTCTGTTTATGAAGTTATATGTAGAGGTTTGTGGCTTTGATAGGTTTTGCCTCATAGTACTTTCAAATTCATAAACCTGTACTGTTTAAAATATTTATAAACCAAACGTGCCAAATATGAAGAAATCCTTTGAAAATAATTGCAATTGCCAATGGTATTGATATTTTTTTGAATTTGCATTTCGAAAGGTAATTCAAATTAAACTAGAAATTATAATTGTGACATAATTAATTTGGCTCATATATGATATTTTCCATAATGCTCCTAATTCTCCACTCTATTAATCGTAATTCAATCAAAAGTAATAATTTATACAAAATATCAGTTAGTTTCGTTGTATCATTTATTGTTTTCGAGATATCGGGCAGCAATATATCTATATTTCGAATAAATTAATAATTGTACTAAGCAAAGACACAAACCGCATTCATTTTCAGAGTTCTGTTAACGAGTTAACAGGAGCCTGTTATTTCCAGTTTTTAAGTGGGTAGTTAACTATCGGATTACTTAATCTTAATTCTAAGTTAATTAGAGGTTAACTTTGCATTTTGTTTTTCAGTGGTGAGTTAATGTAAGTCGCCATATTGTCAACTAATATGGCAACCCTTGTATTCTTATAGGAAAAAACGTGTGTTTTGGCACAAATACCAAAACAACAAAGGGGAATAAACAAAATGGAATTATGTAAAATAAGAAATAAAAAAAAATAAGAAATAGATGCATAAAATCGAAGTCATTTTAACAAAAATGTTTAAAAAAAACTATATAGGCGCAACAATTTAACGATCTAAACTCAAGGTATGTGCACAAATACGCAAATCTGGAACATGTTTTTTATACAATCTTCATTTCTCCCTTTGACACTCAGTAATTTGTTTGTCAAAATAATATGGTTCTCACTATAAGTTAACCAACCAACATTGGGTGGTTAAATCATAGTTAAACAATGACTAAAAAACACAATTCGATGTTTAACCACAATTTAACACAGAAACGAAGATCACCACTGACTGAAAAACTGGCCATTATTGATATTAAAAACAGGTACATATATTTATATCAATAAAAATCCATTTGTGACCGATCGAAGCTTTATATACATATTTTATTGTTAGTATATATTTGTGGTGTATTTACACAACAATTTTAACGCATAAATCGAAATGTCGTTGATGTTTTGTTGCTGGTTGGTTTGAAACATTGCCTCTATCTGGTATTATTAAAGCAACACTTTCCAACATCAAACGTCCATATGCAACCACACTAAACTTCGAAAATTTACTGAGACAAATCGCTACTGTATACGTCATCACTCTATGATTTAAGAACACAAACTGAAAACACGAGAAAACATGAAACACGAAAAAATAGTGATTAATCAAATTTTAGATCAATAAATTAAACATGAATATAGATTAAAGAAAATGAAAATTAATCGATTAATCGTAAATATGATTAATCAAACTGTATGATTAATCAATTACTCGATTAATCAGGAAGTCAATGAATCTGGTTGCTTGACTAACCAATTAATCGCACATCCCTAATATTTGCTGATTTTCAAATGGAAATTCGGAATTTTAATTGATATTTTCTGAATTCGAATTAGAAATTCTAAAATTAAATTGATATTTTCACAATTTCAATTGATATTTTCCGAATTATTTGGAAATTTAAGAGGTATGACTATCTTTCAACAGAAAAAAAAACATAAGTTACCTGCCATCTGGCTGAGCAAATTGAGGTTATGTGAATTTTTTTTCCATTTTCCGAAAGCTCTGTATCTCGGCGATTTGACTTTTTTCTACTTCTTTTTTATTGATTCTGAAAGGCCTCTTAAAGACCTTTCCAACAAGCCAATCCGAAAACTGGCCCAGAAGTTAGCAACTTTACCCTACTACCCTCCGACCACCAATCCGAAAATTTTGAACCCGCTGCCATTTCGCAACCTTGCATTTTCGGACATGGTCCTAGTGGACTTTTCTTCATGAAATGAGCCAAGGAACACGCTGGAGAAATCTGCCCGGAACTTCCTGAATCACCCTGTATATAAATATATATCTTCTCATTACTTTCCATGAAGATATAGAGGAAGCTTCTCAATATCAGTGAGCTGCGTGCTTTATAGTTTTGCACCCATTGATTGGCACCTAGAGTATTATACCGGTTTCAGTCGGATTTTTTGAGAAGGTTAATTATACGATAGTTCCGACGTCTCTAAGCTAGGCGGCCGTTGTGGACAGCAATGTAAGGTGGTACACAATTCTCGCTATCCGGCTCGAAGGACCAAATGTTAAGTTATGAATCTAGATATATACAAAAATCAACCAGGCAAATTGTAATATTACAATGGGGGCTATAACTAAATATGGACGGTTTTTGAAAGGATGCGTTAATTGTCCTTACAAAGGTTGTATTGCAAGGTTGCTCACTTTGTTAAATAATGCAATATTTGTTGTATGAATTCGAACCATTCGAATCACATTTTCCTCAAAACAATTAATCTCTTATCTGAGTTTAAAAATAACTCAGAACAAACTTTTAAATTTGTTAATTCTATTGACAAGTTGCCAGTCATTGATAACATTGTATAAATTTCTGTCGGTTTATATTTAAATAAAAATCATTTATCAAATAATTGCTGATATTTTTGTTGGGATCGGATGAGTGACTCATTTGCATATGAAAATATTCGGAATTCGCTTTTTATTTGTTTTATGATATTTCAGCGTATATGGGGTTTTAATTTAAAACAAACAATTTGCGATTGATGTCAAATATTGAAAATATTTCTTGGCCGCGGTGGAAAAGCATGACTCAGAGAATTTTGTAAGTACGGAGGAATTCAAACACGATATAGTGAAATGATGCGAGTATTGAAAAAAACCCCTATGAAAGGAATGTTACCAAAATTCGACACAAAATGAATGTTGCCCTTTTCTAATTAAGAAAATTCCAAATGAAGCAGAAAACTTATTTCTATTTATGTATATACTTATAAAAGAAAAGGAAATGGCTTCCTATTACATCCCATGAAAGGATTGGGAAGAGCTTCTATCAACCAGTGAGCTGTGCGCTTTCTGGTTTACACTCACTGTTTGGGACCTACAGTTTTAAACCGATTTCGAACGGTATTTTGAGATGCATTTTCATGGCTAAGTACTCGATAGTGTTGCCATCAGTAAGCGAGGCGATTACTGTCGAAAGAAATGTAAGGTGGTCAGAACAGGGATCGAACCTACATTTTCATGTACAAGAGCCGCGCCACTACCATTGCCACATTAATATTTATAAAAAATGGGAAATTCCATATGAAATTGAGAGATTGCATTTTAAACTGATCAAATTTAACTTCTTTTTTTTGTTCTTTTGATAAATTTTACTTTTTAATTTAAATTTTAAAATATTAATCTGAAGATGTTGGTTAAAATACGAGCATTTGATTTTAAATTGAGACAGTATTTTGAAAAATGCACATTTTCAAATTTCTTTCAAAGCGAAAAAATTATCATTAATTGAATGAAAAATTTGAATTTTCAACATCTTGTGTTTGGGTGTCAGTCAGTAATATATTTCAAGCAATTGCTTTCCAAAGAATTCTCATTGAATTTGTACATTTCGTTAGATATAGAACGGTGAATGGATATATTTTTTGTTATTTGAATGCAAATAAAGGTTGCACTCAGTTAGGTTGCACTTTCTAAATTTAGTGGAATTTTTGGAACGAAGTTCTTTATCGTACGTTGCGGGATGGGGGCTAAATGAAAAAAATAAAACAACTTTTGTTTTAAAACTATTATGCAACAACCCAGTATTATCAACAATATTGGGTACTTTTGCTTTGGTTTGTGTCTAGACTAACTAGATGTCTGACATATGTTGGGAAATTTCTTGTTTAATGACAAGTTTTCTAGGTGGAGCCTGTAACCAATATTTAGTATATACTGTAGGTTTGAACCAAATAAAAAGTAAATATAGAAAAGCCAAAGTGAAAGAAATTTGAAAAGGAATATTTTTGTAAATAAGCAGCGATGCCAACTTGGTGCTTTTCGCACTATTTATGGTGCTTTTTAGACCCTCCAAAACGCGAAAATAGGGTCCATAGTGCCAAAAGGAAAAAAAGCGCTATGCGTACGCTTTTCATGTTTTCCGTTGGTGCTTTTAGCGCTTTTTGGCTTTTCAAATGTGGCAACGTGTATACATTCGAATATTTATTGCTATTGCAAGTTTTTACATACATACATATGTATGTAAGTCTCTTTCATTCCTTCAGTCTGTCTCATGGTAAAATAAGTAAGGTAAACGCACTAGGAATTGCTACAACCAACACAGGCATTTTGTTTTTGTTTGGTGTCCATAATCTGACAAATTTTCTTTATGTGTGTCTACTGTGAAAGTAAACAAAAAAGTACACAAACAAAATGCATGTGAATTTGACATAAGAGTAACACCTAAGCAAGAATATGTTGAAATCAGCTGTTCTAACGAGTTTACCTTACTCATTTTACCATGGTCTGTCTTAAGCACCCCATATACTCGTACTGCTACTGCTATGGTATAATATTTATATGGTATAAGACGAGTTGTTGTAATTTGTATACATGTTTGTTGTTTTAACAGCACTGACGAAATGTCATTCTCTTGTGCTTTTATGAATGCTCTTTGCACCGAAAGAACAAATGAAAAAAAGTTTTAATTATTTAAAAGATCCTATTGAAAATTGTTTAGACGAATTTTGCTATCTTGGGCATAGTTTTGAAAAAGCGTGCAAGGATTCACTGATTTCAGAACACGAAAAGAAAGGAATTGAAGAAAAATGTATTATATTCACTAAACATCTTATATACGAAATCCGATGTAAACTTCCAACCAACTTTGGAACACTACAAAAAATATCATTGTTTAGTGTAAATACCATTCTCTATAACAGCAATAGAGACGAAATACTGGCATTTATTAAATCATATATTAGAGAAGCGGATGTCATTTCTAATATGGAACTAAGTATTGATAATATTAGAAACTGTGTATGGAAGAACAAATATCGAACAGATCTTTTTTGGATAAAAGTAATATAAAAGTAAATGAGTTCAAAGATTCCGTAGGCCAAAATCCATTTCGAGATTTATCAGAATTCGTTATAAGACTATTAAGCTTCCCATACTCAAATGCAGAAGTAGAAAGAGCTTTCAGTGCTATGAATTTATGTATGTAAATCGAAAATAAGAAACAGGTTGTCCTTAAATTCCGTTAATTCTATTTTACACATTAAATATGGACTTCGTCGAGAGAATATGTGCTGTGACAAATATGACCTGCCGTCAAATGTCTGCAATAAAATTTCTACGCAAGAAGTTTACAAAAAGTCAAACTATTTTTTAAAACCCGTTTTATGGCAAGATGAAGAAAATGATGCAGATATTTCATCTGCATTTGAAGCTATGGGTTTTATAGATGAACACAATTGTTTATAAAAATCTTATTGTATGTTAGTTTTAACCTCATTTAAAATGGTCCTAATATACCACATTTCTCAAAAATATGTATGCACTTGAAAACTTGTTTATAAAAGATACGATCTCAATTGTTTAATAAAACAGTATTTAGTTTTAAAAAATGTGTTCTATTGAAAATTTAGTCATTTTGAGTAGAAATAAAGCCAAACGCTTTTTACGCTTTTTTAAGGAAATTTTTACCCTTTTTTACGCTTTTCTGGTTTTTAATTACGCCTTTAGCTCACAAAATGTTGGCAACACTGTAAATAAGTGCCTTTTCTTAAAAAAAAAGTAAATTTTCTCAAAAAAAAATACCTATTCATATTCTTAAACAAAGTACATTTTCTTACAAAAAATACCTTATCTTAAAGAAGTACCTTTGCTTAAAAAAAGTAAATTTTCTTACAAAAAGTACATGTTCCTACAAAAAGTACTCTTACAAAAAGTACCTTTTCTTAAAAACAGTATTTTTTTAAATAAGTACCTTTTCTTAAAAAAGTACATTTTCTGAAAACAAATTGCCTTTTCTTAAAAACTAAATTTTCATTAAATAGTACCTTTTTTGTGAAACAAAATAACTTTTCTTTAGATAAGACCTACTCTTAAAAATGTACCTATCCTTGAAAAAGGGACCAATTCTAAAAATATTCCCATTTCTTAAAAAAAACTTTTTTGTATTCTTTTGTTCGATAAATAATAAATATTCAATAAATAATATCAATAAATATCAATAAATAATCTATATTCTCCGAGCATGAGGTCAGATTTTCTTTTCTTGTATTTATATTCCTCGATATTTCGCTACTCCATTGTGTAATATCATCAGGCGATATAAAAAATTAAACTCCTGATAAGGCTACACAATGGAGTAGCGAAATATCGAGGAAAATAAGCACAAGAAAAGAAAATCTGACCTTAAGCTCGGAGAATATAGAATACACAGTGCAACATGAAAAAATATAACTATAGACGGACACATCTACGTGATAAAAGACCTGAAAAATAGACCCGTGTCTACCACGTTTGCCCAAAGTCAAGCACTTTTGTTTATGGGCCCCCAAAGATTTGGGGACTCGGTGTCATTTTTGCAAAAAAGTGATCATTTTGTCAGGCTCTTATCTTGCAAATCTCAAAAAACTTTAAAAAATTCGATTTTTTACTTTTGTTCCACTGTTCAGGTCCATAGGTAGCAAACCGTTCAAAATTCAAGGAAACAATCAACTACAAAAATGTACCTAAGATCTCAATAAACAACTTTCATTGTGTCTCAAACATGTTATATTGAATAGTAAACACAATGTGTTTGGACACAAGTATATTATATTTGCGACAAGCTGCAAATACGTTATATTTGTAACCAAACAACAACAAAAAAAGAAAAAATTTTTAGCGTGTGTCACATATGTGTATTCCGAATATTAAAATTGAAGCGCTTTACGAAAGAACAACGCGTAATAATTGTGAAAACTTATTACAAAAATTTGGAAAGTTATGCTGAGACCGCTCGACAACTTCGGAGAATTTTCAGGCGGGAGAAGAATTTTCAGTTTCCATCTGAATGGTTTCGGGAATACACAAGATTTTCGAATTTGGGGCTCAGAAAATCCTCATGTAATCCGTGGGAAACAAATTCACCCACAACGAGCAACTACTATCTGGTGCGAATTTTAGTCAGGCGTCGTGATTGGGCCTTACTTTTTTGAAGATCAGGCCGAAATTGCAGTGACTGTGAACGCCATTCGTTACAGCAACATGATATCGGAGTTCTTGTGGCCTCAACTGGACGGCATGGATCTGAACGACATGTGGTTTCAGAAAGACGGCGCCACCTGCCACACCGCCCATAAAACAATCGATTTATTGCAACAATGATTTTCTGAACAAATTATCTCAAGAAATTCTGATGTCAACTGGCCGCCAAGATCATGCGATTTAACGCCGTGCGATTTTTTTCTTTAGGGTTTTGTGAAATCTCCGGTTGCGAATAAACCAGTAACAATTCCTGAGCTCAAATCCGAGATCTAATGTGTCATAGGTTAGATACAGCTACATTTCTGTGCAAAAGTCATGGAAAATTTCATGAAAAAAGTAATGGCCTGTCATCAGAGCCGTGGTGGCTATTTGACAGATATTTTATCCAATAAAAAAAATCACAACTACGTGTGTTGTTTTAAAATGAAAAAGTGCATTCTTTCTGAGGCATCCTTTAAAACGTGTTTGTAGCCTGTCACAAATATACTATACCAAACACATTTTGTTTGCTATTCAATATTACATGTTTGAGACACAATGATTCGAAACACAATGAAAATTTACACATTTCATATTTATGATTATTGTGAATACTCACGCTTTCACAATGAAAAATCTGTAGTTTTTTGTTGCTTGGATTCAAATATAACGTGTTTGTAGCGTGTCACAAATATACTACATTTGTGTTCAAACACATTTTGTTTGCAATTCAATATTACATATTCGAGACACAATGCTTAAATAATATATGATTTTGAGACCCAAATGTGGCTTTGTTTGTTGGAAACTGCTAAAAACAAAAACGATACAGACAACAACGAAACCAAAATGCAGAAGATCTTAAATTTATGAAAAAAATGCTTGCAAACATTTACATGTTTCTTGCAATATGATGCTAGAGCCGTGCGCTGATCATAGAGATGCAATACAATTCTATGAAAGGTTTCATGAAATCTGTGAAAATGTTCACAGAGTTTGTGAACAATTTTCAATTGGAGATAAAGTCTTAAAGTCACAAGAGTTATATTGCCAGAAAAGCCAAGTTACATACACTTAAAAATGGGCCCCATCAACATAGTGCAGGAACCACGTGCACGTTTGCAGGCATTGATTTCATGATTTGAAGATCTGCTGTTTTTTTGTTTCTTTGTTGTTTGTCACGTTTCTATTTTCAGCAGTTTTCAACAAACAAAGCCACATTTGGGTCACAAAATATGTATTATAACTTATTAAGCATTGTGTCTAAAATATGTTATATTGAATGCCAAACACAATGTGTTTGGACACAATTATACTATATTTGCGGCAAACTACAAACACGTTATATTTGAATCCAAACAACAACAAAATTCTGAGTTTTCAGTGTGCAAACGAGAAGTATTCAGAATAATCATAAATGCAAAATTTTTAAATTTGAAATCGGTGATGCAACGTTGGTGGTGGGTGCTACGGTTAGTGTGCTCGGCAGTTGTGCGGGAGTATGGGGGTTCGAACCCTGCTCTGACCAGCTTACACTTCTTTCGACGACGACCACCTCGCTTAATGACGGCGACTCTATGGAGTAAAATGCCATGAAATAGGTGCTCAAAAAACCGTTGGGAACCGATGTACAACTGTAGGTCGCAATCAGTGAGTGAGAACTGGAAAGCGCACACGTCCGTGATTGTAAAAATCCCTCCCCTATCACTTCTAAGAATCAATTTTTTTATTTTCTTGTCCTTGAATGAAACGGCCAACATTGTTCACTTTTCATTTCGATGATTTAATACATTAAATTTCCGTAACAAAACGGTACAATTTGTTGTATTCAATCAATTGCAATAAAACCTCAGCCAAGAAAATCATTGAATAATATTTTTTGTTAACATATCGCATTAATGTAAATGAAAAAAAAATTACAATTGTCGAAAACCGCAATTGTTAACAACAATCAAAATCAATAAAAATAAAATGAAAATGAAATCATAACGTAAACAACAACTGAATGATATTGAAAATTATCAAACATAAAAGGCACCAAAAACCGACTAAATGATACCCTAAACCACAATAATTTAAAACTGAGGAGATTTTATTTCAAAGTTACAATAAAATTGAAATAAAGTAAAAATTTCAAAATCGAAATTGAGCTCGCAAGAAAGTAAAAAAAAAATGTATAAGAAAACAAAAAAAAAAAAAAGAATTCGGACTGAATCATATTCAAATAAGAAAATAATTTGATTTTCAAAAAAAATAATTGAAACAATTTTTTTTAAAAAATTAAAGATTTTATTATTACCAAGCTTATAAATAAAAATCCTATAAAGGTTTAGAAATTGATTTTCCAAACTATTTAGAAAATCGCATTTCTAAATTCTAAGTTAGGGCCGATATTTAGCCTACCATTAAAATCACAAAACCTGGATTAAAACAGAGATTGCTTTCAAATAAAATCTAGTGTTGCTATAAATTAGGCGTCAAATTGTCTTTAGCATTTTAATACCAAGATTACATTCCTTCCGTTACAAATCTAAAACTAAATCCCCCACATTTTTTCCTGTAAGGCATAACAGAAAATATTCATATAAATTTCATATTTCTGTGCAAATTAAGGTAAATATCTAATCATCAGTCTCTTTGGATACGATGGGTAACATAAGTCCACACTCACTCACGGCAAAGAACATGGTAAATTAAAGCCAGATGGACACAATCGGCCAAGAAAATAAACCAAAAATCACAAAAATTCAACGCAAATGAGTCAGCCAGCCAGCCAACCAACCAACATTAAGAGCGAATGAGAAAAATGTGATGATGAATGCAAAAAAATATTTTGAAAAAATAATAAAGAAAACATATTAAAGAAGAGAACAACAACAACAAAATTAATAATAAAAATTTAGTGTAATTTAAATTTTTTATTTTCGTTTATGGGATTTTCATTTTATGACAGCATTTTTAGTGCAACTGCGAAAAAGTTCTTGGCCGATACAAAGAAATCTAACGGCGTTAGAAATTACATATTTTTAATAAAATTATACAACCAAATTGGAAAATTTGAGTAAATAAAAAGCCTGTTTTTCATTCCCTGTTGAACTAATTTTTCGACGACTTTGTATGGGGAACTAAGCGATATTAAGCGATTTTAAGCGGCACTCCATACAAAGTCGTCGAAAAATTAGTTTAGCAGGGAATAAAAAAACAAGCTTACAATTTCCTAAGTTCAACATTTAATTTGAGAAATTTTGAAATGAGATTTATTATTTCAATTTCTAATAAAAAAAAAAAATTCAAGAAGAAGCTAAGAATTTGTATACAAAAGTCAAGAAATTGTAGCATAAATTGAAAAAAATTATGTTACATTTCGAAATTTCAAAATGAACAAGAGATTTTCCATTTAATGTTGAACAAATAGATGTCTTTCATTCATTAAATGCCATATTAAATGGTGAATTTATATTTTAAACTGATAACATTTCAAATTTATATTGCACATGGGGAATATTTCAAATTGAATTACGAGTTGAAGTTGAAATCGCGGATTTAAAAAAAATAAATGGTCCCCAATACATCGCATGAAGGAATTGGGAATTTGCGGAAATACCACATGAAATTACAAGTTGCATTTGAAATTGCTGAAATTCCGTATTGAATTACAAGTTTGCAATCCAAACTCCCACAATTTTATCGCGAATTTACTTAATTTGGACTGCAACTCCTTCTTAATTTAATTTGAAATTTAGCAACTTAGAAGAAAAAAAATTGCTTCCTATTACATTCCCTGAAGGGACAGGGCAAAGTTTCCCACTCTCAGTGAGCTGTGTGCCTTTCCTTTTTACACTCACTGATTGGGACCTACACTTTTACACCGGTTCCGAACGGTTTCAGAGATGTTTTTCATAGCCAATAGTGTCGCTGTCACTAAGCTAGGTGACCGTCGCCGAAAGAAATGTGGTATTGGTCAGTGTAGGGATCTAACCCCTATTCGCACGAAAAAGAGTCGCGGAAACAAACCATTGCAACAACAACGTTCGCCAACTAATGCCCCGTATTCAGTTCTTGCTAAATTTTCGTAAGAAATTTTGAAATTTATGTCTGAAGGGAACTCTCTCCGATTTTCTTTGCAAATATTTCATTAAGAATTCATCTTTGCAGTCCATTTTATTTTTAACTCATGTGTTAATACTTTTGTTTGCTAAAATAATCGAAATGTCAAAACTCAAACAAACAATTCGCACCCTATCTACAAAAGAGTCATAACTCAAAATTTTCAAATTTTCAGTAGAGCCAAAAAGCTGATTTTGTTAACTAGAAATATGTATGAAAATACTCAATAATAGACATATTCATACGGAAATTTTTTGACGAAAAGAAAGAGTAAACGACGTCAGATTTTTACAGCGGATAGAAATGGTCTTTGGTTATTGTTTTCAAGCAAAAAATTAAAATCTGAAAATTTTGAGTTATGACTCTTTTGTAGTTAGGGTGCGAATTGTTTTCGTACAAAATAAGTTTAGCGTAACAACCCTGTACTTGATTTTGCGTACGAAATTTTCGTAAAGAGCTGAGTACCAAGCAAATGAAAAGTGAGCGAAATTGCCGGTTCAACATTGCAACAAAAATTTCATAAAAACTGAATACCGGGTTGATACACGTACTTCTTATGGCATCGAAAATTCCAAAAAAAACTGAATACCGGGTTTTAAGAAAAAGAAATTGAGGTTCTCCATTTTAAATTGAGACTTTTGGAACGAAGTTCCTTGTCGCACGTTGCGGGATGGGGGCAAAATGAAAAAAATTAAACAACTTTTTTTAACACTATTTTGCTACAACACAGTATTATCAGCTATATTGGGTACATTTGCTTTGGTTTGTGTCTAGACTAACATATGTTGGGAAATTTTTTATTTAATGTTATTAATGAAGATTTCTAGGTGAAGCCCGTAACCAATATTTAGAATATATTGTAGTTGTGTTGTAGTCTTTACTGAACATGATCAAATGTTTCCTTTTGTTTTTATAGTACAGTACGTATTTGAATGTTTTCCAAACATTATTTGAATGATGATTTAAATTATTCAAATATGATTAATCAATACTAAAATTAGTTGATTACTCATAGTTTTGATTAGGCAGAATTTTGGAGTATTCTATTAACTGATTAATCACGATATCGATTAACCGCACATCCCTAGAAAATACAAAATTAAATTACGACTTTTGAACTTCAAAATGCAACAATTCACAATAAATTGCAAATTCACCACATTAAAGCCCGGTATTCAGTTTTTATGAAATTTTCGTTGCCATAAGAAGAACGTGTATAAAAAATAACAACAATTTCATGAACCGGAATATTTCGCTCACTTTTCATTTGCTTGGTAGTCAGCTTTTTGCGAAAATTTCGTAGGCAAAATCAAGTACAGGGTTGTTATGCTGAATTGTCAAAGTTAGTACTTGGAGAACTTACAGAGAAACTAATTTCAAAAAAGTAACGGTGATAGGTGACTGGCTTTCGTTATGAAATTTTCATAGTTTTTCAGCCGCGTGTCAACCCAAAAGTACAAAACAAATCAACTGGGAAAAAATGTTGCTAATTAAATCGATTAAAAAACGACATATTCAGTGAAAAAACAAAATGTAATGAAGTGTTAGAGTAAAATTATTTGTGTAGATTCCAATTAACACGAAAATTTTTAAATTAAAGATTTCTCTCATTCTCTACATGTTTTCCAAGTCTTCCACGGACTTTGTTAACAGCTGTTGCAAACTCTTGTTAATATTACTCGATGACGTAAACAAATGTCAAAACGTCTAAGAAAAAAATTTTGTGTTGCTTTATGTGTTGAAAAGGAACAAAAAAACACGTCGTTTCTGTGTTGGAAACAGTCAAAAAGACGTAGTCAACTTTCTTTTCAACTCCACAACACTATTAGTTTTTTCACGAGGAAAAAATGGGTGGGCTTATTTATTCGTGGTGAATAACATTGTACCCACCTTAAATGACAAAATGTCTTACGTAAATTTCACAAGAACTGAGTCTCTCATTGGGAAAGTTTTCATGACGAAGTACTCGATAGATAGTATCGCCATCACTAAGCGAGGTGACCGTCGTCGAATGAAATATAAGGTGGCCAGAGTAGCGATCGAACCCACGTTCTCAAGTACAAGAGCCGCGCACACTACCTACTGCACCACCGACGGCCACCAAATTAAAGAAAAATATTCCTTTCAATTTGAAAAATTGAGAATTTTCCAATTGAAATTAGGAACAATTTAAGCGATATTAATAATATGTGTGTTTTTTTTACCCCGCTAAAGTCCAATAGTTTAATTTGTTTGTTTAAGCTAAGCGATATTAAGTGATATTTCAATTTCCCACTTAAATTCGGAGTTGACCAATGAAAATGTTGCCACATGTTCAATTTCAAGAAATGGCAACAAAAAGTTATCTTAGATAAATTTTGTTACCATTTCTTGCGAATGAAAATATTATCAAGGACAGACTCAAAAGCAGAAATTTGCAAAATGACTTAAACATTTTAAGTTCAATAAAATTATTTTATTTAATCTAAGACTACGCATAATTTTATATCTCTAAATGTGAAGGATAGATTTTTATTTACGATTGAAAACTAAATTGGTAGAATTATCTATCAGGTATAGTCGTTTAAACTGGTGATGACATTTTTTCCATGTCATTTTTCGTTTCACTTGTCAAAATCATATGTATTTTGTTTTTATACTTTTTGTATTCTTGGTGTATATTTATGAAGAGTTGGACAACTGAAACGAATGAACGGAAATAAAATATCTGTTGTTCCTGATTACAACTACAGCTACATGTCTATAGGTGTGGATCGTTTTATTTGGAAAGTCGTAACTGGCAATAGCTTAATGGAATAAAAAACAGTCTTATAGTCGGTTTATCTATCTCGAACGAAAAGCTAAGCGAAAGAAAATCAGTTACTCACATTCGACTCAAATTGGGTTTCTCTAAGTCGAAATTTTCATTCGCATGACTCCATGTTTGTTCGTAAGTGACAGCAAATTCGAAATAGAGAAACCAAAATTTGTACTGAAAAGTTTTATTTTTTCATTCGACTTGAAACGACAAGATTGTGAAACCCAAATCAACTTTCTTTCGTCTAGAATACGAACGAAAGCTTTCGTTCGAGTTAGAGAAACAGGCTGTTAATGTTTATTATCAAATTGAGATGGAAATACTTATTCTTGTTGTTATTTAAAATTTTGAATATTCCCTATAAAATTGTAATTTCAGATTACAATTTATGATAATTGGCTTGGCTGACTTGGCTGTTCTGCCAATGTGACTCTTGTGAGTTTAAGACTTTAGCTCCAATAGAAATTTGTTCATAAAATCCGTGTAACATTTTCACAGATTTTATGAAACTTGTCATAAAATTAGTGACAAAATGTATATCACGCTATATTTAGCAAAATATCTAAATTCAATGAGAAATCTTTAGTATGCAACTGGTCGAAAAATAATGATGACAGCCAAGCGCAAGGCTCTAAACTTCAAAATTTTCATTCAATTAATGCAGAAATTATTATTAAATGAAACCGAACAATAATATATGTAATTGAGACATTTTTATTTTAATTTGATGATCAACCGATGGTATCCAATTCAGGCACAGTAGTTAGGCATCTGATGATGAACTTGTCACGGAGTTCGAAACTAGTCAAAACCAACAAAAACTAACCATTTTTCAATTAGAAAAATGTTCGTGACTTGTAAGCTTGTAGTATGAATTTCTCATACATTAACCAAAAATTTGACAGTTTTAAATTTTTTTAATGAAATTTGATTTGAATTCACTTAAAATTTTGAAAATTCCCTATAAAATTTAAATTTTTCAAATTAAATTGTCTGACATTCTCATTTTATCAATTCAAACTGCGAAAATTCAATTTAATTTAACAACGTGACATTTTTCAGTACAAACTGGTCAAACTTTAAACACATTAAGAATTTTTATTATTGAATTGGGCAAAAAATTCTCATATTTTGCATTCAAATTACGGAAATTTAATGTAAATTAATATGAAAGTTTTCCATTTCAAATTTGAAAATTTAGCAAAGAGTTTGAGACTTTTTCAATATGAAGGAGATTTCCAAATCATTAGTAAACTGAATTCATGCCAAAATCTGAACATACGAGTGTATAATTTGGGTTCAAGCCTAAAATCCTGGATATGGTGCTCTACTTCTTGCTAACTACTCCGTTTTAAAAAAATGCGCTTCCAAAAACATTAAATTTAAAATGTTGGACTCAAATGGGTAAATGAATTTTAATCCATTGGAAAAGTTTTTCCAATACAGTTTGCAACAAAATGTGGTTTTTCCGATTAGGTCTGACATTTCAGAGACAAATAAAAAAAGGTAATTCTGAAATCTCTGAACCATAAACAGCGATAATTCCTAAATTATGAATTCCCCTTAACAATTTTTTTATATTTTATTTCAAGCCGTCACTACGATTTTATGTCAACGTCGCCGGTGTCCATAAATCCCAACATCTTTGATATTTCACTTGATTTTTTTACACGTTGGCAAATATATTGTAGTACTCGTATTATTTGTTATTATTTATATACATCATCAGTTTTGTGTGAAAATAAATTAAATCGACTAAAGAAGAAATAAAAATAAATAGCAAAGAGATTGAACAAATGATTCAAATGAATAATGTTCATCCGTTCAGTTATTCATTTCATTTTTACACATTTTCTGCAAGATTTACGAAAATTTACAACGCAAACAGCTAATAAATTTTAGCGTTAACAAACGGACAATACAAAAAAATAAAACTGCACGGAGAGAAATAGTTGAAAAACGCTTAAACTAACGAACGCATTACGGTTAATGTAATATTAACAAAATTTCAAAAATATACTTTATACACAGTATAAATTGATCTGATGTCACATCTGACATCACATTTTAAAATTTTCGAATTTCAGTGCTATAAGAACAAAAACGTTTTAAAATTGGTCGGTGTGGACGGGTTGAAACAGGTTTGAGGTTTCATCAATATCTGAATTTCTTCATTACTATCGAATATACATACTTAATTTATTGAGAGAGGTTTGAGAGACAGTTTATCATACAAGAAACGTCTCTTAAATCTCTCACAACTCTTTATGAATAAGGAGGTATATTTATATTTTCGTGGGGGAAAGTGTCAAAAATGTAACATGTTAAACAAAAAATATATATATATTTTTTTAAATTAAATGCCAATATCTTCCAAACCTGATGGTCGATTTTCAAATGCAATCACAAATCTAATGGGTAGTTTAAGTAATAATTTATTAAGATTATTTTGATAAAAAATTATGATTTAGTTCACGAGAAATATAGGAAAAACTAAACGTACATTTGAGAAAAATAGCAAAAAATGTAAATTAAATTCTTAAAAAAATTCTACCATTTAGAAGAGTTTATATTTAAAAGACTAAACCACATCAAAAGAGTATAGTGGCAGTTCTGGATGGGCGTTTTATTCTGCATTTTGTTGCTTAGTGTAATTAAATATAGTAGTTTGCTGAAATTGATCTTGATCCATGAGTAGATGCAATGTGAATGCTAGCGCTGAAAGAAATATCTTTCGTAATTCATCAGGAATGCTTTTTATATTATTCGGTCTTTATAATAGAACTAGTTTATTTATTCAATCTCAAGACCATTCAATATCTCTATTAATAGACATATAGTTTTTTAAAAAAATAAGTTTCCCAAAATGCAACCTCATGATTCCTGGCTATTTCAGATCTAGCCACAGATCTCCATCAATTTAAATGTTACACTGTGTATCATTTTTTAAGTCATGGAAATATAACCATACACGGACACCACTACGTGATAAAAGACCAACAAAACAAGACACGTGTCTCCCAGTTGTCCCCAAAGTCATGGACTTTTTTTTGTGGATTTGGGGCCTCGCTGTCATTCTTGCAAAAAAAGTGATAATTTTGTCAGGCTCATATCTTGCAAATAGTTCGGAATTTTGATTTACTCTCTGAGGGTAGCTTGTAGGGAGACGTGTCTTGTTTTGTTGGTCTTTTATCACGTAGTGGTGTCCGTGTATGGTTATATTTCCATGACTTAAAAAATTATACACAGTGTAACATTTAAATTGATGGAGATCTGTGGCTAGATCTGAAATAGCCAGGAATCATGAGGTTGCACGTCCCATGAAGGAATAGGGGGAAGAGCTAAAATTCAGCTTATAAAAATTTGTTTAATTTAGCCATTTCTACTTTATATATGTATGTATTTGACGCCTTCCTTACATGGTTTTTTTCTCAGTGTATTGTTTTTTCTATTTGTATAAAAAGATAATTATGTTTTATATACTTATTTGCAATTTATTAGTTTTAGTATTCGCCTTTTATTTTCAAATAAAACTCACATTTCTTGAAGCCATTTTGCCGGTTTTGAGAGTTTCCTTTTTTACTTTTTGTTAATTAAGATGTATTTTTTTTTAAATAATTTAACAATTCAATTATTTATATTTTCAAGATCACTTGTGTTTCCGAGTTAATACTTTTCAAAATTTTTCCGAGTTAATACTATATTTCTTAGCCGATATTTAGGTTTTGTTTTTTTTTTGTTTGTGAAAAATTTCGTTTATTTTTTTGTTTCAATATTTAATAAATTCTGAATATAATTGTAATTCAAATATCTTTCCTCTTATTCACTTTATTTTTTATTTTTGTCAAAATCTCTTATAAATTCGTGTAAATTTTCTTTACGTAAAATGGAATTAATAAGATTTGTGTGTTGCGCTGAAATTTTGCGCGACAAACGATAACTTAAACACTCAACGGTTTGGTTGAAATTCTACAACTAAAAGTTTTTATGCGAAAATTATTGTATCTATAGTAAGTTCTGTTGTTGTTGTTGTTCTCGTCGTCGATGTCGCTTGTAGTATTTTTTCTTCTTCTTTTTATTTAGTTTTTATTTAAGGTTATCGTTGTTGTTGCTGCACTACCGTGTATGCGATTAACAAAAACAACAACAACCGCAAAAACGAAGAAAACAAAAACATTGCAAGGAAAGAACAAAAACAAAACGAAAATGCTATATCACATCTTCATTGTACTACGAGTATACGACGCTAAACTGCTGTGATCGTGTTGTGTATTCGTTGTTGTCCGTTCGGTTGTTGCCGAATTGAGTGAGGTTGGTTGGGTGACGGATGTTATTGGTTATGAGGACGTAGTCATGTTACCTACATACATACATATCTACTCCTCAAAATGTCGTGTGTTTGTTTGTTTTTGCGTCCACGAAGATCGTTTACGTTTTTGGCTTTCTTTTCGATTTTGTTTTTTTTTACAAACCGGCCAATGTTGCCAGTCACCAACAAAACCAGCTGATGATGTCGCTGCTGTGTTGTCATTTTATTGATGTCGTTGTTGTTGTTCTTGTTGTCGCCATGCGTCATCGCCAACCAACAAACAGTAACAAACATTCAAATACATCATCATCATCATCATAACCATGAACAAAAAGCATCAGTGACAGAGAACGAAAACGAGTACGAGTGCAAACAACAACAGCTCGCGTCGATCATCTGTTGGCGATGTACATATGTATGAATATACATAAATATGGATGCACATTTGTATGGATGGCGACTGAAATGAGTGGATTTGTGTTTAGGGGTTTGTTTGTTTTTTGTACAAGACAAGTCCTACTAAGTGGTGATTATGCGAGGTACGATTGAAAAGTGTTTTTTTTTTAACATGGTGACAGAAAACATATAAAAACATGAAAAGAGTCGTTTTAAACACCAAGATCCTACACGTCCAAGGAATCCACAAAACTTTTCCTCCAGCTTTTAATCAAAACCCCAATGGGTAATTCCAAAGTATTTCGACATAGTCCAGGACCCAACCCCTATTGATTTGTATGAAATTTGGACAGAAGTTTCTCCTCATTCATACGAATTATATGACACCAGTAGTGCGAACCGATAATCGCTATGTTACTTAACGATTTTTGTCGCTTGCAGTAGCGATTGTGTGATTCAGATTCACTAACTCATACTTAACGATAGTAAACAGCTGACTTTTTGTGTTTACTGAAATTGATATTAAGTGGCAGCTCTGTCCATGTAAATGCCAAAATATACGAAAAGCATAAAGAGGAATCGAAAAAAACAAACAAATTTCTGTTATAAAATTGAATTTGTTAGTTTATAGACGTTTTAACAATGTCAGTATTTATATATATATTCGTTATTTGTGCATAATATATTTTCTAGAATGACTACAACTCCAAGTGGGAAACGGAGCTGGGCACAGAGGGATTTTGCCGGCAAAAATACCCTTTTTCGAGTGTCAAATATCAAAAATGTAATGATGCAGTTTTGTAGAGAATTGTTTAATTAAGAGAAATAAATCATTAGTTTTTTTCAACAAATTTTGTTTTTGTACAAAAAAATGCGGCAAAGTCAACAAAATGAAACTCTGCAGTAACCTGCCTCAGATTTTCATGCATTTCAATGGGCTGGAAACATGACTTCTTTTTGTCGTATCGATTTGGAATATGTATATTTGAAAAATATGGTATTTCTACATTAAGTTTTAAGAAAAAATAATTGAATAACAATAACAGATTAAAATATATTCATGCTTTTATGATGACACTCAAAAAACTAAGTGTTTTTAGTTTTTCTTGGAATATGCTTCTTTTGTTTGGAATCCAACTGCTGCAACTCATGCTAAACGTATTGAAAAGATTCAGAAGTCTTTTCTAAAGTTTGCTTTGTTTTCTCTCAACTTTAATCTTCCGTTGTCTTCATATGAAAGTCGCTGTCTACTTATTTCTCTGAAGTCATTAGCATCCAGGAGGGACATATCCTCGGTTATGTTCCTATATGGAATTGTTTCTGGAACTGTTGATTGTCCTGAGTTGTTGTCCCTTATTCGTTTTAATGCGCCATCACGATCTCTGCGCCATTTCCAAACTTTTAATATTGATACACACTTAAGTAATTATGCTATAAATGAGCCCATTAATCGATCTATGATTATTTTAAACAGTATTTGTTATCACATTGATCTTAGTCTTCCAAAAGTAAAGTTTAAAAAATTGTTATTGAATTTAATTAACTGAATTACATATGTATATAACTTTGTTAATAGTTAAGAATATTGCTAGTCTGTAAGGAGTATTTCCATATACTTAAATAAAGAAATTGAAAAAAAGGTGGTCGTTATCGATCGCTAAAATGTGAAAGAATACACTCCTTTGGATATCATAAATAAAATTCCCATAATATTTTCTACTGTTGAACAAAGTTATAAATTTTATAAAAAAAGTGCCACGAAATTTCATTACAAAAATGGATGAAAACACCATATAAAATGGTGTATAGTTTTAGGCACACCACAATATGAATTTTCAAGTGTATTGCCCACAGAATCTTCTTTATTTATTTACATTATGTTTTGGTTGTGTTTTATATATCATATCCCTAAAAGTATGCATTGAGAAATGCTGAAAAATTAATAAATTTCGATAATTTTATAGTACAAATTTGACTTTTATTTGGAATGATTGGTTAATTAAAAAAAAAACGGTAAACTATGGCCCCCTAATTTTTTTGCAAATATTCAGCTAACATATTAGGCTTTAGTTATTTATATAGCTGTAAGTGCTGGTTTACATCTATCACAAACTACAAAGAATTATATCTGTGTTTTCGAAAATTTTGAAATATGAAAATTTGTATATGGGCGTTGGGCGTGGCACTTAAATTTTTAATATAATTGAGGACTCAAATGCAAGCACTGGCAGTAATTTTTATTGACATAGATATGAAAATGAGGAAAATACAACGATTTTATATTTTACGTTATATGGGAGGTAGGCGTGGTTGTGGGCAGATTTGAGCAAAAACTTGTTTTTTTTCTAATTTAGCAATATGAGAGATGTGTGCGAAATTTCAAAGCCCTAGCTCGATTCCTCCTAATTTTTGCCGCGGCTTGTATGAAGAAATCCCTCTGTGCTGCGCCTCGCCGGAGCAACTGTTTTCTGTGACAAAACATATCTGTGACAACATTTCTACTTTGGAGTTTGCAATATCATTGAATCACAACGACATGACTGTTGTATGGACTACATTCCAAAGTTATACCATTTTTAAGTCAGGTCCTTTTTTCCGAAATTCCCATACAATACCTACTTCAACGAACCGTAACACAAAAACTACTTTGAATTTTGACTCAATTCTGGTGTCATAAAATTCGGATGGTCGAGGAGAAACTACCGTTATAGCAATCAAAAGTGGTCGGGTTCGAAATTTCTGATTTTTGTGTCGATTTTTTTTGGAATTACCCAATAATATCAATTAATTCAATTTTTAAATTCCTTACTTAATTCCAGTGTCCTGGGGTCGGAGTCGTACAAATTTGGACTACTCCGACTCCAAGTTTAGCATTTCAATCAAAAGTCAAAATTTTCGAAAAGAATAATTTGTTAACCCATAACAAGATATGAACTTGGGTAATCTCTGGTAACAACAGGATGTCGCACCATGTCACACAGCTTATCAAACTATCGATCTATTGTGCACTAAGTTCGGTAGTCGTTTCATCAGCCTTATTGGCGATGTCAAGAGGCCGCCGTTCGGAGCTGCGATTTGACCTCTTCAGACTTTTTCTTGTGGGGTGTCGATAAAGATGGATGTTATGAGAATAATCCAGAAACTATCCACACCCTTAAGGCTAATATCGTCCGATACATTCGTGAGATAGAACATGTTTGCAAGTATTGTTTTTATGAATTGAATACCTGCAGCTTTTTCGTTTCTTTGTTGTCTCTCACATTTTTGTTGTGAGCAGTTCTCAACCGTCGATGGTGCAATGGTAGTGTGCGTGGCTCTTGTGCATGAGAACGTGGGTCCGATCTCTGCTCTTAGTGACGGCGACACTACCGAGTAATTAGCCATGAAAAAGCTTCTTAATATACAGTTCGAAATCGGTGTAAAATTGTAGGTCCCTATCAGTGAGTGTGAAACTAGAACGCGCACAGCTCACTGCTTGTGATAGGGAGAGCTTCTCACAACCAGTGAGCTGCCCTACATGGGATGTAACGGGAAACCATTTATTTATTTAATTAGTTTTCAACAAATAAAGTGACATATGGCGCACAAAAACATGCATTATAACCTATTAATTGTTCAGTCTCTAACATGTATAACAAGGGTTGCAGTGAAGATCGCCTCCTCGCGGTGCATCCTGGGTAACTCTAAATGATCTTCTTCCTCTTTGGCACAGACTCTGCTACGACCCTGGTTTACTATTTTCGTAACTATTTGATTTTCTGCTCTCGACTTGACGTCCTTTGCTTGCGACCTGATTAGGCAAAGGAGGCACTCTGTCGAAATGTCTCGTAGCTAAGGTACCGTTCGTCTCCGCCTGCTTAAAACCCGGCAAGTTCGAAATCCGTCTCCGTTAAGTTTGTGGTAATGGTAAGGTTAAGATGACTCCCTCTTTGGTTCGGCCTAGCTGTGATCACTCTGTTCCATAAGGCGGAGTGTCAACCCTCGCGTGGAACTCCCTGCTTCATAGACAAGCACGGGCCCCTCTTTTTGAACACAGTGCATCTTTACTGACGTAGATAGCGGCTACAAGTTAATGCCCGAACAACATGAATGACAATATTGAAAAGTCTTCGGCCACAGGAAAACCTGTGATTTCCCCCGAGCCTACGGGCTCTTCCTCGAGCACTAGTGCTCGTAAGTCTTCTGCGGTCACACGCAAGGGGCCTCTGCAACTGCGAACAACGCGGGTGGTGGTCAGCCCTCCCCAACTTCGGAGAAAACTAAAAATCTCTGCCCCTCCCGGAAGCGGAGAGCTGATCTTCGACTGGCCACTAGATTGGTTAGTCAACTCTTTGCACGACCAGTCGCCGCACTCACTCCTGCACAGGTAAACACCTTAGAGTGGGCTAAGGGCGTCTGTGATGAGGGGTCCAAGTCTGTAGGAATAAAGCTTCCACTGGCTGATACTAAAAGACAGCGTTCAGTGGAGGAGGATACACAACCTGGTCCCTCATCTAAAAGGCATAAAAATCACCCAGTTCTCGGCAGGTCCTTTAGTGATGTCGCGAAGGACAGCCTAATCATTGGCGTCCTGGATAAAGGTTCCCAGGATGGACGTATCCCCAAGGATAAATGGCACCTCGAAGAAGGAGCCCTTCTTACGGTGTTCATGGACATCGTCAAGGACAACCCTGGTCCTGTGCCAATCTGCGATGACGCGGGATGGTTCCAGGGAAGTATTAAACTTATCGGCTGCTCTGATGAACGAGCAGCGCGATTGTATAAGTACGCCATCTGTCGGGTAGGTGAGGTTTGGCCGGGGTCCAAGCTCAAAGCCGTGGATAGGAAGTATATACCTTCTAGACCAAGGGCTAGGGTTTGGGTCCCGTCAAACTCACCTACTGACCCACTGGAGATCATAAATATCATCAGCCACTGCAATCTACAATTATAACCGAATTTGGCCTTTATACTCCTCTGGGGGTTTTAAGGGATCCTGGTTCAGGACCTAAACTACCTGCCGGGAGGTTCCTACAGGGACCTCAACCTTGACTTTATCTTTATCCTGCAAAGGAGTGGAAGGTGGTCAATGTTGAGGTCCCTGTAGGAACCTCCCGGCAGGTAGTTTTCGTCTACTCCTGTGCAGGAAGGTGGTCAAGGTTGAGGATCTTGTAGGAACCTCCCGGCAGGTAGTTTTGGTCCTGAACCAGGATTCCTTAAAACCCCTAGAGGAGTCCAAAGGCCAAATTCGGTTTGGGTTCATGAGTGTAGTAGTATACAAAGTGGATACGCTGAGTGGCAAACTGGCCGAGTCGAAGTCGGAAGTCACAGCTGTAAATGCTGGAAAACATCCTGAAACGACGGTAGATGCTGAAGAAGCACTACTGGATGACGACAGTGGCAGCATAATCGACCTGTGGGGCCGCTCTGCCTGGCTCCGAGATGGGTTCATCACCAGCGAGGGTGATGACGAGACAACCGTAATCGAGGTACCCGGAATTGAAGATCCTGTAGACGATGAAAGTCCTGCAGATAAATCTTCATCGCAGTAAGGCAGCATCTGCCAACCTCATTCTCCATCTTGCGAAGGGTGGAGCCGATGTGGTCCTGATACAAGAACCATGGACGGTCAATGATCGCATATGTGGTATCCGGTGCAATGAATACAGGACCTTCCTCCTATCAACCCCAGGTAGGCCAAGATCTTGCATACTCATTAAAAACAAATTTAATGCTCTTTTATTGCAGAATTTTAGCGATAGCTGGAAAACGGCCAGCGGGACATTTGGCTAGTTTCATCGTACATGGCGCACGACCATACTGCATCACCCCCTCAGAAGTGCGTCGGGGATTTGGATCGGAGGCAAAAATACGGTATTGTAGCGTCATTATAGATGACGACGCCAACGCGCACCACACAATATGGGTGAGTACCGGCACCAATGATCGAGGTGAGTCTCTTTTTAATTTTATTATAAGCGAGACCTTGTCTATATGTAACAGAGGCGAGGAACCGACCTTCATAACTTCGGTTAGGAGGGAAGTAATAGACCTAACTTTACTACTTAGCTACGACTATGTAACTGTATCCGATTGGAGCGTACTTTCTGATCACTCATTTTCTGATCATAGATATCTACAGTTCCACATAAATATCAAACCTCTGAAAAAGGAAGTGTTTAAAAATTATAGGAAAACGGACTGGAACGCCTATCGTGGGCGCCTAAAGAAACTCTTAGGTTACCATCCGAATATTCCGACTAATGTGCCAGAGCTGGAAGAACTAGTTGGCAAATTTACTGATGCGTGCAGGAACGCGCTTAATGAGTCCTGTAAGACTAGTGGTTATTACGCGGCCAAGGGTAACAGAAAAACATCATTGGTGGAACGCTAAGCTTCAGGATCTAAGATCGTCCATTAGGCGACTTTTCAACAAGGCCAAAAAGTGCGGCGACCAAAGGGATTGGGACGTTTACAAGATTAGTCTTAATCTATATAAAGGTGAAATCAAGAAGGCCAAACGGAAATCCTGGCGAAACTTCTGTGAATCCATTGAGGGAACCAACCAGACTGCACGCTTAAGACGCGTGCTCGCTAAAAACCCACCGTGTGCGGCGTTCTTAATGAAAGACGATGGAACGTGGACGTATTCGTCTGAAGAGTCTCTTGGGATTTTCCTGGATACCCACTTTCCCAACGCTGACAGGAATGCTGGTCATCAGCCAGAAGAGCTAGGCGGAAACTCACCTAGCTTAGAAAAAGTTCGCTCAATAGTGAGCAGAAAGAATCTGATATGGCCCATTAGATGCTTTAAGCCCTATAAATCAGCCGGGCCTGACGGGATAATTCCCGCGCAACTACAGGAGGGACTATACCTATCTTGTAGTTGGTTGGATGCAATCTTCAGGGGCTGCCTTCCGCTGGGAGTCAATCCTAGCATTTGGAAGCAAACCAAAGTGGTTTTCATCCCGAAAGCGGGCCAATGCTCTCATGTCAAACCAAACGACTTTAGACCAATCAGTCTATCATCTTTTGTTCTTAAGACATTTGAAAGGTTACTGGACATTCATGTCCGAAGTAATCTTCCGCAGAATATTCTATCGAGTTCTCAGCATGCCCATATCAAGGGCAGGTCAACTGAGACGGCTCTCCACTGTATAGTCAGCATAATAGAGAACTCTCTTGAGAATAAGGTCTTCGCTCTAGGGACCTTCTCGGACATCGAGGGAGTCTTCAATAACATCCAACCTTCGACGATTCTTAGGTCGTTACAGAATCTATTAGTCGACAGTTTGGTGACACGCCTAATTGGGAAGCTTCTGGTAGATAGATCCGTCAAACCTGAATGGGGTGGTGTTACAATTGCTAGGACCGTTAACAAGGGGACACCGCAGGGGGGTGTTCTGTCTCCACTATTATGGCTAACTTCTGTCAATGAACAGCTTCTTGAATTGGACAGGGCCGAATGCCAGGTCTTTGCCTATGCCGATGATATTGCTATCATCTGCACGGTAGACACCTCAATTTACTTAGCATTCGTACAACCAGCCTACTTAGTCTAATTTCGAACTGGACTGCTAACAACGGACTATCACTTAACCCATTTAAAACCGAACTTATCTTGTTCTCTCGGAAATATAAAATACCCGCATTTGAACTGCCGTCAGTTAATGGGGTGCAATTACAGTTGACGGAAAAGGTCAAGTACCTGGGAATATTTCTCGACAAAAACTGTCTTGGAAACCGAATGTGGAGGAGAGGCTGAAAAAGGTGTCTGTTGCTCTTTACTGATGTAAAGGGGCGATAAGTAAGCGCTGGGGACTGTCTCCTAAGATCGCCATGTGGATTTATACGGCAATAGTCAGACCAATACTTCGCTATGGCATCGTAGTTTGGTGGAGGCCCCTACAAAAAAAGTATATTTTGAATTCCTTGATGAAAATTCAAAGATCAGCACTGATTAGCGTTAGTGGGGCAATGGGCACGACGTCAGGTACTGTACTTAGTGCTATCCTGAACATCTGTACTCCTGATGTCATGGCCGAATCGGCAGCCGCTACATCCCTGGTGAGTATCAGAGATTGTGGCGTTTTCATATCGGGGCATTCCGGACACGCTGAATTACTACACCGGATCAACTCTATTCCCGTAAAAACGGACTACTGTATCCCCTACCTTCTACCAGCGACAAATCTTCTATTCCGAACAGGAATACCTGGGAAAAGTCACTGGAAGGGGATACTAGTAGTATCAGATTTTTCACGGATGGATCAAAGTTGGACGAGCAAGTAGGCTATTTCAGGCGGAAATTACCGCTATACTGGAGGTTGCTGAACTACTGAAAAGTAATGTCACAACCCTCCGGAGAATATGTATCTACACAGACAGCCAGGCTGCTATAAAATCCCTGGAAGCCATGTTTGCTACGTCCCTGACGGTGAAAGAATGCCACTCATCACTTAGGGTGATGGCAGAGTATTTGGACATCAGGCTTATCTGGGTACCGGGACACAGCGACATTCCAAGCAATTGCGTAGAGGATGCGTTACCTAGACATGGCACTACGGAACAGGTTCTTCCGGCAAAAGAAAGTGTTAGTATGCCAATCTCTACCTGCCGTTTGCAGATCAGGCAGTGGGCCGATAATATGTTCAAGGACAAGTGGATACTTACTTTAACTTGCAAACAAGCCAGGGTCCTCTGGCCACAGGTGGACAGGAAGAGGACTAGGCAACTACTTAACTTGTCTTGTAGGAAAACACGCCATAAGATTGGGACATAGAAACTCTACTCTCTGTAGATGCTGCATGGAAGAGGACGAGGAAACGACGAAACACCTTCTCTGGGATTGCCCTGCTCAGGCAGGACTGAGAAGTAGAATATTCGGTACACATTTAGTTAGCACCGTAGCCCTACAGGATATTCCTGTGGGTCTCATAGACAAATTTATTGAAAGGGCAAATTGGCTGGACGACTAGTCAATAGTTGCTATGGAGGAAACTACAGGTATCACAATGGGCGTATTTAGCCTAAGTGTGCTAGACAGCGTGCTGTCTTGCAGCCTTTTCAACCAACCAATCAACCAACTGCACTAAGAGTTAAATGATAGGTTTTTATTATTATTGCCACTAGGATGGTGATTATAATTGTTCACATTAACAATTAAAGAAGCTTTGTGTGTGTTCTTCTTCTTGTTTTCTGTCAAAATCATATGGTCACTTGATCATAGTTTAAATTCCCAACTGTTTAAACAGCAATCAACTATTAACCTAAAAAATGAATTCAGAATTTAAATTATGTTTGATCGTTGATAAAAAATGATTTTACACTCAAAAATTAGGCCTTAGACACCCAACATCAGATATTGCTAGAGCGGAACTTCAGTGAAACTCACAAAGGTGTTGAAGGCTAGAAAGGGCACCTAATACATAGAAGTGGTGGCTGGAAAAGGAAGACAAACACACTCGTCTATCATGGAACCAAATTAAATCACTTGTCAGAGACAGGAATCGATGGAAAGAGTTCGTTGACGCCCTATGTTTTTCAATGAACATTTTATTTAATCTTTGTATTGTAATATTGTTATACTTTGTATAAATAAATAAAGCACATATATATATACATGTATATAATATTTAAATATTTCATATGTAAAACAGAAATATTGCATTCATTTATTTCCTAATTTCTCAGCTATTTCCTTTGCTGTCCCTCGTACATGTAGGTGTTAGTTGTTAGATTTTATAAATGCATCTATTCAAATCAACTGATATTCCCCCCTCATAAATTAATTTCAAATTGTTTTCCTAATTATATATATATGTATTATAGTATGTACACTACGAGTACATAATTGTATGTGTTTTTTTTTAGTTTTTCTGCCAAATTACAACCGTTTAGTGGCCAAGGGTCTCTTGGCTGTTAACATTCAAAACGATCATGATCATCATTATCATGATAATGATCGTGTGAAATACCTGAGAAAACAACCATAAGTTTATGGTGTTGTTGACTCATTCATAATTGGTTTAAACATTTTATTCGTCGGCCGGTTTCATTTGTAACTTCTTTATATTAGCGTTAATACAGGTTCTATATAGTTTAGTTGTTGTTGTTTGTTAAAGCTTTTAATTCTTGTTTGTTTGGTGTTTGCTGTGGGCCTGTGTGCACAATGGGACAAAATGCGATAAGTTTAAAATCGTTATCAAAAAGTAAAGAAAGGAAAACCACAAGCGAATCTAATTGGGAGACACTCTCTTGTCTTCCTACCCATTTTCCCAAAATAGTAGGGGAACATTTTGTGGTTTTGACAGTATTGGGATTTTTTAATTGACTTTGGATTTTAACTTGCATTGCTTTATCTAATGCAAATGCAAAAGAATTACCATTGCTTGCAATGACAATTAAAACATTTCGAATTTCCATCTGCTCAGGCAATACAAATACAGGTTGTGTTATTGGATGTCAATTGTAATGAAATATGGGACTGCTTTTGATATTTTGCATTCTGTTTTGAAAGAATTTAACTTTTTTTTATATGGCTTCGATTGGTGTTGCCTCGTAGTATTCTTAATTTCAAATTCATAAACCATAGAATAACACATACATAAAAAAAAAATGGTTTCCCATTACATCCCATGAAGGAATCGCTTCTCACAACCAGTGAGCTGTGCGCTTTCTAGATTTATACTCACTGATTGGGACCTACAGTTTTACACCGGTTCCGAACGGTATTTTTGAGAAGCATTTTCATGGCTAAATACTCGATAGTGTCGCCGTCACTATGCGAGGTGCCCGTCGTCGAAAGAAAATGTTAAGGTGGTCAGAGCAGGGATCGAACCCAGGATCTCAAGTACAAGAGGCGCGCACACTACCCATTGCACCACCGACGGCCATAGATAAACTTATTCTCTCATCTGACTTTTCATTTCACACTCTTCATCGTAGGTTTGTGGAAATGAGAGCAATGAAATTTAAAATTACCTTACACCAGGTGGAGTTACAAAATATGCTCACTTAAATTTTTCTTGTCGTTTTGGTTGGTAGAACTGAAAAACTTAAATATATTTTGCACTTTTTTGTTGACTTTTATCGTTGGTATACGTTTGTATTGTATTTAACACAACCAGTTTGCCACATAAACACGAAATTCGGTTGTTGTTCCTTTGTTGATCGCTGTATACTATTGCAACTATCTGGTATTATTGAACCCATATTTTCCCCGATCCAATGTTTACTTTCCATCGTACCTATGACTTTTAATTTACTGAGCGAATAAAATCTTCTATGGTATGTGTTATTCTATGTCATACACCTGTACATATCAAATATTTGAAAACTAAAATTGTCAAATATGAAGGAAATGCTTTGAATATACGAGGGCGGATCAATAAGTCCGTGAGTTTTCGAACTTCTCTCGTAGTTATATGAAATGCAACACTGCTCCCATCAAGTACCACCTGTTAGTATACTATTGTCAAATTTTGAGCAAGTTCCGTCATTTACTTTGCATTTAACAGCTGTGCAAAACATACAACCTCGTGAATTTTTTAAAAAATGGAAAAAAGTGAATTTCTAGTCCTCATTAAACATTAATCCAAGGAAAAGCTTGATAAATCAAAACCAAGAAAAACTTGATAAATACTATGGGGACTCTGCATCATCGATTTCAATGGTAAAATGAGGTTTGCTGACTTTCGTTGTGGTCGCACAAGTACAAATGACGCTGAACGTTCTGGACGGCCAATTGGGGTGAATACACCCGAAAATGTCGAAAAAATCCACGATATGCTGTTGGCCGATTGAAGAGTAAAAGTGCGTGAGATTGTTGATGCCATAGACATTTCATATGGCAGTGAGGTTTCGATTTGAAATGATCAGTTGGGTTTAAGAAAGCTGTCTGCAAGTTGGGTGCCGCGTTTGCTCTTAATTGACAATAAACGCACGGATGCACACACGTGTGTAGTCTTAATGGTAAAATTCCATGAATTGGGCTACGAATTGGTACCTCATCCGCCATATTCCCCGGATTTAGCCCCTAAACCTAAAGAAATGGCTCGGTGGAAAGAGATTTAGCTCCAACGATGAAATTATTCATCAAACAAATGCCTATTTTATGGACCTCGAAAAATCCTATTTTTTGGAAGGGATAACAAAATTGGAGAAACGTTTTACTAAGTGTATTGAGGTAAATGGATATAAATAAATAAAATTATTTTTTTTTTGCAAAAGAATCTGTGTTTCATTCAAAAAGTCGCGGACTTATTGATCCGCCCTTAGGTACAATTTCAAATGGTGTTTACCCGAGAGTAATTCTTATATCCAGAGTAACAATTTGTTTCAGTAAATTTACAAAGTTTAGTGTGGTTGCACATGGACGTAGCATGTTGGAAAGTATTGCTGCAATAATACCAGATAGAGGCAATGGCTCAAACCATCCAACAATAAATCAGCAACGACATTTCGTTTTGTGCGTTTAATTTTGTTGTGTAATTACACCACCATTATATACTAACAATAAAATATAACAAAAAAGACCAAAATACTTTTAAATTTCACAATTTTTAACCTAAAAGACATGACAAATTTAAGTCAAACATTTTTGTAATTCCACCTGGTGTAAGCCAATTTTCGTGTTACGGTTGGTTACGTCTATCGCACCGACCGTGTGTGCAATGACTTGTCAGACGAGAGGAATGACAGCTCTAGATGACATTGCTCTATGGTATTTAAATTTTTTTGAATTTGCAATTGTAGAGGCAAATCAATATTAAACAACAAGTTATTATTATATAATTCATTTTCCTTATGTGGGGATTTTTGAGAAATTTTCCAAATACAACATTTTGATACGTTTTGAATACCTACTCTAAAGTATTCTGCGTTTACAATTCTAAATTCAATTCGATTCTAAAAATATTTCTTCTTCAAGATAACGGAGCAAAAAAAATATAAATATTACATCTTTTCATTTACTTAGGGATTCTAAGACGATTCGATTCAGATTTCACATTTAATTTCCGAGATTTTAAGAAAAATGCTTATGTTTTCAAAATTAATTCCTAATTTATGTCAAAGTTATCTCCAAAACTGCACTCTTTAACATAAAACGAAACTCGATTGTTCATATACAAAACTGTGTATATAGTTATTATAAAGGGAGTTTCAATAGGGCCGGGTAGATTTAGACAGTTCACGGCGTTTATGTTGTTTTATCTTTTGTTAATTCAAACAACAGCAGCTCGGGTCGATCATCTGTTGGCGATGTATGAATATATATATGAATGTATGAACAATGTACATTAGGGTGGCAATGAAAAAACAACTTTGGATTTTTAATAAACTCCAGGCGGATTCTTGTTACTTATGGTCTAAAACTGACTTGGTGAAAATTTGAGCCGAATCCGACAACTCTTAGCCGTGCCGCATTTTAGTCAAAATTTTCGGATTTTGGCATTTTGGGTGAAATTTCGTATACGCTAGAAAATCTTCACTCCTCGGTGTATTTGAAAAAAAATTTGATTTAGTTTAACCTGAGTATAAATTGGATAAAGTTTGGGTAAAATCCGACCACTCTAAAGGTTCCAATTTTTAATTTGAAAAAATTTGCAATTTTTGACAAAAGCGAAAATTTGGGTTTTCCGGTTTTTTTCCAAAAATTGTATCTAACTGAAAAAAATATTTAACTTGGATTCCAATACCTTCTAGCAGAAGTCTATACGCTTCCCATAAGCTATAACACGATATATTAATGCAACGGGTTCATGGTGTTATCGTTCGGCAAATTAGGCTATCTCGAGGAAAATCGCCAAGATGGCCTTATAAGGGTACCACATTATAAACATTTCAAATTTTAAGTTAGAAACATAAGCTATGTGCTCAAACCGATTCTATTAAGTCTGATGTGACAGTTGGTTGCAGAAACCGGTTATAAAAACCGGGTTAAAAATCCGGGTTTGAAAAACCGGGTTTAAAACTCGGTTTATATCTCCAGGTTTATTAAAGCGAAACGGTTAGGAAACCGTTTTATATAAACCGAGTTTTAATTGCGGGAGTTAAACCCGGTTTTTATACTCGGGTTTTTAAAACGGTTTTTAAAACCGGTTTTTGTAACCAACTGTCACATCAGATTTAATAGAATCAGTTTGAGCACATAGCTTCCAGGTGCTCCCTCAAAAACCCAATAGTATCGAGTAATTCCATATTTAAATTCGTTACTTAATTCTGGAACTTTTCAACAAACCAAATCGTTAGTTACATTCAGAGGTCGTATTTATTCACCCATGTCTAACCGATATACACACATCGTCGTGAGAAATGGGTAACGATCCCACTGTATATGGGGAAATAATGGGTAGTTATGCCCAACGATGGGCAATTACCCAACACGATTACACATGGGAATTTTACAAGTTACCCACGGCGATGAGTAATGGGTTACTCAGGGTGCCCAGGTGTTGATCGAAAAAATTAAAAATTTAGTAAAATATTTATATCTCGAAATCGGAGTATCCATTCAAAAAAATAAACAATTTTTTCGATTTTCTAATTCTTTGTCTTGTATTCATAAGGGTGATCTGTTTGTCTGTTCCAACTATCGCGGTATCAGTCTTTTATTCATCGCGTATAAGATCTTATCGAGCGTATTATGTGAAAGACTAAAGCCAATTATTGAAAACCTGATTGGACCTTATTAGTGTGGTTTTAGACCAGGCAAGTCCACAACTTACCCACGGCGATGAGTAATGGGTTACTCAGGGTGCCCAGTTGTTGATCGAAAAAATTAAAAATTTAGTAAAATATTTATATTTCGAAATCGGAGTATCCATTCAAAAAAAATAAACAATTTTTTCGATTTTCTAATTCTCTGTCTTGTATTCATAAGGGTGATCTGTTTGTCTGTTCCAACTATCGCGGTATCAGTCTTTTATTCATCGCGTATAAGGTCTTATCGAGCGTATTATGTGAAAGACTAAAGCCAATTATTGAAAACCTGATTGGACCTTATCAGTGTGGTTTTAGACCAGGCAAGTCCACAACTGACCAAATATTCACGCTACGCCAAATCCTGGAAAAGACCCACGAAAAGCAGAACGATACATACCACCCTTTTTGTCGATTACAAAGCTGCTTTCGATAGCCCCATACGGGGAAAACTGTACGAAGCTATGTCTGAACTTGAGATTCCGGCAAAACTGATCCGCCTCACCAACCAACTCAGCAGTGAAGGTGTGGAAAGACCTCACCGAATCATTCTGTACCAAGCGAGGACTGAGACAAGGCGACACACTTCGTGCAATCTCTTCAACATCTTAATGAAGATAATAATGATAAAAGCTGCAGTAAATACGAACAAGACCATTAGCATGAAAATCCATATTTTGCCTGCGTATGCTGACGACATCATTGGGCGAAATTTGCGAGAGGTTACTGCAGTATTTTCAAGAATCGGAAAGGATTCAGGGACGGTGGGTCTTACTGTTAATGAGGGCAAGACAAAATTGATGGTGTCAACGACTAGAGAAACCTCTCGACTTGGTCCGCACTTGAACGTTGACAACCGATTTAATTTTGAAGTGGTAGATGAATTTGTCTACCTTGGCTCCGCGGTGAACAAGGACAACAACGTCAGCCTGGAGATAAATAGGAGAATTGTGCTTGCAAATATATGCTTTTGTGTGCTCAGTAAGCAGTGTAGGAATAAAGCCGTCTCTCGACAGACAAAAGTCCAGCTATACCAGACTATCATTTTCCCTGTCCTGACATATGGCTCCGAAACTTGGATCACATCGCAAGCGGATGAAAAACACCTGGGAGTATTGGAGAGAAAAAATCTCTGTAAAATATATGGTCATGTTAAAGAAAGCGGCGAGCACCGACGTCGCTGGAACCAAGAGCTATATCAATTGTATTTTGACGTGGACATAGCTAGGCGAATCAAATTAGGCCAATTGCGTTGGCTAGGCCATGGTATCAGAATGGTCGAAGACGAGCCAGCGCGAAAGGTTTTCGATAATGTACCCGATGGAAGCAGGAAAAGCAGAAAGACCAGGCAGAAGAATCCCTCCATATCTTTGGTGTTACCAACTGGCGAGACAGGGCGAAAGATAGAACCAGTTGGAGGGAATATGTTGAAATTGGGTTTGTTTGTTTGACCTCGCATATGAGGTCACATAAAGCATATAGCAATATTTTGTATAAGGATCATCCTAATGTGAATTCAATCCCCCTTCTAACTAAATAAATAAATAGGGTTTTATTACATCCCATGAAGGGATAGGGGAGAGCTTCCCACAATCAGTGAGCTATGCTCTTTAAAGTTTTACACTCACTGTTTGGGAAATACAGTTTTAAACTGGTTCCAAACGGTATTTTGAGAAGCTTTTTCATGTCTAAGTAGTCGATAGTGTCGAGTTATTCAGCGAGGTGACCGTCGTCGAAATAAATGTAGGGCTATCTGAGCAGCTATCGAATCCACGGTCTCATGTACAAGAGTCGCGCATACTAACCATTGCACTACCGACGGCCAATCCCCCCTCTAACCACATTTAATGTTTTTCGGCGACAGTCAACTCACATGGTGACGGCGACACTATCAAGTAATTTGCTATGAAAAGATTTCTAATTAACCGTACGGAGTCAGCGCAAAAGTTTGGGTCCCAATCGGTGAGTTTAAATATGGAAACCCACAGCTATCTGATTGTGGGAAGCTCACCCCCTATCCATTCATGGGATGTCAAGGGAAAATAATTTTTGGAACGAAGTTCCTTATCGCACGTTGCGGGATGGGGGCTAAATGAAAAAAAATAAACATCTTTTTTTTACACTATTATGCTACAACTCAGTATTATCAACTATATTGGGTACTTTTGCTGTGGTTTGTGTCTAGACTAAGATATGTTGGGAAATTTCTTGTTTAATGGGAAGTTTTCTAGGTGGAGCCTGTAATCAATATTAAGTATATATTGTAGTTTTGAACCCAATAAAAAGTAAATTTAGAACAGCCAGCCAAAGTGAAAGAAGTTTAAGAAAAGAACATTTTCTTACGTAAGTGCTTTTTCTTAAAAAAAGTAAATTTTCTCAAAAAAATACCTATTAATAAATAATCAATATTCTTCGAGCTTGAGGTCAGATTTGCTGTTGTTATATTTATTTTCCTCGATATTTCGCTACTCCTTTGTGTAGCATCATCAGGAGATATAAACAATATTTAACAATTAAAACAAAACAAAATTAACAATTGTGAAAAAATTATGTCAATTTAAAAATGTTCAAACAAATTGTCCCGCCTTTTTTCAAAATTTTCTGAAGTTACACAAACAAAAATAATGTTGGTAAAAAGTTCATATAAATTAACCCAAAGAAAAATATTAGATTGATAAACAATTCTTGCTTAAATGGTTCTACTTTTTACTAATTAAATGTCTGTAAATTTGGGCTACATTCTCTGTATCTGTTTTATAGTTAATTCTTTTCAATGTTGGTGTATTAATTATCTGTATTAATTATCTGACGTTTATAATTGTTTTCTTTATTTAAAACCGCTGTATCCTGAAAGTTTGGGTAATGATTTTAACTAGCACAATGGGATGTTAATGCTGTTTTCTGTGTAGAAATGTGCCTATATTTCTGATCTGATTTGTGTCCTGCAATTCGTGTCTTTAGTTTATTTTTTGTAGTCCCTACATATACTTTGTTACAAACCTCGTTGTCATTTCCTTTACATGGCATTCTATATACTATATTACACATATCAAATTTGTCCAAACTATCCTTTGTTTTACTAAATATTCTGCCTATTGTGTTATATGTTTTGTGTGTAATTCCTATAATTCTTGTCGTCAAATATTTTTGACTTCACCAACCTATCTGTTATTCCAGGTATGTACGTTATTGACTTGTAAATTTTCGGCTCATCTGTAGTAACCCTGTTCGGTTGTCGTCTATCCTCAAATTGCCTTATCAGTCTGTTGGTAAGATGGTTCGGGAAGTTGTTGTCCTTGAGAATGTTCCTTATCCTTTCCTTATTGACCTTGTGGACTTCTACATCACTTATAGTCAAAACGCGGTTTCTTAAATTTTTCGCCGTATTTATAATCACACGTTTTTGATGTTTCGAGTGGAAGTTGATTATTCTTCCTGAAGACGTTGGTTTCTGATACCAATTAATTGATAAATTTTCCCCTCTCCTGACCACCAATGTGTCCAAATGGGGATGTTTTGAATTTGACTCTTTTTCCATTGTAAATTTAATACTGGAGTGGAAACTGTTAAAAACATCCAAAATTGTATTTATTTCGTCCTCTGAAACGACACAAAATAAATCGTTTACATATTTTGTTAAAATTTTTGGGTTTATTTCCAATTTTTCGATACAAGAGTCTAGTAAATTTTCCATAACGATGTCAGCAACTATTGGAGAAGCTGGTGAGCCCATTGGGAGTCCCTTTTGTTGCAAATATATCCTCCCATCATGTTGGAAATATCGGTTATCCACTATACAAAATCTTAATATATCTAAAAATAAAGATTTATTAATGTCTGTATGTTGCTTTAATGTGTTCCATTTTTCCTCTATGATACTGATAGCTAAGTCTACGGGAACACTCGGGAATAGAGATACTACATCAAACGATACTAAAATGTCGTTACTATTAATCTTCTGGTTCTTTAGTCTGTCCTTAAATTGTATTGCATCTTTTACATTATATTTTGAATTTTCCGTTATCTTTTTAAGGATGTTAGTAATGTATTTACACAGTTCATATGATGGTGAGTTAAAAAAAGAGCAAATTGGTCTTAATGGAAAATCTTCTTTGTGTATTTTTGGAACTCCGTATAATCTCGGTGCTGTGGATACTGTTGTTTTAAGTTTATTCTTCTGTGTTTGATTAATAATTCCTACTTTTTGAAGTTCGTCAACGAATTTATTATTCTTCCTTTCTAGTGTACTCGTAGGATCTTTGCTCACTAGCTTGTATTCTGCTGTATTTCCAACAATGTTGCCTATTCTCGAGTCATAGTCACATTTCTTTATAGCTACTGTTGCATTTCCCTTATCAGCATTAACAATTAAAATATCCTTATTACTCTCTGCCTTATTCACTTTATCTAAAAGGAATTTATCTGTACTCGTTAGTTTAATTTTATTCATTTTATTTTGGCTTAAGGAAGTACCTTTGCTTAAAAATGAAAATTTTCATACAAAAAGGAGCTTTTCTTAAAAAAAGTAGTTTAAGAAACTAAATTTTCTTACAACAAATTGACTTTTCTTAAAAAACTACATTTTCTTAAACAGTACCTTTTTTGTGAAACATAATAACTTTTCTTGAGATAAGTACCTACTCTTAAAAATTTACCTGTTCTTAAAAAAGGGACCAATTCTAAAAAAAAATACCATTTCTTAAAAAAAGGCCTTTGGTTAAACAAAATACCTTCTCTCACAAAAATACCTTCGCTTAAAAAAATACATTTTCTTACAAAACTTCGTTTTCTTAAAAGTACCTTTTCTTGAAAATAAAATAATACCTTTTCTTTTCTTGAGAAAATAAGTACATTTTCTTAAAAGAATAATCTTTTCCTAACAAGAGTACAACTTCTTTAAACATTACCTGTTCTTTAATAAATTACTTCTTTGTAAAAAAAATTCATACTCTTATGGCTTTTTCTTACAGAAAGTATTTCTTCTTAAAAATAATAACTTTTCGTAAAAAAAAGTACATTTCTTTAAAGTACAGTAAAGAAAGAAGTAGCTTTCTTTAAAAAATTACCTTTTTGTGAAAATATAATACATATTCTTACAAAAAATACCTAAAAATATACTTTTTAAAAAATAAAATACATTGTATAAAAAATTGTTTCTTAAAAAAAGTTTATCATTTTACAAAAAGTACCTTTTCTTAAAAATCCATTTAAATTATCGAATTTTTCAACGGGCGTCTTAGGCGTGTTGGAACTAATTAGTACATAATATATAGCGAAAGGAACTTCGTTCAAACCGGGTGTCCCCTGACACCTCATGTATTTGTTTTAACGTTCACGTATTTCTTTACATTTAGAATTAATTAAATTAAATAAATATATTTAATTTTATTAAATGTATTTAATTTAATTAACTTTCATCAACCTATCAATTATAAAAAAAAAAACTCTGTGTAATCGTTCTCAAATCGTACCCTTCAAATTGTTTCTGTCATTTAGGAATCAATTAAAATTCTCTACGAATACCTGCCTCGTATTGGTATAAAACAACGTATTTACACATGTTCTGTGATTTTGAGAGGCAAATAAAATTGACAGCGTTGAAATATTTATCATCCTTAAAATTAGATGTCACATTTATTGGCATCAATTGTAGCCAGAACATGGGACAACATCGTTCAAGAACAATAGCGAGTGAACAAAATTTAAAAATACAACTTAACTTTTCGTGAAAATTCGAAAAAAAACTGAAAACATTGATTACAATAAACAAATGATTCTCAGACTATAAATAAACAATGAAATGTATTGTGATTTATTTAAAACAATCGATATTAAAAAAAATGTACAGGTGGTGCCACAAAGTATTTTCAACTGCTTCTGTTTTTCTATCTTCTGTTCTATTTTTTTTTTAAAGATGCAAGAACAAGATGACAAGTGCAAACTTGATGATCACATTTTTAGATATTTCTAATCGCATTGGAATGCCTGAGAATGAACCTATCAATCATTAAGTTCAATACTGTAGTCGGACCCTTAAACGATATATTTTTAGTTCAATAATGTAATATGTAAAACAGGTATAGAGAAAAACGATTCGAAACTAAAAATTAGAATTAATATAGAGAAAAACGATTCGAAACCAAAAATTCGTTCCTCAGTAGCGAACTGAATTATTTAAGAAAATTTTAAGAATATCTAACAATCTTTTAACTTGCGTGAAAATGATGATCATCATCTGACTAGTAAATAAATTGTATCTATAATTGTATTTACTTATATTCTTGAAAATTGTTCCCCCTTCCCCTCCCTTACATCTCTAAAGATATCCACATTGGGCGGCTGTTCGATCCACTTGATTTGAGCAGGTGCGTTGAAAACATTAACCATATGGTCCATGTTTTCGCGCGAGTTTTACTCGGAATATCTGTGTCAAATGTGTGTGCGCGCGGGGTTTGAAGTGCTACATTTTATTTTAAATTTCACAGAAAATACTGAATTCAAAAAAGAAAGAAAACCACAAACAAAATACTGAATTCAAACATTTTATTTTATTTTTTTTTTTTTATTTTTCTAAAGTACCAATAAATTTATGAAGAAATTTCATGAAAAAACAATGTATTAACACAAATGTTTTGTAGAAGTGGAATTTTCAAATTAAAATTAATGAAAATATTCAAATTTCTAAAACTCAATAATTGCAGAGGTCCAGGGAGTAAAATTGAATTTCTGTAGGTCCCAATAAAGTGAATGTAAAAGTAGAAAGCGCACAGCTCATTGGTTGTGAGAAGCTCTCTCCAATCCCTTCATGGGATGTAATGGGAAACCATATTGTTTGAATGATCATTAATATAAATAGCAAAAGTTATAAATTTTATATAAATTAAAAACCTTCTAAAAACAAAATCAACACACTCATAAATTAAAGTTTCCTAGTAACAGCATAACACATATCAGCGGACAATTTGTCTGATATTGCAGCAAATGTTGTGCCATAGCAACAAACTGTATGCAGAGTTGATATAATACTGTGCAACATTTTTCCTAAAACAGCAAAAATATTGTTACGATAAATGTTTTACATGTTTGATTTAATGAACATTTATGACGAAGTAACATTAGAATGTCAACGAACAGGATATTGCAACATGATTGACTAATGATAACACGGTGTTACAAAAAATAGATTTTTTTCTGTCCTATGAACCAAATGCACATATTCGGAAAGAGGGAAAAAAATAAAAATACACGTGTATCGTCGATTCTCATGTACACGTCAGAATTTTTTTTTTTTAAGTTTGAAGTATAAAGCTCGTAGTGGTCTGTGTGAAAGCCTTTGGACCGATTTTTAACCCTTTTTCAGTGATCCAATCGAGGTGATTTTTTGCAGGCAGACTCGTGGAAATGACTGTATCACGTCTTTTGTGTAACTTTTGCTCAAACAAAAGGGTACCAATACATTCACCGCAACAAAATTCGCTACGCTAATGTAGAATCGGTAATTCCAGCAGTTCTATACTCACCAGAAGAGCGTGTAGCGGCTTCAGTGGAGATTTTTGATAATGTTCCCGAAATAAGCGATGCAGAATCAACAGTTGTACCAACACTGCTATCAACTTTTCTTGCATCGAATGCGAGGTGCGAGAGTCCACAAGTATCGGAATTTGTGGAAACACCCAGTGAAATTGGGACTGCAATGCCGCATTTAATAACGCAAGCCAACTTCAATGACCTCGTACGAGACGGAAATTTGTCGAGGAGAACAGCAGAACTCTTTGCATCACGCTTTAAGCAGTGGAATATAGTGGCGGCTGATTTTAAAATAACAGCCGCATGGAAAGGTACAGTTGCCGTTATTGAGCAGTTTCTTGGCAACAAACGAGCTGCCAATTATAGAAATATTGTAGCAAAAATGGTTTCGGCATATGGCGAAATGGGCATATTAATGTCGCTAAAGATCCATTTTCTTCACAATCATTTAGATTTTTTCCCTGATGATTTAGGAGCTTGAAGCGATGAGCATGGCGAAAGGTTCCATCAGGACATTGCGGCTATTGAAAAGCGCTTTAAAGGAAAAGACATTACGCATATGCTTGGCGAATACTGTTGGTCTATTTGTCGCGATACTGAAGCAAATGCTTACAACCGCAAAAATAAAAGGCCTAAATTTCTTTAAAAACATTAAAATTTTTAATGTAACAATTCTTTATTTTTATAAAACAAAAGTAATAAAAAAAATTGTTGTTTTAACGAACTTAAACCTTAAAAAAATCGATAACCATTTAAAAAAAAAAAAATTTAGGAAAATCTGAGAATTGATAAAAATCTATTTTTTAAAAAATTTGACGTGATACAGTCATTTCCGCGAGTCTGCCTGCAAAAAATCAGCTCGATTGGATCACTGAAAAAGGGTTAAAAATCGGTCCAAAGGCTTTCACACAGGCCACTACGAGCTTTATACTTCAAACTTAAAAAAAACAAATTCTGACGTGTACATGAAAATCGCCGATACACCTGTATTTTTATTTTGTATCCCCTTTCCGAAAAAGTAAATTTGGTGCATAGGACAGAATGTGTGTAACACGGTGTAATTACGCCTAAAAGTATATCGCCGCACAGTGATTCAGAATCAGTTTCCATTGGCCAAAATGCAATATCTTTTGATCTAGTACCCATTTTTAAGTTCTATAAAACACCGATTGTAGGCAAAGAGTTAGGGCTAATTTGGAGATAACAACATGGTTTCCCGTTACATGCCATGAAGGCATTAGAGAGAGCTTATCACAAACCAGTGAGGTGTGCGCGTACAATGATAAACATTTCGACATCTAGTTGTTGTTTTAATGCAAATTTAGACCATATTACCAACACTTATACGTTATAGGGTTAATATCTCACATATCTCATACGCTGCGTGGGGTTAAATTACTTTAATCAAAATCACTTATACGTCAGGTTGGTACAAACCATTTTTAGTGCAACAATTAGACGCCTAGAACGTGTGATATCACACATTCAGACTTTTCCCTTTGGGGCTACGTTATGTCTACATGGATTTCGATTGAGGAATTTTGCTATAATAAGAAAAATAAATAAATTATACATATTCTAAATTAAAATGTTCAAGCGTTTGGTTGTTTTTTTTTTAATTATCTTATTCTTCGATATTTCGTTGCCCTTTGGGTATCATCGTCAGGAAGATAAACACAATTATTAATTAAAAACGAAAAGAATTGATCCAATTCCTATGCTACCCAAAGGCAGCGAAATATCGAAGAATAAAATTATGTAGAAAAGACGACCATACGCTCGAACATTTTAATTTAGAATATAATACGAAAGGTCGGATAATTCATAACTTTTTCAATTATACATAAGAAAAATCGCCCACTTCTGTTGCCAAAGTAACAGATTTCTCGTAAAAAAATACCATAAGACTGAGGTTCATAAATTCAATAGATTCATTTTCAATAATTTTATTTCGGCAGTAGATACTGTGGAAGAGTCAACTTCTTCTTCACCAGGTACGTTCTGACTTCTCAAAAATATCTTCCTTCGGTTCTAATTCCGCACAAATATAATTTTGGACGAAAATCATTCTAGTGATAAAGGTAATTGGTGTTAAAGCATCCTTCTCCGAACTGTTTGATTAAGAGGCGTAAGTGAAAATATTACAAAAAAAACGCACTTTTTTTAAAATTTTCAATATATTTATTATTAAATCATTTGTAAAAAAAATCGCGTGATATTTTTGAAAAATACTTAATGTCTTGATAACACTGCTGTAGTCAAAAAATATATCAACATTCTAGTAAATTGTATCGGCTGGAGGCAAGACTACTGAGTTGATCGGTACCCCTAAAAATGTCTGTGGAACGTAACATTTTTGAAAAATCGATGTTTACCAATACTCAGATTTTCCTACACTTCTTTAAAGAAGTTATTTACAACATTCTAGTGGCCATCGGTGGTGCAATGGTTAGTGTGTGCGACTCTTATACATGAGAACGTGGGTTCGATCCCTGCTCTGACCATCTTAAATTTCTTTCGGCGACGGTCATCTCGCTTAGTGATGACGACACTATTAAGTACTTAGCCATGAAAAAGCTTTATCAAATACTGTTCGGAAACGATAAATTTTTGGTCATAATCAGTGGGTGAAAAACTAGAAAGCGCACTGATCACTGGTTGTGAGAAGATCTCCCCAATTTCTTCAGGCGATGTAATGGGAAACAATTTTTTTATGCTACATCCCAATATTGTCAACTATTTTTTACCTCTGTTTTGGTTTGTGTCTAGACTAACTAGATGTCTCACATATGTTGGGAAATTTCGTGTTTAATGGGAAGTTTTCTATGTGGAGCCTGTAACCAATATTTAGTACAGTACTATATTGTAGTTTTGAACCCAATAAAAAGTAAATTTAGAAGAGCCAAAGTGAATGAAATTTAAAAAAAAATAATTTTCTTAAACGAGCGCCTTTTTAAAAAAACGAAATTTTGTCAAAAAAATAATACCATTCGTAATCTTAAACAAAGTTCCTTTTCATAAAAAAGTACCTTATCTTAAAGAAGTACCTTTGCTTAAAAAAAGTAAATTTTCTTACAAAAAGTAGCTTTTCTTAAAAAAGTATTTTTTTTTCAAATAAGTACCTTTTCTTAAAAAAGTGAATTTTCGTACAAAAAATTGCCTTTTCTTAAACAGCTACCTTTTCGTTAAAGAGTAACTTTTTGTGAACAAAATAACTTTTCTTGAAATAAGTACCTACAGTGTACCTAAAGTACCTATTCTTGAAAAAAGGACAAATTCCCATTTCTTAAAAAAAAACTTTTCTTCAAACTAAAATACCTTCTCTTAAGAAAATACATTTCCTTACAAAAGAAAGTGAAAAACTAGAAAGCACGCTGATCACTGGTAGCGAGAAGCTCTCCCCAATTCCTTCAGGCGATGTGATGGGAAACAATGTTTTTATGCTGCATCCCACTATTATCAACTATATTGATTACTTTTGCTTTGGTTTGTGTCTAGACTAACTAGATGTCTCACATATGTTGGGAAATTTCTTGGTTAATGGGAAGTTTTCTAGGTGGAGCCTTCTTAGTCTATATAGTCGTTTTGAACCCAATAAAAAGTAAATTTAGAAAAGCCAAAGTGAAAGAAGTTTAAAAAGAGCTAATTTTTTTAAACAAGCGCCTTTAAAAAAAAAATGTCAAAAAATAATACCATTCATAATTTTAAACAGTTCCTTTTCATAAAAAAATACCTTATCTTAAATATGCACCTTTGCTTAAAAAAGTAAATTTTTTTTACAAAAAGTACCTACTTAAAAAATTTATTTTTTTTAAAATAAGTACCTTTTTTTAAAAAAGTGAATTTTCTTACAACAAATTGCCTTTTCTTAAAAAAGAACATTTTCTTTAAAGAGTAAATTTTTTGTGAAACAAAATTACTTTTTTTGAGATAAGTACCTAAAATGTACCTAAAGTATCTATTCTTGAGAAAAGGACAAATTCTAAAAAAAATCCCAATTCATAAAAAAACCTTGTCTTCAAAAAAAAAATACCTTCTCTTAAAAAATAAATTTTCTTAAAAAAATCATTTTCTTAAAAGTAAATTTTCTTAGAAATAGAATAATACATTTTCTTTTCTTGTCTTGAGATAAGTAACCTTCTGAACATAAGTAAATTTTCTTAAAAAATAACCTTTTCCTAAAACGAGTACCACTTCTTTAAAAAGTACCTGTTTTTAAAAAAGTACTTTGTTAAAAAAATGATTCTCCTATCATTCATTCTCTTAAAAATAGTACATTTTCTTAAAAAAACATTAGCTTTTAATAAAAGAAGTACCTCTCTTTAAGAAAGGTCCTTTTCGAGAAAATATAAAAAAAAAAATTCTTACAAAACTTTTTTTTTAAAATACATTCTATAAAAAAGGTTTCTTAAAAAAAGTTTATCATTTTACAAAAAATATATTTTCTTAAAGATCGCGTGTTGGAACTAACTAGTACATCATATATAGCGAAAAGTACTTCGATCCAAAACACCTCATGTGTTTTTTTCCTGTATGTTATTGTATGAGAAGTTCATACCACAAACTTTCAAGGGCATTAACAGTTTTCTACATGCAAACATGTTGTCTACATGTTGGAACAACAAACCATTCAGAAAATCGCACTCACTGGCATTAGTAGTTTTGAACTCTGTGAAAATTTCATCATCAGATTCCTGATTACTGTGCCTGAATTGATACCACCGTTAGATCATAAATCGTATATACAGGGTGATTCAGGAAGTTCCGGACAAATTTCCCCAGCATATTCCTTGGCTCATTTCATGAAGAAAAGTCCACTAGGACCATGTCCGAAAATGCAAGGGTGCGAAATGGCAGCGGGTTCAAAATTTACGGATTGGCGGTCGGAGGGTAAAGTTGCTAACTTCTGAGCCAGGGTCAGATTTTTGTTTTTGGGCTTGTTGGATTTCTAACCACTGGCTCAGAAAGTAGAAAAAGTCAAATCGCCGAGATACAAAGATTTCGGAAAAAAATGGAAAAAATATTCATATAACCTCAATTTGCTCAGCCAGGCAGGTAACTTATGCCTTAACGTGTTAATTTACAAAAACAAATAAATGTGTGCTGTTATTTCGCTTCCAAAAACAAAAACAAACATTTTAGCATTTCAGTAAAATGGTCATAACTTTGAAACGGTAAGATCTCTGGGCTTCGTTTAGGTCATTTTGGAAAGGTAAGAGGTATGGCTATCTTTCAACAGAAAGATAAGTAAGTTACCAGCCATCTGGTTGAGGAAATTGAGGTTATGTGAAGCTCTGTAACTCGGCGATTTGACTGTTTTCTATTTTTTTACTGATTCTGAAAGGCCTCTTAAAGACCTTTCCAAGAAGCCCAAAAACAAAAAAAGAAGTTACCAACTTTACCCTACTACCCTCCGACCACCAATTCGAAAATTTTGAACCCGCTGGCATTTCGCACCCTTGCTTTTTCGGCCCTAGTGGACTCTTCTTCATGAAATGAGCCAAGGAATACGCTGGAGAACTTTGTCCTGAATCACCCTGTATAGAAACTTCTGTGACAAAGTTTACATTTGCGAATTAGTATCGATCGAACATCCCTAAGAATCAATTGGTATTGAGAACTCAATTATTTAAATTATTTTCCTTTAAAATGTTTCCTGATTTTTTTGTAGGCAATTGTTTTTAAATTTTTTTTCCCCAATTAAGCTAATATACGTATAGATTTCACTAACAAATTGAAATGTTTTTCCTTTCTATTACTAGTTATTTTCATAGATTAATTTACATATAAATTTATTATCCGTCTCAGCCGACGTTGCTCTTTGTGCTTCTTCAATGAGGAAACGAACTTCTGTCAGCTGTTTTGCTGTTTCAAATCGTGTGAACATCGAACAAAATCCTCCAGTCCTAGTTTTGTGCATTCACGATATTCATATATTTACATATTTGGATCATTCACAGTAACATCTTTAGGAATTGTCACGGAGTTCGAAACTAGTCATGCCAGTGAGTGTGTTTAACTGAATTGTCTATTATTCCTACAAAACCCAATCATTTTTCAATTAGAAAAATGTTCCACATCTTGTAAGCTGGTAGTATGGACTTTCTTCATACATTAACTAATACTAACAAAATCGGTCAAAAAATTCAGAATTCAATTTCAACTGTGTTTATCAAACCTCAGTGACATAACTCTTCTCTTGACGTTCAAACTTACAATTTCCACAAGTTCGCTTCCCTTCAATCATTAAACCGATGAGCGAGTTGACAAATCTGTGTATAAATTAATCAATGGTTGTTTTAATGAAATTGTATACCCTATTAGCAACACTTTTACTTTGGGGGTAATATCTTATATATATCATACGCTCTGTGGGCTTAAGCCAAATGTAAATTCAATATAACTTATACGTCAGCGTGGTTTCAAATTGTATTAAGTTAAATTCAAAATTATATTAATTTAGTACTTACATATTTTGTGTACTAATTAACAAGTTTTAAAAATTTTGGAAATCAAAACATATTGTTTTGAATCGAAAGCTACAACTAATGAACATTTTAAACATTCCTCTGATTGTATAAAATGTTGATTATACACAGAACAAAATCATAACAATAATGAAAGGCACTGTTAATGTACCTGAGTTGTATTTGATAAACTGGTGTATAATATTTTCTGCATTTAAAGGATTTTAGCACTTGTACCAAATACAGATATGATATACATGTGTGTATTTATTAACTTCTCTATTTAGTTTGATATTTTATAATAAAATGCCGTTCGTTCTAGACATTGAAGGAGTATTTATGTTTTGTTTCCATGTCTATATATTTCTCTAAAACTTTTTTAATTCCGCTATCCATTTTGTCTATTATATTTCATTTTCCCTCAGCAAATTTATAAAAATATTCACCCACAATGCGGGTTAAGTTTTGTCCATATTTAGTCTTAGATGTTGTAAGTCTTACGATATCAAATATTTGTTGTTGCTAGGAAATTCGAAGCCTATTAATACCATATACACTGTTTGGGTAATTACACGTTATTCATACGCTCTGCGGGGTTATACTCAGTTCAACAAAACTTATACGTCTGAGTGGTTTACAAATTATATTAACACCACTTATACGCTGTTGGGCTAAACACACGTTACTTATACGCTCGCAGGGGGTTAGACAAATTTCCAATGCAACAGCATTTTATAACAGATTATAATTTTGTTAGGTGTTTATTTAAACAATAAAGGCATTTTTCAATTTTAATTGTCTAAACAATTTGTTTTAAATGAAATGCAGACATAAACAAAAACTTATAAGTACTTGGAATCAGATTGCACATAAAGGGTGTCTCAGTAAGAATGCACTTTTCCTATTTAAAATAAAAACACATATTTTTTGAGATAGTTGTGATTTTTTTACAATACATTGTGCGATCAAGTATGGAATGAAAAAATCCGTCCAATGGCCTCCACGGCTCTGATGACAGCCCATTACTTTTTTCATGAAATTTTCCATGATTTTTCACAGAGCTGTGGCTGTATCTCATCGATGACGCGTTGGATCTCGGATTGGAGCTCAGGAATTATTTCTGGTTTATTCGCATAAACCGTGGATTTCACAACACTCCAAACAAAGAAATGGCACGGCGTTAAATCGCATGATCTTGGTGGGCAGTTGACATCAGCAGTTCTTGAGGTAATTTGTTCTGGAAATCGTTGCTGCAATAAATCGATTGTTTCATGGGTGGCGTGGCCAGTAACGCCGTCTAGGTGAAACCACATATCGTCCAGATCCATCCCGTCCAGTTGAGGCCACAAGAACTCTGTTATCATGTTCCTGTAACTAATGCCGTTCACAGTCACTGCAATTTCATCCATATCCATGCCGTCTAGTTGAGGCCACAGTATAGCCGTTATAATATTCCCGTAACGACTGCCGTTCACAGTTACTGTAATTTCGGCCTCGTCGTCAAAAATGTTAGGCCTAATCACGCCGCCTGACCAAAATCCGCGACAGACCGTTGCTCATCGTGGGTGTTTTTGTTTCTCATGGATTTCATGAGGATTTTCTGAGTCCCAAATTCGAAAATTTTGTGCATTCACGAAACCATTCACTTGGAATTGCATTTCATAGGAGAAGATGACTTTTTTTTGAAAAATCTACATTGACTTCACTTTGCTCCATTACCCATTGAACGAGTTGCCGGCGCTTTCCACAGACTGCTGGTTTGTGCTTCTGAGTAAGCTGAATTTTGTACGCATTAAGGTGGAGGTCTTTTGTCAAAATTCGCCTCGTAGTGCTTCGAGAAATATGAAGTTGCTTAGAACGATGCCGAATTGATGTTTTCGGAGTTAGTTTCGTTTACAGCAGCAATTTCTTCAAGGGTCCGACCTTAAATCATTAAACCGATGAGTAAGTCGACAAATTTATGAATACATTAATCTATGATTGTTTTAATGAAAATGTAGACCCTATTGGCAACACTTATACGTTTGGGGGTAATATCTCATATATATCATACGCTCTGTGGGCTTAAAAGAAATGTAAATTCAACATCACTTATACTCATATTAATTAACGAGTTTTAACATTTTTAAAATCAAAATTTTTTTTACGTTGACGCACAGGTGTCTTACTGTTCATAACCTATCCAGTTTCTTCAAATTTGTTGACACCTTTCCGAATATTTGACACATTAGGTTGAACTTTCTCGACTGAAAATTCTTCGAGGTTTGCGAGCGGTTTCAGCATAACTTTCCAAATTTTTTAAAAATAAGTTTTCACAATTATAACGCGTTGTTCTTTCGTCACTCGCTTGATTTTTATTAATCGGAATAACCATATGTGACAGCTGCAAAATTTCAGAGTTGTAAATTTAAAATTGCAACCTTACTGAGACACCTTTTAATTTCTCTGTGCTAATACAAAATGTTGATATTATACGAAACAAAATCATAACAATATTGAGATTCACTTGAAGGTTTTTTTTTGTATTTGTAATTTTAGCTTAAGCATTAGGTTTTTTGCATCTGTGGGAAAAAAATATTTTCAAATTAAATTTTTTATTTTTTTGCCCAGTCTTTTTCGTTTTAGCACTTCCAGGTTATTTTTAAATTCAAATTAGATTTAAGAGGAACACTCGTGATTTTTACTGATTTCAGTTTTTTATTTCCCTTATTTTTTCAAAATTTCCTTTTCTTTTGAAATGTAAAATTATGTCGCTAACAAATTAATGTTTTTGACTTTTAAATTAATATATTATTATTTATTTTGTTTGATTTATGTTAAATTTGTTGTAATTGTAACGACTTTCATAATATAAATTATGATCGATAGTCTGTCGACTTTCATAATGTAAATTATGATCGATTGTCTGTATTTAGTTTGAACCCAATTCATAGCATTTGTTCAGTTAATTAAGGATTACTTATACGCCGAGTGGGTCTAAAAGGTTTTAAAATTTAAAATCACTTATACGTCAGAGTGGTTTAAACATTATAGTACTGCTGGATTTTAATTTTAATAATTAACACGTTTTCTCAATTTAAATATTTTGTTGAAAATCCAATGCAGACATAAATAAAAACTAATGAACACTTAGTACCATATTGCACGTTTTGGAAACTAGACAAATTAATTCATAACCATCATGAATTCACTTCAAGTACAGAAAAGTATAACAAACAAATATAATCAGGAATATTATTTTTTCTAGAAATAAAGAAATATTTTCAAAATTGTGCATATTTGTTGTTGTTGAATTTTTCATAAATTTGGTCATAAAACTTTGGGTTATTTTTAAATTTCTCTAACATTTAAAATAAACACATTTGATTTTTATTTATTTTGGTTTGTTTGTCATTTACAGCTCTCTCTCTCTCTCTCTCGTAATTAGGCAATTTTTCATAATTTTTCTTATTTCATTCTTTTCTCCACTTTTCACAACAATTTTTCCGACCCTCCATTATCATTTGTGTGGCTATAGTTTCTTGTAGTCCGTCAGTCTGTGCGTCCCTCTATGTTGTGACTCACAATAGTCCAACTGTAATTTATTATTCCTTTTTTTGTTATACTATATGCACTATGTATGTATTTTGCTTTGTGTATTCTTGTGTTGTTTTCTTTAAGTGTATTAATAATTTTGTTGTTATTATTCTATTTTCTTATATTGTTGTTGATAATTTATAGTGACATCTCCAACGACGGGTGTTTCACCAAAACGTGCTAGACCAATTTGTGTTTTGTTTTTGGATTTTTCAAAATTTTCACATATTCCTGTGTGAAATTTAAAATATCCACCGCGAGAATGTTAACTGCATTGAGTGGCCGGGGTGGGTGGGCATTATTTCGGGAATTATGTGAAATTTCGTTGAATTTTCCCATATGTTTTTAGGTGTTTTAAATTTTCATTAGTCATCACATGAAATGGTTCAATAATTTTCATATTTTATTGAAGCGCAATATTCGAGATATTTCGAAACAAAGAAAATATGAAAATTCTCAATATTAACTTTCCAAATATTTTTTTATAAATAAAGAAATCTGTTTATTTTTTTTCATTTGTAACAATTTATTATAAATTATATTTCTATTTTTTTCACAATTTATATTAATTCAATCTATTTTTTTAATTTTCTTTCACAATTTCTTAACTTATTTCATATCTATTTTTTTATTTTCTTTCACATTTTGTGCTCAAATTTCCAAAGAATATTACATTTTCGTGTTGTATTTAATCTTTTTAAGATTTGTGTTGTAATTTTCCTCTTAAGCAACTTGACTTGATTCCAAAAATGTTTTTTATTTCAAATTTTATATATATATCCACTTTATTCTGTGTATAGTATGTATGTATCTTCTTTATTTCGCAATCAATTTTCCGTTAAACACAATTTTCAGAGTTTTCCGTTTTTCATTTGGGAGAAAAGTTGAACCGCTCACGTAGTAGCTCGTGCCACAACTGACAGATTGGGAAATTTTGCTGCGTTTGAAAATTTTCAAAATTTTCTGTATGAAAATTTGTTCTTTCATATTTGTTTTTCCAAGAGCAAATGGAGGCGAGAGTGAAATTGTGTGAAATTGTGTGAAATTCTCTCATTTTTGAAGTTTCCAATGTATTATCGTCCGAGTGTTATGCGAGTAGTACTGATGCTGCTACAGGCACAATAAATTTTAGGCAGTTGAGGAGGAAATTATAGCAGAATTAAGGAAAATATGATAAAAAAGGGTCAGGTGGAAAGCCACTAATTGCTCACAAGTGGTGCTTTCAAGGATTTATGTTGCAACAGAAAGGTTCAACATTGTCAAGGCTCAGAGATAATGGACTTTCCCCAAGGTAACCATTTACTTAGACGGAATATTAAATTCCTAACAAAACACGTGCTACAATATCTCCAATTAGAATTCAAAAATATCAATTTAGGTTTGAGAAATATCGATTGAAATTTGAAAATTATATTTGCAATTTTAAATCAGAGTGAGGAAAGCCATTCCTTTTGGATTCGCTCGAAAACTTTAAATCGGCAAGGGAGTTTAATTTTTAATTCTTGGAGATTTAAATCTTCCCAACTTTTTATTTTTAGCTCGGGAGATGAGTTTTTATTTTCAAAGATTTGAAATAACTGTTCAAAAAGAACGCCTCGAAAGCCAAAATTTCCGAATATTTTTTAATTATTTAATGTATAAGAAAGATGTACATAAGTATGTTTTAAATAATCCCAGCGCCGGAAGACATGACCTGGAAGGCCTGAAATCATGACCAAACAGGCCTTCTTTAAAATACGGAAGGCCTCCGTACACAATAACCTCGCCTTTCTTTTTAACATTGCGTGAGATTGTGAGGCAAGGCCTTTCTTGCCCATTGCCTAAAGAAGGCCTTAGAAGGCATGCAAAGAGGAGGGCCTTAGAAGGAGTTTATTTTTGTTACACAAAAAAAAAAGTAAAACAAATTATTTTATCACAGAATTAGTATCCACATCTACATACATATTTATTTATAAGTATGTACGTATCTATCTTAGAAAGTTGCACAACGCCCAACTTCCAATTGAAAATTTAAAAAAAAACCCTGAAAAATATTAAATTAAAAATATAATTTTAAAATTTGTATGAAATTTTTCAATTAAATTACGGTTAAAATGAATCGGAAAAGAAATTTCTCAAATTTGTAAAAATCTTTTTCTTGGTTATATGTACCATGCATTCCGCAGGCCTTACTTTAGAAAGGCATTACAAAAGAACCATTCCGCATGCCTTATTTGTGGAAGGCCTTGCGACTTCCGTCGCTGGGATAGATCATAGACTAATTATTATACTAGACTCAAGATTTCCCTCAGCAAATTTATGATATTTGGCCTAGTGTGATATGAACGTTGAATGTTGAACAGAATTGCTTCAATAATACCAGATAGAGGCAATGGTTCAGAACAACCAACAAAATAACAACAACGGACTTTCCGTTTCGTGTGTTAAACTTATTGTGTTAAATACAACACAAATGTATCCTAACAATGACAGTCAATAAAAAACTGTTAAACACATTTAAATTTCACAGTTTTTCACCAAAACGACATGAAAAATTAAAGTCAGACATTATCGTAATTCCACCTGGTGTATGTCAATTTTCGCTGACGTGAAAGGAAACGTCGGATGAGTCAAATATTCTCTCTAGTAAGATTTACTCTTTGTAATCGATAAGCGGGCAGCAAATTGTAAGATTTGATTATACGGGTAAAATTGTTTGAAAGGAGGGGAAGGTGTTAAATAGGGGACAAGTGGGGTATGACTCCAAAATACGAAAAAGTCTTATCGAATGATTATGAACGCAAATCTTCAAAATGCAGTAAAAAAGGGGACGAAAAGATAAATTTTAAAAATGCGAGATAAATCGTTTGAAAAGGTTAGGAATGTGGAAAAATAGGGTGAAAAGGGTAGATTTTCAAAATACGAGAAAAATTGTTCGAAAAGGTTAGGATTGTGGCAAAAATTTTGAAAAGGTGAATAAAGGGGGGCGGAAGAGGTAAAACTTCAAATTGCAGAAAAAAAATCTTTTAAAAGGGTTAGGAAATTGGCAATAAATGTGAATGTGGAAAAAAGGGGTAAAAAGAGGGCGAAAATGTGAAAACTTTAAAATGCGAGAAACATTGAGAAAAGGTTAGGAAAGTGACACAAAATGAGTATGTGGAAAAAGGGGGTAAAGAGTGGTCGCAAAGGGGAAAACTTTAAAATGCGAGATATATATTGTTTGGAAAGGTTAGGCGTGTGGGTAGAAAAGGATAGAAAGAGGAAAAATGCCAGAAAAATCGTTGAAATGATTTGGAATGTGTTAAAAAAATGTATGATACGGTAAAATGTCAAAGTAGGCTGTGTTAAAAAAGAGTATGTGGCACAAAGTAACAAAAAAGTGTGAATCTGCAATAAGTGAGAAAAGCCTATATGGAATCAGATAAATAATATATTTGTAGGGAGGATTGAAAACGTGTTAAATACAAATAAATAAATGGTTTCCCATTCCATCTCATAAGGTATTGGGGAGATCTTCTCACAACCTACAGTTTTACACCGGTTCCGAACGGTATTTTGAGAAGCTTTTTCATGGCTAAATACTCGATATTTTCGCCGTCACTATTCGAGGTGACTGCCGCCGAAAGAACTTTAAGGTAGTCAGAGCAGGGATCAGAGGCGCACACACTAACCTCTGCACCACCGAAGGCTATTAAAAAATAAATATAAATGGTTTCCCATTACATCCCATGAAGGAATTGGGGAGAGCTTCTCACAACCAGTGAGCTGTGCGCTTCATAGTTTTTATACTCACTGATTGGGACCTACAGTTTTACACCGGTTCCGAACGGTATGTTGAGAAGCTTTTTCATGGCTAAGTACTCGCTAGTGTCGCCGTCACTAAGCGAGGTGACCGTCGTCGAAAGAAATTTTAAGGTGGTCGGAGCAGGAATCGAACCCAGGATCTCCTGTACAAGAGGCGCGCACACTAACCATTGCACCACCAACGGCCACACCGAAGGCTATTAGTGTGTAGAAAATTCGAAATAATAAATAATAATTCGAATTGAAATGTTCAATAAAAAACTAAAAATTGTATATTAAAAATTCTGACATTAAAAGCAAGCATAGGTGTTTTTCTAAAAGTGTTCAAAATTATGAACATCATGCTCGGTATTAGATCCAAAACATGCACAACCCCATCCAATCAAGACATGTTTTTCTCCCATTTTGAGCTTTTACCGTATTCTTACCCACATACACTAGTTTTAACAAGTTCTAAATCATTCCAACCCGCACTGAAAGAATAATGCCTCGTCGTATGGATGAGACGTTTTCGTTCATGTTTTTACGTTGCTACAATGAAAAGTTTTGTATATCAGACAATTTGGTAGTCGCTGCAACAAAAAATTTGGTATTTGGGTTTCGTTGTATTGGAATTTGGGTTCGAAGTCAATGAAAACGAAGAAGTGAAATTAACAAAGTGTTTCAAGTAAGACGATCATAAAAAGTAACAATTTAACGTACAATGAAGTAAATCAAATCGAACTTTTAACAAATTTGGGTAAAATAAATAAAAGAGCAGTTCAAGAAAATGCGTACAGGGCGATCAGTGGCTTAATGACGGGAGATGTGGCTCTACAATTGAATGACAGAAGCCTCAACACAGCAACAATTGCATAATTTCAGAAACTTAGAAATTTAGAGCTTACGTTCATGGTAAGTACAAACATACGTAGATATTAAATAGAAATCTTAATAATAAATTCCTCATATTTGTTTTTAATTGCAGGACCTGAGTATAACGGCCACAATAACACTCAACCCCTCGACTACCATAATCTTTCTCCAGACGAGTGGAATGAATATTTATTTAGCATATTCAGACCATTTTCGAAACAAAAATTCTAAATTTTTTTCATCCAAACACCTGCAATGTATTACTATCAGTGTATTTATGTACAATAAAAAATAATTAATTTCACACACACTTTAACACATTCATTACAGCAATGAAACAAAATCATTGCAGCAATGAAATAAATTCATAGCATCAATGAAACAAATGATATAATTTCATTGCACGAACGATACTTATTCACTGCAACAATGAAACAAATTCGTTGTAATAATGAATCGAATTCATAGCAGCCACAACCATACGTTCTTCGCAGTGACGAACAATTTGCAGTTGATGAACACATTTTCGTAGCGAGAGTGAAACTGTACGTTAGCTCACTTTCGACGGCGAAAGTTGTTAGGGTGATGAGCATTTTCATCCCTGTGACGATGCTTTTCCGTTCAGTGCGATTTTCTATATTTTAATCGAATATTCGAAATCAAATGATATTTGAAGTTTTGCAATTTTTGCGCCATTTGATCCACATACCTATATTAATACGTTTCCAATCTTTCCAAACGAGTTCTCTCGCATTTTGAAATTTTACGCCTTTTTGACGTGTTTATCCTTTTTTTTTATCCACATATTCTATTTTTAACGTATTTCCCGCTTTTTTACATTTCACCCATTTTTGACCTATTTGAGCTACATATCATATTAAAACCGAGACTTCTCGCATATTCATGTTTTGGTCTTTTAACGTAAAAAAATAATTTTTAATAAATTTAAATCATTTCATGTATTTTGTTGCTTTTTTAAATTTTACCTATATTTGACTGTGTTAAGTTCAACCATTTTTTAGACTGTTTTTAATAAATTCCCAATCATTACAAAATAATTTTTCCTTATTTAAATTTTTACCCTTTCTATCGTTTTTACCCACATACACAATTATTGACACACTCGAAATAATTCTAAAATAATGTTCCCCTTTTTCAAGTTTACCTTCAGTGCCCCTTTTACCCACATAGTATTTTTGAAAAACATATTCCCAATGATGCCAATTTTCTTTGCACTTTCAAGTTTTACGTTTTTTTACACTTTTTACCCCTTGTTACGTTTTTTACCCACGCACACTATATTTAACACATTCCACATCATTCCAAACAATTTTCCTTACATTTTGAAGTTTTAGCCATTCACAACTCTTCTACAGGTTTTTGCCAACACACATTATTTTTAATAAATTCCTAATAATTTTTAAATTATTATTTAAAATTGTACTATTTTCAAAAGTTTCTCCCTCTTTTTACTATTCCGAAACGATTTTTATTGCATTTTGAAGTCAAACTCGCCAATTTTTACCCTTTTTAAGCAGCTAAATCTGTTTAATATTTCTCCAATCATTGTCGAAATTCCAATTATTTGTCCAACTCTAGATCCAATCATTCCAAACTAATGTTCTCGTTATTTGTAGTTTTTCACCACATATACTACGAGTATTTTCTTTATATGCGTACGTTCCATACGATTTATTCCATCCATACATTCTTCCATCCGATTTTTTCCACTATTTATAATTCTGGCCTTTCTGATAAACTTTTTTTTTTACTTTCTACACCCTCCACAACATTCCAATCGATTTTTGTCGCAGTTGTCTCTCATGTATATCCAAATTCGAAAATTCCACTCGGGAGTCGAAAAATCCGGGTCCTCTTCACTACAAAGCTCTCACTCCCAGTAAACTAAAAACTAAACTCCGAAGAGAATTTTTATTTTAACGTAGAATACGTTGTACGGTAAGGTAGGGGTGTTGATCTGGAGCACAACATTTTGAGAAAATGTTTGTCAACTTTCACCCACTTTTACTTAAATATTAAAACATATTTTAGCAATTTTTATATGTTACTCAGTTTTGGTAATATGTTTTGTTTCGAATTACATTAAAAAAATTATATGTCTATATATAAAAGTTTTATGTAGTTAAGGAAATAAATATTTAAGAGCATGATATTTCAGACTTTTTTTGTACATGCCGCTGTTGTTGTTGGTTTGTAAATGCCGCTGTTGTTTTTGTTGTTGTTGTGAAATTAAATGATTTTGGCTTTGCTGTGCTTTGTTTATTTATCGAGCAGCGTGTAACTGTGTGTGTGTGTACATTTCGTTTTGTTGGTTCGGTCGGTTATTAGTTCGTTTGGAGGGGAACATAAAATGAAGGGAGGGGAGCGTGGACACTTGTGTGTGCTTGAAAGTTTACAGATCTTTGCTGTCGTTTGTTTACTTCTGCGAGCAGCGTGTAAATGTGTGTGTATGTACATTAATACAAAGGATTGGCGATGTATACGCTCACTATATCAATGGCGTTTTTCCTAAACACATTTCTGTGAATACGTTGGGAAGTAGTTGGAAAGCAGCTAATCTATTGTGCTGCCATATCATAAAATGTATTGATGTATGTAGCTGTACTTCAAATGAAGATCATTTATCAAAAATTATATTTAATTCATATATTTTAATTGCAAAATGACTAACGTATTCTACGTCTGACCTATGCGCCCGTGTTATCTATCTAACACAGGATTTTTTATACATATTTTTTATATAAGTATTTGACTCGCTCGGAAGTGATGCAAATAAACAACAATTTTAAAAACTGAATTCGGTCGAGATCTTTATTTTCTTAAACTCGGAGTGAGAGTTTTGTATTGAGGAGGAGATGAATTTTTCGGCTCGCGAGCGGCATTTTTACTTACTCTATTTGAAATACCTCAGTTGAAATCTAAAAATTATATTTCGAATTTGAAATATATTAATTGAAATTAAAAAAAAAACATTAACTGCAATTTAAAATATATCAATTCAAATTTGAAATGGATCAATTGAAATTTAAAACACATTAATTAAAATTTCAAAGACATAAAATGAATTTGAATATGTATCAATTTAATTTTAAAAGACATTAATTAAATTCTAAAATACATCAATTGAAATTAATTTTTTTATATTTGGCAGGGTTGTGCGATTAATCGGTTAATTAAAATTTTGCTTAATCGATATTGTGATTAATTAGTTAATCGAATATTAAATCATCCTGACTACTCACAACTGTGATTAATCAATTAATTTTAATATGGATTAATCATATTTATTAATTTTATTTATCATCCAAATAATTTTTGGAAAACATACAACTGCGTACTGTACAAACAAAAGGAAACATTTGAAAATATTGAGTAAAGAAAGTCCCTGAAAAAATTCCACCTGAAATAACCTAAAAACATGAGTTGCTCAATTAAGGAGTAGCAGAACAAAACGTGCGTTTTTGATTATTTCAAAATGTAGGGAAATCCAAGATTATTTTTTTCATTTATTTTATACGATTTGATACTATTTATTTATATGATAAAAGTAGATTTTCCATCTCTGGTCTATGGGAAGAGAAGAAAAATTATCCAAATAAGATTTTTTCCAATAGAACTTAATAAAATTCATGAAAATACATCAAAAAACCTTTTATAAAAAAATGCAAAAAGTCACGTTTTTTCTGCGACTCCTCAATTATTGAAATATTTGATTAATCAATTTTTAGATTATTCAATTAATTATGAATACTGGTTAATCAAAATGAAGGTTAATCAAAATGCATGATTAATCAATTATTGGATTAATCAGGCAGTTAATTAATCAGTTAGTCTGATTAATCAATTTAACGCACACTCCCAATTTTAGGTTTTAAAATTTAAATTGAAGCCTTTTAAATTGCAAGTTCTGTTTTTTAAATTCTATTGATTTTTTAAAATGAAATTGAAGTATTTTAAATTTCAAAAAGAATTTTTAAATTTCAACTGATGAATTTTAAATTTCCAAAAAAAATATTTCAAATTTCAATAGATATTTTGCAAAACTAAATTGATATTATTTGAATTTTGTGTTTTTCAAATTTCAATTGATGTGGTTTAAAATGCAATTGATGTGTTTCGAATTTCCATTTATGTTTTTGGCGTAGAATACGTCTTACGTTACGGTATAGGGAGTCATGTCAGGTTGTTATTGTTGTAATCTTTATTTCATTGATTATGAGGAAACGCCGAGATAACTTTTTTTAAAAATTTTTGTGTAGGTAAATGAAGATGTTATCTTTCGTTTGATATACATTTCATATTGGTTGATATCTTCCTAATATTTAAATTTCTCAAATGAAAATTGTTTAAACACATACACTCAAAGATATGTGTGGTGTTTGGTTGAGTGTTTGAGTTTGTAGCGTGAACACAAACTATGCTGCTGTTTCAGTGTAGACACAAACCTTCGGATGTTGTTTTGATTGATGAAATATTGAAATTTCGTATATTTACTTATGTATTTAAGTGAAACAAAATTTTAAATGTGAATTTGAATTTAACATGGACATATAATTATAAAAAATATATGAAAAAATTAATTCATACATTTTTGTGTTAAATGAAAGTGCTGCCAAGTAAGCAAAATAAAAATGCTGCTTGATGCTGTTTGACAGCAGCTGACAGTTGACGTTTAGTAAATTAAAATAAAAACTACTAATCAAAATGGCACCTACACGAAATACAAGAAAGCAACGAGTGGTTGTTATGCAGAGAAATAAATACTCAGGTAAGTTTTGTGTTCCCTTGTTTATATATATTTTTATTAAAAATGTTAATTAATTTGTAGGCGCAACATCAACAATGTATATATGTTTTCTGTCTTATCGGATGGCGTATTCTACGTTAAACTTAATGGCCGTGTCTCTGACACAGCCTGCAGGGACAGTCCGTGGCCGAAGGCCTCGGACAACTGTCTGCTATTTTTTTTTTTAAATTTCAATTGATGTAAATAAAGGATGGTCCAACCATAGTGCACGATGTTAATTATGAGTCACACCTTAACGTCAAGTTTTTTGCCCAACTTAATTTGACATTTCTTTGTTTCAGTGTTTGACAAATTCAACCATGGACAGGTACACAATGGGCAGCGTGTTATGATTGCTGAATCGTTTTACGAAAATGGGCGTTCAAATGAAAATGCATTTCGTGCACTTCGTGATTTTTTTGGTCAGCATGATAACGGACTTCTTGTGGCCAGATATTGAGGATATGGACCTGGACGAAATGTGGTTCGAACAGGATGGTGACACTTGCCAAACAGCCAACGAATCAATGCCTCTTTTGCTCGAGAAATTCAATGGCCGTTTTATCTCTTGTCGTGGCGATGTTAATTGGCTGCCACGATCATATGATTCGCCACCGTTCGATTTCTTTCTTTGGGGTTATTTAAAAGAAAAAGTGTACATCAATAAGCCAAGAACAATTCAAGAGCAAAAGGATGCGATAATTCGACAGATTAACGCCATTAAACCTCAATTATGTCTCAGAGCCATTGAAAATATGGACCATCGGATGGAGGTATGCGACCATTTGTGCCGATATTTTGTTTCACACATAATTGTCATAGATCCTTCTGTCATAATACTAAATATTAAGTTAATTTTTTGGAAACATTTGGTTTTATTTACAAATAACATCGTGCGTTTTGGTTGGACCACTCTTTATATTAAATGTCTATTTTTAAAATTCAATTAATGTGTTTTAAATTTTAAATAGAATTTTCAAATTTCAAATGATATTTTTCAAAAATAAATCATTATTTTTTTAATTCTGTGTGTTTCAAATTTCTATAGATGTCTTTTAAATTTAAGGTAGAGTTTTAAATGTTAAATTGAATATTTAAACTTCAATTGATTTTTTTAACTTTCAATAGGAAATGGTGTAGATGTGTATTGAACTTGTATTGTATTGAAAAAGTATCCATTGATTTAATTTGATTCCATGATAGGCGAATTGGGTTATATGTAATTCATTTTCAGGCATCTCTTTCATGTATTTGGTGGCCTTCCTGGCCGGCGTTGCGATTGAAGTGGGGTTTAGGAAAATCTGATGATGGATACTTGGCCGGTCCAAGTACATATATTTTCTTCTACGTAAAAGGTGTTTTTTTTATAGACTTACATAACTTTAGATTCAAATAAAGCAAAGAAAGATATTTTCAATGTCAATTGAACGGGATTTATTGGATTGGTACCATAGGTAAGCTATCCCCATTTTGGATCAAAAATGTGAAAAATTTAGACAAAATATCTATATCTCGGAAACGGATCGTCGGATCGAAAAAATAACTAATTTCTGCAAGTTTCTAAGGGTTGCAATTCATATTGATTTTTTTTAAATCGTCAAAACAAGAAAATTGCTAAAATAAAAAAAAATTATAACTCGGAAACGGTGAGTCTAATCGCAACAATAAAACCGGAAAATTGGTTATACTTCGATTGAACGCTCCGTTTCCGAAATATAGACGTAATGGCATTTTAGGGATTTAGCGGGTTTTTATTCGAAAAGTTTTAGTTTTAGCGATTTGTTTTAAAAAATGGTAAAGACATCCATTGGTTACAGCCTCCGTTGGAGATAAAAAATTTATTAGTTTTGCGATTGGACGCATCAGTTCCGAGTTATAACCATTTTTTATGTTGGCGATTTAAAAAAAAAAAAATATCAGGACGAATTGGACCATTTTATGGAAATCTCTTAAAAACTTGGAAAAATTAGGTAGTTTTCGGTTTAACGCTCCGTTTCCGAGATATAGACATTTTTTTCTAATTTTTCACATTTTCGATCAAAAGTGGGGATCGCCCATTACCCACTGCGATGGGTGATGGGCCGCTTACCCATTCTCCGTGTGTAATGGATAATCGTGCAGGGTAATTTCCCATTGTAGATTGTAGAGATTCGCTGCAGTATAAGGTTCATCATTGCTTTGCTTATTGCATTGAGCAAGACAATACCCCTCCAGTTTTTCCACAAAGCTAGGTCATCCACTTTCGGTATAGCGATAACCACATCCTTTTTCCATTACGTACGGACTTCGCTGTTTATCTACACATTTCTGGCAATTGAAGTAATCAGATCGGACAACATGGTTGCAACACATTTTAATAGCTCGGCTGGAATAATTTTACGGTTACAATATTTGAAATCTTTAATTTCCAGCCTTGACTTTTATGAGCACAGGAGGATCAGCTGAAACTTTTCTTCTTGTGTTGCAACGTGAAGAGGCCTCTGACTTTCATTATTGGGAGGTATAGACTGTGTTGTAACGAATTCACGCCATCTCCCCACTACTTGATACTCTGATGTTAGTTCTAGCTGTTAAAGATGCAGTTGAAAGTTCCCTTTTGAGGTTGCGATGTGAAGAGGCCTGTGATTTTTTTATCATTTGTGAGGTATAGGCTTTGTTGCAACGTATTCACGCCATCTTCCCACTAATAGATCTTCTGATGTTAGCTTTAGCTAGTTGTTCTAGTGAATAGTACACTCAATACACCCACAGAAAAAATAACCGTATTAGCCGTCACCGAAGGTTGGCACCGAAGGTTGGCACAACCGCATTGGAAGTTGCTGTATTATCGCCACTTTTAACCCCTAGTAGTCGAGTTCGATAAGGTTGTTAATAAAATTTTTTTGAAACAATCTAAAATAAATCCGTGGCATACTTTCAGGATGGATTAATTTGAAGTTTTGCTACATAAATAACTTTATATTGAGCAGTATTGGGAGTTTTTAATTTGAATAGATTTAAATTAAATGGCATCCGATTTCACGACCATGCATTTTCATTGCCGTTATAAATTTTCATAGCGAAATACACCAAGAGAAATATACCTTCGAAAGTCACTGTAATAATTGGAGTTGGCATTGAGTTCAACTTTTAGATGGCAAAAAAAGTTTCATAAATAATTTGAAAGGCCGAGGTATGAAGGCTGACAAAGTCCAATTAGTCCAAGAACTGAAGCCTCGTGTCCATCCGATGCGATTTAGCTTCGCTGAGTGAGCTGAATACGGTTTCACTGATAATGAGCAGTTTGATGACATTTACAAATGACCATTATTTCTAAGATACACAGTGGTCATAGTGGCATGAATCTAAAACGCAATACATTAGTCAAACTAAGCCCCACACACTTCATCTGCAATTTAAACACACACTCAGGAATATTTATGAGTCACGGACTGAAAGAGTATTACAAAAACACACGTACACACATACAAGATAGGCTGTGAATAATATCTCGTGTTACCTCTTTTATTCACAAACACAGATATAATTGGATCACAAACACATTTATTAAATATAAAATTGTAATCATTTTGTCTCCAACCCAATAAGCACAACGGATCCGAATCGGCTCCGATTCGGACCCGACTTCTCGAAGATGGTTTCGAGAACGGATCCGTTTTCGGTTCGTGATCGGTTCAGCGAGCAGGAGAAATTCCTCTTTCCCGATATCGAAATGAATTCGGATCCAATGTCGAAATGAATTCGAACCCGATAGCGAAATGAATTCGGACCCGATAGCGAAATGAATTCGGATCCGATAGCGAAATGAATTCGGCCCCGATAGCGAAATGTGGTCGGATTTTAAATCATTACGATGGGTTCCGAAATCATTTCGATATTGATTCCGCTCTCATTTCAGAATAAGCATTTATTTTTATATGCATTTCTAGGACTCATTCTTTGTCATTATATTTAATTTTTTTGGTAACGCGGTCTTTCTCATATTGGAAGTATTTCTTACTTCTTACTTTCGAATAGGATCAGAGAAAACGAAATCCGAAGTTCCGGGCTGAAACCGGAACCGAATCGGATCAGGGGAAACGAAATCCGATGTTCCGGACTCAATCCGGATGTTCCGGACTCAAATCGGATCAGAGAAAATGAAATCCGATGTTCCGGACTCCAACCGGATCCGAATCGGATCAGCGTAAGCGGAATCCGACGCGTCGGGCTCAATCGGGTCCGATTTGGATCTGACTCCGACTTTGTGTTTATTGGGAACATCTAATATTGAATAGCTAACACGATGCGTATGGACACAACTCTACTATATTTGCGACAAGCTCCAAACACGCGTTATATTTGCATCCAAACAAAAAAAAAATGACAGAGTTTTCGGCGTGTATGAAACTAATATGCAACAGATTAGTCAACATAAGAACGACACACTTCATCTCGAATGCCCACACGAATTCATGAAATTTGTGAATCACTGAGTGAAAGAATAATGCAAAAATACAGTTACACACTTACAACTTTCACTTTGAAAAATATCCCTTTTACTCTTTTCTTGCTCTCAACAGAGCATAACCAATGCAGCAAACACAGGTGTATTTGCATCACAAACAGAGATATATTTCAAACACATATATTATGACATAATTATCAGTTTGACCCCAACATGTAACCAGGTTTTCAATAAGAGCGCTACAAGCGTTTTAGAGCGTTTTAGATACCAATGAAATTCTTTATTCCTGTGAAAGTACGTACGATGCCATTATGTATGGCATTATGTATGGCATAATGGGCACGCTTGCAGAAGTCCAGACGCTGAACCCAATCTTCGACGATTTTCAAGCATAAATCGGCCAACACTGCTGCAATTTCACGTTTGATATTCGTACGAAGTTCATCAATCGTCGCTGGCTTGTTGGCATAGACCATAAACTTGACGTAGCCCCATAGGAAATAATCTAACGGCGTCAAATCGCACGACCGAGGCGGCCAATCGACTGGGCCATTTCGTGAGATAACGCGTTCACCAAACTTGGTTTCCAATAAATTGGTTGTGGCATTCGCTGTGTGGCTTGTGGCGCCGTACTGTTGGAACCACATGTCCTCCAAGTCCATATTATCCAATTGGGGCCAAAAATATGCGGTTATCATTGAACGTTAGCGATTCGCATTCACAGTAATGTGCCGGTCTTGATCATCACGGAAGAAGTACGGCCCAATGACGCCGCCGGCCCATAAACCGCACCAAACCGCAATTTTTTCGGGATGCAATGATGGCTCATGGATTACGTGTGGATTGCTGTCTGACCAATGACGCATATTTTGCTTATTGACGAAGCCAGAAATGAGCCTCATCGCTGAAGATGATTTTCCGATGAAAATCCGAATCATTTTCAAGTTGTTGCTCAGCCCAATTCACGAGCATACGACGCTTATGGTGGTCAAGCGGCTTCAGTTCTTGCGTCAATTTGATCTTGCACGGATGTCGGCCAAGATCTTTTCGCAAAATTCGCCACAACGACGTCACAGAGATGCCCAACGCTTGAGAACGACGTGTCAGAGGCACATTTGGGCTTTCTTGAACTGAAGCCTCATCGGTAGCAATATTCTCGACACTACGAGCACTTCTTTGTCTCACTGGCACGGGAACATTTTGTACTGTGCCTGTGAATTCAAAGTTTTCCACTAGACGCTCAATTGTTGATCTGGTAGGACGATTATGACGACCATAAATTGGACGAAGCGCTCTTAAAGTCGTATATCTTTCCATGATGAAATGGCAAACCTTACTGAAGAGAAACATCAAAAGAGCGGGAAAAAATATGGCGTCGTTTGCTGCCCCTATCGATTTACTTTTGTAGCGTCCCTGTTGAAAAACCCGTTAATATTGAGTAGCAAACACAACGTGTTTGGACACAAGTATTCCATATTTACGACAAACTGCAAACACGGTTTATGGTTATATATCTGCAAATTATGGTTATATATCTACCACTTGGGCTAAGATTTGTGTTTTCGAGTGTTCGGACACATATAGTGAAATTTTATGACGATAATTTTTGTAGAACATTTTGACTACGCCCCCCGTCATTTTTGAGCAGTTTTTTGCGAGTTTTCAAAAAAAAAATAGTAAAAATTGTGGTTATACGTGACAGTTAGAGGGTTAATTTGTTCCACAAAAATGTTTATCTGAATCTTTTCTATAAAACTTCTGAACATAGTTTGTACCTCAGAAGTAAGGAACACACAATTTTGCATGCCGATATGTTGCAGGAAAGTTCCAAGGGGCGGAAACTTTGACCCGCCCAAAAGAATTCTGATCAGAACTGGCAAAACGCCGATAAACGTACATTTTTTTTTAGACCTTTCTACCAGAATCTGTTGACAAAACCGCATCATTTTGAAAAAAATCTAATTTTGTCTCACAGTGTAATTAAGGAAAATAAATAGACCCATGTAAAAAACTAAGAAATATGTAATATTTAATACAAATAATGTTACCTGAATTTATTTATTAAAACAATATTTATTTTGAACAAAACAAAAACGAAATTCATTATAATTTAATTTAAAAAAAAATTCATTCATTCAATTTATGCAAATTCTTATATGCATTAATTTTTATAAAAAATACAAAAATAATTTACATTTTATTCAAAAAATAATTTTCTTTTTATTCAAAATTGATCGATCTGAGATGCTTGTTCCTTTCTTCGAAACGAAATTTCCTAAAATTGAGAAATTCCTTTCGTTTTGATTTGAAGTAGGTTTCACCGTTTGTAATGTTGCTTGCAATAACGCTTAGTTTGAAACTATATTAATTTCTTTCGACAATGTTTTAAAGTCTGTATCTGAGATCTGAGAACATTTGTTGTTTTCACGAATAAAATTTTTCAGCTGCTTTTTCAGAATTTCTTCATTAGTAGTAGTAATATCCAGCTGCTTTCTATCATTCGGTTCGAATTCTGAATCCTGAATTTTTATTATTTGACTTCTCTGCACGTACCACAAGAGCAAGATTTTTATTAGCTGAGTTCTCGAGAATCGAGATATTCGAATCGAGAGAATTGTTGAGAATTCTCGAGAAATCGAGAAATGAAAATTTTCGATCACTGCTACTAGTTACAGGCTCCACCTAGAAAACTTCACATTAAACAAGAAATTCTCCAACATATGTTAGTCTAGACACAAACCAAAGCAAAAGTACCCAATATAGTTGATAATACTGGGTTGTAGCATAATAGTGTTAAATAAAAGTTGATTAATTTTTGTTCATTTAGCCCCCATCCCACAACGTGCAACTTCGTTCCAAAAAATCGTGTAAAATATTTTTGATCTTACACATCCCTTGGAAAAACAGTCCCATATAAAACGCAATTCTTACCTTCAACAAAAAAATTCTGAAAATTTATACTTTTGTTTTTTATTAAATTTTTTTCCATAATTAGCTGATTTTTACGCGTCATTTGAGTGCTCTGACGTTAACAAATTTCAAAATTCATATTTTACGCGACACACTAACATACATATGTGGATACAAACATTGGAACGGAAAACTTGTGAAACAAAAAATTGAAAGAATTTCATTTAATTTTAATGATCTCAAGTCGTCATGCGGTCCAGACAACTAAAATTGTAGGCAAAATAACCTCCCATTGAACACCTGGGAGGCAGAGAAAAAATATTCATTTGTTCTTTATTCAACGTCTGAGTATGATGACGCTCACGCTCACGCTCACGCAACACACACGGAACGAAATCTGACAGCTGATTCATCGAAACGTTCGAAACACTTGGAATCATATGGAAGAAAGAGTAAACGATGAAAATTGGCTTAGTGCCCAGACATGTCGCGAAAGAAACATTACAAAAACAACAATATTTTTTTTTGTTTTTAAAAATTTAAATAATTTTAATAACAACAAATTAGTTTTCAATAGCTATGGGCTCTAATGTGTGTTTGTCTCTTAACACCTTGAATTGCCACTCATGACGCGGCGTAGCCACTCACGATAAAACCAAACATTTACAAACAAATCGGGATAACCATCTGCACAAGGGTAACTCCAAGAATGAATACCCACCAAAGAATTATCATACACCAAGGGTCCACCATTATCGCCATGACAAGCACCTTGATAGCGTTTCGTGTAGGCACAAACGTGTCCCACATCCAAGGAGACGTCTTCAAAATCGTTGAGCATTTCAGCACATTCCTCTCTCTGCACTTGATACATCAGCAACTTGTGTAATTTCTCCGGATTAGGATCCCATAGAGATATTAAACCCCATCCGGTTAATAGTAGAGGTTGCGTGGAATTCAACATTTGCGTGGGTAACTCTATCGGTTGTATGAACTCATTGAAAACAATTGAGGAATTCACGTGTAGCAAAGCCAAATCATTATGATATTTTGGTTGATCATAATTGCAATGCAGATGTATCTGATCCATGTAATAAACAGCCAAAGGTTCTTTATATAAATTGGAACCCATTGCCACTCTGAGGAAGGCTGGCGGCCAACCTGTGACACAGTGGGCTGCTGTCACAATCCATTGATTGTTGATTATAGTTCCGCCGCATAAATGTGAGCCCGGTATTGTTTGCAAAGATATTTGATAGGGCGCGAGGCCTTCCTCCGCCACTTGACCACCAATTATGCGGGAGTTTACGTTCGATTTTAGATAAGTTCCGCGGGCCTTTATAGCGGAGGCCACTAAGGCCAGTAGTATTAGTAGCAGTTCTTGTTTATTAAATGCCATTTTTGTAAGAACTAAATAAAAGTTTTGATGGAATTGGTGCCTCTGCTCTAGAAATGTCAGTGATATTGTTTATTAACTGTCGCGGATATCTTTATTATGATATTAATGATAAGAAGGTGGAATGGCGTTCAGTGGACGTGAATTACTTTATACCCTACATCATTAACGAATAAAAGTTACAACTTTGTAGGTCAATATTTGTTTTTCCACAAGCCGAGCGTTCCCAAAATTCTAGAGGTACACTCTGAAAAATAACGGCCTTTCTAACATATTCTCCCAAACATATTCTGCAGGAACCATGTATACGTTTGGAACACACTTCAAACTTTGATATATTTGCAAGTCCCAAACTCTCTTATATTTAAATGTAAACAGTATCATGTTTACTGGCAAACATGTATACTTTTACGTGGAAGCATGCTTTTTTCATCCCAAACATCCATATACTTACATGGAAGCATTCGCTTGTTTCCCCCAAACCTACATATACTTACGTGGAAACATAATAATATTTAGAATTATAGGCCTTTCAGTGATGTTGATACGTAGGGATCTTCGATCGATACTAATTCGCACATGTGAATTGCACATGTGAATTGAGTTTGTATATACTATACAATTGATGATCAATCGATGGTATCAATTCAGGTACAGTAGTTAGGCATATGATGATGAACTTGTCACGGAGTTCGAAACTAGTCATGCCAGTGAGTGTGTGTTGAACTGAATAGTCTATTATTTCCAACAAAAAAAACCAACCATTTTTCAATTAGAAAAATGTTCATGCCTTGTAAGCTTGTAGTATGAATTTCTCATACATTAACCAAAAGACTAACAAAATCGGTCAATAAAATTCAAATATTTAGAAGCGATTAATTCTTTGATTTCTGTATATATGTGTTATTTATTATAATTAATTTTAACTATATAAATCCACGTTTATAAATAATACAAAAATGTAATAGATTTAAAACGGTCCTTTTTTCATTTATCTGCATTATTTTTTTACATGAAATGAAAATCTTATGCTCTTTTGCTTCTGCTTTCTTCGTTGTCTCTCACGTTTTTGTTTTCAGAAGGTTTCAGATATGCGTTGGTTATCACAATGCATTGGCACACAAACAAGATATTTATATACTAGCAAGTTCATGCAAGCCAAGCGTGGATTAATTACACGCTGAAAAATATCGGCTACAGCAACATATTGCAGAAAACATGTATATATTTGCAAGTATTGTTTTCATGACTTTAAGATCTGTTACCTTTTTGTTTCTTTGTTGTCTGTCTCGTTTTTGGTTTTCTTCAATCAAAGTCACATTTGGGTCTTAAAAACATATAATGTAGCCTATTAATCATTGTGTCCTAAACATGTTATATTGAATAGCAAACACAATGTGTTGCGACACAAGTATAGTATATTTGCGACAAGCTACAAACACGTTATATTTGCATCCAAACTTTAAAAACAGACAGATTTTTCAGCGTGTACTTGTTGTTTCTTTTATTGTACTTTTTTCACAAATGGTCCCCAGATCCAATTTTCTTAGTAAAGGCTCGGACAGACAAAGGGCTTCATGTTGTTGCCCTTTCCATTTTGTTTCCTCAAAATCGTTACTCACTTTGGTAGCACATATACATACATATATACGAAACACATACACAAAAACCAAAGCAACATCACAAACCATTTAACCGTCCAAGCCTTCGTTTATTCGTTTTTCACTGATCAAACGCTTTTGATGTCCTCTGTCCGATGAACCATTGATGACTGAATACATGAAACTAAAACGCAATACATCAGGCAAAATATGAAACATGGACTTCATCTGCAAATTACACCCACATTCAGGAATATTTATGACTCACTGACTGAGAGAATAATGCAAAAATACAGATACACACTTACAAGATAGACTCTCTCGTTGTCCCTCGTTTATTCTGTGGTTCTCGAGAGAGCATAAACAGTGCAACAAACGCAACTGTATTTGCATCACAAACGCAGACATACTTGAGTCGCAAACACATATACTTACTTATCCGGTCACGAACAACCCCGAGGGGTCAGAGACCTTACAAAACGAAGATAACATATTTCGCCAACCAGATAACATATTTCGCCAACATCTTTGCCTTATCTCTCCAGTTGGCAATACCAAGTTTACGCAGGGATTCGTCAACCTGATCCTTCCAGTGGAGTCTTGGTCTTCCTATTTTTCGTCTTCCTTCGAGTTCCGAAAAATTTCAAAAAGTATTATAACATATTAATCATTGTGTCTCAAACATGTAATATTGAATAGCAAACACAATGTGTTTGCACACAAATATATTATATTTGCGACAGGCTCCAAACACACTTTATATTTGCTTCCAAACAACAACAAAATACAGATTTTTCAGCGTGTAGATAAAGATTATTTAAAGAAGGCCTACTAGCAATTAGAAGTTGTGAAAAGAAGTTCCAAAACATAGATTGAAACCGATGTGAAACTGCAGAATTTTGATCAGTGATTCTTAAACTAGTAATTGAATAGTTTAACGACTGTGACCAACTTTTCCAAGATTTCTTTACATACATTTAAAAGGGTGTCTCAGTAAGGATGCAATTTTTAATTTTAAAATAAAAACACGTATTTTGTGAGATAGTTGTGATTTTTTTATTGGATTGTAAAGAAGACATGTTCCGATTAAGTACGAAATAAAATATCCTTCAAATGGTCCCACGGCTCTCATGACAGGCCATTACTCTTTTCATGCATTTTTCCATGACTTTTTCACAGAGATGTGTGCTGTATCTCACCGATGACGCGTTGGGTCTTGGATTTGAGCTCAGCAATTGTTTCTGGTTTATTCGCATAAACCCGAGATTTCACAAAATCCCAAAGAAAAAATCACACGGCGATAAATCACACGTTCTTGGTGGCCAATTGACATCTGAATTTCTTGAGATAATTTATTCTGGAAATCTTTGCTGCAATAAATCGATTGTTTCATGCGCGGTGTGGCAGGTGGCGCCGTCCTGCTGAAACCACATGTCGCCCAGATCTATGCCGCCTAATTGAGGCCACAAGAACTTTGTTATCATGTTCCTTGAACGAATTCCGTTCACGGTCACTGCAATTTCGGCCTCATCTTCAAACAGACAGTTGCTTGTTGTGGGTGCATTTGTTTCTCATGGATTGCATGAGGAATTTCTGAGCCCCAAATTCGACAATTTTGTGAATTCACGAAGCCATTCAGATGGAAATGCGCTTCATCGGAGAAGATGACTTTTTTTTTGAAAAATTGGCATTGACTTCACTTTGCTCCATTACCCATTGATCGAATTGCCGGCGCTTTCCATGGTATGCTGGTTTGAGGTCCTGAGTAATCTGCATTTTTTACGCCTGAAGGTGGAGGCCTTTTGTCAAAATTCGCTGCGTATTGCTTCGTGAAATTTGAAGTTGTTGAGAACGATGCCGAATTGAGGTTTCCGGGTTTTCGGCAACACTCTCATTTACTGTAGCAATGTTTTCAAGATACTGCGTGGGTCAGGGTCTTTTTTCGAGGGTAATGGGTTACCCTGGGAAGATACCAATAAGTTAAAGCCTCCTTTAGAGGTAAAATTTTTATAATTTTTTCGATTGGACGCACCTTTACCGAGTTATAACCACTTTTTTATTTTTGCGATTTTTCTTATTCTGACGATTTTTCACAAAAAAAAAATTCTTCCATACTACTTGGATTTATGAAACACCCTTAGGAACCCGCAAAAGTTGGTTATTTTTGCGATTGAACGCTTCGTTTCCGAGATATAAACATGGGGGCGTTTTAGCGATTTTTTGTTTGAAAAATTTTAGTTTTAGCGATTTTTTTAAAAAAAAAAAAGTAATGCCATATTGAAGACACCCATTGATTGAACCCTCTTGTGGATGTATAAGTTTTAGTATTGTTTCGATTGGACGCACCGTTTCCGAGTTATAGCCCCTTTTTTATTTTAGCGATTTTTCTTATTTGGGCGATTTTTCAAAAAAAAATTCTTCCATACTACTTGGTTTTATGAAACACCTTCAGGGACCCGCAAAATTTTTTTATTTTTTCGATTGAAAGTTCCGTTTCCAAGATATAAACATGAGGGCGTTTTAACGATTTTTTGTTTGAAAAATTTTATTTTTTAAAAAAACAGTGTTGCCATATTGAAGACACCCATTGGTTCAAGCTTCCTATAGCCCGATATTCAGTTTTTATGAAATTTCCGTTGCCATAAGAAGTGCGTGTATAAAATATAACGAAAATTTCGCTCACTTTTCATATGCTTGGTACTCAGCTCTTTGCGAAAATTTCGTAGGTAAAATCAATTACAGGGTTGTTACTCCAAAGCTATTTCGTACGAAAACAATTGTTTGATAATTATTTGTGACTGGAATTGATATTTGATATTTTGATAATTTTAACAACTAAAAGTAACACGACATGCGTTAAAAATAAACTGGAGCGCGTAGAGGAATTATAAATGAAATATTTGCAAGGTAAATCAAAGAAATGTGGTAACTCTCTGCAAGAAAATTTTCCGTTTCGAGATAAATGACAAAATTTCTTATGAAAATTTCTCAAGAACTGATTACAGGGCTTATGGAGGTAAAATTTTTAGTATTTTTTCGATTGGACGCACTTGGACGCACTTCATGAAAACCCCTTAGAAACCAGCAAAAACTGGTTATTTTTTTCGACTGACCCTCTGTTTCTGAGATATAGAAATTTTTTATCTACATTTTTCTATTTTCGATCAAAAATGGCGATTGGTTACCCTGGGTAAACCATTACCCATCGTCGTGGGTATTATTTTCCCCATTTCCCTGAGGGTAATCAGAATGAATAATTCCCCATCGTCGTTGGTAGCTACCCATTATTTTCGTGATTTTCGTCCAATCGTGATGGGTAATTCCTCATTGTCGTGGGTAGCTACCCGTTATTTTCCCCATTACTAATGGGTAATCGTGATGGGTAATTAACCATTTTCATGGGTAGCTATCCATTATTTTTCCCATACCCTGTGGGTAATGGGTAACGTATATTACACATTCCCCACGACGATGTGTACGGGTTACACATGGGGGGTAAATATGAACTCTGGCGCCGGTATGTTGACACACAGGAGTCTTATTGTCCGTTATCGGCCCAGTTTCTTAAATTTTTTTGACCACTCTTTGGTTGACACATTAGGTGCACTTTCTCGACTGAATATTTTTCGAAGTTTGCGAGCGGGCTCAGCAACTTTTGTAATAAGTTTTCACAATTATAACGCGTTGTTGTTTCGTAAAGCGCTCCATTTTTAATAATCGGAATAAACATATGTGGCAGTTGCCAAATTTTAGAGTTGTCGCTTTGTCACTTGCACTAAAAAACATGTCACTAAATTTAAAAAATGCAATCTTACAGAGACACCCTTTATATATCTGCTCGATTCTATTCTTTGTGAGGCTACACGAAATTAACCTTATGAAGGTGTTCCATATTCCACTGTCACCTACACGCTGAAAAATCTGTATTTTTTCTGGTTTCGATGCAAATATATCGTGTGTTTGGAACTGGTCGCAAATATAGTGAACTTTGCTACTCAGTATTACATGTTTGAGACACAATGATTAATATGTTATACCATATGTGTTTGTAATCCAAATACAGCTTTCTTTGTGATACAAATACAGCTGTGTTTGATGCATAGATTATTTCAAAGAGAGATTGTTCTCAGCCGAAGTTAATTTTAGTGCAAGTTTATTTTTATTTATAAATATTCTTGAATTAGTGCGTAAATGAATTGCGTGTTTCTTAGTGTAGTTTCATGCATTCAGTCGTCAATTGTTCGTTTGGGAGCAAACACCCGAATGCTCCGAAGTAAGTCTATATATTTTTGGGATGAAACTAGAGTATCCAAAAACCCGGCATTTTTTGGAAAGAGGTTTTTCGTTTCGGAAATGAACCTTATGGAGGAGTGCTATATTCCACCGTCACCTACACGCTGAAAAATCGGTCTTTTTTTTCTTGTTTGGAAGCAAAAATAACGTGTGTTTGGAACCTGTCGCAAATATAGTATACTTGTGTCCCAACACATTGTGTTTGCTATTCAATGTTACATGTTTGAGGCACAATGTTTAATATGTTATACTATATGTGGTTGTGATCCAAATACAGCTTTGTTTGTGATACAAATACAGCAGTGTTTGATGCACAGTTTACTTCAAAGAGAGATTGTTCGCAGCCGAAGTTAATTATATTGCAAGTTTATAACTGCGTTTTTGCATTATACTTTCAGTCACTAATTTATAAATATTCTTGAATGAGTGTGTAACTGAATTGCGTCTTTCTTAGTGTAATTTCATGGATTCAGTCGTCAATTGATCGTTTGGGAGCAAACACCCGAATGCTCCGAAGTAAGTCTATACATTTTTGGGATGAAACTAGAGTATCCAATTTTTTGGAAACAGGTTTCCGATTTGCTCGAATAAACATTTTTTCAAGAAACCGGTTTTCGGTTTGTTCGAAAAATAAATTTTTCAAGAAACCGGATTTCGGGTTGTTCAAAAAGTAAGTTTTTTCAAGAAACCGGATTTAAGGTTGTTCGAAAAGTAACTTTTTTCAAGAGACCGGGTTTCGGGGTTTAAGTTTGGAAAAAACCGGTTTTTTCTTCAAATTAAATTACACATGTAGTACTCACAATACCTATGCTTAGCGGTCATTTAATATACTTATTAGTGTTTAAATGTCAAAATTTCACAACTCTATTTAAATTTGACAATTACGTTTTAATTTTAAATAAAACAATTATGTCATATTCCAATTTGGAATACGTGTTTAATATAAAATATAAAAGATGTTTCAAATTCACATTATACTGATTTAAATTCCAAAATTATATTCAAATTTGAAAGAGATTTTCATGTATGCAAAATTTAATTAACGTCAAAACATTTATTTATAAAATAATTTTAATTTTTAAATTTGAAAAAGAACATGTTTGGGAATCTCAATTAATTCTTAAATACGATAATGTTTAGTTACTTCTTATTCAAGTTATTAAATCATTTTGAAATTTGAATAAAAAAATTGTTTGGAACTGTCATTTAGAACTTTTTGGAACATACAATTATATTTGAAAATAGAAATCATGTTTCTTAATTCCAAAATTTCATTAAAATTCGAAAATCATACAATGTATTATTAATTTGTTTAGGGATATTAACACAAATTAAGTAAACCCCGGTTAACTGACGTGAAATAACCGGTTTGTTGGAAAACTAAGTTTTTTAAAAAACCGGCACACGGTTAAGAGCAAAAAAAAACTGTTAACCGGTACCAACGGTTTTTGGTTTCAGTTTTGGGCACTCTAGATGATGGAACACGTGTATGGCTCCATGTAAAAGTATACATCTTTGCGAGTAAACATGCTATTGTTTGCATTTAAATATGACTGAGTTTAGGTCTTGCAAATATAGGAATATTTGGAGTGTGTTCCAAACATAGATGTGTTTGAGAAAATATGCTACAGAGGCCGTTTTCTGTCAGCGTGTATAATGGATTTGTATTAACTTATTACAGAACATTTATGACGCTCGTAAATATTTCAGAAGCTATGAAAATCTTCTCGCATTAACACGATTATCGATTTAAAAAACCAAATTATGCTGTAACTAATATTCCAGATGCACTTATGGTGAAAATGGAATATAGAACACCGCCGTGCGATTAAATGCCTTAAATTTAAATTTTTTTTTTATTATTTGCATTTAATGTTAAGTGAAACTATAGAGTAATACTTCAGAATTTCCATTACTCTCTTCGACGCCTCTTCATGACGACGAGGTAGTAGACCATTTCATAGAGTTTTATTTGCTGCTGTATTTTACCAATTTTACACTTTCGTTGGACACAAAAAGCGGACAGAAATCAAAGGGAATGCGTATTTTCGATCAATGCAAACCACATACAACATAATTTAGCTGTCATTAGTATCAATAAACACTATTTAAAATTAATTCGTGTCTTCTTTGCTCTCTCATTCTCCACAACGGCCTAGTACCTTTTCGAACAGCTGTGCCATAGAATCCCCCTGGTGAAAATCGTGCAAAAACGATGTACAACTAGACAGTCAAAATTTCTCTTCACTCAAATGCCAACAAACAAAACGAGTGAAACCCTAGTACTTCTCTACTCTCTCTGTTACTCTCTTTATGGAATATTTCAATCCACGAGCAGCTTTTTGATAGTGTTATTGTATATAACTATACAAATTCCAACCATGTTGAAGTAAAATTACATAAACTATGCAAAAAGTATGAAATAAGCAAGATATGACGCGAAAGAGAAATTTTTTTTTTTTTTTTTTTTTTATCAAACCAACACTCAGGGGATGCCCCCTATAAATGCAGTGCATTGTGTTGGCGAAGGAAAATTGAGGTAGTAGAGGGTGGAAAGAGGGAGTAGTGTCTGTTGATATTTGTCTTGAATGTTTGTATGTCACAATTGGTGGGAAATACACTAGCCGGAAGTTTATTCCACATACGGACTGTACGGCTGAAGAACGAATTTTCTCTATAGTGTGTAGTGCGGTCAATCGGCCACTCGATAAAAAACGGATGAGAGTTCCTGGAAAGCCTCGTACTTCGGCTAAATATCCTCACGTCCGGCATAAGTTGACGGATGTCCGAGGAACACATACCGTGGAAATATCGATAGAACAGTGACACGCAACCCACATTTCGACGATGCTCAAGGGAGGCAATAGAGTTGGATACCCTACTGTCCCCTACTAACACCGTCGCTCTCCTCTGGACACGGTCGAGAAGCTCCAAAGAAGTCCTAGGAGCACCTGCCCATATATGGGAGTTATACTCCATCTTTGGCCTGATGTAGGTGGTGTAGATATTGAGAAGATCAGATGGAGTGAAGTATTTCTTGCACCGCTTCAAAAAGCCTAGACACTTGAATGCATCTTTCGACACTTCAAATACATGTTTTGCCCAACGGACATCACATTGTATTTTCATGCCCAGAACATCAAGAGCGTCTGATTCATCAATATCCACACCGTCCATAGACAATGACGACACACCTGGGTCAGCAATACGTTTATGCGACAACAAACAACACTGGGTCTTACTCGCATTAAAATCTACTCTATTCCTTCGACCCCATTCAACAATGGACACCAGATCGCGGTCGAGTGTATCATTCATTGTCCGGCGTTTGACTTCAATCTCTTGAAGACTTGGCCTACGATCGAATGAATAAGAATGGCAGAGATTACTGTCATCGGCAAAAGAGTAGATTGGATTCACAGTCTGACCCAGGAGATCGTCAATGAAAATAAGAAAAAGAGAAGGAGAAAGAACAGAGCCCTGTGGTACACCTGCAGTCAATTTATGCTCGTCGGATGAAACCCCATCTACAACAACTCGTATAGTGCGATCTCTGAGAAAACTCGATATAAATCGAGTGAAGTTATCACCGACACCAAAAGCAGTGAGCTTTGACAAGAGTGCATCGTGCCATACTCTGTCAAAGGCCTTGGAAATATCAAGAGCCACTACCTTACTCTCACCAAGCCGGTGGATGAATCGACTCCACTGTTCCGAAAGGAACGCCATCAGGTCTCCAGTAGATCTCATTCTACGGAAGCCATACTGCCGATCATTAAGAAGGTCATTGGACTCAAGATACTTCACTAGATGGTGGTTAACCATACTCTCCATAACCTTCGAGAGCGCAGAACAAATTGTAATTGGGCGGTAATTTGCAGGGTTACTTGCATCACCTTTTTTAGGGATTGGCTGGACATTAGCAATCTTCCAACGCGCCGGGAAGACTCCGGCACGGTATGCAAAGTTGAAAAGATTGCGCAGTGGACACGCCAGTGTCGAAGAGCACCTACTCAAGACCAGTGCAGATATGCCATCCGGGCCCAGGGATTTACCTACGACGAGATTCGCAAGAACCTTTTTAACTCCTCGCGTTCGAAAAAATATCTTGGGCATGGAACAAGATACGTAATTGATCACGGGGAGTGGTTGATTGCTATCCGGCAAGGAAGAGTTCCTTGCAAACATTTCAGCCAAGAGGTTAGCTTTATCAACCGGTTCAGTGAATGTTATGTCATCTTTAAGAAGAGTTGGGATAGAGGAAGAACTATCCTTTATTCTTCTTGCAAATGACCAAAAGTTCTTACTTCCACTGGGGAAAGAAAGAACTTTAGTACGAATACGCTGTTCGTGAAGAAACTTTTCGCGTCGAAGTACTTTGGCGCACTTGGATCTTGCCTGTTTGCGTAGCAGTTCAGTATCAACGTTTTTATTAGAACGCCAGTCTCTGAACGCGTCCTCTTTGGATCTGACAGCATTCTTGCATGTCTGGTTACACCAACTTTTTTCCGATGGTTTAACCGAAATACTTTTCGTCGGAATGAATGAAATCATACCAATCAAAATTATCTTCTCGATCATTTCAGCAGCAGCATCTATGTCATTGTCCAGAAAACAAAGCTTCCAGTTAAAATGCTGATAAAAATTGTTGAGCTCAGCCCAACGTGCCTCTTCGTAGATAAAAATTGTTCGCTTCGGGACTGTGTTTGAAGCGAGACGAAGAGCTGAATACGAAAAGGACGCTGAAATGATACAGTGATCCGAATTACCCAGAGGTGCAAGCGTGTTAACTTCGTACTTTTCAGGGTGCGAAGATAAGAAGAGGTCAAGTAAATTTTGGTTGTGCCCTTGAACACACGGAATGTGCGTCGGTTCATTCACCAATTGCGTTAAGTTATTATGAGCGGCGAAGAGCTCAGCGTATTGGCCCTCCGTAGTTGTATGGCTCGAATGCATTAACCAGGAGGAATTATGGACATTGAAATCACCAGCAACAACGATTTCACTGTCTGGATAATTCCCCAATATCTCAGAAATGGAATCGGAAAGGGTGTCAAAGCCATTAAAGGATGCCTCCCTTCCCGCATTAGGACTTCTATAAAGAAATCCGAAATGTAGGACATGTGTTCCAATCTTGAATTTTACCCAAAGAGAGTTAAATTCTGGATCTTGTGAGTCGAAATGTCGCTGACTCTGAAACACTATGCCATTTTTTACATAAACCACAAGGCCTCTGTGGGAAATAAAAAGGGATAGAGTGTGGTACCCAGGAACGTGAAAATCCTGTGGATCAGAATCCTCGCGCACCTGGGTTTCACATAGAGCAAGAACATCAGGCCGATGAATATTAATATGAGAGTACACACCGAAAAAATTCGTTCTCAACCCTCGTATGTTACCATAATGTGTAACAAAATTACACACCATTGCGACATACAAACACACAGAACAAATTCACAGCAGTAAACACAAACAGTGAGTCCCCCGCCTTCCCGCTGATATCCACACAATGCTTAGTGTTATGCCTTAAGCACTGAGCAGCAACGAGAAGACGAAGAAAACACAGTCTATGCTGTACTGTATAGGAGAGGGAGCGGGGGACAACAAATGCACCACACAGAGAGGGGCATAAAAGCCCTTCGTGCGGATGACGTAAACAGCCTTAGTTGATGTTGTTATTGTCTCCTTCTTTTCGTTTTGCACATATTGTCGTTTTGTTCATTGTCCGTATTATCGTCCAGGTATTCAACAATCCTATCGTCTCGATTTTGTAAAGTTATTTAGTTTGGTTTGTTGACGGTTATTTATTAAATTTTATTTATTTATTTTTCTTATTTAGTTTAACACGGATTTGCACACGGATTGACACGGATAAGAATTTAAAACACTATTGGACGCGGAATTAAACAGAAACACGTCCGTACGGACGGCAGACAGACACAAAATGCGTTTGAGTGATGCGTTTGAGTGAGCTCCTAACACTTTTTGGTTCTCTTTTACCAGGGTTGCCAAGTTGCGCACATCTGAATCGTGAGCAACTCAGTGACAACTCTGGGGTCAAAACTCATTTCTGACACTTATGCGAAAGTGAAGTACAACACACCCCCAATACATGGTTCGAGTGCTGTGACGTCGTTTTTTCGAGGGCTGACGTAAGCTCAGCCCTGGCCAGAGTCGTTCGTTAGGATCAACCAAACCTTTAGAAATAAGAACAGAATAGTTTACCCGTTTCGGGGGGTTCGAATTCAGCTTCTTTATTGATCTTTAATTTACAAAGTAATTTGATATACAGGAATAACATCAACTGCTTCACTCGGTGGGAACACTCCTCTTAGCTTGAGATCACTCGCCTTGACAACAGTCTTCTGGGGGGCACTTATCTTGGCTTAGCACTCTTCTGGGAGCACTTATCTTGGCTTAACACTCTTCTGTGGCAGGCTGGTTGATTTGGGACGATCCGGCACTTAGTGCGTCGAACATCAATGTTGATATTTGGGATTTTTCAAAAGTACCTAAACAGACAAAAATATTTTACCTTTTTCAAATAGTTGTACCTAATTTGTTATTTTTCCAAATATGACTTTTCCATGGAATAAAATGTTTTTAACTCCTTACTGCTGTTTGAATATACAAATTTATTTTCTTTTAAGTTAAAATAATAGAAAAGATACAAGCAATTAGATATTTTGTATTATCAGTCTATAACAGCCTCTCCGGAATTGCTATATTAGATTGAGTTAAATTTGCAAATGTTTTCATATCAAAATTAAAGTATTCTTCCTGCTTACTCCTTACCAAATCTCTGGTTTGCAGTAAAGATGCGCAAGTTTTCAATTGATGCCTATTTCTGCATTTAGTTTTTATTAAATTTTGAATAGAAAAAACGCGTTCAACGCTTGCAGATGAATGGGGTAATGACAATATGCGCTGGGCAATTCGAAAACCGTTGAGGAACATATGCTCGTTTAACGGCTCACTTTGAGCCGAAAATCGCCAATTGATAATTCTTCAAAACTTTGAAGTTCAGACAAATTTGCTAAAGCCCGATACTCATTATTTATAATGTCAGCTTTTTGTATTTCTTTAGCAGGAAAAAGTTTTATAATTAGCGACAAAATGCTTATAGTTGTTCCCAATAAAACAAGTTGTGGTGTAAATTTTTCAACGTCTGGAATAACTTTATTTTCAAACTTAAATCGGTTTCTGAAATCTTCACAAAGTTTAACATACAATTTTAAAACATTTGTTTTGAACTCTATGACATAACATTGAAATACATTTTGTGTTGTATAAATTATTTCCGTTTTTGTGCCACTAAAGATATTTTCAATTGCCATATTTTTTTTGTATGTCGATCGAATTCCCATCGATTTCAGATTTTGAAATAAAATTCCGAAATATATGTATCACTAAATTACTTAATCGCGAATTTAAGATGTAAATTTAGGCTCTTCTGACTGCATTTTTATTGACGTCATTAATTAATTTAAGAATATATGATAAAAAAAGGAAATACATTTTTGTAGTTGCTGAGAAGAATCCATCACTTATAAGTCTATTGGACTCGTTTCCATATCCAGATTCAAAATTGCACAGCCCAAAGTAATAGTGCAACGACGTCCACTGTACCAAGATACGATCGGCAACTTTCTGTAAAAAGAGCGTAGGAAAACATAAAGTTATCTAACTTAAAAGCAAGTTAAGGTGCTAGACGGTTAGAACTGAACTAAATATATTATTTTTACCTGTCTAGAAAGCCAACGTGTAGGTGCAAGACGTAAAATAGTATGCATTTCTGGTCCAAACTGTCGTTGAAATTCAGCAAAATCTGTAGTTCAGCATGAGCTGTAACAAAAATGTTGGATAATATTTAACATCATGTGTTCTACTTGTCGTGGTAGAGTGGCTGCCGCTGCTTCTGCTGACAAATTAAAATTGTGACTGACATCGCCCATTACAAACATTTTTGGATTTATAGTAGTTCCACACCATTTCTTTTCCCCATAATTTCACCACAATTATCAGCAGCAAATCCTAACATTCTCTAAAGGAATGCTGTGGTCTTTAAGAAGTTGTATCATGGCATCGAAAATTCCTTGACAAGACCAACTTGTCACAGGAGCGAAGTCTAAAAATCTGTCAAAGCATTTGCCATTAAAACTCTCACAACAATGGCCAAATTTTTTGCATGGCGATGTCAGTGGATTCGTTTATTATTGTAGAGTAGTAGTGTTGCTGTGTAATTTCCGCTATTGCCTGGCAATGTTTAGGACCTGTAATTGTTGTGATGATTTTTTGGCCTACGATTCGGTTAGTTTTGAATTTTGAAACTTTTTTAGAGTCCTTTATAGAGGTAATACACTTTCCCAAATGGTCTAAAGTTCTAAACGACAACTTATGCTTTGCCACAAACAAGCATAACCTAACTTCGAGCTGTTTAGCCTGCTCTTCAATTGAATTGGTCACACATCTGTTGGTAACAAAGTTTTAAATTTTAGGAGTTGAAAAAGCGGCTTCAACCATTTTTTTCTGAATACTACTTTGCGAATGTCGGATATTGTGACTTAGATTAATAAAAATAGGTACACCACATAGTCTGCATTTTTTCCTTGCTTCAAACTGTCATCCTTCACTAGCCAGTTAAACTGAGCGCCCCACTCGCTGCGAAAATTGATGTCGTACTCCTTTTTCTTTGTACCAATACTATGCACGGATCAACAAACACAACAGGTTAAAATGAAAACAAAATAGAAAAACTGCCGATTAAAATACTTGCTTTCCATTTTTAAAACAACACACCACACACAAATTAACAAACGAGGACAATTGGCCAAAAGTTTTGAAAAATGCACAGAACAAACAGATACTAAAAAATTAAGGTAATTTACCAACGGCTTTGAACAATTCACAGTTCATGTTATAAATTAAAAAAAAAAATAAATGGTTTCCCATTACATCCCATGAAGGGACTGGGGAGAACTTCTCACAATCACTGAGCTGTGCGCTTTCCAGTTTACACTCACTGATTGGGACCTACAGTTTTACACCGATTCCGAACGGTAATTTGAGAAGCTTTTTCATGGCTAGATACTCGATAGTGTCGCCGTCACTATGCGAGGTGACCGCCGCCGAAAGAAATTTTAAGGTGGTCAGAGCCGGGTTCGAACCCAGGATCTCATGTACAAGAGCCGCGCACACTACCATTGCACCACCGACGCAATTACTGTTATAAATTAGTAATCTTTAAATATACCTATTTTTGACAACTGTGACCTCAACTCAAGCTGCCCGCCCATACACTGCAAATAAAACCACGGATATTATATTTTTACGGGCTGTTATTTTAACAATAAATCATCGCGTTTGTGCCAAAACGAATTTCAACACATCAATGGTGTTCTTTTCAGTGTATGGTCAGCGAAAAATGTAAATTTTGTGATTACTTGCTTGATTCATTACTTGATTTGTGATTACTTGCGAAACATAAACAAAAAATCCATACGCAGAGTTGCATTTTCCAGTACTACCTACCACATGTATCGTATTTACATTTTATGCAGTGGTGAAATAAGAAAAAGAAGCAACTTCAATGAAATTGTACCTAAAATGGCTCAGTAGCGCCTAAAGTACCTAATTGGTGAAAAAAGTCGCTAAAAGGTGCAATTGTATCTACAAAATAAACACTGTGCTTTGAATATCCGGTGGAAACGGTTCGGTATCGGTTATCGTCGGGTGGGTTACATAAGAACAGTGAGCAGAAGCCCCTGTGTAGGAACAGTGAGCCGAAGCCCCTGTGTAGGAACAGTGAGCCGAAACCCCTGTGTAGGAACAGTGAGCTGAAACTCCAGTGTAGGAACAGTGAGCCGAAACTCCTGTGTAGGGGCAATGAGCCGAATCCCCTGCGCCGGAACAGTGAGCCGAAGCCACTGTGGAGGAACAGTGAGCCGAAACTACTATGTAGCAATCCATTTACACTGTCTTTACAAAAGAACTGGTCCCACAATTGGTCCTGTCCTTTGCAGAACTACAGCCCCAGACAAAATGCAATAATCTTATCCGGTTGTTCGCTCGGAGGCGACGACTCGAGTCTAGTCAACCTTAACACTAAGTACCTTCGCTGTAATGACGCAAATGAGAATTACATTCAAGCACTCAATCTTGTGCGGTCATTAAAACTACGTTATTTTAGGGGTAGTTTATAAAACGCAGCGCAACGTTTTTGATCACTTCAGCTGTCAAATTGAACACGCAAATTTAAAGAAAAATTTCAATCGAGGATAGGCAGACGGAAGTGTTATGCATTTCATTGCTTATAAGTAGTTGCCGTTTTTGGCTGCAATGCATTCGACGGATACAGCTCAAACTTTTTTTTAAATAATTCAAAATTATATTGTTTACGCACTGAAATTCTTACTTACAATAATAAAATTAGAAATGCAAGTAATAGCAGTCTTAAAATCTGTTGATCTACTGAAATAGAGCTAAATTTTTTAATCTTTTTCATTCTGGACATTTCACTCAAGATAACTTTTTCTGATCTATATTTGTTTATTTTAGCAGAGCAATTCTATAAAACGCTTTCGTAAACAAACGCAAGCGCGAAGTGATATATAAACTACCCTTTTTTGACTTTGGCGTTTGCGTTGGCTTCTGCGTTTACGTTCACTTTCGGGACTTTTAGAATACTACCCTAATTCGTTGCTACTATGTACACAACGTCGTCTGTGTGTGTGTGTGTGTTTGTTCGCTATGGTTGGTGCGAGTGATGGATGTTGTGTATGCTTATGCGATAGTTTGACGAGGGATGAGGGATAGTTTATCTACGGACGGATCATGACGTCACGTAATAGTCCATTTACACCGCCGTTTATCGCGGCCAGGTTAGCGATAACCTTGTTATGTAATCTTTGCCGTTTACACCTTCCAATTTGAGATTAAACTGACATTTCAGGTGGCAACTGCGTGCTTATTATAAATTATTGAAGACGGCGGCACAACAGAAAAATTAAGTTGCGGCTATTGGTTTTGCCAGTTTTATAAAAATTTATGATATTTTTGAAATAACTATACCTTTAAAATTGGTTCAGTGGGTTACATCGGGCCTGTCGATAATATCCTGCCACGGTTTAAACCAAAAAGAGCCATTTATATCGGCGGTTGCATGAGCTTCACGCGTCGGAAAATTTTCGATCGGCTTCCGTCTGTCAAACAGTTGATTTTTTGTGTGTGTTTTTATTATGGTTGCATTTTTTTAGAAACTACCAGTGTTGCATCAAAAAGTACACCGGTTTAAAATGAGGTTAAAAGTTAAACTTCAGCTTCTACAGATTGAAATTGTATGAGTAATCTTCTGGGTTAGAGTGAGTGGCATAAAACTATTTTAGCAACAAAATCAGATCTGCACCAAAATTTCACCAACGGTAAAGGCTTTTGCGCTGAGTTGAAAAATAAGTTTTGTTTTTTGCGCTGGGTCCAACTTCTTGAGATATAGGCCTTTAAAGCTTGAGTATATAATCGGTCATATCTCAGGTATTTATCATCGGATCTGCTTGAATAAGCCCTTGTGAAACTTTGTAAATAAAATATAAATAAATATATTTCGTTTTATTAACCCAATGAGGGCTCATTTGAAAAATGTTTTTTAACCTCACTTTTTTGGTTTAATCAACTTGTTGTTCTTGTATTATGGTGTTGTTGTCTTTTGTCTTTTATTTCTGTTGTCATTTGTTGTAGTATTTACACACTAAATTAAAAAAGAATTATTTCTGAAAACTCGCGCGATTTTTTTGATTTTGTCACACACCGACTTAAACTTCACAGGGAATTTGATCGCCCCTGCCTGAGCCCGGAAGGACGTCCGGGCGACTAGTTGAAATATAAATTTAACGACTTATGAAATGTAATTCATCAGGATCGGATAATATATGGCAGAGTTAGGCGCGATTATGTATTCAAGCTTTGGAGACCTATATTTCGGAAAATATGGACTTCCGCAAACTTTTTTCTTTTTTTTTTAATCCGCTTTTAATGCTCTACCAGGCAAAAAAAAGAAACAAAATCCAATTTTGCTGCTAAAAGATATTTGCTCCAATCCATTAAATTGTATTATTTGGTATGATTTTCAGTTGGTGTTAAGTGAAACTCGTGACCAACTCATGCAGTCAATATCAACTTCCCCAAATTTCATGCAAAAACGACCAAAGAACATTTTCATTATTTATGGTTATGACTGTTTTCATTATGGTGTATAGAGTTTTTATAGATTCATTTACATTCCTATTAAATAATTATGATAAGTTTGAGGTTTTGTGAAATAGGATTAATTATTTTATAAATTTACATTTTCATGAAGAAGTTCATTAATAATATGATCCCTGTTTTTTGGGAGTGTACTAGAAAGTTTGTGATCTTTTTTAATTTTAACAAAAAAAAATTAAAAATTTTTAGGGTTTTGCTACTTTTTCTTGAAATACTCTTTATGTTTATTTATAATATTTCTGATTTTTTGTTTTGAAAAGATAAAATCATAGGAAAAACAATTTTGTAATATTTTTTGCATATTTTTTTAGTTTATAGCCTGATTCTTATTTAATTTTATTTTTTTCCCCAAGTTTCAATTGAAAACATTAACACGTATACAAATACAAATACAATCGCATTCGATTTCCCTTTACTTTCACAAACACCGAGTATTACCACTCATGACTTTACGAATCCAATCCAAATAGAATAAAGGACTGGCATGTGCATCGGGGTAACCCAAAGCACAGGCATAACCCCAGTTGACTAAACCCACCAGCGAGCCATTACTGACAAGTGGACCACCTGAATCACCGTAGCAGGCGCCCTCACCAATCTTCGTGAAGGTGCACATATGGCCCACATCCAAACCCGAATCACCTTTTAAGGATTCCTTGCAACGTTGATGTTCGACATATTTCAAATTGACTTTCTTCAGCTTATCTGGTGAGTCACCCCATTGCTCTTCCGAACCCCAACCGGTTAGCAGAACATCATCACCATCGGCCATGGGCCTCCTTTGCAGAGGTATAACTTTAGTTTTCTCATTCAATTCAATGCTGGAGTTTAGTTGCAACAGTGCTATGTCATTGTGCATACTAGGTCGATCATAGTTACAGTGGGTGTAAATATGTTTTACATTATAGTTTACACCCGGCTTGGTAAGATCTTGGGAACCCGTCATCACCCAAATATCTTTCGATTCCCTGTAGACAACACAATGGGCTGCAGTTGCTATCCACTGGGGGTCAATAATGGCGCCACCACATAAATGCCCTTTATCATTTTGCATTGATATCTGATAGGGAGCCTCACCTTCAGCAGCAGTACTGCCACCAACAATTCGTCCTGGCGCTCCATAATTTCCCGCACTCTTAATGCGTTTCGCAAATGCCCCTGCGACGGAACAGGTCAGTATCAAAAGGATTACCGTTGTAGAGATCTTCATGTTTTAATCAACTTATGATAAATGTCTGCACTTCAAAGCGCCTCAATCGTTGTTGGCTTTGATATGGAAAATTGTATTTGATATTTTTCTAAAATATAACTTATCATTATAGAAATAAAATTTTATCGCTCTTTTCAGATAAAAAGGTGACAAAGATTGTTCTCATCGATTATACACTAGAACATAAAAGTTTATTAGAGTGATTGGTTTTATTATTCAAAACACTTTAGAGAAGATATGAACGTGGAGCAAAATTGTACTGGCATCAATGTGCAACAACGAAATTACTCTACAAATATCTGCAGTAGTGTATTCAAAAAAACCGGTTCTTAAAAAATTTCGGTTTTCGGTTTCTTCGAATATATCGATTTTGCCGAAACCGGTTTTCGGTTAAACCGAGGTGTAGAAACCGGTTAAGAACCGGTTTCGGTTTTTAAGACAAAATAGAAAACTATGTGTTTTATAAACATCGTTTATTTTTAATTCACCTCTTTGAATTTGGAAATCGACTAGAGTACATAGCCATGAAAATGATTGGCAAAATACTGTTCGGAACTGGTGTAAAACTCTGTGGTGTTTGGGTAAAGGGGTATATGTCAATTTGTTGGAAAATGGGTATGAGTCAGAACTGGGTTTAGATAGGTGGTCTCTATATTGGGGTAAAGATAAATAAATCAGAATCTTATGTCGTCCTTGAAAAAAAAAGGAAGTGTAAAGGGAGAAACATAGGAGTTCGGTTTGGGTAGAAGAGTACAAGTCGAGTTGAACCTCTTTGCCCGCCATGACTAGAGTCAGCTGATGCGTGTAAAAGGATACATGTCAAGAAGGTGGTAAAGGGCAGGTTATTTTTTTTTTTTTTTTTGAATTTTATTTGGTCTTCTGCTTTTAAATAAAAGAAAATAAATTATAATTAAGGTTTTATAATAGTTTTAGGTTTAATAAATGGTGTCCCAACAAGAGCGCAATTTTTAAAATTTAAATAAAACACAGATATTTTAAAAGAAATCGTGAAACTTTATTATATCGTAAAGTAGACAGAATGAGGTTATGTATGGAACAATATATCGTGCAGATGGCCGCCGTGGCTTTGCTGGCATACACGCGATCTTTTAATGAAATTTTCAATGACCGTTTTGCATAAATGCTGCGGTATTTCTTTAATGCAGCGTCCAATTTCCTCTTTTAAGGCTTGAGTCGTCGTCGGGTTATTCGCGTAAACCATCGACTTCAAAAAACCCCAAAGAAAAAAATCTAATGGTGCTAAATCGCACGATCTAGGCTTCATTTGCTTCTCGTGAATCACTCGAGGATTTTTCTCACCCCAAAAGCGACAATTCTGCCTATTGACGAAGACATCAAGATGGAAATGGGCCTCGTCACTGAAGATGATTTTAGCAGCAAAATCAGCATTTTCATGTTGTCTCTCCAATACCCAATTAACGAACTCCCTTCATTCGTGTAGCGCTCCATTTTTACTAACCTCATACCTTCTACTAGCAAACAATAACAATTGTTCAAATGTCAAGCAATGACACTTCGAATGTTGCCAGATTTAAAAATTGCGTTCATGTTGGGACACCCTTTAATAATAATATTATTAACCGCAGTTTATTTATTCCAAAAAAAACATGCTAAGCGGGTTGGTTGCATATAAAACCTAATTACCTCGTCGGAAAAAATGATAGAAAGGAGGAGAGATTCCAGTAAAGCAAGCAAACCTCGCCATTTCACCTATTATTACCATTTTCGAATTAATGGTGAGCTGCAAAGAACATGCCAGTCTTGCTTTATGAAGACTTTCGATGAGACAAACAAATTTATTACAAATGCAATAAAAAAAACGAAATTATCTGGCATGACTGCAGAGGACACAAGAGGTTGTCATGCACCCCATAATAAGCTGTCAAAAAATCACATTTTGTCGATTCCGTCGTATGAAAGCCATTATAGTAGGAGACATACTAGTAAAAAGTATCTTCCGCATTATTACACTTTGGCTATGTCGTATGAAGAATATGCCAGTACTACAGAGACCCCTGTTAGCAGAACAGTATACGAAAAGATATTCCATGAGCAAAATTTGCGAATAACACATGTTAAACATGTGATCTCATAACACAAAAAATTAAGTCAAGTATTGGAGCAGAAGAAAAACAAATTCACGAAAAAAAACTTGGCTGAGCATCACAAATTGGCACAAAATGCTTATGATGCAAAGGATTTTGATAAGAAGTTCAGTAAAGAAAGTAATGGTTCGGTTGTTACTTTAACGTTTGATTTGCAACAATGGTCTACCGACACCAAATTTGCAAAGTGGGGTGGTATTTTATAAAAGACTTTTATGGACATACGACCTTACTATATTCGACAGTAATGACAATCAGGCTCATTGCTATATGTGGGCTGAACCTGAAGGCGGAAGAGGTGGCAATCAGATAGCTTCTTGCGTTTCTAAACACTTGAAATCATTGCCCCCTAACATATCTCGGGTGATAATGTATTCAGATTCCTGTGCAGGTCTCATGGCAATGTGTGTCTCTGTTCTAAAAAATCACTCTACTTTAAAAACAATAGAACACAAATTTTTGGTACCCGGTCACACGAGGATGGAATGTAACACAGCCCATGCACAAATAGAGACTAAACACAAGAACAGCAAAATTTCAGTCTATCACCCACACGACTGGATGCAACTAGTTAGGTCAACTGGCAAAAAAAAGACCTTTTATTGTTAATCAAATGGAGCAATCTGATTTTTGGGATTATGAAAACCTTTACAAAAGATAAATTTTACAGCTCCAAAACAAGAACAAAGATGGAGAAAAGTTTTTGTTTGGAAAAATGTAAAATGGTTACTCTATGAAATGGGCAATCCCATGGTACAGTACAAGAATACTTTGGACTTGGACGTGCCATTTTATTCTGTAGGAATAATTAAAAGGGGACAAGGTAATAACAGTCTCCAGATACCATTGAGCTATTCCTCTCCACTTAAAATATCTGCAGCAAAACAAAAAGACCTTTTGGACCTGATGAATTTGATCCCACCAATTATTAGGGACTATTATAAAAATTTGCCATCGGACAATGTACGTGATAGTTTGCCTGATTTGGATGACGAGGATGAGGAGGAGCAGCAAGACTGATGTTTTCATGTAAAAACTTCCTTTTTTACAATAATATTGTATCTTCTAATGTTAATATTATTACTATTATTTTATTATTATCAGCGTTTAAAAAATAAATATCTCTTGTGTTTATCTTCGAGAGGATTCATTTTTTTTAACTAAAATGTGTTCCTAAAAATCTGGTCAGGTAGGGACAAGTCAGTTCTTGTTTGGTAAAAGGGGTACATGTCAGGGGCACAATTTGCAAATTTAAAATTTGGGGCGAATAAACTTTAATATCACAAAAACATGCATGTACCCATGTTTGGGACATATTTTACCAACTACCAGTTTCAGCCAAATCTGATCTTAATTAACATGCTGTTTGTGAGAACTTCTCAAATTTTGTATTTCCAATTTTGAACATTTCAAAAAATTGACATATACCCCTTTACTCAAACACCACAGAACTGCTCATCCCAATCAGAGTGTGTAAGCCTATGCCTTCGTGGGATGTAAATGGAAACTAAAGGTTGGACCGTGTAAAATTTGGCATTTAATTTCGCTGTAAAAAAAATCTAATAGACATTCGATTGGTATTTATGAATGAACACAATTTCGTTCAAATGACTTCCACGATTTGCCTTACAGTACCTCATTCTAACTATCTATACAATTTTCCAGTACATTTCCAATTATCCTCCATTTCGTGTTTTAAGGCCTCAAAGGTCTCGGGATTGTTTGCACTTATATTTCACGGCGTGTGTCCAAATTACAGCTGCGAAGCGGCGAATGGGCTTCAAAGTTTTGGCTGAACTGTTTTCGAAGACAGTGCACAAAATAACGATTGTAACTTTGGCTGTGTGGCACGTAGCGCCGCCCTGTCTTCAACTTTTGAGAAGAAAAACTGCCTTTGACGGTTACGGCGGCCACTTGCTCATTTTCGAAGGTAAATTGGCCTATGAAGCCGCCATACCAAAAAACGCACCGACGACGAGAGGTTTTTCCGAGCCCCAAATCCGACAATTTTGTTTGTTAACATAGCCCGATGTGAAAATTCTGCGAAAAGAAGTGCAAGAAATTATCATTTCTGCGAACGGTGGCGATTTGATGTTACGTCTGTTCGAGCACTTTCAGCTACAGCGGCAATATTTTCCACTGGCCGAGCACGTCCAAGAAATATTTCGATCTATCAGGGCCTGGATTGACGAACTCGCTTCACAAATTGGTCTACAAACTGCGTTGATGGCATTATATTTCTAACGAATTTATATAGTAGATTTCTTACAATTTGAGTTGAAGGCTCAGAACTTTGGATGAAAGTTTTTAGTATTCCCAAATTTTTTCAAGCGTAAAGTAGCCCATTTCGTAAATTTATACATGACTTTTAACTAATAACACTGTGAGACAAAATTAGATTTTTTTCAAAATGATGGGGCTCAGTCAACGGATTCTGGTAGAAAGGTCTAAAAACAAATATACGTGTATCGGCGTTTTGCCACATCTGATCAGAATTTTTTTTAGAGCAGGTCAAAATTCCCACCCCTCGGAACTTTCCTGCAACATATCGGCATGCAAAATTGTGTGTTCTTTACTTCTCAGGTACAAAATATGTTTAGAAGTTTTATACAAAAGATTCAGATAAACATTTTTGTGGAACAAATTAACCCTCTAACTGTCAACATTTTGCCAGAGAGGACTCAGAAACTGATTTCCATGCCAATGCTATTGTGATCGCTGCTTCGTACAAATTAAATTGCTTTAAAAACGCGTTCAAATTTTGGTCTGGTCTTGAAAAAAGTCGTGTTAAAAGACTGTTTTTGTAGTGCAATTTAAGCAATCGAATGGCATTCTGATTCATTGGCTGAATTAAGGGTGTTACATTTGGGGGCATATAAAGCACCCAAATTTTGGCAGTTAGTGTTTCCTTGACTAATTCTTCTGCCGGTGGATGACAAGGCGCGTTATCCAAAAGTAAAAGGGCATTTATGGGCAAATTGTTTATAGCAAGAAAATTAGAAAATTACACTTGAATCAAACTTACGTACATATACATAACAAAAAAATACTTGGACTTACTTGTGGAACAAACTTTTCGAAAAACCAATTTTTTAAAAGTACAGCTGTCATCCATGCATTTTGGGAGTGGACGTAGTCAACGGGTAGAGTCTTATTTCGAAAAGCACGAGGTTTTTGTACTTTTCCAATCAGTAAGGGCTTAATTTTTTTCGAACCACTAGCATTGCTACAAACCAGGACTGTCACTCTTTCTTGTGACATCTTTCTTCCTGGTGCACATATGTTTTATCAGGCAATGCCTTCCAAAATATACCAGTTTCATCGGCATTGAATATTGCATCTGTTGGTAAGTTATTTTCCACAATTATTTGACCTAGCCTTCTTTTGAATGGTTCCACTTCTTGTGATTCAGACGATAGTTTCTCTCCACACTGTTTTAGAAGCCGTATTCCATGCCTTTTTTTGAATCTGGTCAGCCATCCGTGGCTAGCATTAAAATCACCACCGTATTCTTTTTTGTGAATTTCCTTGGCCTTGTGCTGTAAAATGGCTCCAGTTACTGGCGTATGGATGTTTCGCTGCCTTTGGAACCATGAATACAGCTTGCTCTCCATTCTTGGAAATTCACCATCTTTTAATGCTTTTCTGTTTCGGGATCCGAAGTTTGGACTGTCTACATTCCTTAGAATTTTTGTTTTTGCATTTAAAATCGTACGCACTGAGGATTTTGGCAAGCCATATTTATGGCACAAATCTTTAATACGCAAACCCTTTTTATAGTCATCGAAAATTTTTATTTTATCTTTTAAGCATAATCATAAATTCACAAAACTATAAATTCACAAAACTAAATTCACAAAACTAACTCACAACTTCAAAACAAAACACCTGAACAGAGACAGCGCGCAGCCTCGCAGCTACGAAACTAACGGTATATGTTTACTCACTCTCTATGTTATTAGCTTTTCTTCTTAAATATCATTTCATTTACATACATACACACTTGTAATTGATTTGATTTTTATTTGTTCGTTAAATCGAATACAAAAAATATTTTTTGTTCGCTATATAAGGTACACAATGGAAACAATTTGTCAGTTCGTTAAATGCGATGTTCGTTAAAACGAATGTTCGTTAAATCGGAAAACTACTGTACATGTAAATTATCATACGAAACATAATTACGAAATGAAACAATGTAATGATGAAAATATAAGCAAATCCAATAACAAACATGAGCATCAGCGACACCTCTTAAGAGTTATTATTTTTGAGATTGCAAAAAGTTTTAATGCAATTTCTAAAAATGTTTTGCTTTTTTTTTATTAAAAATTGCATTGAAACCTTTTTCCTATCTAAAATGTTACGTATTTTATGAAGTTTTTTCCTTCTTCTGTCAAGTAACAAAAAATCGAGTTAGGCCCTTTTAATATTAAGCCATCGATATGTTTGTTTTAGCGATTTTTTATTTGAAAATTTTTAGTTTAACGGATTCTAAGTAATGACGTATGAGATGCATCCATTGGTTATAGCCTCTTATGGAAGTAGAAAAATAATTATTTTTGCGGTTGGTCGCACTGTTTCCGAGTTATAGCTTTTTTGTATTTTAGCGATTTACTTATTTTGGCGATTTTTAGAAGAAAAAACGTACATACGAATTGGACCTATTTACGAAAAACCCTTGGAAAGCCGAAAAAATTAATTATATTTCGATTGAATGCACCGTTTCCGAAATATATACATAATGGCGGTTTAGCGATTTTTTATTCGAAACAATTTAGTTTTAGCGATAAAGACATCCATTGGTTACAGCCTCCCGCGTAGGTAAAAAATTCTTTATTTTTGCGATTGGACGCACAGTTTCCGAGTAATGCAATTTTTTATTTTAGCGATTTTTTGTAAAATTGGAAAGAGCAGAAAATATATATGACACAGAGAGAAAAAAAATCAACCGAAGTCGCCAGACGCTCTCCCTCTCTCATTTCGTTTAGACGCTAGAGATTTTTTCCGTCGTCGTCTGAAGCGTGTTGGGTTCTGTTTGGACTCTTCGTCTGAAATTGAGAAATGTCAAATGAAATGCAGAAAAAACTTGACGTTTAGGTGTGGTTCACATTCAATATCGGCCCTTAACATTTAACCACCTTTTACACACAGAGAAGAGATTCGCTGTCACAACTATATTTACTGTCACGCTGTCACAACTATTTTACTGACTATCACATTATTCAGTTGTGATTACCAATAATTGTGTTCAGTATCACCAAATGTTAGACATATCAATTGATTTGTAATTCAGTTGTGGTTTCAAGAACTGAAATATTTAGTTGAAGCCACAGAGAACTAATTGTTTGAAAAGACCCAGAGAACTAATTGTTTGAAAAGAGGTTGTAGCAGCCGTAAATTCGGCTGTTGCCACCGAATTTCCATTGCTATAGCCGAATTGAGGTTGCCGCAACCGAATTTAGTCCCCCCACAACTGAAATTCGGTTGAAGCAACCTCGTTTCATAATTGATTCGGTTGTGACAACTGAATCTTCAACTATATTCGTTCTGTTAACTAAATTTTCTAAAATTGCAGTTGAAGCAAACGAATTTAGAATTAATTCGGATCCAACAACCGAAATTGGTACAAAATTCGGTTTGAGTATTTCATTTATTTATTACGTCTATGGACAAAAATCACACAACCTCATTGGAGGTTGACACAACCTCATTATAGGTTGTCGCAACCTCATTAGGGGTTGTCACAGCCGAATTACAGGTTGTTACAACCGAATTTAGATATTTTCACAAATAAATTTTGAAATTTGTTTTAATTATTAACTGATGATTTATATTCCTGAATTCTTATAAAAAACTTACAAAAGGAGAAAAACAAGTCATTTGTGTAGGGTAATCTTTACGGTAATACCTTTGACATACCTGCCACTTCTGACTTTATTGAAGTCCCGGACATCACGGACCATCGCATCAATTCCGACATGTAGTATCTGTTGGTTTATCTGAACCGTTTTATATACACACGATTGCAGCACATCTCAAACGCCCGACCTTGGAAAATTTCAAAACCGTTGATATTTTATTGGACATTTTCTGCACAAAAAATACGTTTTAAGACAAACTATAATTACAATATTTGCACTCACCTTTGTTCATAACTACAAAAAAATCTTGATATTGATATAATATTTCTATATATAATTTGAAACGTCAGGTTTTAAATGCATAGAATTATATTGTGGTAACCGAACTGAAAATTAATTCGGTTGTACCTACAGAATTCATTACAAATTCGGTTACAGCAACCGAATTGATACCAAATTCGGTCGATGCAACTGACTTAAGGCTAAATTCGGTTATTGCGACCGAATTGATACCAAATTCGATAGTTACAACCGAATTGATATGCTAGTATGTAAGGATTTTTTTTTGTCCATAGACGTAATAAATAAATGAAATCTAAATTCGCTTGCTGCAACTGAATTGGTGCCACATTCGGTTACTCAAACCGAATTTTGTACCAATTTCGGTTGTTGGATCCGAATTAATTCTAAATTCGTTTGCTTCAACTGAAATTTTAGAAAATTTAGTTAACAGTACGAATATAGTTGAAGATTCAGTTGTCACAACCGAATCAATTATGAAACGAGGTTGCTTCAACCGAATTTCAGTTGTGGGGGGACTAAATTCGGTTGCGGCAACCTCAATTCGGCTATAGCAATGGAAATTCGGTGGCAACAGCCGAATTTACGGCTGCTACAACCTCTTTTCAAACAATTAGTTCTCTGGGTGTAGAACTAAAACTCGATTGACAGATCACATTTGTTTCGTGTTGCTGTGGCTTCAACTAAATATTTCAGTTCTTGAAACCACAACTGAATTACAAATCAATTGATATGTCTAACATTTGGTGATACTGAACACAATTATTGGTAATCACAACTGAATAATGTGATAGTCAGTAAAATAGTTGTGACAGCGTGACAGTAAATATAGTTGTGACAGCGAATCTCTTCTCTGTGTGTAAAAGGTGGTTAAATGTTAAGGGCCGATATTGAATGTGAACCACACCTAAACGTCAAGTTTTTTCTGCATTTCATTTGACATTTCTCAATTTCAGACGAAGAGTCCAAACAGAACCCAACACGCTTCAGACGACGACGGAAAAAATCTCTAGCGTCTAAACGAAATGAGAGAGGGAGAGCGTCTGGCGACTTCGGTTGATTTTTTTTTCTCTCTGCGTCATATATATTTTCTGGAATTTGAAAGTTTGTAAAAAATTATATTGTTGTATAGGAATTAAATTGTGTTTGCTGCTTTTAAAAATGTATTCACTTTTATTGTACTGTGTTTAACAATAAGTTATTTTTAACCCTTTTCTTTAATTTTCTTTTGCATTCATGATTTTCATCAACATGTGGCAACTTCATTCTCTCAACTGGGAGATTCCGTGAGTGCGCCGCCAAGAAATTTGAAAAGATTCTATTCGGAGCGGATTTTCGTGACGATTTTTCCCTGCCATAAGAAACCTATGTAGAAATAACGTCGTCGTCTGTAGCGTGTTTGATTATGTTTAGACTCTAAATCAATTTGAACCATGGAAAGATACACAATCGAGCAACGCGTTAAAGTTATTCAGGCTTATGGCAAGAAATGGCAACAGTGCATGATCAATTTTCGAAGAAAATCATCTTCAGTGATGAGGCACATTTTCACCTCAGTGTATTCGTCAATAAGCAGAATTGCCGCATTTGGGCGAATCATAATCCAAGAGTGATTGTCAAAAAAAACCAATGCACCCACAAATAGTGATTGTTTGGTGCGGTTTATGGGCTGGCGGCATCTTCGGGCCGTATTTTTTTCCAAAATGAGGCCGGTCAGGCTGTGACTGTGAATGATGTTCGCTATCGTGAGACGATAATGAACTTTTTATGGCCCGAATTGGAAGATATGGATGTGGACGATATGTAGTTTCAACGGGACGGTGCCACTTGCCACACAGCTAACGAAACAATGGCTCTTTTGCGCGACAAATTCAATGGCCGTGTTATCTCACGTGGTGGCGATGTCAACTGGCCGCCAAGATCATGTGATTTGACACCGTTGGACTTCTTCCTTTGGGGTTATTTCAAAGAAAAAGTGTATGTCGATAAGTCAGCAACAATTCAAGAACTAAAGGATGAGTTAATTCGGCACATTAACGGCATAGAACCTCAATTATGCCTCAGCGTCATCGAAAATTTGGACCATCGAATGGAGGTGTGCCGCCGACGTCGCGGCGGCCATTTGGCTGATATTTTGTTCCATACATAATTGAACCATACCATATTATCATAATAAAAAGAAATGACAATAATTTCCTAAATAATTTGTGTTTTATTCAAAATTAACATCGGCCCTTAAAATTTAACCACCCAGTATATCGTTACTCGTATATTGTTACAGCCAAAAAGTATGCAAAGGTAATAATTCTAACGCACAATTCACTAATTTGACAAAAGTATTAGAAATTTTATAATGCATTACGTGGAATGCATTTACATACGTAAATACTGAACTTCAATATTAATTTTCAATTCGAAAATACTGCTAATATATTTTTAAATTTTGATTTTTTTTATAAAATTTATGAAAACGGAATCAGGACCTGTTTGATTAGAGAAAAAATATTCCTTCTGCAACAACATGTATTATACTGTGTTGCTGTAACACTTCCTATCACAAACTTGTCACCTTACAAACTCATTTGGTAATCCGTGGCAAAAAAAGGAAAAGGAGAACAGACTTGTCATTCATGAGCATGACCATCAGCTATCGTTGATGTTTACTGTCAGTTTACCTCCCTTCTTGATACCAAATAAGAATGTAATCGAAGTTGTTTCGTTCACTATCATATTCACAAAATTTTTTGGTAATATTTTTTCAAATTCATCAATCAGATAAAAAGTTATCGACCAAGCTCATGCTCATGAATGACAAGTCTGTGGTTCGCTTAAGAGCTTTGAAAAAAGTATCAGTATCAGGAAAGTCGAAGGTGTCAATCGATATTTCCGAAATTTATAACATAAGACTTTGTTGTAAACAATAAAATAAAACTTAAAAGAAAAACAGTTTGTAATATTTTTTGTACATTCTAATATTATAAATTTAGTTTTATTAAATTTTATTACGTTTCTTAAATTTCAATTAAAAACACGAATTAAAAACACACGATTCACAAACACCGAGTATTACCACTCATGACTTTACGTATCCAATCCAAGTAGAATAAAGGACTGGCATGTGCATCGGGGTAACCCACAGCACAGGGATAACCCCAGTTGACTAAACCCACCAGCGAGCCATTACTGACAAGTGGACCACCTGAGTCACCGTGGCAGGAGCCCTCACCAATCTTCGTGAAGGTGCACATATGCCCCACATCCAAATTCGGATCATCTTTTAAGGATTCCTTGCAACGATGATGTTCGACATATTTCAAATTGGCTTTCTTCAGCTTATCTGGAGAGTCACCCCATAGCTCTTCCGAACCCCAACCGGTTAGTAGAACATCATCGCCATCCGCCATGGGCCTCGTTTGCAGAGGTACAACTTTTGTTTTCTCATTCAATTCAATGCTGGAGTTCAGCTGCAACAGTGCTATGTCATTGTGCATACTAGGTCGATCATAGTTACAGTGGGTGTAAATATGTTTTACATTATAGTTAACACCTGGCTTGGTAAGATCTTGGGTGCCCGTCATCACCCAAATATCCTTCGTTTCCTTGTAGGCAACACAATGGGCCGCAGTTGCTATCCACTGGGGGTCAATAATGGCGCCACCACAAAAATGTCCCCATTCATATTGCAATGATACCTGATAGGGAGCCTCACCTTCAGCAGCAGTACTGCCTCCAACAATTCGTCCTTGTGCTCCATAATTTTCCACATTCTTAATGCGTTTCGTGAAAGCGACTGGAGCGCAAGAACCGAGTACCAACAAAATTACCGTTGTTGAGTTCTTCATGTTGTAAGCGACTTATGATAAATGTCTGCACTTTAAAGACCCTCGATCGTTGTTAACTTTGATATCGAAAATTGTATTATATATTTATATAAAATAGTACGATAAAATCGCATTACATTTTTATCGTTGTGGTAAATAAAATTTTATTGCTCTATTTTAGATAAAAAAAAAAAAAGTGCCAACGATTGTTCTCATCGGTTATGCTAGAACATAAAGGTTTATGGGACTGATTGGTTTTATTATTCAACACAGTTTACAGCAAATATGATGTTAAACAGAATACTAATGGCAACAATGAGCAACATCGAAATTGTCCTAACAATTTCCCCACATCTTTGGACTAAAATCCTAAAACAATTTTTTCTTACATATTTATCACATTTCTAAAGGACTACAAAAAGGGGTTGCTTTATTCTTTCGTTGTTCTTGTGAGGTACTATTCAAGAGATTATTAACTGGCCACCAAATGTTTTTGATACATCATGTTAGTCTGTAGAAGATTTAGAACACAATTTTCAATATTAATCAAAATGTTGAATTATACATTTTGAAAATACTTACTTATCCGGTCTCGATCAACCCCGAGGGATCAGGGACCCTACAATACGGAGATAACATATTTCGCCAACCAGTTCGATCGTTTGCTTTATGTCTCCAGTTGGCAATACCAAGTGTATGCAGGAATTCGTCAACCTGATCCCTCCAGTGGAGTCTTGGCTTCCAATTTTTCGTCTTCCTTCGAGTTCGGTTTTGAAAACTCTTCGTGCTGGTTCGTCTTCACCCATTCAACTGACTTGGCCTAGCAAACGCAATCGCGTTATTTTGATCCGCTTAACTATGTCAATGTCATGATAAAGCTCATACAGCTCATGGTTCATACGTCACCGATACTCGCCGTTGTGCACTATAGGTCCATGAATTTTTCGGAGTATTTTCCTCTCTAAGACTTCTACAGATGTTTCGTCTGCTTGCTATAAGACCCAGGATTCTGCGCCATAAAGCAAGACAGGTTGTACGAGAGTGTGGTATAATTGGACTTTTGTTACTCGAGAGAGGGCGTTATCTCTAAAGTGCTTGCTTAGCCTAAAATAACATCTATTCGCAAGCACTCCGCTTGATCTCAAGGCTGACGTTGTTGTTTTTGTTTACGGCAGGTCCGAGGTATATATGTAAATACGTCCACCACCTCGGAATTATAATGGTTATCAACGTTCACGCTTTGGTCTAATCGCCTGGTGGCCCTGCTCGTTGAAACCATTAATTTTGTCTTTTCCTCATTTACCGTCAGAACCACTTTTGCTGACTCCTTCTCAATTCTCGAAAACACCGCAGTAACTTCTCTCATTGTGGGCCCAATGATATCTATATCATCAGCATACGCGAGCAGCATGTGACTTTTGCTGCTGATCGTGCGATCTCTTTAACATCTTAATAGAGATTTGATAGCAGCTTTTCTCAGAATAATCTCTATTAAGATGTTAAAGAGATCGCACAATAGGGTGTCACCTTGTCTGAGGCCTTGCTTAGTTTCGAAAGGTTTGGTAAGATCCTTACCAACTTTAACCGCGGATTTTGTGTTCGTCCAGGTCATCCTGTAAGGGTGTATGAGTTCTGCAAGAATACCACGCTCAGACATTGTTTCGTAGAGTATCTCCCGTATCGGGCTATCGAAGGCCGCCTTATAATCGACAAATAGATGATAAGTGTCGATTTGTTTTTCGTTGGTCTTCTCCAGAATTTGGCGTAGCGTGAAAATCTGGTTGGTTGTCGATTTTCCAGGTCTAAAGCCACACTGGTATGGTCCAATCAGGTCAGCGATAATTGGTTTTAGTCTTTCGCACATTATGATTGATAGAACCTTATATGCTATGGATAAAAGGGTTATTCCACGGTAGTTGGTACAGAGACTCGGGACGCCTTTCTTAAATATGAGACCCCAATCACCGGGCATGCATTCATCTAACCAAATTATGCTAATGAGCTGATGCATTCACCTTATCGGCTCTTCGCCGCCAGGCTTAAACAGCTCCGCCGGTAATCCATCGGCTCCTGCGACTTTATTGTTCTTAAGCCGGACAATAGCTGTTCTGACCTCGTCTTGGTTAGGAGGGGGCAATCGACTTTGTCGTTCAAATTGTAATTGATTGTCTCATCATTGGATATCTTAGGTACCAATAGCTCAGAGAAGTGATCTCTCCATATTCCCAACATACTCTCCACATCTGCGATGAGATTTCCGTCCTTATCTTTACAGAAGGGGGCCCAGAACCATATGTATTAGCTCCGTTTTTGACTTTTTGGTAGAATTTTCGGGCTTCGTTCTTCCTTCTGTATGACTCAATTTTCTCACTCTCGCGCTTTCTCCACTGCCGTATACCGCTCGCTATACCGCTCAGTTGCAGCTCGCGTTGCAATTGAATGAAGCATTGCCATGTGTGCAGCGTTCTTTTCATCATTTGCATTGCGACACTCTTAACCGTACCAAGGATTGCTGCGAAGCTCTGTTTCAAACCCAAGTACGGTTGTTGCGGCTGTTTTTATAGTACCGGAAATGGGTTTTCACTGTGCTTCAGGATCGTCATCGGTTCTGTGCCAAAAGTTGCGAGAGCTTCCTTGAGCAGGCTTTGGCTACCTCTGGTAATTGCTGGTTTTCAATATTTAGCTTTCTCTGCATCTGGTTTCGTACGATTTTTATTTTATATTTTGAAAATATCAACGGAAATTAGTAATCAAAACCCGAACAATTTCGAAAAAAAGTGAATCAATAGACCACACCCTAAGGAAGAGTTTAAGGTATCCGCAGAGAAAACTTAGACATAAATATAAATGTTAACCCAATTTCAATGAATGTACGCGTTGTACTCGTTTTCAATACGTACATAAAAATTAATATTGCGTATACGCTTGTCCTTCCGTGCGTATAAGCAATATGCATTTTTATATACAGACTGAGGCACAAGCGTATACGCAATATGGGTTTTTTTTATACAAAACTAGTAAAATACTAGTACTGGCACATTTGAAAAAAAATTTGAAGTATAATATAATATCTGTGTTGAAAAGGAAAAAATTACTGTTGTGAATTTCCAAAGTTTTTGGGTGAGTGCTTCCTGAAATATAGGTCGAGGTAAACAAAAACTACATTAGGTGGTAATTGCGACTGCGGTGATCATTATGATTTTGATTAATGATTTTTGCCCCTAAGAGCTCTTAAGCTGTGTTTCCTTTTTGGCGCAGATATGTAAGTGCCTTCATGTGGTAGTAAAAACTCCCACCCAGTTATGCTCTAGAGGGTTGCTACTTATACTCCGGGTCCAGCAATAAACAAATAATCGTTTACCATTGGAATTGGTTTTATCGTTTTTGAAAATATTCTCCGTGAAGGTCAATACACTTTTGCAAGCGCTCAAACCAATTTCGAAGCACTTTTTTCACTACGATTGAGACACCTCCAAAACATGGGTTTTGAACGCTTCAACAGCTACTTCAGGCATTGAGAAACGTTGACCACGCAGTAAAAAGAAGTCATTGGGTGCCAATTCTGGGCTGTCAATTCGACATGCTGCGTGCTAAAATAGCCCATCATCCTGCTGCAAAATGATCCGTCTTCTCTTTTTGTTTTTCCTTATTTCCTCGTACATTGTTGGCAAGTAGATGGTGGTATACCACTCAGAATTGACCGTCCTATATTCCACTTAAGGCACTGTGGCCACATGCCGGTTATACCGAAAAAACAACACGATCATTTACTTCTATGTGCTTCTTCCATGAACAACTTTTGTTGGATTTAGCTCGTCTTGAAAGACCCATATGGTCGAGTGCTGTTGTTTCGGCTCATATGCATAGATCCATGATTCGTCACCTGTGACGATGTTATTCAGCATTTGAGTTACCGAGGTTGTATTTTCTATATTGTACGCTAAAAAAAAGGCCTCTCTAACATATGCTCCCAAACATATTCTGCAGGACCTATATATATGTTTGCAACACACTTCAAACTTTCATATATTTGCAAATCCCAAACTCTCTTGTGTTTAAATACAAACAGTAGTATGTAGCATGTTTACTGGCAAACATGTATGCTTTTAGGTTGAAATATATGCGATCTTCACCCCAAACACCTATATACTTACGTTGAAGCAATCGCGCGTTTCCCCCAAATCTACATATACTAATTTTGTTTTGATTTCAATATAGTATATGATTTATTTATTATAATTAATTTTGTCAATATAAATCCACATTTATAAATAATTAATACAAAAAAGATAACAGATTGCATTGAATGCATTATTAGTTTTTTTTCATGAAATGAGAATCTGCTGCTCTTTTGCTTCTCCTTTCTTTGTTGTCTCTCACGGTTTTGTTTTCAGAAGGTTTCAACTATGGGTTAGTTATCACTATGCGTTGATACACAAACAATACACCTATATACAAATCTAGTTCATGCAAGCCAAGCATGGATTAATTACTTATGTTTTTGTTTATTATATTTCACAAATAGACCGCCGTTCCGATTTTCCCAGTAAAGGCTCGGACAGACAAAGGGCTTCATGTTGTTGTCCTTGCCAGTTTCTTTCCCAAAAAATCGTATCTCACTTTGGTAGCTCATATAAATATATACGACACACATAGACAAAAACCAAAGCAACATCACAAACCATTTAACCGTCCGATCCTTTGTTTATTAAGTTTTCATTGATTAATCGCTTTTGCTATCCTCTGCCCGATCAGGGGGTTTCTGTGGTACAGCTGATCGAAAAGTAACTAGGGTAATGATATAGAATGAAAGACCAAAGAAGACAGGAACTAAATTTAAATATTGTGTATTGATACTAAGGACTGCTAAATTATGTTTTATGTTGTTTGCATTGAACGAAAATATGCATTCCCTTTGATTTCTGTCCGTTTTATGTCCAACCAAAGTGTAAAATTAGTAATATACAGCAGCAATTCGAACTCGATGAAATGGCCTACTACCTCGTCCTCATGAAGAAGCAGCGAAGAAAATAATAGAGCCTCTTAAGTATTACTCTATGGCCCGGTGAACCCTTGACGACTGAATACATGAAACTAAAAAGCAAAACATCAGCCAAAATAAGAAACACTGGCTTCATCTGCAATTTACACGCACACTCCGGAACATTTATGACTCATTGACTGAGAGAATAATGGAAAAATACAGATCCACACTTACCAGATAGACTCTGTCGTTGTCTCTCTTTCATTCTCTTGCTTTCGAAAGAGCATAAACAGTGCAACAAACACAGCTGTATGTGTAGCACAAACACAGATATATTTGGGTCTCAAACACATATAAATTATAACATATTAATCAGTGTGCCCCAAATATGTAATATTGAATAGCAAACACAATGTGTTTGGACACAAGTATATTATATATTTGCGACAAGCTCCAAAGACACGTTATATTTGCCTCCAAACAACAAAAAATGGCAGATTTGTCAGCGTGTGTATACGACACGAGCCTGTTTGGGCTACGAGAACAAATCTTTTTCACCACGAAATGAACATGCAATATCTTGAATGCCCAAAGAAGCTTCAATCTCACGGTATGACACACGTCGGTCACGCACAGCATCGATGGTTTCCAGAAAAACGACCGAAGTTGGACGACCTTCACGAAATTCGTCCTGGAGCGAACGGCGTCCGAGACTGAACTCTTGATACCAGCGATTTACGGTGGTTTCTGATAGTGCTTCAACACCAAAAGTCGAATCACCTCATGTCTCGATAATCCACGCTAAAAATCATCGCACGAACATTTGCACGGGGTAATTTCATTTTGTGGCCGTCGGTGCAGTGGTTCGTGTGCGCGGCTCTTGTACATGAGAACGTGTGTTCGATCCCTGCTCAGACCACCCACCTTACATTTCTTTCGGCGGCGGTCACCGCGCATAGTGAAGGCGACACTATTGAGTGTTTAGCCACGAAAAAGCTTCTCAAAATACCGTTTGGAACAGGTGTAAAAACTGTAGGTCGCACTCAGTGAGTGTAAAACTAGAAAGCGCACATCTCACTGATTGTGAGAAGCTCTCCTCAATCCCTTCATGGGATGTTGTGGGTCTCCATTTCATTTTTTGGCCGAGATGCATTTTTCAACACACTGTAAATGCAACAAATAGTGCTGGTATGTGAAAACGTTCTATGTATGTTTATGCTAAAAAAAATGTCAAACCCGCCAATGGAAGTTCCAGGTTGTATCTGGCAACACTAATATTGCCAGAACCCGAAATATAAATAGCAACCCTCTACCTCAACGAAATATTTTTTATAGTACTAAATTCTTCGTACCTCTGAATATGAATTAGCAGCTTTAATTTAATTTCCATATTTCCTAAACCGCTTGATATTTTACATTATGCAATACTACAAGTATTGGAAAGATAGGCAACTCTTTCAAGGGCTCCAACGAAATTATTGCACCAGAGATGGGAAAAGCAATGAAACTTTAGAAAATGTGTTTTTGTGGAGTTTTGTCTGGTCGAAAACCCATAATCACGGTCTTCTGCAAAAATTTATAACCAGCAATATTTTTGGGAATTTTATAAATACACTATGTACCAAAACTGATACATTAGGCGCGAAATCTTGTAATATTAAACTAAATTTTATAGAAAACTTTATAAAATACAGTTAGATTTAAAAGTAAGACATAAAAAAGAGAAAATTTCAAAGTTTTAGCTGCATACGAAATGTTTAATTGTTTCCAAATATCCATAAAATTGACTATTAGCGAAATTCTGATATCAAAGTATTAACAAAAATTACTTTCTCTACCATTCAATATTTACTATTTATTTGGAATGATACTCTTGCTTAGAACACCGAAACACATCGGAAAAGTTTAGTTGCAGTGAATGATTTTGCTTAAAACTATCAACTTAAAAATTTTCAAATGAAGTTTAAAAATATATATTTTCAAATTTGATAATTCTATGTGGAATTTATGTGAATTCCACGTAAAATTTCAAATAAAAAATAAGAAAAATATCAAATGCAATTTGAAACCCATCAATTGGAATTTAAAAGCCATCAGTTGGAACTTAAAATACATCAATTTAAATTTAAATCCCATCAATGTTATTTAAAAAACAATTGAATTTAAAAGGCATCAATTGGAATTGAAATTTAAAAGACGTCAATAGAAATTTAGAAATAACAAAATCAAATTTGCAACACATCAATTGAAATTTTGAAACACATCAATTGAATGTGAGAAAACATCAAGTACATTTGGATAAACATCTATTGAAATTTAAAAAATTTCAATCAAAATTTAAAACAGAAAACATTAAATGAAAACACAACACTTGAAATTTAAACGATATCAATTGAAATTGAAAAGACTTCAATTGCAATGTAAAGATGTCAATAGAAAGCACAAGTGAAATTGCAAACATCAATTGAAATTAAATATCATCAGTTGAATTTAAATTACATTAATTGAAATTTAAAACCCTTCAATAGAAATATAAAAAACATCAATGAAAATTTGAAAAACATCTATTAAAATTTTAAAATATCAATCAAAATTTAAAACACATCAATTGAAATATAGAAAACATGAAATGAAATTTGAAACATATTAATTGAAATTTAAAAGACTTCAATTGAAATTTAAAACACAAATATTAAAATTTAAAAAAAAAAAACAGCAGACAGTTGTCCGAGGCCTTCGGCCACGGACTGTCCCTGCAGGCTGTGTCAGAGACACGGCCATTAAGTTTAACGTAGACCACGCCATCCGATAAGACAGAAAACATATATAACAATAAATGATAAATAACATAAGCAAATGAATTTATTTATTTGATAGTTACTTTTGATAATATGTATACATAAGCTTATGGTAGGAAAAATAGGATAAATATGTCTTTTTATTTTAATTTACTAAACGTCAACTGTCAGCTGCTGTCAAACAGCATCAAGCAGCATTGTTATTTTGCTTACTTGGCAGCACTTTCATTTAACATAAAAATGTATGAATTAATTTTTTCATATATTTTATATAAATATATATCCATGTTAAATTCAAATTCACATTTAACATTTTGTTTCACTTAAATACATAAGTAAATATACGAAATTTCAATATTTCATCAATCAAAACAACAGCCCAAGGTTTGTGTCCACACTGAAACAGCAGCATAGTTTGTGTTCACGCTACAAACTCAAACACTCAACCAAACACCACACATATGTTTGAGTGTATGCGTTTAAACAATTTTCATTTGAGAAATTTAAATATTAGGAAGATATCAACCAATATGAAATGTATATCAAACGAAAGATAACATCTTCATTTACCTACACAAAAATTTTTAAAAAAAAAAGTTATCTCGCCATTTCCTCATAATCAATGAAATAAAGATTACAACAATAACAATCTGACATGACTCCCTATACCGTAAGGTAAGACGTATTAAACACATCAGCTGAAATATAAAAAAAACATTAAATGCAATTTGAAACACATCAATTAAAATTTAACCGCCATCAAAGACTTCATTTGAAATTTAAAAGATTGCAAATGTAATATACAAGACAACAATTAAATTTCTATGACATCAGTTGAAATTTAAACGCCATCAATTGAGTTTAAGTGACATCAATTGATATTTAAAAACATCAATGAAAATTTGAAAAACATCTCTTAAATTTTAAAAATATCAATCAAAATTTAAAATACATCAATTGAATTATAGAAAACAACAAATGAAATTTGAAACATATTAATTGAAATTTAAAAGACATCAATTGAAATTTCAGAGACATCAATTGAATTTTAAGAGACATCAATTGCAATTTGAAACAAATCAATTGAAATGTAAGGCACGTTTCTTTGCAATTTACAGCACATCAATTGGAATTTAAAAGACATCAATTAATATATAGAAAATATCAATCAAAATTTAAACACATCAATTGAAATAAACACATCCGGTGAAATTCAAAAATCATTAACTTTAGCCTTTAAAATTTTGTTTTTAAATTTCAATTGACGCGAATTGAATTAAAATTTAAGTTATATTTTTTAAATTGCAAATGATGTGTTTAAAATTTCATTGATGTGATTTAAATTTCAATTGATGTCTTTTAAATCTCGATTGATTTCTTTAATCATTTTTATCCGTCGGTGGTGCAATGATTGTATGCGCGGCTATTGAACACGAAAATGAGGGTTAGATCCCTGCTCTCATTACTTTACATTTCTTCCGGCGGCAGTCACCTCCCTTACTGACAACAACACTATCGAGAATTTAGCAATGAAAATGATTCACAAAATACCGTTCGAAACCGGTGTAAAACTTTAAGTCCCAATCAGTGAGTGTAGAACTAGGAAGCGCGAAGCCCACTGGTTGTGATAAACTCTCGTCAATCCCTTCATGGAATGTAATGTGAACCATTATTTATTTTTTTCTTTAATTGATGTATTTTAAAGTTCAATTGATGCGTTTTAAATGTCCATGACTGTCTTTTTCAAATGGAATTTTTGTACTTCAGTTGTACTTTTGTACTTTAAATTTCAAATGAAATTTTTAAAATTCAATTGATATTTTTTAAAATTTTAATTGGAAATGGTACAGAACACAAACGGAATTAAAAAATAAAGCTTTCGATCGCGACCGAGGGTTTTTATTGTTTTGAGAAGACAATTTTTGAATTTTTTTTTTGTTTTTAAAAGATGTTTTTCGAAACTACGTATAATGAAAAGTACAAGATTTCAACTGATTCTTTCCAAATTTCATTTGTACTTTATATTTTTAAAATTAAAATTCTGGTTCATGTTGAATAATTTTTAAAATTTATTTTCATTTTCGTTTGGTTTTTTGTTTAAATTTAAAATAACATTTATAAATTTGACTGCTGTTTGCCGAATTATTTTCAAGGTTTTTGATTTTAATTGGTCTTTCAAAAATTGTAATGGAGTTTCTTTATTTCGACTGAAATGTTCCGAATTTTATTTGAAATTCTTTGTGTTTTAATTGAAGGTTACTGATTCTTGTTTTTTGCATTTCAAATCAAAATTCTGAATTCTCAGTTGGATGTCAACTAATTTTCAAAACGCAATTTGTTCAGCATTCCAGCGGCGGAAGTCGCAAGGCCTTTCACAAATAAGGCATGCGGAATGGTTTTTTGCAATGACTTCCTAAAACAAGGCCTGCGGAATGCATGCATTTTTTCATCAGATATAACCAAGAAGAAGATTTTTACAATTTTGAGAAATCTTTTACGATTTTTTTAGCAGTAAATTAATTGGAAAATTGATATAAATTTTAAAATTAATTTTTTTTTACAATTTTTTTCAGTGTATTTTTAAATTTGAAGTTGGGCGTGGTACAGCTTTCTAAGATAGATACAATAAAGATAAAGGAGGAGGTAATGTGTAGAGAAGTCCTTCCGCATTTTAAGAAGGCCTATTTGGTCATGATTTCAGGCCTTCGATGTCATGACTTCCGCCGCTGGGATAGCTCCTTTCAAACTCGGAATCAGTCTGTCAATATACGAAAAATACGTTACAGTGAAAAAGTACAAATGTCTGGAAAACCAAGTGAGATATGGTTTTATTTATGCTCGGCGCACCGAAATCTCTTTATATCACTCAGTAAATTAAGGGCACTCGGATATTGTACTTTTGAAGGTGACCAATAAAACATGTTATACTTGAAATTTTTGACGTCTACTAAATTTGTGTCCTTGAATAACATTACGTAAATATGTGATCAATTCATTAATCATTACCAAAAATATCAGACCAGTCAATACAAACCAATTTAATTTTATCTACAGAATATGCGCTTTCTGTTCCTAAGAGAATCCAATCTTGAAAGAAATGTCTGAAGGGCGGAAGAAACACCTAAAAAAATTCGTATTTTTTATTTAACCAATTTTAACGTTTCCACATTTCTTTCCAAAAATTCTAAATCATTTTGTGCCGCTTTTATGTTTTTTAAATACTTTCTCTTGATTTTCTTAAATTTTCTCAAGTTCCCAAACAATTAATACTCCCTATTTTTCAAATTTTTATTAAAATTTATGGCATTAATTTATTACAGCATTTCCATTACTCCTCCTCGAAGGATAATTGCTAGCACTGCATTGACACGAACGGCAATTACCACTCATGACCTTACGAATCCAATCGCTATAGTAAAAGACATTAGCATGAGCGTCTGGCACTCCTGTAGCACAAGGCATACCCCAATTCACCAGACCCACCAGGTGGCCATTGCTTATCAAAGGACCTCCAGAATCACCATGGCAAGATCCTTGACCCTGTCGGGTAAACGTACAAATGTGGCCAACGTCCAGCATACTAACGTGACCATGGAGTTCACTGCAATTTTTGTGTGACACAAATTTCGTATATAATTTATTCAAATCATTCGGTGTCTGTCCCCAGAGTATGGTATCACCCCAACCAGTTAGAATTACTTCATCACCTTCCTGCATGGGTTCAACGGGTAATGGCACAGGTTGTGTAAGTTCATTGAAGACAATGGGTTCGGTTAGATACAGGATGGCAATATCATTGTGATAGTCGGGATTGTCATAGTTGCAATGTACCCAATATTCCTCCACCACATATGTGGCACCCGGTTCAAAGTAGACATTGGTGCCAGTGATAATTCGCAAGTAGGAGGGATTATATCCATCAACACAATGGGCTGCTGTGAGGGCCCATCTCTCAGCAATTATTGCACCGCCACACAAATGACCGCCATACATGCCCTGCAAGGAGATTTGATAGGGGGCAAATCCCTTCTCCGCCAATTCGCCGCCCACAATACGTCCTTGGGCTGTCCCTGTGGAATTGCCTATCAAACGTCCAGCCCGCGTACATGATGACAGACCAAGAAGGATCCCAATTATGAGGAAGGCTAATTTCATTATTGCTGCAACTCCTTTCTCGTCACTGGCAGTTGCGATGTCCAATGTTTCGTGGTTAAATAGAAATTGAAATTCTAAAGTTCACCTCGTGCCAATAGAAAGAAGTATCTTGGTTTGTAGTTTCTGTGCGATTTCAAATTTTATTTGACTGATATCTGATATCGATATGGCTATTGATTGAATGTCATTGGGTTTACTGCTGATCAATTCCGGGCAGTATCACTCATGTATATATAAATTTATTGTTCTATTGTTTTTCAACGTTTAATTGCCCAGGTACCATTCAACGACTAATTAATTTATTCCTTTGGATACCTGTAATGATAAGATTGTTTAGGGTCTTAGATTAGAAATTAAGAATCAAAGAGGGAAAATGGGGGTTTATTTGAAAACTTCGGCGTTATACGTGATCTGTTTCTGAGGAAGCTTTTTGTCATCATAGTTTATATTTTTACATAAAAACTAAAATATAGCTCGCCGTGATAAGACTGTTTGATATAGGCAAAAAGTTTGATTAATATTTTGCATAGATTGCATGGATCAGATTCAGATATTTCGAAATCTAAAATTTCAGAATCTTAGAAATTTTACACTAATTGATCTTCCCTAAAATATTCACTTCTTTATTCTGAAGGTTTTAGTTATCGACATATCTTGTAACAAAATGTTGAATACCATATTGGAGCTTCATTATAAGTCAACTAATTCGCGAGAATTTCAAAAGCGATATCAGTTTTACTTAGTCAGTTTCAGTTTTAGAGATATCCCAAGAACAGTGTTAGGTGTTTAGATTAATACGTCAATATTTCAGGTTCATTTTAGGCCCTCCTTATTTGAAGGCAAGACTTTAACCCCAAAAAGTTCGGCCACACTGCAGTGTTTAATCCACTCTACTGGGCTCTTTGGAGATCGCCTGCCGCTAAACACTTACACTGAAAATAAAAATTACATAAGTTATCAGGGGACACCAGGTTGGTACAAAGTTCGTTTCTCTATATATTATGTACTAGTTAGTTCCAACACGCCTAAGGCGCCCGTTGAAAAATACGATAATTTAAATGGATCTTTAAGAAAAGATACTTTTTATAAAATGATAAACTTTTTTCAAGAATTTTTTTTAATGGAAGGTATTTTTTAGGGATGATTTTTATTTATTCCGCCTTTTTGTTGTTACTTTTTAATTTTATTATTCAAGCTCGAGCCCATTCTATATCTCAATTAATCGAGATATAGTTTTCAAAAAGGAGTTTTGTTAATATATTTCTGTGATTCCTGGCAAACCATATAGTTATTTCAGATCCATCTACAAATCGTCATCAGCGGTTGTCTGGAATGATGCTATTGAAAAATTTATCAAACTAAATGCAAAAGGAAATCTCATTTGAATTGAGAATTCACCATTATCCAAGTGTTCGAAAAATATTGAAAGCAAGCCAAATTAAAAAGTAACAACAAAAATGCCGAATAAATAAAACTCATCCTTGATGATCGTAGAGTACGACGAAACTGCGGTCAATTGTTATTGCCCGTAAACATTGTGTTGTCTTTTACACAGAAAAAAATAAAAATCAATTTCAATTAAAAAATGTGTTTATTTGATTAATTTTTTAATCGATTTTGGTGTAATCACGAAAATAATAATATTAATTAAAGGTATTTGTAAATTTATCAAAAAAAACTTCAGTTAAAAAATTTGTAAATTTTATTAAAACATTTACTGATTTTTTTCAAAAATATTGATTAAGTATGTCGGTGGTGCAATGGCTAGTGTGCGCGGCTCTTGTACATGAGAACGTGGGTTCGATCCCTGCTCAGGCCACCTTACATTTCTTTCTACGACGGTCACCTCGCTTAGTGATGGCGACACTATCGAGTACTTAGCCATGAAAATGCTTCTCATAATACTGTTCGGAACCGGTGTAAAACTGTAGGTCCCAATCAGTGAGTATAAAACTAGGAAGTGCACAGAAGCTGGGCCTATTCGGAAATGCAACAACTGTTGCAGATGCTTGTTTGTTGCGCATTTTGTTAGCAATTACGGTCTCAAAACACCTGCAAAGTTGTCAGATGTTGCATTTACGAACGTGCTGCGCATCAGTTGCAGAGCAGTGATGCATTTCCGAAAAGACCCGCTCTCCCCAATCCCTTCATTTTATTTTTATTTTTATGTAATCAAGTTAATTAAAAATGTATTGATTTTTTCGCAATTTTTGATTAAATTTTGAATTCAATCAAATAAAACCGTTATCGCTTTTTTCAGCATGAAATCCTAAAACCCTACAAAAGAAATTAGAATGTTCTATTTTAAAGACGATTTTATTCAAGGTTTGGCAGATACACATGTACTTATATCTATAAAAAATTAAATTTTTTAGAATTTGGATTCATAATCGGAACTAGTGTCCGGTTTTCTTAAACTATTATTATATATTAAACACGATTTGAATTAAATACAAAAAAAATAGGTACATCTGGTGGTTCTGGGGAAATATTCAATTTATCTGCTCCTTCCGCAGCAACAGTCACTCCCTTGTCGCATTCCATCTCCTCTGCAATGTATTACTTTTATCGAATTTATGGCACTCTTGTTTTACACGTTCAAAATGTCAACGAAGGTGAGTCTTATACCCTTTTCACATTTACCGCGTTTCAGCTGAAACGCCGGCGTTTCGCTCTCTTTCGATGATTTCAGCGAAACACAATACAAAAAAACGCAAACATTATGCTCTTTTTACTGTAGTCTGTTTGAAACCACAGTAAAAATGAGAGAGAGCACAGTGTTGTACTCCAATAGTAGTTAAAAAAAAGGAGTAAAATGAAAAAATTTCCATTGCTGGTTCAAAGCAAATGTCAGAAAAATGAGGGAAAACAAATCTGTTTGTTTACATTTCTAGTTTGCTTTGTGGTGGTAAGTACTTACTGCAATGTGATTTATGTATGTATGTATCAATGTTATTATCAATGTATGTATCATATGTATGTATCAATGTTATTTTATATTTCTTTATTCACAAATGTGCGTTTGTGTTGTTTACAGTCAATACAGAAAACACAAAACAGAAATGAGAAATGTCACATGAAACCACAGTAGTTAAAAAAAGTACAATGTGAACACCATGGTTTCGAAATGATCTCAAGACAGCGAAACGCCGGCGTTTCAGCTGAAACGCGGTAAATGTGAAAAGGCTATTAGAGTTTCTTTTTACGTGAAATTTTTGAAAACAATTTTCGTGTAAACAATTGTATGTGGCATAAGACGGCAAATAGTGTATTTTCAAGTGCCTAAAAAATGTTTGGGGACAGCCAAATTTTTTATTGCAAACAAAACACTCAACGCAAGCACTCATTTCCAATAAAATTTATTTTTAAAAAACTCTTGCCAATTAAACACAATTACAAAAAACGCAGTTTTAATCACGAACTAAGTCAATTTAACACTATTGTTCTTTAAGTTCACAAAATATAATCTTTCAATCAACAATAAACGAATTACAAATAACAACAGTGTTGTATATCAAAGACTAGAGCCATACGAAAAGTGACGACGACGGCTGGTGACTCAGCCGCCACACATATTGCCTCCCAACGGCGCTGTAAAATTCAACTTTCTATAAAATACTTTACAGTTTTTTCTGTAAAATACTTTACAATTTTTGTTTACAATTTTGTTTATATTAAGTTTTGTTAAGAACATATCATGCATATTTTTATTAATTTAGAAAGATTCACAGCAAAAATTCGATAATGCACTCAAAAATTAAACATTTTTAGCGCCGTAGATTTGCGCCTTGCCAACTCCAAGTTCTGTTGTAAATTCAAAAAAATAAATTGTCAACATGATTAAAAATTTAATTGATTCAATTAATTTTTAATTGAATTTGTTGAAAAAATGCAATTATATTTTTAATTGAAATTTACAGGCCAATATTTTTTTCTGTGTGGGCTACAACAAAAAACATGTCTACTGGAAACTTATGGTTCTCTGGAGATGGAAAGAAGTTTCTGCAAATGTTTTTTGTGTGTTTTGCTTGCGATATTTTTCGAACGCTTGCATAATGGTGAATTCTCAATTCAAATGAGATTTCCTTTGCATTTAGTTTGATGAATTTTTCAATAGCATCATTCCAGACAACCGCTGATGAAGATCTGCAGATGGATCTGAAATACGGTTTGCCAGGAACCGTAGGAATACATTTGCAAAACTCCTTTTTGCAACATATATTTCTATTAACATTGATATAGAATGGGCTCGAGCTTGAGTAATAAAATTAGAATGTATTTTTTTTAAAGTATATTTTTAGGTCCTTTTTCTAAGAATATGTATTATATTTTCCCGAAAAGATCCTTTCTTATATTAAAAACTAATGTTTGTTTTTAAGAAAAGGTACTACACATTTTTAAATACAACTACTTTTTATAAGAAAAAGTTATTAGAGTATGAATTTCTTTTACATAGAAGTAATTTTTTTAAGAAGATGTACTTTTTAAAGAAGTGGTACTCTTTTTAGGAAAAGATTATTTTTTTAAGAAAATTTACTTATTTTCAGAAAGGCTACTTATCTCAAGACAATAATAGAAAATGTATTTTTTTTAAGAGAACGAACTTTTTTTGAATAAAATTTTATTTTTTAAGAAATGGGATTTTTTTTTAGGAATTTGTCCTTTTTTCAAGAATAGATAAATTTTTAAGAGTATGTGCTTATCTCAAGAAACGTTATTCTGTTCATAAAAAATGTACTGTTTAAAGAAAAGGTAGCTTTTTAAGAAAATGCAATTTTTTATAAGAAAATGTACTTTTCAAAAAAACGTACTTTTTTGTTTGTTTTTAAATTCAAAATTTATTTTCTTAAACTAGGTTCTCACACAATTTACAGAGTTTTAGTTAAATTAACTTTTCATCTAGAATCTATTTCCATGTAATTTAGAAAATATATACAAATATATGGATATATGGATAATTTTTTTAAGAAAAGGTACTTTTTGTAAGAAAATGTAGTATTTTTAAGCACAGGTACTTCTTTAAGATAAGGTATTTTTTTAAGAAAATGTACTTTGTTTAAAAAAAGGAATAGTTATTTTTTCTACAAAATTTACCTTTTAAAAGAAATGTCACTTATTTAAGAAAATGGTATTTTTTTAAACTTGTTTCACTTTAATTTACTTTGTACTGGGTTCAAAACTACAATATATACAAAATATTGGTTACAGGCTTCACCTACAAAACTACACATTAAACAAGAAATTTTCCAACATATGTTAGTCTAGACACAAACCAAAGCAAAAGTACCCAATACAGTTGATAATATTGGGTTGTAGCATAATAGTGCTAAACAAATTTGTTTATTTTTTCCCTTTACCCCCCATCCCTCTACGTGCGATAAGGAACTTCATTCCCAAAGCTTCATAAAATTTATGAATTTGTTCCTCAATTTGATGAAACAATTCCTCATTTTCCGACATTTCATTGAATTGATGAAGAGCATTTCATCTATATGTCATCAACAGTTTACATTGATTCAACGAAAATGCTACATCAAGTTGTTGTAAATTTTTCATCAGTTTGATGTAAGTTTGTTATCAAGTTGATGTAAATTTTTCACCATTTTAATGTGAATTGTTCACCAATTTGCTGCACATTTTTCATAAATTATATGTAACGTTGTCATCAATTTGGTGTAAATTGGTCATCATTTTTATGTAAAGTGTCTGTTAATGAGTAGACAATCTCTTTGGACTATTAATTAAAAGACCAAAAAAAAAGACCCCTGTCTCCCAGTTTTGCCCAAAGTCCTCCAGTTTTTTTTTATGGGCCCCCAAAGAATAATAATAATATTCATTTTCTCAAGCTCATATCTTGCAAACTGTTCGGAATTTTGATTTACTCTCTGAGGCAAAGTTGTAGCTCTTGTCATAAAAAAAACTTCATCTTCAAGGTCAAAATCGCGAAAAACTTTAAAAAGTGAGCGAACAATCGCCCAAAAAGCTTTTTTTAATTTTCCGCTTTTACGAACAAATTTACTTTATGAAAATTGCGCCAATTTTCTTTGGCCTTTTGGGGCTTACAGCGCTGATTAAAACCCGAAAGTTTTTTTAAGGAGGCCGATCCAAGTTCTTGAGATACAGGCCTTTATAGCTTGAGTATATAATCGCATATATCTCACCCATTTCTTATCCGATCTGGTTGAGATGGGTATCATTGAGAGCACCTTTGAAAACGCTTTAAATCTGTATATAAATATGTTAATTTTTATTAACTCATTGGGGCAAATTAAAAAAAAAGATGTTTTAACCTCACTTTTTTAATAAAAATCCGGTTTTCTCAAAAAACAGCCCTATTAAACTTATTTCTTCCTAGACTCAGTAAAAGACAATACTTCAAGCTTGTTTTTCAGGTATAATACTCCGCATTAACCCTTCTAAGACCGGAGATAGTGAGGTTTTTCTAACAAAAGTACTTTCTGGGAGCCAAAATTTCGCTTAAAAACAATTGAAGTGTAAGAAAGTAAGCGATTTCTTAAAAAAAATGTTGATTTCCAAACCTTTAAACGTAAATAATTGTCGGTGAGGAGGCCGAGTGTGTGAGTGCACTGTACCTTCACTGATAGTAAGTGGATTCTAATAAAAATTCTCAAGCTGGTGGGTGAGTTCCCGTGCCCAAACTTTCAAACAACTACCTGGAAGCAAATATCTGCATTGAATTCACATAAAAACAACCCAAAATATAAAAAAAATATCTGGAAACACATTGTAGCTCTTGTCATAAAGATGAAAATGTGAACATATAAAATCAAAAAAACTTCTATCAAAAAACTACCTGGAAGCAAAGATCTGCATTGAATTCACATAAAAACAACCCAAAATATAAAAAAAAATACCTAGAAACAAATTGGAACTCTTGTCATAAAGATGAAATTGTGAACATATAAAATCAAAAAAACTTTCACTTATGGGAGAAGGCTTTATAGTATCTCAATGTTGAAGTAAAGAAAAAACAAATGAAATTAAATAATTTTCGGGAAATTTTTCACTTTTGCGGCTATCTAAGGGCTACCTAAACGGTGTCAAGCATCATTCCTAGGAAGTTCATATGTTCTAGAAAGTTGTTTACTGAGATCTTTGGATCATTCTTGTAGTTGATTGTTTCCTTGAATTTTTAACGGTTTGCTACCTATGGACCTCAACAGGGGAAAAAAGATTAAAAAAATTGATTTTTTTAAAGTTTTTGCGATTTTGACTTTGAAGATGAAGTTTTTTTTGATTTTATATGTTTTTTGTTCTTTATGACAAGAGCTACAACTTTGCCTCAGAGAGTAAATCAAAATTCCGAACAGTTTGCAAGATATGAGTTAGAGAGAATTATCACTTTTTTGCAAAAATGACACCGACGCCCCACTTCTTTGGGGGCCCATAAAAAAAACCTGGAGGACTTTGGGCAAAACTGGGAGACAGGGGTCTTTGTTTTTGGTCTTTTATCACGTAGTGGTGTCCGTATATGGTTATTTTGCCATGACTTAAAAAATTACACACTGTGTAATTATAATTACGATTGGTAAAATCGTGCGTGCATACTTTTGCATAGATAAGGTGTATAGATGTGTAGGCAGTCAATCTTTTGGTTAATATACAAACACTATATACATTCCGATGACATCGAGTCACCAGTCACCAGTAGTCAGAGTCACCAGTACATGCCACTTTGCAATCCCTCGACAAGGTGTTGATACAAATGCACCTAGGCTATATCATTGTGATACTCAGATTGATCATGTACACAATGAGATATGGCAATTTCCAAAATTCGTGTGGCCTTCGGGTTGTTGCCACTTGTTGGTTCGCGTTATGAAGTGTTATCTACTTAACCCTGCGTTTACACGAGACAAGACAATTGACAATAGTCGTGTTTCGGTTACAAGCAAGCGATTGTCGCTGGCTAAGTTGCAAAGAAAACGACAATTTAGCGAAAAGTCATTTTATTCAAAAATATGAATAAGGGTTGAAAACGGTAAAAGATGTCAAAAAAAATTATATTTAAGCTTAGCGAAAATGATTCTCGTCGCTAAGTCTTCGCTAAGTGCTTCATACAAAACAAGCGAATATATAAGCAAGCGGTATAACCAAAACACGCATAATATGTATCAGCTATCAAAAAAGAGAAACATGTCTGTGTAACATAGGAATCTAGAGAATTATAAAGACTAGACACTAGGGTGTTCCATTAGTAAAAAAAATTTTTGTGCTCAAGCTTTATTTGGAAGCGTATAGGGTAAAGAATTTTTGAGAATTTTTTCTGATTTTTCGGAAGAGGTTTAGAGGTCGCACAAGTCGAATTTCTCCCAAAAATCGGGAATTCCGGACGATTTTTGAATCTTACTTAAAACTCCACGTTTTGCTTATTTTGTACGTCAAGATTTTTAAAGCCAAACGTCCAAACTTTTATTGGACGTAACTGCAAATTTAAAATCTTTTCTCCAAAATTGCTTGGCATTTATCCGTCTTTTAAAGTGCATACTTAGTGTTTTAAATTTTCATAGAAATTTAAAGCAAATCCGATGCAAAAATAGCAAAGAGTTTATAATATTTTTAGGTCCATACAATGGGTAAAAGGCTTTAAAATGGTATAACTCTGGAACAGTGACAGCGCATCATTAGTTTTTTACATTTTCATAGGAATTTTAAAAGATATAAAGCGTTATTTACAAAATTTACCCAAAATGTACGAAAAACTTTAATACATGGCACCTTATTGAGCAAAATCATTGCCAATACTGGTGGTTTATGCATACACAGTAAAAGTTCGGACGTTTTTCTTTAAAAATCTTGACGTACAAGCTAAGAAAAACGTGGTTATTGACCGAGTTTTAAGTAAAATTCAAAAAACGTCCGGAATACCCAATTTTTGGGAGAAAAAATCTCCAAATAAAAATAATATTTTCCAATGTGCTCCACCGAATTGGCCGCATATGTCAAATCATTTGCCGAATGTACAGTAGGGTGTCCTAAAAAATTTTTCTTTTTCGATTTTCATGGTTGCTCAAGCTTACTGGGAAAGCTTAGAGGGTAAAGTATTTTTGAGATTTTTTTCAGATTTTTCGGAAGAGGTTTAGAGGTCGCACAAGCCGAATTTCTCCCAAAAATTGGGAATTACGGACGATTTTTGAATTTTACTTAAAACTCAGTCAATAGGTACGAATTTCTTAGTTTGTAAGTCAACATTTGTAAAGTAGAACTTCCAAACTTTTATTGCATATTCATAAATCACCAGTTTTTGCAATGATTTTGCTCAATAAGGTACCATGTATTACATATTTTCGCAAATGTTGGATATACTTTGTAAATAACGCTTTACAACTTTTAAAATTTGTATGAAAATTTACAAATCTAATGATGCACTTTAAAAGACGGATAAATTCCAAACAAATCTGGAACAAAAGTTCCAATTTGCAGTTACTGTTCCAGAGTTATGCCATTTTAAAGTTTTATACCCATTGTATGAAACTGATAATATCATAAACTGTTTGCCATTTTTGCACCGGATTTGCTTTAGACATTGACCTAACGAAAAAATCATCAATTCTATTGACTTTTTACAAACAGATCCAGAAAACTGGGAAGCCCATAAATTCTTTCACGCAGCAACGCATAAAGTTCAACGATTGCATGTGGTAAATTATGTCGCAGAACGTGGTGTGGCCTTGGCTAACAGTTACATCAACGTCAAAACTTTTGAAACTGATTTCCAGAATTTATTGCATGACATAGAGCTGCATCGCAAGATCCCCAATAACGGACTTTACTACACGCTCAAAAATCGGTATTTTCTTGTTGTTTGTATGCCAATATAACTTGTTTGTAGCTTGCCGCAAATATACTATACTTGTGTACAAACACATTGTGTTTGCTATTCAATATTATATGTTGGATAGGCTCGATTAATAGGCTCTAAAATATAGTCTTTCGATGTGGTTTTGTTTGTCGAAAAGTGCTAAAAAATAACCTGACAGGCAACAAAGGAACAAAAACGCATTAGATCTTCAGTTCATGAAAACAATGCATGCAAACGTATATATGGTTCCTGCAATATGTTCCTAGGGCCGTTTTTTCTGTATGTAATTCTTTGTCGTTATTTAGCGCATGTACATTTTTCATTAATTCAATGCTTAAAGCAAATCCGATACAAAAATTTATAATATTATTATATAATAATATTATTAGCTTTATAATTTTATTAGCTTCATACAATGAGTAAAAAGCTTTAAAATGGTATGACTGTGGAATAGTAACTGCAAATTGAAATTTGGTTTTCCAAATTGGTTTAGAATTGATCCATGTTTTAAAGTGCATCATTAGATTTGTAAATTTTCATACAAATTTTAAAAATTATAAAGCGTTATTTACGAAATTTATCCAAAATTTACGAAAAAATGTAATACATGCTACCATATTGAGCAAAATCATTGCCAAAATTTGTGGTTTCTGCATATGCAATATAAGCTTGGAAGTTCTGCTTTACAAATGTTGACTTACAAACTATGAAAATCGTAGATATTGACCGAGTTTTAAGTAAAATTCAAAAATCGTCCGGAATTCCTGATTTTTGGGAAAAATTCACTTTGTGCGACCTCTAAACCTCTGCCGAAAAATCTGAAAAAAATTTCAAAATCACTTTAGGTTCAAATAAAGCTTGAACAAAAAAGTTTTTTATTGATGGCACACCCTAATGTACAGTCTTCGAAAAATCAGAAACAGTGTCGACGACCATAGACTAATACATATAGACTCGTATATAAGTATAAGCTCTGTTCGATTACTCGAAAATTTGTGCAAATTTTTAATGAATTGTGTTTGTTTGCTCCCAAAATTTGTTTGCTCCCAAAAGAGCCAGAGAGTGTCGATTTTGACAGTTCGATATTAGATATCTTGCAAATTTTGGTTGGCTAAAATTGCTCCAACCAAAATGTGCAAGCTGCCAGCTGTTTTATGTAAACAAATAAAAGTGAAAAATAAATTAACAACGGCAGAAATAAAGGGTCCGCCATCTAACGTTTTTTTTTTTCAACTAGTGCTTATTTCGTGAATGGTAACACTTAGCTCATGTCTGATTCGACTGATAATTAGTTTTATCCTTCCGCTGAACGACTATGGTTGTGTATACGCTTGAACAACGCTGCGAAATATTGCGACATTATTTTGAAAATCATGGTAATGTTGCAGATGCCGATTTTACCGATTTTGCCAAAAAAAAATCATCTTATCAGATGAAGCTCATTTTGATCTTGGCGGGTATGTCAACAAGCAAAATTGTCGCATTTGGGGCACAGAAAACCCGCACGCATACATTGAAAAGCCGTTGCACCCAAAACGAGTCACTGTTTGGTGCGGATTTTGGTCCAGAGGCATAATTGGGCCATTTCTCTTCGAAAATGAGCAAGGAGTGGCCGGCCGTTACAGTCAATGGCGATCGTTATCGGGCCATGTTGAACGAATTTTTGTTCACAACAATTGTAGAGGAGGATATTGGCAACATTTGGTTTCAACAGGACGGCGCTACGTGCCACACAGCCGAAGCTACACTCGATGTTTTGCGCCCTGTTTTTGAAGATCGCATTATCAGCCGCAGAGCTGATGTCGTTTGGCCACCTTAGAGCTGGGATTTGACACCGTTGGACTATTATTTGTGGGGTGCCCTCGAAGATAAGTGTTACGCCGACAAGCCAGAGACAATTGACACTTTAAAGGACAATATTCATGAAGCCATTGGTGAAATACAGCTGCACACAATCGATAATGTGCTTAAAAATTTTATCGATCGTGTAGGCTACTGCATGGCCAGCCGAGGCAGCCATTTGAAAGAAATTATTTTCCATTATTAACCGGAAGGATTGTACTTTCAAATAAAAAAAGAAATTTGAGAAAATATTCAGTAGTTTTTTTTTATAGCATTTCCAAGAAAAGAGTCATTTGGCGGACCCGTTAGTACAAATGAATTTTTAAATATATGATTTAATAAATCATTGAAATTTGGAAAGAAAATGAAGAGCAATAATGTGCAGTGACATTTAGCGAATTCTGGTGAACCGACGACGTCATAATTTGTCAACTTCGACAGTACACCCAGCGAAATAATTATAAAGGCAATATATTTTTTCTCGGTACTCTCAATTCCCTGGGTTTTTGGTGTAGAATTTTAATGCATAAATGAGTCATTAGGTATATTATGGCAGAGAATGTAACCATTCGATCTCTTTTACAAGTTAAATGAAAAGCGGCGTTGTTTTTTCTGATTCTGATGCGAAATATATATAAAGAATTCGAACAGTAGTAAATAGGAACTTAAACAGAAGTGAGTTTTATTTGGTTGTTATTTTATTGTTTTAAAAATTACGTTGGTCAAACTAAAAACAAATTATTTATAAATAATACCTGGAGGAAAGTACCTAAGTAAAGAAGAAAAAAAAAAGAAAATAAATGGTTTCCCATTACATCCCATGAAGGGACCGGGGAGAACTACTCACAATCACTGAGCTGTACGCTTTCCAGTTTTCACTCACTGATTGGGACCTACAGTTTTACACCGATTCCGAACGGTATTTTGAGAAGCTTTTTCATGGCTATATACTCGATAGTGTCGCCGTCACTATGCGAGGTGACCGCCGCCGAAAGAAATTTGAAGGTGGTCAGAGCAGGAATCGAACCCAGGATCTGAAGTACAAGAGGCGCGCACACTACCCATTGCACCACCAACGAGTAAAGAAGAAAAGGGAAAAAATTTAAGATTATCATGATGAAAGGCTGTCCAATCGGAAAATTTCGAAGCGATTGAAAAGATCTAGCTGTGCCATTGATAATTTTATAAAATAAGGTGGCCAATATCGAAACACAAAACGACCAGGAAGGACACCACTGATCAGTGGCAGCGCCAAAAGAGAGATCAAAAGGGTTGCAGTTAAAGAAAACTTCGGCGATAAGGAAATTATTTTGCTTAATTGAGCTTGGGAGCAGGGTTGCGTGTTGTTCAACAAATAATGAAACGCGACTTGCAACTATCATGCGGGAAAAAGTATGCAAAACTGGGTCTCATGCCAAGACACGAATTAGCCAGATTTAAATTAGCTGAAATAAACACATTTTTGGATGGGCGGTGATATTTTCCGATGGAAAAAATAAAATTCGGATGGACCTGATAGCTCGGACAAATATGGGCGTTCCAGAGATTTTTCCAAAATTATGCGACAGCGGCGAAATTTTGGCGATGGCTCCCTTATGGTTTGGGCAGGTATGAGTTATAGAGGAACCACTCCCATGTGTTTCGTTTCCACAAAAATTAACTCCGAGTATTATATTCGACTATTGGGTGTCGTCTTAGTTAATTATGGAGGTGAAATTTGTGTCCCAGAATTGATTATCCATTAGGACAACGCAACAGTACATTGGTCTAAGGAAACTCCAAAGTTTCTGGAGTCTAGAAATAATACAAACTCTCGCCTGGCCTACACTCATTTCTGATCTCTATCCGTTCGAGAATCTCTGGCCTATTTTACCTATCCAAGTTTACCACCCAGGACTCCAGTTGAGGAATGTCAAGGATCGAAGAGTAGCAATACCAGAAAATGGAAGATAACTGATCCTGCGCATATTCTTTCGTTGATGAACGCAATGCCAAGATGCTTAGTCGAAGTTATTAGCGATAATGGAGATCAAATGTCTTGCGAAATTTTGTAGAATATTTAAATAAACCTTTTGCCTTTATAAATATTTCGCACTAGTAATTAGTTTATTTTTGTTGATTCACCTTGAAGAAGTTATAGTCAAAGTATTTTTGATGAAAAGTATTTAATTTTGAAAGGACTAATACAATATAAAATAAAAACTTGACAATTCCTCACAACATTTGGAAAAAACAAAAAATGGTGTTGCCTTTATATTTATTTCGCGGGGTGTAGATGGGTAATGTAACTATAAGCCAAAATGTATGTAGAATACGATAAAACTACATCAGCTGGTTCTTTGCAAATGTTTACTGGAAGTCGTTCGTGTAATTTTTGTGCAATTTTTCATAAATATAGTTAAATCGTTATTTCTCTTTAAAATGGAGATTCTTGCAAATTTTTACTGGGAAGATGGCCTGGTGTGGTATGAACGGTGGATGTTGGAAGGAATTGCTTTAATAATACCAGATAGAGGCAATCGTTCAAACCAACCAACAAGAAAATAACCATGGCATTTCGATTTGGGTGTTAAAATTATTGTGTACAACACAAATGTATATCAAAAATAAAAGATAACAAAGAGGCCCAAAATACGTTTAAATTTCACGGTATTCTACCAAATCGATATGACAAATTTAAGTCAACAGTTTTTGTAATTCCGCCTGGTGTAAGCCGACCAGCTCCTATCACATCGAGCGCACCACGAATAGTATGAAAGGAAACGTCAGATGAGACAAATTTTCTTTCTTTAAAGAATTACTCTATAACGAAGACAATGAGAGAAGTGTGAGTGGATTAATAAAAAGGTGTGAATGTATCGCTATTATTGCTAAAACTGTCTCACGCAACGCCAGGTAAGGGATAATCCACCACACAATGGGTTGCAGAGAGTATCCAATATTCATCGATGATAGCACCAGCACAAATGTGTAAACTGAATGTCCAAGCTCTGCCTCCACACCGTCTACAAAGTAGAGTTTTGGCTCAGGCTCACGTAAGGAAGACGGTCACTCACGCACGAAGATACACCTCGCGAAATAAATATAAAGGGAACATCATTTTTTGTTTTTTCTAAATGTTATGGGGAATTTTGGAGTTTTTATTTTATATTGTATTAGTCCTTTCAAAATAAAGTACTTTTCAACAAAATTATAGGATTAGGAATAGGACTTCTTCAAGGTGAACCAACAGAATTAAACTAATTACTAGTGCGAAATATTTATAAAGGCAAACAAATTTATTTAAATATTCTAAAAACTTTCGTAAGAAGTATGATCTCCATTATCGCTGATAACTTCTACTAAGCATATTGGCATTGAGTTTATCAACGAATTAATATGAGCATGGATCAATTATCTTCCATTTTCTTGTATTGCTACAATTCCATCCTTGGCATTCTTCAACTGGCGTCCTGGTTGGTAAACTTGTGTAGGTAAAAGAGACCAGAGGTTCGCGATCGGATAGAGATGAGAACTAAGTGCAGGCCACTCGAGAGTTGGTATTAGTTCTGGACTCCAGAAACTTTGGAGTTTTCTTAGGCCGACGTACTGCTGCGTTGTCCTGCTGGATGATAAATTCTGGGACGCAAATTTCCTCTCCAGAATTAACTAAGACGGCATCCAATAGTCGAATATAATACTCGGAATCTATTTGTGTGGAAACGAAACATATGGGAGTCGTACCTCTATAACTCATACCTACCCAAACCATAAGGAAGCCACCGCAAAAATTTCGCCGCTGACTCATAATTTTGGAAAAATCTCTGAAACGCCTATATTTGTCGGAGCCATCTGGTCCATCCAAATTTAATTTTTTCCATCGGAAAATATCACTCCTCATCCAAAAATCTCTATATTTCAGCGAATTTTAATCGGGCTAATTCACGTCTTGGCACTAGACCAAGTTTTGCATACTTTTTCCCATATGACAATTTCATTCGCGTTTCAACACGACGCAACCCTGCTCCCAAGCTAAATTCAGCAATAATTTTTTTTTTCGCTGAACTTTTCTGTAACAACAACCCTTTTGATCTTTCTTTTGGCTCTGGCACTCATCGGCGGTGTCCTTGGTAGTCGTTTTGTGCTTCCATATTGGCCATCCTATTTTATAAAATTCTAAATGACTCTGCTAGATCTTTTCAATCGCCTTGAAATTTCAGGATTGGACAGACTTTCATCATGATAATCGTAAATTTTCCCCCTTTCTTCTTTACTTAGCTACTTTCCACCAGGTATTCTACATAAACTCATGTTTTTTTTTAATTTGACCTACGTTGATTTTAAAACAATAAAGTAACAAACAAAGAAAACTCACTTCTGTTTGAATTCCTATTTACTACTGTTCGAATATGGTTACTTTTCCATGTTGCCTTTATATATATTTCGCACCAGAAATAAAAAAAGAACAACATCAATTTTCATTTAACTTGTAAAAGAGATCAAATGATTACATTCTCTAACATAATGTGCCTAATCACTCATATATGCATTACAATTCTACACCAAAAACGCAGTGCATTGAGATTACAGTGAAAAAATATACTGCCTTTATAATTATTTCGCTGGGTGTATTTGAACTAGTCACGTTTGCGTACGTGCAATTTTGATCTTACTCATATTCACGCACGAATAACGCGCGATTCCCGTAACTCACGACAATCACATTAGAAATTACTCTCAAAAATAAATTACTCACAAAAATAAAAGTACGTTGTTAAGTACTTTAACTAGGATTAAATTCACGTATTTGATATTACTACACTGAAAGAATTTTCTTCCTAATATCAATGAAACTTACTTCATTAACAATTCGTCATTAATCCTATGATTCATAGATTTCATAGATCCTGTGAATAAAATGTTATGAATTTTACGAAATTTACACTTCGTATTTATAGAAAAGTTGCATTAAAAATTCTTCATTAATTGTATGAAAACATTTCATTATCTTTATGAAAATTCTTCATTAAAAGTTTTATAACAATAGTTTTAGAAATTTGTTAGAATTTTTTATACATTTCATGAGAAAAGATTTTAAAAATAAATTACGAACTTCATTCTTTGTTACCGTAGACATATTTTAGATGCCTACATATATTTCTGCTGGGTTGTGAAATCGAAATATGTACCTATAAAATTAGAAGGGAAAAAGATTCAACGACAAACAACATGATTCAACACGAACAAACAAAGTACAATAACAAATTACATTGAATTTGACAGTTGTGGTCATAAGAAAGCAAAATCAGCTGTTATAATGCGTCAACCTCTACTGGTTGCTGATTTGGCACTAACATGCACAAGCACAAGCATTGAAATTGTTGTTGAAGATGTCGCTGTACAACAAAATCAAAAGTGTTAAGAAAAGAATAAGGAAGATTATTAGTTTAGTGCAGTGGTAACCAGCCCATAGCCTCGCGAGGCAGACAATAATCGTATTTTTCACACACATACGAATCACAAACTCACATGTACACAACAACTATCCCAGCGGCGGAAGTCGCAAGGCCTTCCACAAATAAGGTTCTCTTGTACGGCCTTCCTAAAATAAGGCCTGCGGAATGCACGCATTTTTTCATCAGATATAGCCAAGAAGAAGATTTTTACAATTTTGAGAAATTTCCTGTCCGATACTTTGTAACCCTAATTTAATTGGAAAATTTCATACAAATTTAAAAATTATATTTTTTATTTAATATTTTTCAGGATATTTTTAAAATTTTCAATTTGAAGTTGGGCGTGGTAAAACTTTCTAAGATAGATACGAGACATACATACGTATAAATAAGTATGTAGAAGTGGATAATGATTTTGTGATAAAACAAATTATTGATGTGTTAACATCTATAGCGGCGTATAGGGACTAAATCTATCAAAGTCAAAATCTGCTAAAACCAGATTTTGTGCTGCTGCTAAAACCATCGCAGTCGACGTTATGGTGACATACTAATACGTCAGCTACTTCGTACAAAGTATGTGTGATGTTGTGTGTTTGGGTGTTTCAGTGCTGTTTCATTGCTGTTGATGTGGCAAACACTACCTCGGACAAGTATGTGTGATGTTGTGTGTTTGGTTGTTTTTATTTTAGGTACCCCCCCCCCCTACACCCACCACCCACACAAACACTCCACGACACAGCAAGCACAAATAAATCACCAACATATCAGTAGTAGTAGTAGTAGTTGTTGTTGTAGTTGTTGTTGTTGTTGGTGTTGGTGTTGTTGTTTTTTTATTATAGTGAAAGGTAAGTCCAATAAAATGTGGGTGCGGAGCACTCTCAGAGCAAAGAGAGTAATGACGTATTATACGTATATAAAAATGAGATAGCAAGAGAGCAACGACAATTTTGTGAACTTGTGTAGCGTATGTACGAATATAACAATGTATGTATGTATGTATATACAAGTGTCAGGTGCTTTGCATTCTTTGACTTTTGTGGGAATAAAACAAAAAGTATTGAGCAAGAAAATACTGGCACATGTACTTGCACTGGGTCTTTAAATAATTTTAAGTATTAATATTTCCAATGTAATATTTACGAATGTGTTCATAGAAATCGAACAGGTACCGTGTAGCAAAAAGGTGTTAACACATCGCACGTGAGTTCGAACACTCATTGGATTTTTTTAATTTTATTATACCATAGGGATGGGGGTATATATCATTTAATACGTCAAAAAATGTAACACATAGAAGGAACCAAATTAGACCCTTAGTATCTTTGGACGAAATTCGTTTTAGGACCTTTTAACACGTTTGTGCCATGTCCGTCTGTCTGGCTGGCTGGCTGGTAAACACGATAACTGCCGTAAATCTTTACAGATGACAATGAAACTTTGTCAGTGACTAATACTTGCCAATATTGAGTTTGGGATTGAAAATGGGCGTTTTGACCACGCCCCTTCTGGTACCTAACATACAAATCGACACATTTAGCACAAAATCATATTTCTTTCAAACCTTTCTTCTAGTAGATGTGATTAGCTCCAACTCTCACACCGGTTGATAATCTGTAAATGTCTACTTAACTGGAGAAAATGGGAGAGCTTGTCACGCCCATTCTGGTACCTCCCATACAAAACAGGGTGTTCGACCGAATTGTCAATCCGATAAATCGCGTAAAACACTTCCGACCTTAATGAAATTAGGTACAAGGCTTCACGTTATCAAAAGCTAATCACCGATTAAAACAAGGGTGATTTTGCCACGCCCATTGTGGTACCTCCCATACAAAAGTTGTTTGGGCGTCTGGTTGTTCGGCATGAGAAGTCCCGCAAAACCAAACCAATCTTTAAGAAAGTTTGTACTAGTCAGTATTTAACCAAATAAAGCTCTCCTATAGTAAATGAGCTGTTTTGACACACCCATTCTGGTACCTCCATATAAAAGTTGGCCGGTTGATCGACACGATAACTCTCGTAAACTACAACCGATCTAACTAATAACTGACTATTGTGCCACGCCCAGTTTCGTACATCCCATACAAAAGTTGGGCGTATTTGGGGTTTGCCGACTCAATATCTCCAATAAATCATAACCGATCTTAATAAAATTTGGTACCGATCAACATTTTGGCAACAACTTACTTGCCATGCCCATTTTTGTACCTCGCATATAAATATTGGGGGGAAACTAACTAATTTGGGTATTCAATAATATTTAGCGCAATGTCGTCAATCTGCTGTTGAATATGGTCACTTTTGAGTATGGGCGTTTTTTAACATAACTCCCACGCAATGGATGAGGTACGGTATGGTGAGGGCATGATTAAGTCGGTTCACCCGACTGAAACTTATGTACTGGTTTTTGTTTAACATAAAGAAATTAAAGTAAATGTCTTCTAAGGCCTTCCTCTTTTCATGCCTTCTGAGGCATTCTTTAGGCATTGGGCAAGAAAGGCCTTGCCTCCCAATCTCACGCAATGTTAAAAAGAAAGGAGGAGGTAATGTTTAGGGATGGAGTTCCGAATTTTAAAGAAGACCTGTTTGGTCATGATTTCAGGTCTTCCAGATCATGACTTCCGCCGCTGGGGTGTTGGATTCGAAGCATCAGTCTATGCCTGTGAGTTTGTGACCGCACACAAGCACATAATACGTTTGTGTGGATGCGTTCGGTTTAGCCTACCGCTGGTTTAGTGTTACAACAGAGTTGGAGCCGGCAGCATAGAATATTTTATATTTCTAGCATGGTGTTTTGCTATATTTCTGGTCTTCCTTACTCTTTACATAAAGCAACTATGGTATAGAGAAGTAAATTTACTCATGGAGTGGAATGCCAACAAAGAAAACAAGTGAAGTGTGTCGTTTCTCTGCTCGCTCTCTTACTCTCTTCGTTGAATATTTCAATACACGAGCAGTTTTCTGATGATGTGATTGTATCTAACTATAGAAATTCCAACCATATTTAAATAAAATTACATAAAGTATGTAAAAAGTATGAAATAATCAAGTTATGACGCGGGAAAGAAATGCGTTTGAGTGAATCGCGTCGACTTTTTTGGTTCTCTTCTTCTAGGGTTGCCAAATTGCGGCGTTTTTTTCTTCTCTACCTGTACATCCTTTTTGCTCTTTACTATTTTTGCATGACATAAATGGCAACAACGCATATTTTCTTATCACTCTTTGCGCGATAAAAACTAATAATCGTTACAAACACGGTACATAATCGTTATTATTCCCCATGATACTCACCCCCTCTCTCTATGAAAGTGATTCATAGAATCTATGAAACATATTCATAAATTCCATGAAAGATTTTCATAGGTCCTATGCAACTCATTCATAGTTATTATGACAGATTTTCATTGATTTTAGGAAGCTTTCGTAGATTTATGTTCATATAATCTATGAAATATTTCGTAGGCGGTTTGAAATATTTTCATAAAGGGTCCGCCATCTAACGTTTTTTTTTTCAACTAGTGCTTATTTCGTGAATGGTAACACTTAGCTCATGTCTGATTCGACAGATAATTAGTTTTATCCTTCCGCTGAACGAATATGGTTGTGTATACGCTTGAACAACGCTGGGAAATATGGGGAAAATGGGCCTGCGATCGACTTACAGAAGATGCAGATTTTGCCCAAAAAAAAAATCAGCTTTTCAGATGAAGCTCATTTTGGTCTTGGCGGGTATGTAAACAAGCAAAATTGTCGCATTTGGGGCACAGAAAACCCGCACGCATACATTGAAAAGTCGATGCACTGTTTGGTGCGGATTTTGGTCCAGAGGCATAATTGGGCCATTTTTCTTCGAAAATGAGCAAGGAGTGGCCGCTACAGTCAATGGCGATCGTTATCGGGCCATGTTCAACGAATTTTTGTGCACAAAAATTGAAGAGGAGTATATTGGCAACATTTGGTTTCAACAGAACGGCGCTACGTGCCACACAGCCGAAGCTACACTCGATGTTTTGCGCCCTGTTTTTGAAGATCGCATTATCAGCCGCAGAGCTGATGTCGTTTGGCCATCTCGGAGCTGGGATTTGACACCGTTGGACTATTATTTGTGAGGTGCCCTTAAAGATAAGTGTTACGCCGACAAGCCAGAGACAATTGACGCTTTAAAGGACAATATTCGTGAAGCCATTGGTGGAATACAGCTGCACACAATCGATAATGTGCTTAAAAATTGGACCGATCGTGTAGGCTACTGCATGGCCAGCCGAAGCAGCCATTTGAATGAAATTATATTCCATTATTAACCGGAGGGATTGTACTTTCAAATGAAAAAAGAAATTTGAGAAAATATTCAGTAGTTTTTTTTATAGCATTTCAGAAAAAAAAGATAGTTGGCGGATCTGTTAGAATTCATGTAGCAACTTTATACATTTTACGAAGTTTTCATAAAAATTTTCATAAATTTAACTTCATGAAATCTAAGAAAATATTTCATAGGTTCTATGAAATGTTTCTTTGCCTAAAAAATAATGAAACATTTCATAGAATCTATGAAGAAATTCATAGGCATTATAAAGATAATTCTCTCAGTGTACACTTAAATATAAATTCGTAAGTTAAATTGAGTGTTATTTTTTAATAAATTTAAAAAATAACCTAAGCCTGTTTATATGGGAGCAAGGTGTTATCACCATTATGTGTGATTGCAAAAACCAAGAGAAGAAAGTCAATGTCTATACACTGAAAGAATAACGCATCGTCGCATAGATGAAATCTTTTTTTTTTTTGTTAATGTTTTTACGTTGCTTCAATGAAAAGTCGCGTATACCAGGCAATTTGGTAGTCGCTGCAACGAAAACTTTCATACATTATTTCTTTGACAGTTTTTCAACTTGCAACAACTTAAGTTTCGTTCCTGCAACAATTTCATTTAATTTCTGTTTTGTAGAAAACTGAATTAAACATTAAAAGAAGTAAGTGCATGGAATTTAAACTACTGATATTTGGTTTATCTGAAGCAACTTCATGGTTGTAATGAAACAAATTCATTGCAGCAATGAAATAAAATCATTGCAAGAATGCAGCAGCCATACATTCATCGCAGTGACGAACATTTTCCAATTTATGATTACATTTTCATTAGCTCAAATAAGTCTGCTTCTGATTCTACCAGATGTAGCAAACACTCCTTCGTTTGCAACTGAACTCTTTCGAATACAGAAGATGAATAGTGAAGTTTTGTAGGAAGGAAATGATTTTATAAGTCTTCCAAAAATACTGTGTTTAATAAAGTAGTAAGAAAATTAAAGTTAAATGCATTCAAGCATTCGGAAGTCTGTGTGACTTACGCGATAATAGTACTCACGTACACTCACTCACTCAAAAATTGAACTCACGCAGGACCACACATGAAGATCTTTCCTCTACTCACATTCACGAAGGCTAACTTGATCAAATTTGGATTCTACTCACACTCACGCCTGAATCGCGGCTATCACGTGTTTCGCGCCTATCTCTTCAAAAAATCCTCATTTGATAAACCTGGCTGATAACTCTTATGGATGCATTTTACCCCTATGCCAGGGGAGAAATAGTTGAGTATTATAAATATTATAACCGACACGTGCCACGCCTTTATGACACCCTTAGCAGCAACAGTAGACGACTGCATAGTTATTGCCTGAACTTTGAATATCTTTGGGTAAACAAATCGTAAGTCCCATTGAGGGTAACATGTATTATGGCGCCATATTTATATATTTCTCCTTCAAAAGAGAGCTGCCGACTTTTAATCACAGGCCAAAGCACGCCATATACCGTTGATCAGTATTTTAGCCATTCGCCCGTGACTGGCATTTCCAGCAATAAAGTTTAAGGGTCTCTCGAACGGAGGGAATCTTTATGACTTTCCAGAACAATATATTAATAAAATAATAATTACTTAGACAATTTTGAGTTTTATCATTCCTACCGATAACAAACGTGATGACCCAACTAGAATTGCATTAAATTGTTTTGCTGCAACGTTCAAAGTATATATTTGTAAATCACTAAAAATTTTAATAAGGAAAGAGTTAAATTACTAAATTAAATAACGATAACGAATAACGATAAAGTGCCGGTTAGCATAATTTCAATTTCTCAATGTACATATACATAAAATGTATCCCGCCGATAACGTTAACAAAAAGTCTAACGCCGGTTAGTAGTTTATCGGAACGATAAATGCAAACATCTGGCAACTGTTGACAACAGCTGTTTTATTTTCATGTTATGATTTAAGTATTTAGTTTTCTAAAATTGACTTGCGTTCTTCCACCAGGTCAACATGTAAATGTTTCTCGGCCACTCAGAAGTTCTTCCCACGGTGTCTTTTTTGATTGTTTTCTGTCATAATTTCAATAAATTACACTTTGCACAAAAACAATAATAAAGTGAACAGCTGATATATTAGAGTGCTGCCAACTATAGTCATACATTTCATCAGAGTTGCCAGCATAATACATCTAACATCCTGTTAATTCAGGGGGTATCCATGACACATCTGGGTTCGATTATGTTTCTATGAAACTGTGAAAAGAAAAAAAAAACTCCAGTGTTATTTTAGGTACAAGAATTATCACTGAAAAGTTTTCACAAAACCAAAATCCACCTCCTGATCGACTATGTAGTAGGAAAAATATATAAAACAGTAGCGGCATTCATGCAAACGTGAAAGCCGAGAACTTTTGCTCAGCGCAAGTTACCCTCGCACCGTTGCATGAGGCACCAGGTAAAGTTGCTCAGCGTAGTTGTGCTCAAAACCATATCAGCTGACCAAGATGGATACATAAGGTGGTCCCAGTAGCAATTGCATGTATTATGTATGTGTACTTTTTCTACTGTTCTAGTGCTATCACCTTATTTATCCATCCTAGTCAGATGACAACGAAATGTCAAAAGTTTACACGTTTCTCCATCCCACGTTTGCCCAGCAAATTTGCCTCGAAAACTTTCCACTTTTGAGCAAGTCGTTTTGTATGGGAAATTTGTTTGTTTTGACGTTTGCTGTGCAAGTTTACGATGTTTTCGAGTTTACGAGGTTCTTTCGAGCTTTCATGAAGACCACTAGTGTGTATAGGCGAGACAGTGAAAATAAACTAGAAACAAACCATGCAACAAACTAAGTTTCAGTAGCATTTGATTGATACTAATGAGAGCTAAATAATTTTTTGTGTTGGTTGTATCGAACGAAAATACGCATTCCCTTCTATTTTTGTCCGTTTTATGCCCAACCAAAGAGTAAAATACAAAAGCAACTCGAAATCGATGAAATGGCTTCATTGACAGAACGTAAAGAGAGGGATAGAAACTTTTGTATATTCCTCTATGATTAAATTAACCGTACTCGTAGTATAAAAAAAATTAAAGACTTTAACACGCAGGCAGTATAGCATTACGATAAATTAAAGTACCGATTAGAAAGCAGACACTTTAACTGGATATCGAGAAAATAGAGCCAAGAGTTATGAGTTAAATAGTTCAAGCGCTAAAGAGTCAAGGTCAACAGTTAAGAAATTAAAGATTAAAGTCAAGAATGTTAAAGAATTAAAGAGCTAAAGAACTAAGAAGTACAAGAAGTAAAGAAGAAAAACACAAAACCAAATTTGACAGCTTACCCACGGAAAAGAAGAAAAATCCACAAAACAGCTGGACTGAGGCGTTTACCTGGTAAAGAGTGGTCCAACCATAATTCACGATGTTAATTGTGAGTCACACCTTAAAGTCAGGTTTTTTGCCGAACTTAATTTGACATTTCTTTGTTTCAGTGTTTGACAAATTCAACTATGGAGAGGTACAACATTGAGCAGCGCATTAAGATTGTTGGAACCTTTTATGAAAATGGGCGGTCCAATCAAAATGCATTTCGTCGACTTCGTGATGTTTTTGGTCAGCATAATAACGTACTTCTTGTGCCAAGAAATTGAGGATATGGACCTGGACGATATGGAATATGGATTATCGATATTTTGTTTCACACATAATTTTCATACATCCTTCCATCATAATAAAAAAATATTAAGATAACTCTCTGAAAAGTTTTTGTTTTATTTACAATTAACATCGTGCGTTTTGGTTCGACCGCCCTTTATACAACACTGTGCAACACATAAAATGCAAACACCCTCACGTGCGAAATTTCTAGAACTATTTATCGAAACTAACAAACCCCTATTTGGCTGCTGTTCGGATTTTAAGGCCTCATGTATATTTTGGCTAAAACTTAATTTCTCCGAAGAACATTAAATTTTTCTCACGGCTATATCTCGGAAACCAATTCGACTTTTGTTTTCCTGTCTTCGGCACAATTGTAGCCACGGACTTGGAGAAGAAAAGTGTAAAATAAACTAACCCCACAAAAACAGTGTATAGTGCCTCAAAACTGTAAAAATTTCGAAAATTTTTAATTGTTTCTATTTTGTTCACCCTTTTTGGCCAATATTTTCGACAAGAATTGCGATTTTGTTTGGGTTGCATAATATTGTGTAATTTATGTTGTTGTTTGAATTGAATCAATTTTAAAAACTTCCCCCCCCCCCATGTTATGTACCCAATATCAGCTTGAAAATGAAGTACATAGTAACACACGTGCATTTTATGCCACGGATTTGGCAGAACTCTATTTACAATAGTGATCTTATTCAGATTTTATTGCCTTTTGTGGATCTTATTCGTCGGAAAAATTATATGAAATTTATGAAAGTTTTTTAATAAACAGTAGGTTATTTATATGATTGAATTCTTGTGAAATTTATGAACAAAGGGTGAAAACGAAATTTCCAATACTGCTCCAATTGTTCGGAAAAAACACTTGAAATTTATGAATATTTTTTTAATTCTCTAAAAGCTGTTATCGAGGGCTTCGTAGGACAGAATCCTCGAATCAAAGAAATTGGTATAAACAATTCTCAATTACTTTGGTAACATCAATGCATCTATGACATTAAAATTACAGTTTCTGCATCGCCAGTGGGATGAATTCTTAAACCAATTGCCCAACGAATTGGTCAAACAGAGAGAGCAATTACTAAGGTCACCATGACAGTGGAAAAACGATACTAAGGAAAAGAGCTGGAAGCATTGCTTGCAGAATTTTGTTGTTCGAGTCCCAATACGAATAAAAAAAGTTTACACAAAGTTACAAAAAGTGTACACAAAAATACAGAAAGTGTACACAAAAGTACAAAAACTATACACAGAAGCACAAACACTAAATAGCGTGGAAAAGAGTGAATTGTTAAAAATATCCTAAACCCACTGAAAATCATTGCCTACACACATACATGCAACTATTCACTGTACAAGACGAACGACAACGATACCATTACTATATCAACGAGGAAAATCTATAAAACAATCAACATATATAACCCATGAAGGGATTGGGGGAGCTGCTCACATCCAGTGAGCTGTGAGCTTTCTAGATATACACTCACTAATTGGTACCTACAGTTTTACACCGGGTCTAAGGGGTATTTTGAAAAGCTCTTTCATGGCATAGAGTCGCTCGATAGAGTCGCCGTCACTACGCAAGACGACCATCGTCGAAATAAATGTAAGGTGTTTAGAGCAGGGACCTACGTCCTCATGTACAACAGCCGCGCACTCTATCATTGCACCACTGTCGGTCAAGACGACCTATACATATGGACGAATATTTACAGTCATTGGACAAAAAAGCGAAATGCGGAAATAATTTCAACTACACATTTGAAGTTTATTTTCTCTCGCATGTCTTCATGGCACACTGAGTTTTTAGTATATTTAGGGACCTAGTAGACTTAGGTCAGATAGACTTTGGGAGGATCTTGAGGTTTTTGGGGCAGAGTAAATGGTTCTCCGTTGTGGCACGCGCGTAATCTCGTTAGCCCGTGGCATAACAATGGAATAGAATATTTAAGTGAGCCATTCACCGATTTCCACCAACGTCCAACCTAGAGTTAATGATATTTCCAAGCCAACTTATCTTGAGATCCAAAATCAAATGAAATAGAGTTCAAAATAATTTACTGAGTTTTCCACATCTTATCACACCTGACCATTAAAATGTAAATAACTTAAAATCGTACGATAATAAAATGTAATTGCTGATAAAGGAAACTATAACAAATCGATATCTTAAAATTATCGTTATCCAGTACACAGCAAGATATCAGAACTAAAACCAATTTAATATCCATTGTCCAATGTCCACAAAATCAATGTGTTAACTACAATCCAAGACAACAATCGCAACAGTCTAGAAATTGTTTCGTCGCAGCAATGAAGTCTTACCTGACATTAACAATCGCCTTAGCTGTAGTCTTTGCTTCTGCCACGGAAGCTTTACGTTTGCATGGCGAGCCACATCCTGGAGTAGCTAATGCTGAGTTTAGGGTTGCCAATAGCAAACTTTATCAAAAGCCTGAATCACGTATTGTGGGAGGTGAAATTGCCCCACAGGCCTATGCAGCCTGGCAAGTCTCTTTGCAGAATCAATATGGCAATCATTTTTGTGGCGGTGCAATTATAGCCGATCAATATGTCGTAACAGCGGCCAGCTGTGTGGCCGGCCTGCAGAAACGTAATGTCAAGGTGGTTACCAGCACAAACGACTGGATGGGCTTAACTTGGCAGTACGAAGTCGAGGACATCATTGTCCATTGTAATTTCGATAAACCTCTGTACCACAACGATATAGCCCTGATTAAATTGGCGACTCTAGTCGCCTACGATGAACAAACTAAGAATATAACAATTGCCGAGTTGGATGACCTAACGGTGGGTGAAACATTAACGATGACCGGTTGGGGCAGTTGGGAATTGGGCCAACAATACCCCCAGGAATTGAAAAAATTGGATACTACCGTCATCAGCAATGTGGATTGCAAGCGTCTTTATGGTAAATATGCCGATGATGTGGACGAAGGTCATTTGTGTGTTCAACCCGAGAGTGGATCGGGTGCTTGTCATGGCGACACAGGAGGACCTTTGGTGAATGGGGAAGGTGTCTTGGTTGGCATTGGTAATTGGGGTGTTCCCTGTGCTCATGGATTTCCCGATGTGTTCGCTAGACTGTCATTCTATAATGACTGGATTCGCACTAATATAAAGGGTTGTGCTTTAACGCCTTAAAGTTGCGGGCAATAGTTGTGGGTTATCTTCCATAGTATATATTTTAATAAAAATATTTCCACTTTGTATTGTTGAACTGTATTTTATTGGTAACCTCGGGTTTATGGTACTTTTTTGCAGTGAAACCTTTTACGGAAGAGAACTGAAATGCGGATGGGTCATCTTTACTCTGATTGAAATAGAATAGGGTAACATATCCAACTACACTTTAATTTTCTCCACTTCTGAAGTTTCAAAAACGTTGCTAATATGTTCGACATGTGATCTCTTTTCTTTACTAAATATGATAATATCATCAAAATAGTGGCCATCGGTAATGCAGTGAGTGCTTAGTGTATGCGCCTCTTGTACATGAGATCCTGGGTTCGATCCCTGCTCTGACCACCTTAAAGTTCATTCGGCGGCGGTCACCTCGCATAGTGACGGCGACACTATCGAGTATTTAGCCATGAAAAGGCTTCTAATAAAACGGTTCGGAACCGGTGTAAAACCGTAGGTCCCATTCAGTGAGTGTAAATCTAGAAAGCGCACAGCTCGCTGCTTGTGAGAAGCTCTCTCCAATTCCTTCATGGGATGTAATGGGAAAACCATTTTTTTTATCATCAAAATATACGTAGCAGATCTTTCCCACGAATTGCCTCAATATATTATCGAAAGCTCGGGGGAAGATGGCCGGTACGTTCTTTAACCCAAGTGGTAACCTGGTGAATTCATTCTTTCCCGCCATTACGGAGAATGCTGTTGTCTCCAAGTCCCTATTGCATAAAGTTATTTGGTGAAAGACAACTTTTAGATCTATAACTGTGAAAAAAAACCGATTACCTCCTAGACTAGATAGAATGCAATTTCTATCAGGTATTGGATATTTCTCAGTTACAGTTACGACGTTTAGGCTCTTGTAAACAACGGCTAACCGAAATGACTTTATCCCTAAGTTGCCTTGTTTTTTAGGAACTATACATACACGCTGGGGAAAAACGGCCACAGCAACATATTGCAGGAAACATGTATATGGTTGCAAGCATTGTTCGAAGATCAAGCCTGAATTGAAGATCTGCTGATTTTTTTCTTTGTGGTCTGTCACGTTTATGTTGTTAGCAGCTTTTAAGAAAAAAAACAACATTTTGGTCACAAAAACATATATTATAAGCTACTAATCATTGTGTCTCCGACATGCAAACACAATGTGTTTGGACACAAAAAACTAAAACTCACAAACCAGTGAGATGTGCGCGTTCTAGTTTTGCACTTACTGATTGGGACCTACAGTTTTACACCTCTTTCGAACGGTATGTTTAGAAGCTTTTTCAGGGCTAAATACTCGATAGTGTCGCCGTCACTAAGCGAGGTGACCGTCGTCGAAAGAAATGGAAAGTGGTCTAAGCAGGAATCGAACACACATTCTCAATTACAAGAGCCGCGCACACTAACCATTGCACCACCCTCGGCCACATATGTATATCTACAGTAAAAGTAAAGAATAAAGTACAAAAACAAAATACATGTGAATTTGTCATAAGAGAAACACATACATAAGCAAGAAATAAGTTCAAATCAGCTGTTCGAACGAATCTACCTTACTTATTCTACCGTGTTACCTACCCTAGCTGTGGGGAATATGGTAAGGAGCAAGGCTGCTTAAGAAGGTTGTGGTATAAGAACAGCTGATTTGTTTTTTTTCATGCTGTGGTGCGAAAGTGGTGCACACTAGCTGTCAAATGCTGTTTACCTTTGTTTTGTGTCCGTTGTTCGTAGTACGTTGATATTGACATAAACTACACACCAAACAAAAACATAATGCTGGTTGTTGTTGCCTTGTTGTAATTTTTGTAGTATTGCTTCTACCTTTTCAAGCTGCCTTGGTAAGGAGGAGTAGTTTAATTTCAAAGAATAAATGAGTGTTCGAACTCACGGGCGATGTTACACGGTACCTGTTCGACTTTTATAAACACATTGGAAAATAAAAAAAGAATAGATTTTTTTGCTAAAGGCTCTTTTGCTATTGCAATTTCTTTTTTCTTACTTCTGCTTTAACATTAAATGTAATATTGTTAAAATAAATAAAGCAATATTTAGCTCACTGAAATAATTGTTTTTGTTTTGTCATAAACAGAGCGACGACAAAAAGTATTGAATAGTATCATGGTACGAACAAATGGTAGAAGCACTAGCCCAGCTAACTTGAACTTTTTTCTGGAGTGAGTTTTTCTCTTATGTCAAAGTTTGTTTACTTTTGTTTGTGTACATCCACCGTTCGCCTACAATTACTCTTTTTGAAATGTTTTCTCCGTAAAAATCATATAAAGGGTCCGCCAAATAACTTTTTTTTTTTGAAAATGCTATAAAAAAAACTACTGAATATTTTCTCAAATTTCTATTTTTATTTGAAAGTACAATCCTTCCGGTTAATAATGGAAAATAATTTCAATCAAATGGCTGCCTCGGCTGGCCATGCAGTAGCAGGGCGCACTAATCACGGTAGTAGCAGTAAATATGTGTGTAATCATGTGCAAAATCGCACTTGGCTTCTGTCAAACTCAGCTGATAAAAATGTAAACAAAATGTGCATTTTTGAATCAGTTGTGACATAATGGGAAAGAAATATTTGCCAAATTATTGAAGATTGAAATTAATAATTGAAATTGTTTGATGCTGCAGTTGAATTGGTTTTTCCCGGTGTGAAACTCTAACTCGTATTCGCGTCTGTTGTTTAATTCCGCGTCTGTAAACAACTTATAACCAACAAATGCAAACAAATTTGACATTTCCCAAGTGCGTCAAATGAAAAAAATCAAATCAGCTGTTCTAACGATACAACCTTGTCTTTCAACCATGTGCAGTAGCCTACACGATCGGTCCAATTTTCCGATTTCTCCGAAATGTTCAATTGTTGAGAACGACGGTGAATTGATGTTGATGGCGCTTCACGCACACTTTCTACCACAGCAGCAATATTCTCGGGTGTGTGCACTAATTTTTGGCTTTTCACGCTTTGGTTTATCGATGAGGATGCCAGTTTCTTTCACTTTTTTCACAAGATAACGAACATACGGAGCTGACTGACGGTGCTTCTCTTCTTCCAAAATCCGTACGCCATTTTTCGCTCACATTCTGCAACATTACCATGATTTTCAAAGTAATGTCGCAATATTTCTCAGCGTTGTTCAAGCGTATACACAACCATATTCGTTCAGCGGAAGGATAAAATTAATTATCTGTCAAATCAGACATGAGCTAAGTGTTACCATTCACGAAATAAGCACTAGTTGAAAAAAAGGTTAGATGGCGGACCCGTTAGAAGCGTTTTAATTTTCATACTTAAACACTTTCAGAATATCAAATAAACACACGCATTTTGTAAATGACACTTTTTCCTATTTTGTATACATTTTCATTAGCAACAAAGAATGCTTGTTGTTTTTGGCTTGTTGTATTTGTAGTCGTACTGCATCTAAAATTATATTTCTAGCATGAATATTATAGAGAACTGATTGCACTCTTTTTCCGCTCTCATGTAGAGAGTCTGAGTAAAAGAGCATAAACGAGTCTTATTCTCTTTATATAATATGTCAATATAAATGCACCATTTCACAATGTTATTACATAAAACAATACAAAAAGCACAAATGTTTCAAAATGCATCAATGTTTCTATACTATGATATACTCTATACTCTTTGGCGACGACGACCTGCTTTTTTTGTTCGCTGCCGCTACATCATGAGGTGGAATAGTCAGTCTAAGACGCTATGGTGAATGTATTTAAGTGAAATGTTGGAAATACCTTAAGTATTCTTGATAATCATATCCGCCCAGTCGTGAGGTGGAATAGTCAGTCTAAGACGCTATGGTGAATGTATTTAAGTGAAATGTCTGCTCTCGATTCGTTTCCGAATTCTACGATCATTCTGTATCGGTTTACACTACCATTCACCTAGTATGCCATATGAATCCGTTTCGAATTCGTGATGGACTCGCTTCTGCGTACATTTTTTTATCCGAAACGAAAATCAATTACGGAAATATAACGAATCCGTTTGCGTATGAAATTCCTCTTGAAAAAGCGATTGTTTTATCTACTTTTTCGGGTAGTCCCGAACCCGCAACGAACTTCATATTCTAGCCCGTTGCGGGTTGGTTTTATTACAAGAACTGTATACGAGACTTTTATCAATTTTTGCGGATTCGAAACTAGTTCGTTCTGTATTTGCCTTTTTATATTTTACTCTTACTGATGCTGATTCGTTTTTTTTTTTGTTTTTTTCCACCCAGTCACTTGTACCGGGTTCAAAACGGATTCGCAATATCACTGATTCCCTTTTTTATGTTTTTACGGACTTGTAAGGGTTTCACAACGGATTCGTCAAATCCCTATTTTACTGATTCGCTTTTTTATGTATTTACTTACTCTTCGGAACAGGTTCGACAACTCACATTTCGGTTTTATTACATTTCGGTATACTTTTATCATGCCAGGGGGTTGCCATGCTACAGTTGATCGAAATGGTAGTTAGGATTTCAGAGAGAAGAGAGTGGTGGATAGCAAAATGAGCGATAAACAACTAACAGCAACCCATGAATCAAACTTAGTTTGAACTACTATGATATGATAGCCAAACTACTACTAGTGATAGCCAAATTATGTTTGATGCTGGTTGTATCGAACAACAATACCCATTCTCGTTTATTTCTTTTCGTTTTATCTCCAACCACAGAGTATCATACAACAGCAACACAAACTCTATGAAATTTCCAACTAGCTCGTTGACGGCAAGAGAACGCAAAACAGCTGATGCAAACTCCTGTCTATTAGTCTATGATCATGGTCAATACCCACCGACTGAAATTTCCAACTAGCTCGTTGACGGCAAGAGAACGCAAAACAGCTGATGCAAACTCCTGTCTATTAGTCTATGATCGTGGTCAATACCCACCGAGGATAATACTAAGTGTGTTTTTTTACCCCGCTACAGTTAATTATAGCTTAGTTTGTACGGGACAGCTAAGCGATATTAAGTGGCAATTCAATTTCCCACATAAATTCAGACTTGAGTGATGACAATGGTGACACATGTTAAATATCACGAAATGGCAACAACAATTTTGTTATCATTTCTTGCGAAAGAAAATGTTATCAATGAGAGACTGGAAGACTACGTATACTTTTATATCTCTAAATTGGAACTAAATTGTTCACAACAACTCTCTCTTCGTCGTTGGTTTGAGGAAATGAGTGAAAATCTACAGGTGGAGGTACAAGAACGGTTTACTTAACTTTTTCCTTTCATTTTCGTATAGAACTGTGAAATTTAAATGTATTTTGCACTTTTTTGTCGATTTTTATCTTTGGTATACATTTGTATTGTATTTAAGACAGCTATTTTGCCACAAAAACACTAAATGCGACTGTTGTTCCTATGTTGTACGTAGTATACTATTGCCCCTATCTGGTATTATTGAACCCATGCTTTCCACCATCCAATGTTCACTTGCAACCATACCTATGACGTTTAATTTATTGAGAGAATTAATGTGTCTATTCTAAATTCGTCTATGACAACGCGCCGTAAGTGTTATACACTTTGATCATTGTAGATTTATCTATCAGGTATAGTCGTTTAAACAGGTGATGACATTTTTTCATGTCAGCTTTCGTTTCACTTGTCAAAACCATACGTATTTTGTAGAGTTTGACAAGCGAAACGAATGAACGAAAATAAAATGACTGTTGTTACTGCTTACAACTACAACATATGCTACTACCACGTATTTGTTGGCACTGGCTACATACGTGTTGCCTAGTGTGACCGCAAGTTATATGGACAATTTTTTTTTCGTATTTTGACTTGGCAAACCCCTTATATTGATTCCAAATTAGAATCAAGATCGTTTGCATAATTATTGGGCGTGCCTTGAGCCCACAAAGTTAGCTAAAAATTTTATTTTTCTCACTATGGCTCTTTATAATTGTTCATAACTTCAGTAATATTTATTTCAGAGAAAAGCCTTATTCACAAATATTCTAGGGCTATATCTGATGAACAATGTTGCACTGTATTTGATTTCTTTAACATTAACATTAATATTTAATTAAGAAAAAAAAAAACAAATTAAAAAATAACAGCGAAATTTTCACATATCTTCGCATTCTTTGCCTGGTGATTATTTATTTTATTAAATAGTGTTATTATAAAAAGTTTTCTGATAAAATCTGCTTCGTGCTCATAGGAAATTGTTTTTGATAGTTTTTGACTACTTGCAATATATATTGTTTTTGTTCCTCGTCTTTTGTGGGCATTGGGTTGTAGTCTTGCATCAATTTCACCGCTCGTTCAGCTGTATCGTTTACCACGTTAATGTCATGTTAATGTTAACAATTTGAAGAGCAGTTTTAAAATTATTATCCGTAGGCCATGAAGTTGGATCATTTTTCAATGATGCTGTATTGATTTTAAAGCGAAGAAAAAATTGTTTGTCTCAGAAGAAATGAACTGATCCATTCCGCCTTCGATAACCTGCATAACATTCAAATTTTGAATTGAGGCGCGTTTTACGTCTTCATCTAAAGCCTCACGACTCAATGTCTTCACCATCTCTTTTTTTGACTCAAAAGAAACACTGTTATCAAAAAATGCTAAAGCCACACATTCAGGACTCAAGTACCGTAAGTGGTTTTTAAATTTGTGTAATGCAACTTTAGATATGTATATCAGCATCAATGTTTTTAAAAGAATCCAGTTTTTCAAAAGCTGGAAATCTTTGAATGGTGCTTGAGCAGCAGAAGAGGCAGAGAACCACATCTCAACATATATTGAAACAATAAAAATACATATATTACGTAAAGCTTTCCTATCTTTCACTGCCAAATCAAATTCACGTCGAAATACAAATATTTTTAAGCAGTATATAGCTTTTGACATCCATCTCGCGTGATGGACAGCCCCAGGGGCGCGAAAACCTGCATTGCGAATAGGTGGAGTCTCGCCAAGAAATATTAGTGTTAACTCAAGAAACTCCCTGTAATCATCTCTTGGCTGTTTAGTTTTGATTGCTTCGTTCACAAATTCAATTATTTTATCTTTATCTGCTGTTAAATATTTTTTGACATCATTATCTTCCATTCCAGACTGATAATTATTTTGGTTTATATTTCCCCATGCATTTTTAAATTGCTCAAATATTTTTACATTTGGGCTTTCGGGTTTGCTCATCTTAGCTTCAAATGCACTTTTTAATAAGACTTCCAAAATGTGGTGCCGGCAAGGTAGCCAAAGAAGCTGATTTTGAAGACTGTGTTCAATAATCGTACAGGTTCCATTAAAACGGCCTGTATTTACGGCAGTTGTATCGAACACCAAGGCTTTTATATGATCTTGAAGTCCCCATTCATATATAGCTTTACAAACAGCAGACGCCTGCTCTCTGTCAGTTCCATTTTTAAGTGCGGGCACTTCAAGTAGTTGCTCCGTACGCCCGCATGAAATTATGACTGGAAGTCTGTCAACTTTGTCATTCCCAGTAAGAGCTGGTAACAGCTTTCCGTCCCAGTGCAAACAAATTGGACCAAGTTCGTTCTTGTTGAAACGTTCTTTTATATTTTTGAACTGTTCTGCTCGTATTTTTTCCCTTGCATTATGTATGGACGTTTTATTTATAACATAGTTTTGTACTTCAAGACCGACAGCTGCCACCACCGATATAAGTAAATGCACGGCTTTTCGATCACTGACCTTGCAAACATCTAAAGCGGCTGCAAGTTTTGGAGTCATTATATTTTTAAATCCTCTCATTTTTTTTGGCTGGCGTTGGCGTTACAGATTCTGCTCCTAAGACCTGCTAAAAAGAAATTAAATGTTCTGGTTATATTTTTGTAAGGTAACCCTATGTGTTTCAATTATTTCTCATCTATGTTTTATATAGTTTCATTCTCACGGGTTACTTATAATTTATAACCTTTAACTTACCTCATAGCTAGCAGCGATTTCGCTGATATCGCTCCCCGAACTGCTGGAAGAAAGTTCAGCTGTTTCATCTGAATAAAGACAGTACAAGTAAATATATGTAACACTATATTAAAAATAATATATAATTTCTTCTTACTAGAAGCAGCTAATGCACGATCGTTCTGTTCTTTCCGTTTTAAATGATTTTGTTGACGTTCTTCCATTCTTTCTTCACTTGCTGCTGTTTTGTAATCGATGCCATACATAAACCCCGGTCTACCTTTCTTTCTTTGATTCTCCAAAAATAATTTGTCCTCTGGATTTTTAATAAGGTACAGTGCATTTGCACTTGCTATATCAAATAAGTCATCTAACTTCGACGTCCACTCCTCTTCTCTTTCTCTTTGCGTTTCCGATTTAATTTTATAATTTTTAATTATATAATTGCATTATATAAATCTTCAAGCTTTGTTATGAAGTGTTGCTTGGTTCTAGTGGCGATTCGAGCTTTATCCCACAAAATATTCACTTCTTCGACCACTAATTTAGCACTCTCACGTAAATTTAATTTTACTGCTCGTAAATTAAAAAATAATACCTTCATAACTTCATTGTTCGAAGGTAGTTTACACCCACTTAAGGAATGTGAAAAATAGCCTAACAAATAAATTTTTTCACGCAAAATTCTTGATGACATGTCTAATTACTTTCAATGCACGACAATAAATGTTATTGTAATCTGCATTTGATTTTTCGCAAGGTCGTCGAAGGCAACATCAAATTGCATGAGAAATATTCTAGTCATAGACATTAGAAAGATCTTATGTGAAAGCCTATGCAAAAAAAAAACGCGCCGATGAATGTTAAATAAAATAAACCCACGCAAAACAATAACAACTTCTCGCTCCAAAATTGAGGAGCGGAGTTTAGGAAAATTGTTATTGTAATCTGCATTTGATTTTTCACAAGCTCATCGATTAATACCGAACCGAAATACACGGATTACAATAAAAAATTGTCATGAATTCCGGTCCTCAATTTTGTAGCGAGAAGTTGTTATTGTTATGCGTGGGCTTTAAAAAACGGCTCGGTTTTTTATGCATAGCCTTTCACATAAGCTCTTACTAATGTCTGTCGCTACAATATTTTTCATGCAATTTGTTGTTCGAATGCATTCGAAATTTGATTCGTATTCAATTCGTATGATTCGTAAAGATAATTAATTCTAATTATTCTCAGACTTTCGAGAAAAAAACATGCATTTGCATGGAAATCCTAGCCCTACTCCTAATTATTATTATTCTATTTTGTTTTTAACTTTTTTTAATAATGATGATTGAGAAATATAAAAAACATAACGCAGATGAACAAAAGCAATAAATACTAAGAAAATAAGTTCGTATGCAAAGAATGCGATGATATGTGAAAATTTCGCTGTTATTTTTTAATTTGGTTTTTTTCTGGATTAAATATTAATGTTACAGACAACTAATACAGAGCAACAATGTTCATCAGATATAGCTCTAGAAAATTTGTGAATAAGGTTTTTCTCTAAAATAAATTTTAATGAAGTTATGAATAATTAAAGAGAGCCATAGTGAGAAAAACAGCATTTTTAGCTAACTTTGTGGGCTCAAGGCACGCCCAATACTTATGCAAACGATCTAAATTTTGACGTAGAATACGTCTTACCTTACGGTATGAGGAGTCATGTCAGGTTTTTATTGTTGTAATCTTTATTTCATTGAATTTGAGGAAACGGCAAGATGCATTTTTTTAAAATTTTTTTTGTAGGTAAATGAAGATGTTATCTTTCTTTTGATATAGATTTCATATTGGTTGATATATTTCTAGTATTTTAATTTCTCAAATGAAAATTGTTTAAACACATACACTCAAACATATGTGTGGTGTTTGGTTGAGTGTTTTTGGTTGCTCAACATTGCTTAGGAACATGTATCTAGTAAAAAGTGAAACGAACAGCAAGCTAATGTTGCTTGGCAACATGTATCTAGTAAAAAGTGAAACAAACAGTAAGCTAACGTAATAAAGCTTTTTTGCGAAAGCTTCAATAAAGCTGTTGTAACATTAATTTTGAATTGTAAAGCGTAAAGCTTTCACACAACGCTCGAATGCTAATGCGAAGACTCGATAAGGTAAACCTTTTTTAATATTAGGGCGGCCCTCTCAACATTCGCAGAACTTATTTCAATAAAAATATTAATTAAAATACATAAATTAAATTAAGTTTAAAAAAATTTAACATAATATTTTGTTTTTTAAACGGACTTGAATCAAATGCCGTTGGTAAATATAAAAATTACAGCAGACAGTTGTCCGAGGCCTTCGGCCACGGACTGTCCCTGCAGGCTGTGTCAGAGACACGGCCATTAAGTTTAACGTAGAATATGCCATCCGATAAGACAGAAAACATATATGTATAACAATAAATGATAAATAATATAAGCAAATGAATTTATTGTTATATATGTTTTCTGTCTTATCGGATGGCGATATTCTACGTTAAACTTAATGGCCGTGTCTCTGACACAGCCTGCAGGAATAGTCCGTGGCCGAAGGCCTCGGACAACTGTCTGCTGTAATTTTTTTTATATATATCTTTTTTCTAATTTGGAATCAATCTAAGGGGTTTGCCAAGTGAGAATACGAAAAAAAATAACGGTCACACTAGTGTTGCCGTATCGCATTTTTTTCACCTATTACAGCAAATGTTGCCGCATTTCGTATTATTAAATGTGGATCGATTTATTTGGAAAGTCGTAAGTGGCAATAGCTTAATGGAATAAAAAAAACAGGCTTACTGTTTTTATAATTTGTATGCCATCAGTCTCTTCTTCTCGTATCTTGGTGATATGAGCATGTTTGATTATAGCCTGTTGCTCTAATTGTTGCAATCGTTTGTCCATTTCAAGTAGCAGCTTTTCTCATTGTATTTGTTAGTCTTTGAGTACACTACCCGTCATAGTTAAATTTGATAGCGTTTCATTAATTTGTATGAAATTTTTTTCCAAATCTTCTTTAATCTCTTTATTAGATGCGCCTATAACCGTTAAAATATTTAACTGTGGTACTATTTTGTCACAACAGTTGTAGGGTAGTATAAAGTCCATATCAGTCGAACTGTTTTTGTCAATTTTCAACAATTGAAACCATCATTCATTAATCACAGACTTTCTTTGGAAAGCATGTTAAACAATTGTCTGGAAAATTTATGGTGGCACATTAAAATGATTGTCTCATTGAATGATTATTTGAAAATTGAATACCGAACTTTGTGCTTCTGGCAAATCTAGCTAGTGTGTGCCCTGAAATGATTACATGTTAATCACTCAACTTAATAACAACTTGAATGACTAATTTTATGCGAAGCATTTGAAAATACTCTTAAGCTCTCTTGAAAACAGTTAAGTGTCCGGAACCCGTATCTTATCGCCCACTTATTCAATTAATTCGGAAGAGGTTCCAGTTAGTAGTAGCAGTATTATTTCACCTTAACTGCATTATAACCAAAAACTTCCGAAAAAAAGTATTCTTCGCCTGTGTCTGAATGCCTTATCACTTTAACGCTGTTATCGCCGGAACTTCTAAAGACCCTCCCGGTTCTATAAAAGTAAAAGAAGGCAAAATATTACCAATATTACCAATCAAACTGTGCAACAGAAAAGTGATTGTAACTTCAGACAAACAAATAACAAAATGAACCAAATTTTGAATATATTTTTATCCTTGGCCATACTGTGCTCCACGACACAAGCCCGTGGCATCTCAGTGGAACAATTGAAAAAGAGTCAAATAGATTCTCGTGTTATTGGCGGTTTGGACGTTACAGAGGGTTCTATACCCTACCAAGTCTCCATACAAAATACATTCGGAGAACATGTATGCGGCGGCGCCATCATATCCCCCGAGTGGATCCTCACTGCTGCCCATTGTTTGGAATGGCCTAAGAAATATTTAAAAGTTGTGACCGGCACTGTGAACTGGACTAAACCCGATGCTGAATACTATGTGGCTGAAGTCAAGATCCATTGTTTATACAATAAACCCATGTACCACAATGATATTGGTTTGATTCGTCTCTCCAAACCGATGATCTACAATGAACGCACACAACCGGTGGAATTGGTGTGGCGCAACACCCTAAAGGAAGGCGATAAACTCATACTATCCGGCTGGGGCAGTACAAAAGTATGGGGCCGCAATACCGATATCTTAAAAAGAGTCGAACTTGCATACATGGGTCATGACAAATGCGCCGCTGGTGTCCGTAATGCCGCCTGGTTAGGTGAAGGTCATATCTGTACCGACACAACGAATGGTGCTGGTTCTTGTAGTGGCGATTCGGGTGGCCCTTTGTATGATGCCGCTAATAAAGTTCTCGTTGGCATTGTGAATTGGGGTGAACCCTGTGCTGTGGGTTATCCCGATGCCTTTGCTAGTGTTGCCTATTATCATGATTGGATTCGTAGCAATGTGGAGGGGAGAGATTCATGTTAATGAAATTAATTTGTGAGATTAAGACGAAAGGAAGCCAAGGCGAACAAATAGTTTTAAGACAAAATGAACAAATTAATAGGAAATATAATAAATATAAATAAGTTTATAATAACAATTTGAATATAAAATTTAAGCTTTATTTTTCGGATTTTGTTCAGATTTTTGGACATCGTTTGACGCAAAAATATTTATTTTGTTACGTACTATACTCAACGTTAACTGCGATAATTGAAAAGTTTCTTCCAAATAAAAATGTTTATGGTATATAATCCAAATTATTCGAGCTTGTGGACAGTTATATAAAAAAGTTACACAAAGAAAAATTTTTTTTACAGGCCGAAGAAAATTGTGGAGTTGGGTCAGGGCCCTATTTCAGATTTTACTTCAATAAATCCTAAACAGCTTGAAATATTGCATTACAACCTTTGACAATATTGTAGCGATTTTCTCATTTCAGAATTTCCACTAATGTATTTCTATGGAAAAGTACACTGTTACGCGATTATTTCACAAAACGTCATAAAAAATTTCACATATTTTGTATGTTTTGACATTTCTTGCCTAACGGTATATACATTGCGGTAGCTGTCACTCACTTTATTCTCATTTTATTTAAAGTACACTGTTACTTGAGGATCGTATAGGGTGACTCGATTGTTGTTTTGGTTACTTGAAAAATCTTTTAAATATATGACAATTATGAACAAAAACGCTAAAAAAAAACCATATTTTTGTGTTATGCGATCATTTGAGATCATATATGACATTTTAGGACGTTGATGTATTTGGAAATTTGCTCGAAAGCTTTAAGTTGTACAACTTTGGAGAACAATATTACATTCCTGTGTTAATAGTAGAGAAATTATAAGCAAAAATTTTAAAAAATTTTAAATTTCTGAATTGGTAAAATCAGTTTGGAACCCAAAATGCCATTTTTGTTCATTACTGTATTTGACAATATTATTAAGTATATTAAGCACTACAACTTCGTAGAAGATATCAATTTGTAATTTGTTTAATATTGAATACATATAGGTGAATATTTAACGAATATGGTTAAACGCAGCATTTCAACAACAATTATGGACCTTTAAATATAAATTTGTTGGTTAGTGTAGTTGGAGAAAATATCAAGAAATTTATAAGCTACAATTCTTTTGAAGACAGCTACCACAATTTATTTACCGTTAAGCAAGAAATGTCACAACATATAAAATATGTGAAATTTTTCATATCGTTTCGTGAAATAATCGATTAACAGTGTACTTCTCGTTAGAAATATATCAGAGGGAATTGTGAAATGGCAAAATCGCTACAATATTGTCAAAGGTTGTAATACAATATTTAAAGCTGTTTAGGATTTATTGAAGTAAAATCTGAAATTGGGCCCTGACCAAAATGTTCTTCGGCCTGTAAAAAAATTGTTACGTATATTTATTTATTTAATTTAATTTCGTCTAATGAAAATATACTTTCTTTACAGACTACTTCTTAATAGTAAATTAATTCTAACATCTTTTTAAATTCACTTAAATTTAAAGAAAAATCAATATCATACAATGAGCAAATTGAGTTAAATTCTCTTAGACATCGTAAAATAGGTTCATTCATGAAATAATTCGTTCTACGGCAGGGATATTAAAGGATATTAGATTCAACAAATAAGGACTATCAATAATTCCACGAATGATTTTGTAAATAAACATAATAGATTGAAGACTTCTCCGCTTGCATAACAGCGGCAGGTGAATCAATCTACAGCGTGATTCATACGTTGGTATCGGCTGATCAAAATGTAATGATATCAAAGCAAATTTAATGAATTTCTTCTTTGTTCTTTCAACTCTGTTAATTTTCGTTGATGGTAACAAAAGGTCGGTTACTGGTAACAAAAGGTCGAAAAACAAAATTCAATAATTAAAATCTTTTATCCTACCCTACATTTACACTTAAAAGAACTTTCTTGACATTTCTGTGCTTTATAAAAAAAATGGTTTCCCATTACATCCCACGAGCGATTGGGGAGAGCTTCTCATAACCAGTGAGCTGACCGCTATTTAATTTTTCACTCACTGATTGGGACCTACAGTTTTACACCGGTGCCGAACGGTATTTTGACAAGCTTTTTCATGGCAAAATACTCGCTAGTGTCGCCGTCACTAAGCGAGGTGACCGCCGCCGAAAGAAATTTTAAGGTGGTCAGAGCAGGGGTCAAATCCAGGATCTCGCGTACAAGAGGCGCGCACACTAACCATTGCACCACCGAAGGTCTGTACTTTATACGTATTATAAATAAAAATTTCAATGAGATATACCACTTTCTTGAAAATATATTGGTCGTTTACATATACGCAAGAAAAAAAAAACGATTATTGCTCGGTTGCCACAACAATACTTTGATTGATTTGTATTAATTTATTAATCGCAACCGTTCATGTAGTTCTCCCAAATAAACTCATATATGGCAAATGTGTATCATGTTGTTGCAAACGAAATCTCGTTTGCATTAAACGCGTACAAAATTACATTTGTCGCAAGTTAAAAACCGTTTGCGTTAACTGAAATTAGCCATTTTTCTAATAATTACGAAGAACTTAAATTTCTCTCATTCTCTCTTTCTGTCGACTGTTTACACAGTCCACTCGTTTGACATACAACTCACGCATACACATAAAAGGCTTTTGCCTTATCAATATATCTGGGTTGGACAACTGACGCGTTGTAGTTTGCTGCGCTTTTATTTGTTATTTGTATGCAAGTCGAGACGGACGTGTTAGTAGACACTGAAAAGATAGACAAAAATTCCAACTATTTTTAAAACAAACTTTGTGGGTAAAACCAACATCATAGAAGTTGGAAATTTACACAAAATAGAGCTTATGGAAGCCATAAATATAAATTTTAATATATAAGTAATTTTGTACTGAATAGAGTAACTACAACTACACTCGGTTGCTGTAACTACAACTCGGTTGCTGTAACCGAAAGAACAGTTGGTGGAACCGTTTTTCGTTTATCACAAACGTTTTTTCAGCTTTAATTTTTCATAACTCGTTTACTGCAAACGTTTGTCAGTTCTCGCAAACGTTTTTTTTAGTTAGGATCAACTACAACTCGGTTGCTGTAACTGAGGGAACAGTTGGCGGAACCGTTTTCGTTTCTCGCAAACGTTTTTTTTTCAGCTAACGTTTTTCATAACTCGTTTGCTGCAAACATTTTTCGGTTCTCCCAAACGAAATGATATGTATGGTTTAACAGAAGTTCGTTTCTCCCAACTACAGTACCCAAACGAACTTCCGTTATCTGAGTTTTCGCTTGGGAGGAACGAGTTTTTTCTTTCCGTGTAGGAAAGTTCATTTTAAAAATGTCGTCGAAGCGAAAAGGGGCAAAAATTGTTATACGTCTAGAATTAGTTTACTACCTAATTAGAGTTACCAAGAATATCACATACAGAAATTTATAGGGCAATTGTTGGACATAATTATTATTGTTAATTTTTTAATGAGATTATTGTTATAAAAAGACATTAATAGTCTTCTTTATGTATATTTGAAGAAAAGGTATAATTCTTTTCATATAAATACATACATATAAGCGTTTTCAGTTAGCAACAGTGTTTACCTCTTTGTCAGATTACGTTTTGAAAATTTAAAAAAGTACTTTCCTGAAAATATCCATACATGAGTGACCAACTCTCTCAGTAAATTGATGACATGTTGAAGTGTTGCAGGTGGGCGGTTGGGTGTTGGAAAGTATTGGTTTAATAATACCAGATAGGGGCAATGGCTCAAACCAACCAACAATATATCAGCAACGGCATTTCGTTTTGTGCGTTAAAATTTTTGTGTAAATACACCATAATTATATACTAACAATAACAGATAAACTAACAATCATTAAAGCACAAGTGTTGGGAAAATTTTAGTGTGGTGGGTAATTTTCTAGATGTCGTTGAAAGCAATAAATGGGATTTGTTGTTCCAAAAAAAAAGTCAAAAAATATGACATTAAAATTCTACAATTGCATTCCAAAAGAAAAAATTATTTTCAACAAAAATGTCACTTTGAAACAAGAATACAACACGTTACTTAAAGTTGAATATCTGATGGCCATCGAACTGCAAAGCCATGTCACCACCGACTATATCCTAATAAATTGGTTCTTCCTCCGGTTCAGCAACCAATACTTGTTGAGAGTCCTCAGACACTCTAACTGTTTTGGCATCGACGACAAAAAAAAGTTGCTACAGTTTTTGGGCGGAGAAGTTTTTAGATTAAAATGGCGTTCCGGTATGTTCATCTTAGGGCGGTCTTACGGGGTTTCTCCTATTGATATCCCAACACCGACCACATGGCTTTGAAATAGTTTTTTATATAAGAAACAAATGCTATTATATAAAATCATTTAAATTTTGTCACATTTTCCCTTGTTTAAATTACTTTCACAACAATTTCCCACAATTTTGAATAAACGTCAATGAGAATTATGGGAAACTTCAATGAAAATGACAGTAGTACAGGACAGCACAACACCTCCTGCGTTTACCATGAGTGGTTGTATCATAGGCGACCAGATGTTCAGCGTCACTTAAGGTCCAATTAGTCTTGACGGTTGACGGTAAGCGATCAGCTGTATGAGTTGGGGTTGCATTTTGCGTGTGTTAGAGAGAGACAACTAAAATTGACGGTTTACGACGGTAGACTTCTGCAGGTTGCAGAATCAACCGTCAACCGTCAGCCGGCAAGACCGATCAGCTATTATTGTTATTGCTTTTACTTCGACATATTGTGCACGGCAATACACAATTACACGGCAACCACAATTTTCTTTTTATTTTTCATTTTTTTATTTGACACAATCACTTTTTAACACAAAACTCATGCATGCAAATCATGGTAGAATTATCTATCGGGTAAACGCGTCAGCCCAGCTGATTAGTGGTTTTTTCATCTTTTCTGTCGGTAAGCTGTCAAATTCGATTTTGTTTCTCTTTGTTTGTTAATAAAATTCAAAGAATTTCAACCAAAATGCAATTTAATAGCATAAACTTTGTATCAAGTAAGACAATCTTATAAAATTGTTCACATTTTGTGTACATAATGGTTTTCATTATTCAGCTAATTTTGACAGCTTAACAACGGAATTGCTAATGCAATGCTCTTCTTCTTGCAAATGCTCTTCGATCAGTTTTTTTGGTTTTGTTTTGTCTTTCTACCGTCTAACCGTCATGACTAACCGCGCAATATTAAGTAGAACGTCAACCGTCGAGACTAATTGGACCTTTAAGCTGATACAACCACAATTTGCAAATTCTTACTGGCTAAAATTTCTTCAATAAAAACCGTCTCTACTCTCTCTGGCTCTCTCGTTACTGGATTTTTGGAGTAAACGAACCGTAAATTAATTGATACATAGATTTGTTAACTCGCTCATCAGCTTATTGTCTGAAGGGAAGAGAACTTGTGGAAGTTGCAAGTTTTAAAGTCAAGAGAAGACTTCTGTCGCTGAGGTTTGGTAAACACAGCTGAAATTGTTACTGTGAATGTTCAAACCATAGCCCAATACATACATAGAAACTTCAATAAATTAAACGTCATAGGTGCGATGGAAAGTAAACATTAGATTTTGAAAAACATGGGTTCAATCAAGGCGAATTTATTACCTGGTGGAAGCACTAGAATTCGCCTTACTTTTTGCGCTGTTTCTGTCAAAAATAGCAATTCGCCTTTTGTGGTAATGTCAAAATATGACATTTGTATTGCATGCGTATACATACGTATATACATACATATTTTTCATTTGTTTGTGCTGTTTCTGTTGTGACGAAATTTTTATTTTAATTAAACAAAAGATCGTAATAGGCATCCGGATATGCAAGTGACGATATATAATAACTACAGATGTGCAAACAGCACATTTTACCATCTTTAAATACTTTTTTTTCACTTTTAAGGCGAAACTTTCAAAAAACACAAGTTTATAAATTAACTTCACTTTGCCAATAACAATGTAAACAAAACGAATAAGTTTGGCAATTCGAGCTCAATTCGCCTTGGCATCAGCTGTTCAGAATATGAATCAGCTGTGCGCTTGGTATAACCTGAAGTAGATCAGCCTTGGGTTCAATAATACCAGATAGTGGCAATGGTATACAATGATCAACAAAGGTACAACAACCGAATTTCGTGTTTTTGTGGCAAACTAGTTGTGTTAAATACAATACAAATGTATACCAACGATAAAAGTCAACAAAAAAGTGCAAAATATATTTAAGTTTTTCAGTTCTACACCAAAACGACATGACAAAGTTAAGTGAACATATTTTGTAACTCCACCTGGTGTAAGGTAATTTTAAATTTAATTGCTCTCATTTCCACAAACCTACGATGAAGAGTGTGAAATGAAACGTCAGATGAGAGAAGAAAAGTATCTTTGTATGTATTATTCTATGAGACAGCACCTAGTGAACAAAGTTGACAATGGGCGCGCTATACCTATTATTTCCTTTATCTATGGTTGAAATGTGGCACCCGTCCTGTACATACATATCATTAAATGGTGGTTTTTATAACGTTTGCGAGGGTCGTCAACAGTTGGGAGGATTGTTCGTCTATCATATTATACGTATTCGTTTGGGCGGAATGAAGACGGGCCCCAGGAAATAATACCCCAATTGCAAAATGAAAATGGGCCCCACACCAATACACAGGTTACAACAACACCAAATTTTGGGGTGTTATTTTACACATTTGGGGTCCATTTTCGCTTATACTTAGGGTGTTTTGTCATTATGAATATGGGCCCCAATGAAAGTGGACCTCAATTATTTTTTGGGGAACCTTTTTATTTTTACTTGGGGTCCGTCTTCATGTTTTGGGGGTGCTATTTTATAACTAAATTGGGGTGCAATTTCTCGGGGTGCTATTTCGTATGGCTACTATAAAACTTAATGAAAAAACACCCCATAATAACAAATGAAATTAGGCCCCGAATATTACTAAAAAGAAAATAAAAGTAAATTTTAATAAACTACATTTTACTGTTTTAGAAAGAAATAAAAAAAATTTTCCAAAAAAAAATCTCGCGATTTTTTTGGAAAAAATTGTTTGCCTGCTGCGCTTATTACGGCACTACACAAAAATTGTAATAAACTGTATTTTACTGTTTTAGAAAGAAATGACAAAAATTTCCGAAAAAAAACGTTAAAAAAGGGGAGACAAATATTTGAAATAAATATTCTATTCTATCTTATTTTGTTTAATGTTTCATGGAATATGTTAAGTGTGCATTCTGAAATTAATCAAATCGACGGATAAAACAAAACCAATTTTTGGCGTAGAATACGTCTTACCTTACGGTATAGGGAGTCATGTCAGATTGTTATTGTTGTAATCTTTATTTCATTGATTATTAGGAAACGGCGAGATAACTTTTGTCTAATCCTACTATTAGACTTACAATTTTGCTCTCCAAAACACGATTATGTTGCTTAAAATATAAATGAATTACTATTCAACTACTATTGTATCATAATTAGCCTACATAAAATCTAAAATAACTACTATTTACATATTTACTATGTTACAACACAATGAAATTTTACTAGTTCTACTACTATTTGTTTGAATTTCCGGATTGTTATATTTGTAGTTTTAGTACTTCAAAATTGTACTTTGTACACAAATCAAAACTAAGTTAAGTTATCGTGAATTGTTACACTATGGATAAAGAAAAGATAAAATAAGAAGTTTCCTGTGGAGTAAAATCACAAACCTCTGTCACTTTTACAACATCCACAACTTGGTGAGCATCAGTCTCTGAATAAATACACTGAACATCTTGAATACTAATTCATTTGGTTCGTTTCCTTTTACTCTCACTTTCCCTACTCTAAACTCTATATCAAATTGCTTAATTTCTCATATTAATGAGAAATTATTCAAGGTGATAAAAGTTTCTATTTCTCTAGCTTTGGCATCCACACTCACTCAAGAGTTTTCAAATAAATACAGTCCACTACTCTCTACCTGACAAAAGTTGTGATACCAAACCAACACAGATCAAGAGATTCACCAGTGATAATCTCACATTTAATCAATACAACTTTTTTTAAAAATTTTTTTGTAGGTAAATGAAGATGTTATCTTTCGTTTGATATACATTTCATATTGGTTGATATCTTCCTAATATTTAAATTTCTCAAATGAAAATTGTTTAAACACATACACTCAAACATATGTGTGGTGTTTGGTTGAGTGTTTGAGTTTGTAGCGTGAACACAAACTATGCTGCTGTTTCAGTGTGGACACAAACCTTCGGCTGTTGTTTTGATTGATGAAATATTGAAATTTCGTATATTTACTTATGCATTTAAGTGAAACAAAATGTTAAATGTGAATTTGAATTTAACATGGATATATAATTATAAAAAATATATGAAAAAATTAATTCATACATTTTTATGTTAAATGAAAGTGCTGCCAAGTAAGCAAAATAACAATGCTGCTTGATGCTGTTTGACAGCAGCTGACAGTTGACGTTTAGTAAATTAAAATAAAAACTACTAATCAAAATGGCACCTACACGAAATACAAGAAAGCAACGAGTGGTTGTTATGCAGAGAAATAAATACTCAGGTAAGTTTTGTGTTCCCTTGTTTATATATATTTTTATTACAAATGTTAATTAATTTGTAGGCGCAACATCAACAATGTATATATGTTTTCTGTCTTATCGGATGGCGTATTCTACGTTAAACTTAATGGCCGTGTCTCTGACACAGCCTGCAGGGACAGTCCGTGGCCGAAGGCCTCGGACGACTGTCTGCTGTTTTTTGTTTTTCTATAGTTGACGATTTTCCTGGGGTGCAATTTCTATTCTTTAAAATTACATTTCAAGAAAATACACCCCAAAGAGTCAATGAAATTTGGCCCCTAACTTTATCAATATACAACAAATAATTATTTTAGGGTCCCCTTGCGCTTATTGGGGCTTTATTTTTAAACGGTTTAAAACCAAGAAATGAAAGCCGTCCCCACTAAAATATTTGGGGTCTTGCTTCACAATATTTTGGGACCCTTCATCATTGCTTGGGAGGCTATTTCATTTTGAAATTTGGGGCCCACCTGCATAATGAAAACAAACCCTAAATTTGGGGCCCATTTTCATTTTGCAATTGGGGTGTTATTTCCTGGGGTCCATCTTCCGGCCGCCATTCGTTTGTTATATAGTATGTCTAAAGCTGGGATCACACGATTTGTACATTTGTCTAAAAATTTGTCATATTCGTAGACATTGCAATTGCATTTGTCATTTATCAGAAATGCCAAATATTTGGCTTCTTGTGACAAATCAAAAACAACCATAATTGCCAAATCGTGTGAACGCAATGCTGCCACAGAAGCCAAATCACATTTATGAAAATGGCCAAATTTCTGATTTGCCACTTGAAGACAAATGCAAGTGCCAAATAGACAAATATGGTTGACAAGTGTAAGTGTTGCCAATATGTTGGTTTTTTCGTACTTCTTATGGTTTCAATTTCTTTGCCATTTTGATTAATAATTTGGCATAACTACACTTTAGTTGCTCCTCACCGATTTCATAGAATTTTTTAAACGATTAAAAATTACCGACATTTTTTTTGGCGGTCGGTCCAACTTTTTGATATATGTATAGGCCTTCAAAGCTTGAGTATATAATCGGCTATATCTCAGGTATGTATGATCCGATCTTGGTCAAGTGAGTATCATTAGAAACCTCATACAAAATTCTATAAATTACATTATATACATTTTTTCATTTTTGTTAACCCATTGGCGGAAAATTAACAAAGAATTTTTTAACCTCACTTTTTTGATAGAAACCTAATTTTCTCAAAAAGTGGACGTCGTAAAGTTACAAGACTTCAAGCTTTTTTTAAGGTATAATACTCTGCAGTAACCCTTTAAACACCAGAGATCTGGGTCTAGAGATATCAAAGTTATAAAACTGAAAAAAATGTAGCATGTCACAGTGATCAGTAACAGTAACATATCGAAAGTGAAACTTTGGTGTAAATCGGTGAGGAGCAAAATTTCAATCAAAATGGCAAAGAAATTGAAACCATAACAAGTACGAAAAAATCAACATATTGGCAACACTGTCTCCTCTCGCGATTCAGCAGGTGTTTTGACAAGTAAAAGCAAAACATTGTATCAGTTGATTTTAATGTCTACGAGTAACTTTATTTTTGACACTTTTTTCGCGTTTTAAATAATAGTAAATGTATATATGTAACTGCAGCGAGTTTTTTTTGCCTTTGCGTTACCATAATTTTCGTTTATTTCACTTTAAATTTTACAATAAAGATGCAAAATTATGGTTGAATGGTTAAATCGTGTGAATGAACTGGCAAATATTTGTCACTTTACTGCTGTGTACAAATGAGTGACAAATAATTTTGATGTTTAATAGCCAAATCGTCTGATCGCAAAACAAATCATTTGCACATCGATACCCAAATGCACAAATGTGTACAAATCTAAATTTGTCATTTTTTGTACAAATGTACAAATCGTGTGATCCCACCTTAAGTTTATGCCTAAAAATGCTAAAATTTTACATTTCAATATATTTGCGTACCATGTGAAGCATTTGCTGTAATAAAAGAACAATTAACTGCTGATAAGTAGCAACCAGATGTTGCTTTTAATATCAAACTTTTTTGTTTGAGAGTATAAATATATGTATATACATTTCTACACCAAGTTCTCTATTTGAATTAGCCATCATATGGCAACTCTAAAATTTAAATATAATATAGACTTCTTGCGTACTATAAAAATCGGCTCTTCTCACTTCATCCCCTTTAACCCTTTGGCGACCACAATTAAGTATACGCTGAAAGATCTGCATTTTTTACGAATATCGCATACTTGTGCCCAACCACATTATGTTTGCTATTCAATATAACGTGTTTGAGACACAAAGATTAATAAGTTATAATTACGGTATCGAATCGAACAACCATTGTTCGGTTACTGGATTATTTTGCGTCAAAAATTTACTCGAGTACTTTAATATTCCTGCTTTTGAGTAATAAGTAAAATCCAGAAAGTGAATATAATATTCTCATTTAATATAATATTACAATACAGGTGTTCTTAAGTTTATAAAATAGCAGGTTAAACAACATCTACTCTTATTTCCGACTCAGCAGAAGTGAAATTGAAATTGAAAATCAAATGTTATTTCGGGAGTCTACTTAATTCCGCTCGTTTCGTTCAAAACTTGGAAGAGTCCTGTGTGTAAGGAATGTACATGTACATATATAGACTTAATAAAATTTACATTAATAACTATTAAACTATAGCAAGAATATAGCAATGGATTGAATAATGGTCTGAAGATAGAATCAAGTTTCTGGGTGATATTTGTTCTAAGAAAGACAGGATTGTACAATTTGGAGCTTCGGAAACATTTTTTTCAACATAATCTCCTTTTGACTCAATACACTTAGTGCAACGTTTCTCCAATTTTTGTATCCCTTCCAAAAAATAGGATTTTTCGAGGTCCATTAAATAGGCATTTGTTTGATCAATAATTTCATCGTTGGAACTAAATGTCTTCCCACGAAACATTTCTTTAGGTTTGGAAATAGGTAGTAGTCACTGGGAGCTAAATTCAGAGAATATGGCGGATGAGGTACCAATTCGTAGACTAATTCATGGAATTTTGCCATTGAGACTACACACGTGTGCACCCGTGCGTTTATGGCCAATTGAGAGCAAACGCAGCACCCATCTTGCGGACAGCTTTCTTAAACCCAACTGATCATTTAAAATCGAAACCACACTGCCATATGAAATGCCCATGGCATCAACAATCTCACGCACTTTTACTCTTCGATCGGCCAACACCATATCGTGGATTTTTTGGACATTTTCGGGAGTATTGGCCTCAATTGACCGTCCAGAACGTTCAGCATCATTTGTACTTGTGCGACCACAACGAAAGTCAGTAAACCACTTTTTTACCATTGAAATCGATGGTGCAGTGTCCCCTTAGAATTTATCAAGCTTTTCCTTGGCTTGATTGACGGTTTTTTTTCGCAAAAAATAATGTTTAATGAGAACTTGAAATTCACTTTTTTCCATTTTTAAAAAAATGCACGAGGTTGTATTTTTGAACAGCTGTTAAACGCAAAGTAAATGACGGAACTTGCTCAGCAGTAGTCTATTAACAGGTGGTACTTGCTGGGAGCAGTGTTGCATTTCATATAACTACGAGGGAAGTTCGAAAAGTCACGGACTTATTGATCCGCTTCGTAAACAGCGGAGATCTTGTTACCCAACTCTAATAAATAATATAAGGTAATGGGTATCCGTTGGTCGTGCTTTGGTTAGTATGCATGACTGTTGTACATAAGAATGTGGGTTCGATCCCTGCCAATTCGTCGACGGTAACCTAGCTTAGTCATGGCAACACTATCGGGAAATTAGCCATGAAAATCCTTCGAACCGGTGTAAAACAATAGGTCCCAGTCAGTTAATTTGAAAACTTGAACACGCACAGCTCACTGATTGCGAGAAGGGATGTAATGGAAAATATTTATTTTTATAAGGTAATGGACGCATTGCAATTACCGTTGACAGCCATATCCCTCACAATCGATATACATATGAGTAAATTACAATTTGATAATTTGTTGTAGTAATACTATCGAGCAACTACTGCCCATAATTTAAAGGTATATCTCCTGTAATCTCCAGATTCGTTATGTATAGGTGACTTTGAATACCAGTACAAACTATGATACGATATACGTGAATCTTTGCAAGCGATCTTAACCCAAGTCCAATCTAAGGTGTGATCTATGCATAAATATTTTTGAAGTAAAGTTTATATCTTATAATGAGTTAATATTATTTGTTAACGTTATTTCTGTTGTTTTTGTTAATAACATATTATTATACCTACTTTAAACTCGAATTTTTCAATTAAATTTATTAATTTCTGAAGGGTAAAATTACTCGAATAACTCGAGTAATATCAAAACTTTTCTCTGTTGTTCGAATACGTCAGAAAACCTATTATCGAGTTACTTGATTACACGAACAAAGCAAACCCCCGAATAATTGGATACCCAAATTATAATATATGTTTTTGTGACGCAAATGTAGCTTTGTTTGTTGAAAACTGCTGAAAACAAAAACCTGGCAGACAAAATAGAAACAAAAAACAACAGATCTTCAATTCATTACAACAATGCTTGCAAACATATATATTTTCCTGCAATATGTTGCTGGAATGTGAATGTTTTTTTTTTTTTAGCGTGTATGTTTGCCCTAGAGTTTTGGGCACCTATAATTGTACAGGTAGCAGACAGAGCAAATGTATCCATTTATGATTTATATCAGACTGTGGGGGCAATAATAGTGTAATAGTGACTCATCAAAGGGGTACCACTATAAAGGGATGCAACGGGTTCGAAAAAAGGGCCGCATGTGAGGGAATTTCAATGTGCTTAAGTTTCGCAAATATGTATGTGTGCCCTTTAGATAATATGGAAAAACATGACCAACAAAAATTGTTGGTATCATTTTTTGCGGCTTAGCGATCGAAAGGCCGAAAAGGTATGGTTGTCAAAGGGTTAAGAAACAAATGCAAATTTAATCTAAACTGCCCTATAAATTCGCTAAGTGCGAGGTATAAAAACCATTTGCTTATCCACCATAAACGTATAAAAGAAAAATTTAACAATAAATTAAAATAGGTGTGATAAAACATACAATTTCAGTGGAAAAATGTCAACACAGATAATGAATGTAATATCGAAGCACTAGACACAAAGAAAGAATATGCGTTAATGGGCCAATCATTAAAAACCAGCCACCATACAACAGCGCATGCGCAACAGGACCGACCATTCTTCGTTTACTTTAGCACATTAGGCACTAAGTAGGAGTATACGAACACAATGGTGAGGCTATCAGTAAAACAGAAACGTGACTAGAATTATAATTAGGAAACTTAAACAGAAGCCAACTCCAGTGATAGGAGTTTCGTTGGTGGTAACTCCATGACCATATAAATACCAAAGAATCAGGTGAAATGAACACTCAGTTAACATTTGGCAACGGATATAACATGTCTTACAACGGTAGAATGAAACAGTCGCTTACGAAATTTTGGTTATTTATTTTTGCGTCCGCTACACTGCAGGAATGTACCCCAGCTAACATCGTTAAGGCGCTAGAGAAACCTGACATACTCTATCCACCGCAATTTACCACCAATCGCATTGTGGGTGGTGAAGTTGCTCCCGAAGATTTGGCCCCCTACCAGATATCAATGCAAAGTTTGAAAAATCGTCACTATTGTGGTGGCGCCATCATTGACCAGAGATGGGTGATCACGGCATCACACTGTGTGGCGGGCAATAAAGCTGAAAAGATTAAAATCCTCACGGGAGCCTCGAACCTTAAGAATAACACCGGAATCTACTACTACCCCGACCGTATAGTCATGCATTGCAGCTTCAACAAACCGGCCTTTGCCAATGACATAGCCCTGCTGCACTTGAATGATACGATAGAGTTCAACAATCACACCCAGGCTGTGGAATACGATAGTGAGCCTACGAAGGAGGGTGATGAATTGGTATTGACGGGTTGGGGTACTCTCTCGGTGGGTGGAGAAGTACCTCAAATGTTGCAAACCTTAAAGGTGAAATATGTTCCTCATGACGAATGCATTGCCGCTCACGACAATACCACCTGGATAGATGTGGGTCATTTGTGTACATTTAATGATAAGGGCAAAGGTGCTTGCCACGGTGATAGTGGTGGTCCATTGGTTCATAATGGCAAATTGGTGGCTTTGGTGAATTGGGGTCGCCCTTGTGCCAAGGGTTATCCGGATGCTCATGCAAAAATTTCATATTACTACGATTTTATTCGTACTCATGTCAAGGGTTGCAATCGTGATGCAGAGGAGGAAAAGGAGGAGGAAAAGGAAGAGGAGAAAGAAGAGGAGAAGGAAGAGGAGAAGGAGGAGGAGAAGGAAGAGGAGAAGGAGAAAGAGAAAGAAGAGAAAAATAAATGGGAGAAGAAAGAGTAGAAAAGTGGTTATTGACAAAAACAAAAATCAACAATGTGAAATTTTTTATAGATTTAATTACTTATTCAAAACTTGATTTTTTTTAACAACATAAGCTACTACATGCACGAAAAATTTAATCCAGATGAACTGCAAACTGTGTAAAAGTATTTTTAAGCGTAAAAATAAATAAAAATTAAACAATAACACTGTGTGTAATTTTTTAAGTCATAGAAATATAACCATATACGGACACCACTACGTGATAAAAGACCAAACAAAAAAGACCCGTATCTCCCAAAAGATTTGGGGCCTTGGTGTCAATTTTGCAAAAAAAAAAAAGTGATCATATTGTCAGGCTCATATCTTGCAATTCGTTCGGAATTTCTCTTGTCATAAAGAATAAAAATTGCTAACATATAACATCCAAAAAACTTCATCTTCAAGGTCAAAATTGCAAAAATTCGATTTTTTTACCTTTTTTCCCCTGTTCAGGTCAATAGCTAGGAAACCGTTCAAAATTCAAGAAAACAGTCAACTACAAGAATGTACCCCAGATCTCACAAAACAACTTTCTTGAACATATTAACGTCCTAGGAATGAGTCTTAATACCGTTTAGGCAGCGCTTAGGTAGCGTTTACGTAGCAGCAAAAGTGAAAAATTTTTCCGAAAATTTTGTAATTTCACTGTATGTAATTTTTTAAATCATTGAAATATAACCATATACGGACGCCACTACGTGATAAAAGAGTCGAGTCTCTCAGTTTTGCCCAAAGTCATGGACTTTTGTTTATGGGCCCCCAAAGATTTGGGGTCTTGGTGTCATTCTAGCAAAAAATTGATCATTTTGTCAGGCTCATATCTATCAAATCATTCGGAAAATTTGATTTACTCTCTGGGGGAAAGTTGTAGCTCTTGTTTTTTAACACAGTTTACTTCAACATTGAGATACTATGCTATCTCACCGACCGCAGCAGCACAGGCAAAGCAGTAAGCTCAGCACACGCAACAAGGGACGCAGCACACAATATGAGAATCATTCCTAGAATGTTCATATGTTCTAGAAAGTTGTTTATATTTTTGTAGTTGAGTGTTTCCTTGAATTTTGATCGGTTTGCTACCTATGGACCTAAACAGGGGAAAAAAGGTAAAAAGGAAATTCAATTTTTTAAAGTTTTTTGCAATTTTGACCTTGAAGATGAAGTTTTATATGTTCTATGTGGGATTGATTCTATATGTGATGATTCTATATAATGACAATTTTTATTCTCTATGACAAGGGCTACAACTTTCCCTCAGAGAGTAAATCAAAATTCCTAACGAGTTGCAAGATATGAGCCTAACAAAATGATCACTCACCGAGGCCCCAAATCCTTGGGGGCCCATAAAAAAAAAGTCCATGACTTTGGGCAAAACTGGGAGAGATGGGTCTTTTTTTTGTCTTTTATCACGTAGTGGTGTCCGTATATGGTTATATTTTTTCGTGTTGCACTATGTAATTAAATATAAATTAAATTCTCAACAAAATCATTGGGTAAATGTATAAAAATGTTCAAAATTTAACAATCCTATAATAAAATGGTGACGACAGGTTTTTGCGGTACCATTTGGAGGGATTTTTTGTTAAACCTAATCTTTGAAAAATTAAGGCATTGGTTTTAATCTAAATGTAAGATGTAAAGAAACGCCTTTCTCGTCGGTTTTGTTTTAATTTTTCTTTAATTTTTTTATAAATTTTATTTTAGAACCGAAAAAAAAATAAAAATTTTGAGTGCTGCAGTAATTTATATAAGCGAGGTCACGTCAACAATAGCAACCTAAGCGAAAGAGGGAAAATTTTGTACTATTTATTTAAATGAACTTTAAGCAAAACGACTTTTCAAAAATTTAACTTTTAGGTGGTAAAACAGGGAGAAAGGGGAAAAAATGGTACCATCGAACCGAGCATTTATTTTGCACTGTATTCAGAGAGATTTTGCTGAATCCTATCCTTTTAAAACTTAATCAGGCAATAAAAGGAAATATATTCTTATATAGACGTCAATATGTTCTTCCTTTACTTTTATCCAAAACTCCAAAAGTCTCAAAAATTGAGGGAATTCTCGAAATCATCACATGTTATATATGTAAATTTGTACACGCTGAGAAATAGCGGCCTCACCAACTTATTTCAGGAAATATGTACATGTTTGCAAGCATTGTCTCCATAAATTGAAGATCTGCTGCTTTGTAGTCTCTTTGTTGTCTGTCACATTTTTGTTTTTGGCGGTTTTCAACAAATAAAGCCACATTTGGGTCTCAAAAATATATATTATAGTCTATTAATCATTGTGTCTCAAACATTTTATATTGAAATGCAAACACAATGTGTTTGGACACAAGTATAGTATATTTGCGACAAGCTACAAACACGTTAAATTTGCATCCAAACAACGACAAAACACAGATTTTTTAGCGTGTATGATTTTATGGGTACTTAGTAGTAAATAGCTTTAGAATATAACAGAAAGCAGATGTTCTCTAATTTTCTCTTGTGATACCATAAAAGCTATATTCATTTATTAACAAGCGTAAAAGCTACAATACACAACAAGCATCATATTTTCGAAACCATGTATATGTTTGCAACCATTGTTTTAATGTATGTATTGAAGATCTGCTGTTTTTTGTTGTCTGTCCTGTTTTTGTTTTAGCAATTTACAACAAACAAAGCCACATTTGGGAAACAAAGCCAGATTTAATTAACATAAGCAAATATTATAACAAAATATAATCATTGTGTATCCAATACGTAATATTGAGTAACAAACACAATGTGTTTGGACACAAGTATACTATATTTGCATAACACCATAAATTTGCATCCAAACAACTACAAAAAAACAGATTTTCAACGTATAGTTCGAAACAACAATTAGGATAAATAACAAGTTAAGTTTACTACATTGGATCACACAGTGCTTCTAGAAAATATGAACATATGACAATGCTTCTAGAAATAAAATCCATTGGTGTAGCGAAATATCGAAGATAAAAAAAACAAAATTGACTTCCAGCTTGAAAAATTTGGATTATTTATGGGTAAAACATATATTTGTGGATGAATGAAGTAGTTGTGGCAAGTTCAGAATGTAACACAGTGTAACACCAAAGCATAATTGTCGATCTTTCATTAGACTTAAACAATGGAATATATGAAAAATTTTAAATTTTTTTCTCTTAGCAAATTTATGACATTAGGCGTGGTTGCATATGATCATTGCATGTTTAAGTGGATTACTTTCTTAATACCAGATACAGGCATTAGTTTAAAGCAACCAACAAGAAAACAACAGCGGCATTTCGTGTTTGTGTGTTGTGCAAACCAAATCAATACTAACAATGAGAGATAACAAAAAAGTCCAATATATGTTTAATTTTCACAGTTCTTCACAAAATCGACACATCAAATTTAATTCAGTGTTATTGTAACTCCACCTGGTGTAAGTCATTTGGCGACGAACATGTCTCTATGCGACATATCTTTCGACGAAGAGTGTGATGTGAAACAAGACAGATGGTCTCCGTAGGTATATTTAGTCTATGTGTTTATATAGAATGTATGTGTATGTTTGCCCAAAATTATTGTAACGAAGTTTTGGAACGAAGTTTCTTATTGCACGCTGCGGGATTGGGACTAAATGAAAAAAAATTATTGTAACGAAGTTTTGGAACGAAGTTTCTTATTGCACGCTGCGGGATTGGGACTAAATGAAAAAAGATTAAACAGATTTTGTTTAATACCCTTTTGCTACAACCCAGTATTGTCAATTATATAGCGTAGTTTTGCTTTGGTTTGTGTCTAGACTAACTAGATGTCTCATATATGTTGGGAAATTTCTTATTTATTTGGGAAGTTTTCTAGGTGGACCTTGTAACCAATATTTAGTAAATTTTGCAGTTTTGAACCCAATAAAAAGTAAATTTGGAAAAGCCAAAGTGAAAGAAGCTTAAAAAATAACATTTTCTTAAGAAAGTAAATTTTCGCAAAAAAAATACCTATTCATATTCTTAAACAAACTAACTTTCCTAAAAAAAAAAATACCTTATCTTAAAGAAGTACCTTTGCTTTAAAAAAGTACATTTTCATAAAAAATTACCTTTTCTTTAAAAAAAATAAATTTTTTTAAAATAAGTACCTTTTCTTAAAAGAGTAGATTTTCTTACAACAAATTGCATTTTGTCAAAAACCTACTCTTCTTTAAAGAGTACTTTTTTTTGTGAAACAAAATAACTTTTCTTAAAATAAGTACCTACTCCTAAAAAATTACATATTCTTGAAAAAAGTGCCAACTCTTAAAAAAATTCCATTTCTTAAAAAAACCTTTTCTTCAAAAAATACCTTCCCTTAAAAAAACCTTTTCTTACAAAACTACCTTTTCTTAAAAGTACCTTTTATTAAAAATAAAATAATACCCTTTCTTTTCTTTTCTTGAAATAAGTAGCCGTTCTGAAAATAAGTACATTTTCTTGAAAAAATAACATTTTCCTAAAAGAGTACTACTTCTTTAAAAAATACTTGTTATTAAAAAAAGTACTTATTTGTAAAAAAAAATGCATTCTCTTATAGCTTTTTCTTACATACAGTATTTCTTCCTAAAAATGGTACATTTTCTTAAAAAAAACATTATCTTTTAATACAAGAAGTACCACTCTTTAAAAAAAGGCAATATTCGGGAAACGTAATACATATTCTTACAAAAAGGACCTAAAAATATACTTTAAAAAAAATACATTCTACAAAAAAAAAGTATCTTTTCTTAAAGATCCATTTAAATTATCGTATTTTTTGACGGGCGCCTTAGGCGTGTTGGAACTAACTAGTACACAATTTATAGTGAAAGGAACTTTGTTCCAACCGGGTGTCCCGTGACACCTCATGTGACTTTTTTACTGCGTGGTCAACGTTTTTCGACGCCCGAATCAGCTGTTGAAACGTTCAAAATCCATGTTTTGGAGGTGTCTCATGCAAAATTGTATTGATCTTCATTGAGAATATTTTGAAAAACAATAAATTAATTTCCAATGATAAAGGATTGTTTTTTATTGATGCACCCAAAATATAAATAGCAGCCCTATATACCTTAAAAAAATATTCAAAATTTGTCTATTATCTGAATCTAGTAAAAAATCAAGTGTACTAGGATTTTTTTAAATTAATTTTTATCAAAAAAGTGAAGTTAAAAAATAAAGCCTCATTTGGGTCTCAAAAAAACCTATACTATAACCTATTAATTATTGTGTCTCGAATATGTAATTTTGAAAAACAAACACAATGTGTTTGGACGCAAGTATACTATATTTGTGACAAGCTGCAAACACGTTATATTTGCATCCAAACAACAACAAAAACACCGATTTTTCAGAGTGTAGCCTTGTTTTTGTTTTGTAGTTTTTTTTATCTTACAAAGATAACAGACTCAGCCTAGTTAGTTAGTTAGTTAGTTCGAAAAGAGGGGCGTAGTGTTGAGTGTTCAGAAGGAGCACTCTAAACCTTCCCATGTCAGTAAAGACATACACTTAAGCCGCTAAGTTCGACCTGTTGTGCGCTCTAAGATTATCCTACTACTTCACTCAGCCTAAGCGCCCACAAATCCTATATTAGAACCTTGTGACTGCTGTTTAGTTTCAGACTCATATGCACACCCTGAAAAATTTGTCTTTTTTTGTTGTTTGGATGCAAATATCACGTGTTTGTAGCTTGTCGCAAGTATAGTATACTTGTGTCCAAGCACATTGTGTTTGCTATTCAATATAACATGTTTGGAACACAATGATTAATAGGTTATAATATATGTATTTGTGACCCAAAAGTGACTTTGCTTGTTGAAAACTGCTGAAAATAAAAACATGACAGACAACAAAGAAACAAAAAAACAGCAGATCTTCAAATCATGAAATCAATGCTTGCAAACATGCACGTGGTTCCTGCAATATGTTGATGGGGTCCGCTATTTTTCAGCGTGCATAGATCCACGTTTCGTCACCTGTAACAATCGTATACACATCTTTTGAAGCCACCAATGAATTTCTAGAGAATTTGTTTGCAACAATCAAGAAGAGCATCATCTTGAGCTTTTGTCAAATAGTGTGGGATCCAACGAGAACAAAAATTTTTACGGCTAAATGATGATACACTACTCCATGTATGCTAGTTGAACTAATACCTAAGCTTGCCTCAATCTTACAGTAACTAGTGGGGTTAATGGGGAAAATGATGGGTAGTTGCCCACGACGATGGGGAATTACCAATCACGATTACCCATTACCCTCAGGCTAATGGGAAAACTAATGGGTAGTTATCCACGACGATGGGCAGAGGGTTACCCAGGGTAACGCATCCCCATTTTTGATAGAAAATTTGAAAAAATTAGAAAAAATGTCTATATCTCGGAAATGGAGCGTCCCATCGGAAAAATAACCAATTTTTTCTAAGGGTTTTTCGTAAAGTGGTCCAATTCGCATGGAAGATATTTTTTCAAACATAAGAAAATTGCTAAAATAAAATAGTGTCATATTAAGTTTTCTACCATCTTCGATTGATATTCTTCTTATTATTGAATCGAGCTATCTTATAAGTACATATTGCTTATTTTTTTCAATATTTCGTCTCCACATTGGGCGACTTCTTCAGGGAGAGAAGAATAAGAAGTCGCCCAATGTGGAGACGAAATGTTGAAAAAACTAAGCAATACTTATAAATGATCTTAAGCTCGATTCAATAAAAAGAAGAATAAAATAGTGGCTATAACTAACAACCGGTGGGTGCGTTCAATCGCACAAATAATTTTTAATAATTTTTTACCTGCCTAGAGTTACATATATTTAGTGAACCCACCTAATATATATATATATACTTTGTATCATATCTACTTTGTACAATACTTATCATTTTATTATATAGTAATATAGTAACCTTATATCTATCATTTTTTGAATTTTTGTATTGAATAGAAAATAAAATTTGATTTGTATTTGAACAATCGACGAAATAAGTCTTTAAACAATAAAATTGTTACCAATATACTTAATTGGCGCAGTCGGTTTACGAACTGAAGAGTAAAAATTGTTGAAAATTTTTGCAAGCATAAACTACGTAAAAAAAAACCGTAGATAAAATTCACGGAAAAGCGAATATAAACTTTATGAAATACATTAATAAGCTTTATTCCCGAACTTGTACAGAAACGTACAAGGCAAAAAGGAAGATTTTTTCTTGTGTCTACGTTCGTCGCGAAAAGTCGCAAAAAGAAAAAGGATCAAAAAGCAACAAGACAAGAAAAACCAGAAACATATTTTCTTCTCATCATCGTCGAAAATAACCTTCAAAGAAATCATCAAGAATTCAAAATTCAGGACGAGAACCAAACACAAGAACAACATATCACAATGCCACCGATACAAAATACTGTTGATGCATTCCAACTTTTGGCAGGGGTTCCGCAATTTGATGGCACGGTTGAAGAGCTGCAGATGTTTATACAACATGTTGATGAGATACAGGAACAATTAACTTTATTCGATTTAAGAGTAAGAAATAAAATTGTTTCAAGGGCCAGTATAACTTTAATTAACAATAATAACCCAATCAAATGGGAAGAAATTAAGGTTATATTGAGAATAAATTTTAATGTATCTGAAAGTGTTGAGAGCATTATAAATAAGATTAAGACAGCAGAATTGAGAACTAGTATAAGTGATTTTTATGAATATGCAGTAACATTACTAACCAAATTAAATTTAAAAACTAGCATTGATAAAGAAAATGAAAAATGGTATAGTTGTGGTAATAACGAAAAAATGGTTCTGAAAATTTTTATTAGTAAATTGCCTAATGAACCTAAATTAATACTTCATTCTAGAAATCCCTACTCTTTATTAAAAGCAAAAGAAATACTAATTGAAACTGAATATTTTTATTATCCTAAACGCAATACACAACCTTCTTCGTCAAGATATAACAATAATAGAAATGGAAATCAGAACATGCATTTAAATACACAAAATAATAATAATAATAATCATAATAATCAATAAATAATCAACAAAATAATATAAATTCTCGAAGTTTTAACAATCAGCAAAATAATTACCCAAATTCAGCCCAATATAGAAATTCGGGACAAACTAACACCAATTATGAAGACAATAACCGTAATTGTAATTTGAACAATTCAAATTCCCGTCAAACTAGTATTAATAAACCAATCCCAATGGAAGTTGACAGTATCCAAACCTCAAATTTTCAATTACAGGCCGACGAACTTTACCCTGTATAGTGGTTAGAACAAGAACATCTCCAATAAAATTACTAATAGATACTGGTTCAGGTACCTCTCTCATAAGAAAGGGTTTATTTCATAGTTCTTTTAAAACGAAACTTGAACGTCCAATTATTTTAAATACAATTTGTTGAAAGGCAATTGCTAACAGTAAAATAACTTTACCGCTTTTTAAAGAGTTTAATGCACCAAATTCTTACATTGAAATGTTGGAAACAGAACAGGATGTCTTCAATAAGCCAGCAGTTATAAAATACACATTTATTGAATACATCTATTGGAGGTAAAAAATTTATTTTTTTATTTTATCGATTTACTTTTGTGGCGATTTTTGAAAAAAAATCTTGCATACGAATTGGACCACTTTGTGAAAAACCATTACGAACCCTCAAAATTTAGTTATTTTTATAATTTATTATTTTTGCAATTGGACGAACCGTTTTCATTTCTTCTATACGAATTGTACCACTTTATGAAAACCCTCACGTAATTTTTTTTTCGATTGGACGCTCTGAGATATAGAGATTTCTGAGATATAGACTTTTTCTAACTTTTTCATACCATCGATCAAAAATTGGGATGGGTTACCCTAGGTAGCCTATTACCCATCGTCGTGGGCTCATTATTTTCCCCCATTACCCTGTCTGTAATAGGCAATCGTGATGAGTAATTCCCCATTGTCGTGGGCACCTACTCATTATTTTCCCCCATTACCCTGTGGGTAATAGGCAAACGTTCATTACACATTCCGCACTGCTCTGTTTACATCAGACAAGATTTTCAGTATTTCGTAAATGAGGGGAAAGGGGATAAAAACGGTACAACCACCTGTTCAAAAAGTTCACGTCGAAATCATGAATTTTGGTAGGCCGACTTTTGTAACTGCATCGACGTCAATTAAGACCGAGATTTTAAGCGAAGATGTAAAACTAATAGGGAGTGAGACAATCAGAAAATCGCTTTAAAATCTAAGATGCATAAAACTCCAAGGCGGTTCAAAATTGCATATTTTGTCCTTGCATATAAAATCATGCATTTTGACAAAAATAATCTCTATCCAAATAGCAGAATGTTCAGATTTCGGGCTAATTGAGCTCCGACGTAAAGTGGTTCAGAATCGATTTCCATCGGACAACATGCAATGACTTTTTAATTAGTATAAATTTTTGAGTTCTGTAAAATACCGATTGTAGGTAAAAATCAAAGGACGATTTTTGAAACAAAAATAATTATATTGAAATATTACGAAGCTCTCCCCAATCCCTTCATGGGATGTAAAAGGAACCCGTTTTTCTCAATATAAAAAATCGGACAATTAGGTATATATCAGAAATTAACCCCAAGTTGACTACGTTTCTTATTTTTCGATTTCAAAGAAAGTTACATTTTACTATATTTGAAATTCGTAATATTGCTTCAGTATTGGAAAAATGTCAAACTATTTGCATCCCTTAAAACATTGTTTACAAAATTTTCTCTTGAATTATGGCATTTAAAAAAAAAACACAATATCTTTATTAAAGTTGTGCGGATGAAATAAACATAAATGAATGCGTCGGCTTAAATAAACTAAAATTTATGGACTTAACTAATTGTTGCCAAGAAACGCAGGCAAAAATACTGCGTTCTTATCATTGACGGTAGGTAACAAAGACCAGATCGATTTCGTTTCGATTTTTAAGTTAAGAAATCAATCTTCGTAACAGCTTAAGTAACTAACTAAATAACACATTTTTAAACTAACATTAAAGATCTTCCTAGAACTGATTCGAGGGTGGCAAATACGTGGCACCATTGGTGGCCGATTGAATGGCATTGACCAGCTGTTGTTCGTCAAATTGTTGCGATTGTTGTTGGGATGGAATTTGTTGCGGTTGAATTAATTCCGACAATTGATCCTTGCCCAATTGTGGTTGTTGCTGCAGCTGCTGTTGCTGCAGCTGCTGTTGCTGCTGCACTTCCTCTTCCTCCTCCTCCTCAGGGGCATCCAGGGACCCAATAACAGAAGTACTGGGAGCCACACCTTCATCCGTGATGGTGGTGGATCCACCCAAACTATCGTATTGCGATTGAATTTGGCGTTGGGCATTGGCCGCCTCCTCAGGGGTACGATATTTAATAAAGAACACTTCGGGTTTGTTGATATGCTGAGGTGCGTCTTTGATGGCATCTTGCAAATCGGTGGCCGATGTTTTCTTAGCCAACACATAGACAACAGTTTTCTCCTCCTTGAGAGCCTTGGCCAAATTGAGAGCGGCAGCTTTGTTAGCCTGACTGGGTGTCTTGACAAACAAAACATTATAGTGTTTACGGGGTTGCTGCTGCAATTGGGCCAATTCTTCATCGATCTCTTCTTGCGTTTCCTCAGGAGCTGAATGGATAAAGAAGTTCTTGGTAACAATTGGCTTTCTTGGGATACGTTGACGAGGACGAAAACGGCGGGTGGGTTTAGTATTTAAAGCTGGTTGGAAGTTGAAGTTGGTAGGGAAATCGGAAGGCATAGGGAAACTCATAACGATTGGTTGCGGTTGTTGCTGCTGTTGCAGGTGTTGTTGCTGCTGCTGCTGTTGTTGTGGTGCAATATATCTTTGGTTTTGTGGCAATTGTTGGTAATTCGATTGCATTTGGGGTATAGGCAAATATTGCTGATTCGGTTTAAAGAAGGTGGCAGGAATCAGGTTAGCCTGTTGTTGCTGTTGTGGCGGTTGCCCATAGTAGGCTTGTGGCACAGCATTGGGATTATAGTTGTAGTTTTGTTTCTGGCTTATGTCGCCAGAGGCCAAAGCCAAACTCGAAGCTACCAAAATCGTCTGAAGTAAAGAAAAATAAAAGAGAAAATAAATTTAAACAATTATAAAATCACAATAGACGCTGCAAGTCTCGGTTTTATTTGAGAGCTAAAAAAATAGATAAAAGAATAATGACAGCGAATAGTTTGATTTTGAAACCTTTAAAAAATTTTAAATAAATTAAAACCTCTTTTGCATTTAACAGAATATTTTTTTATTAAAAGGAATCAACGTCTTGAAAATTTTGCAATATAGAGAGTCAGCACCATCTGTCGTCTGTAGTAGATACAAGTATTAATATAATAAGCGTGTTTTGGTTACACCGCTTGCTTATTTATTCGCATGTTTTGTATGAAGTACTTAGCGAAGACTTAGCGAGAACTCAGCGACGAGAATCATTTTCGCTAAGTTTAATGAAATTGAATTTCTGACATATTTTACCGTTTTCAACCCTTATTCATATTTTTTAACAAAATGACTTATCGCTAAATTTCCGTTTTCTTTGCAACTTAGCAAGCAATAATCGTTTGCTTGTAAACAAAACACGACTACTGTCCGTAAGAGCTTCTGCAAAAGTTTTTGTTTGAAGAGTCAAAGCAGCAACAATTCCTGTTGAAAGCTCACAGAAAATGTAAAAGGCCACAGAAAATATTCATATTAAATTACACAGAAGCATCATTTAACGTTTTTATGTGAACAGTGACCAACTGTGAAACTGAGTCTTTGGGCGAGTTCCATACTCGTCATGTAAAAGCTTAATTTAAAAGTTCACAGAAAATTGTTGACATCGGTCATATAAATTCCATTTAAATGAAGAATGTTTATCCGTGAAACTACTAACTAAGTCAGCGTATAGTTTGATTGCGATACCTTTAATAAGTTTTCGTTTTGAATTAAAACCTCTTTAGTAGTTAACAGAATATCATATTTTCTACGCTAAAAGTCATAGAAAACATTTAGTAAAACTGAGAGTCAGCGCCATTTATCATCGTTAGAAGGAACAAATATAATTAAATATAATGTCCATAAGAGCACTGTAAAAGTTTTTGAACGAATTTCCTTATCGCACGTTGCAGGATGTGGGCTTAGTTAAAAAAAATTAAACAACTTTTGTTTTAACACTATTATACTACATCCCACTATTGTTAACTACATATATTGTTTATTTTTGCTTTGGTTTGTGTCTAGACTAACTAGATTTCTCACATAAATAAATAAATGATTTCCCCTTACATCCCATGAAGGGACCGGGGAGAACTTCTCACAATCACTGAGCTGTGCGCTTTCCAGTTTTCACTCACTGATTGGGACCTACAATTTGACACCGATTCCGAACGGTATTTTGAGAACCTTTTTCATGGCTATATACTCGATAGTGTCGCCGTCACTATGCGAGGTGACCGCCGCCGAAAGAAATTTGAAGGTGGTCAGAGCAGGGTTCGAACCCAGGATCTCAAGTACAAGAGCCGCGCACACTAACTATTGCACCACCGACGGGATGGTTCCCACATATGTTGGGAAATATCTTGTTTATTGGGAAGTTTTCTAGGTGGAGCCTGTAACCAATATTTAGTATATATGGTAGTTTTGAACCCAATAAAAAGTAAATTTAGAAAAGCCAAAGTGAAAGAAGTTTTAAAAAGAAAATTTCCTTAAATAAGTGCATTTTCTAAAAAGCAGGAAATTTGCTCAACAAAAACACCTATTCATATTCTTAAACAAACTACCCTTTCCCAAAAAACATACCTTATCTTAAAGAAGTACCTTTTCTTAAAAAAAGTAAATTTCCTTACAAAAACTACATTTTCTTAAAAAAATAAATTTTTTAAAATAATTACCTTTTCATAAAAAAGTACATTTTCTTACAACAAATTACCATTTCTTAAAAAACTACATTTTCTTTCAAGATTACCTTTTTTGTGAAACAAAATAACTCTTCATGAGAAAAGTACCTACTCTTAAAAATTTACCTATTCTTGGAAAAGAACCAGTTCTAAAAACATTCCCATTTCTTAAAAAAAATATTTTCTTCAAAAATATTCTTTTTTTAAAAAAATACCTTTTCTTACAAAAATTTCTTTTCTTAAAAGCACATTTACTTAAAAATAAAATAATACCCTTTCTTCTCTTTTCTTGAGCCTTTCTGAAAATAAGTACATTTTCTTAAAAAAATAACCTTTTCCTAAAAAGAGTACAACTTCTTTAAAAAGTACCTGTTCTTAAAAAAGTACTCTTTGTAAAAATAATCCATACTCGTAGGGCTGTTTCTTACAGAAAGTACTTCTTCTTAAAAATGGTACCTTTTCTTAAAAAACATTAGCTTTTAATAAAAGAAGTACCTCTCTTTACAAAAGGACCTTTTTGGGAAAATACAATAAAGGGTTTTTCAATAAGAGCGCTACAAAAGTTTTTTTAAATAAAACAAAACCGGTTTTAGATATCAATGAAATTATTTATTCCTGTGAAAGTACGTTCGATGCCATTATGTATGGAACTCGATTTCTATTGCACGGCAACCACGGGCACGCTTGCAGAAGTCCAGACACTGAACCCAATTTTCGACGGTTTTCAAGCATAAATCGGCCAATACTGCTGCAATTTCAATTTGGATATTCGTACGAAATTCATCAATCGTCGGTGGCTTGTTGGCATAGACCGTAGACTTGACGTAGCCCCACAGGAAATAATCTAACGGCGTCAAATCGCACGACCGAGGCGGCCAATCGACTGGGCCATTTCGTGAGATAACACGTTCACCAAACTTGCTTTCCAATAAATTGATTGTGGCATTCGATGTGTGGCTTGTGGTGCCGTCCTGTTGGAACCATATGTTCTCCAAGTCCATATTATCCAATTGGGGCCAAAAATATTCGGTTATCATTGAACGGTAGCGAATCGCATTCACAGTAATGTGCCGGTCTTGATCATCACGGAAGAAGAACGGCCCAATGACGCCGCCGGCCCATAAACCGCACCAAACCGTAATTTTTTCAGGATGCAATGATGACTCATGGATTACGTGTGGATTGCTGTCTGACCAATAACGCATATTTTACTTATTGACGAAGCTATTCAGCCAGAAATGAGCCTCATCGCTGAAGATGATTTTCCGATGAAAATCCGAATCATTTTCAAGTTGTTGCTCAGCCCAATTCACGAACATTCGACGCTTATGGTGGTCAAGCGGCTTCAGTTCTTGCGTCAATTTGATCTTGTAAGGATGTAGGCCAAGATCTTTTCGCAAAATTCACCACAACGACGTCACAGAGATGCCCAACGCTTGAGAACGACGTGTGAGAGACACATTTGGGCTTTCTTGAACTGAAGCCTCAGCGGCAGCAATATTCTCGACACTACGGGCACTTCTTTGTCTCACTGGTACGGGAACATTTTGTACTGTGCCTGTGGATTCAAATTTTTCCACTAGACGCTCAATTGTTGATCTGGTAGGACGATTATGACGACCATAAATTGGACGTAGCGCTCTTAAAGTTGAGGCCACTGACTCCGAATTTCGGTAGTAAATTTTAATAATTTCGTATCGTTGTTGGCTTGTATATCTTTCCATGATGAAATGGCAAACCTTATTGAAGAGAAATGTCAAAAGAGCGGGAAAAAATATGGCGACGTTTGCTGTCCCTATCGATTTACTTTTGTAGCGTCTCTGTTGAAAAGCACGTTAGCTCTTTAATATTTTTGATACTGTACAAAACATTCCTCTGTTACACCAAAATAAATATGTGTTGAAAATATTTTTAATAAAACTTTTTGTAGAGCTTTCGATGGCTGCTTAAAAAATATGCAAAATAATTCTTCAAATACGAATGCATTAGATATCTAACCTTTATCTTATTAGTATTATTGTAGCGTCAACAACTTTCAAGGTAAAATCCTAAAATTGTGTAGAGCTTTACAAAGAGCTTTTTGTAACATGCATAAGTACATTGTGATATATTTTGGTGTTAAGAATGTTAAGAAATATTTTGCAGCTGCGAATGTCAAGCGAAATCATGGAATTAGCTGTTGGAACTGGAATACATCTTTTCAATGCAAAAATAAGTAAAGCTAGGGCAAAGTTTTCAATGCCAGCTTAAAAGTTTATGAATACATGTGATCGAATCTTAGATAAACTCTCTTCTACTAATTGTTTGTTGTTATAAGGGCGAGTTTCATAATTGTCATTTAAAAGCTCACAACAATATTCGTACCAATTGACGAACGTTTGAGATTTCAAGTTAATTTAATGGCGATTTCGATTCTGAGAAAAAATTCAACATTTTTTCTGCCCTAAAAGTGCCTTTTTGTGTTCGTTTGTGAAAAAAGTGCAAACCCCCTTGAAGGTTTTGTGTTCGTTTCTGAGAATGTTGCACTCGAAAAGTGCAAAAATGTTGAATTTTCTGCCTCTCAGCGAGTCATGGAGGAGAATGTTGCCCGATAAAATGGCAAATTTTCTGTCATTTTGTTTGTGTTATTTGTCCTCGCTAAGCTAATTTTTCTACCTTTTGTAGGGGCGCAGGGTAATTTAAACGGCTTCAGTTAAATTCGCTTACATTCTCAAACAAAGTGGTCGGAGTTTTAGATAAGAGGGAATAACAACAAAAACAATTTGTGTTGATACCCTTTCGACCAGTTTGTATACAGAGTCGCTTAAAATTGCTGAATATCGCATAGATTTCCATATACACTTGTCGAATAAAATAATTAAGCGAGGTAATAAAGACAGTTGTGAGAAAATGCAACATTTCTATGTTCGTTTCTCACCCTAAAAAAGGCACAAATTTGAAGGGGCGATGGCAACATTTTTTGAATGTCGCCTCATAGAAGGGCAACATTATTTTTTAGAAACGAAATCACCATAAGTGCATAATTGTATTTAAGGTTCAATTAGACGTGACTTAACATAAACGTTTACGCCTAACATAGCAAAAACCGTAACTTAGCTTTTTGTCATCGATTAGTGGTGCCATAACAATAAACAGCTGGTATGTATGTTGTCGTTGTTTATTTACTTCAAAGTGCTTAACAAACAAATACAAAATAAAGAAATATGAGCAGTGCTGAAGAAATTGAGAATTTATTTCTTGGTATAATGAGTTTATACGCTAAAAGAAACAAAAAAGAAAGAAGAAACAAAAGAAAACACCAAAGAAATGAAAACACCAATCAGCTGTCTCGCTATGCTATGTCAAAATACCAAAAACCAATTGGTTTCTACGTTTTACCCTGTGTCGCTGGCATTATGTTAAGTCACCACTAATCAATTACATTGTTGCCCATACGTTTGGTTCGATCAGCTGTTTCGTTTATGTTAAGTTTTCTTATGTTAAGTCACGTCTAATTGAACCTTTAAGGGCGGAATTATTTGCTATTGTAGACTTGAGCAGAGATTCAAAAGAACTTTTTGAATCACATGTTGATGTGTCAGTTGTCAAATCTATTAACTCCACTTTTCCCAAATTTTGGTATATCAGTGTCTGTTGGTTAAACTAAAGTGCCCAGTTCATTTTGAATTTAACTATATAATAGATACAGCTGTAATGAAATAATACTCAGTTTGTCAGTTTGCATTTATAATGAACGTGAAATTTGGAAACCCAGTGAAAATTTCAGTTTCTATATGTTTTTTATGGAGTTAATCGATTTGCAACTGACACATCCATTTGTTAGTCAGTTTCATAGTAAAATAATCAAATGGTAGCAGTAGAACAGCTGATTTAATTTTTTTTCATGACATTTGTCGTTTTAGTTATCAACCTTATATGTAGTTTGTTTTTGTATTGTTGGTATACATTCGTGTAGTGTGACAACTGAAGCGAATGAAACAAAAAAAACTGCAACGACAACAACATCTACTACTACAACTTGATTATTTTACAATGGTCAGCAAAAACCATGTACAAGTAGACAGTCAAAATTTCTCGTCACTCGAATGCCAACAAACAAAACGAGTGAAACCCCAGCCATTCTCTGTTCTCTCTCTTACTCTCTTCATTGAATATTTCAATACACGAGCAGCTTTTTGATAGTAACTATTATTGGATATAACACCCGGTTCAGACAGGGCAAGTTTCCTTTCTCATTTCTCTAGTTTATAGGAGAGAGAGGTGAAAGGAAGAAAACGGGGTACAGACTTGCCCGTACTCTTATTTCGTTTTGTTTTCTCATCCGCAATTTTTTATGCGAAGTTAGCTGCAGATGACAATCTGACTTTGCTTTTCATTTTTTGTTTCGTTCATAAAATTCTGGATAAGTACATAAGTGTTTTGTTTGATGTTGATTGGAAATAAAGGTTCTCCTATGCAATCAATTAATGTCGTTATTATTATTATTATTATTCCTTCCACTTAAATTTTTTCCACAAATATAAAAACTTCCGTTCAGAATAAAATTTTTTCATAATTGAAATAAAATGAAATGTCATTAAAGAAAGAACGTGGAAGCAAAAGAAAGAAAAAGTTGCTCAAGCAAACTTTCCCTGTGTGGACATGAAAGCAAGTTCAAAGGAGAATTGACAATAACTAGAGCAAGTAAACTTGCCCTGTCTGAACCGGCTGTAACTATACAAATTCCAACCATGTTGAAGTAAAATTACATAAACTATGATAATGCCATGAAATAATCAAGATATAAAGCGATAGAAATGAGTTTGAGTGAATTTCTAGCACTTTTTGTTTCTCTTTTACCAGGGTTGCCAAATTGGGCACGTCTTCTGGTTGTCTAATTATAGATCGTCTTTGTTGTCAGTTTCTTTGATTTCACTCAAAAAGATGTACAAGTAGAGAAGAAAAAACCACCGAAATGTGGCAACCGTCGTAGATGAGAACCAAAAAAGTCGACGCGATTCACCCAAACGCATTTCTCTTTCGCGTCATTACTTGATTATTTCATTCTTTTTACCTACATACTTTATTTATATAATTTTATATAAACATGGTTGGAATTTGTATATAAGTAGTCATATACAATAACACTATTAAAAAGCTGCTCGTTTATTGAAATAATCAACGAAGAGAGTAAGAGAGAGAGTAGAGAAATGAGGCGCTTCGCTCGTTTTTTATTCTCTTCTACGAGGGTTGCCACATTGCGGTGGTTTTTTCTTCTTTACTTGTACATTAGACCCTAATGTATGCGACCAAAAACCTTGACAAAGAGTATAGCACAAACGTTATCTACGGCAAATTCTAAGAAAATGTTCCCAAGAAACCACTGATCTAAAATCAAAATCGCTCCCGCGATTTTTCACTTGAAAATTTCTACACATAATAGCGTAAAATATCGACCCAAAAGCCATACTTTTGAAACTTGATACTTTTCGATTTCGATAAAATTTCACACATATATTCTACTCATAGCTACCGTTACAATGACGTTTATTTTAGATCGAAACTCCCCAGGTTCATGTTGTATAGCTAAGTATGTATGTAAATTTGGTAATTTGCATCATTTTTGTGTAATGTTAGAATAACTTTTGAATGCGATATCAGATTGTAGCGATGAACGTATCGCCTGATAGGTTTTAACCTTCTCTTTGGCAATAAAAATACAAATGGCAAATCTAATATCGCATTCAAAAGATATTCTAACATTAACACAGGTATCTCTTCACAAAAATGCTGCGGATGGCAAATTTTACACAGCTATAAAATATGAACCGTAAGGAGTTTCGACCTAAAGTAAACGTTTTTGTAAAGGCAGCAACGACTAGAATATGTGAAATCGAACAGTATTAAGTTTGAAAAGAATGTCTTTTGGGTCGATTTTTTTACGCTAATATGTATAGAAATTTTTAAGTGAAAAATCGCGGGCTCGATTTTTATTTTAGAACCATGGTTTCGTTGGAAAATTTTCATAAAATTTGCCGTAGAGTACGTTTCTGTTATACTCTTGGTCGGCAAAAAAATTGGCCCACCCTATTGTACATTCTTGTGCATTCACTCACAATTAGCCTCAAAATATATAAAATATCACGATATATTTTAGGATCTTCTAACTTTATACCCTCACGGTCTTATTCATAAAAAGTTATAAGATTTGACAGACGTTTTTGTATGATAAAACGTCTCTCAAACCTCTCATAACTTTTTATGAACAAGGCGGTAAGCATTCCCGAAATATAGGCATTTTGAAGTGTCCCAGTAGGACAAATCGTCTCACATGATTTGATCGTCAACGATGTCTTTAAGACATTACGCGGACGACATATGTCGCTGAAAAAATCTGGAATGATTCAATACAAGAATATGTCTTCGAACAATCAATTCAGAGACAAATTACTTAACAGGTGATTAGTAAATGCCCATCGACGACAGTCTGGGCGACAAAAATTGTGTTCATTCGTCATAGCACTTTGCTGAGTACTAGCTGAGCGACCTAACATTAACGTTGTCTTCGACCGAACACATCTAACAACAAGTTCTAAGAAAGAACATTATCTATGTTAAACGTCTTCAAAACAAATAAACAAAAAAATCGTAGTAACCGGGCAATAACGACAAAAAAATAAAAACGTTAGAAAAACATTCAGTTTGTCTATAAAGCCAGTGCTGGAAGGTTCTGTTGGCGGTGAAAGAAATTTCTAAAGTGTGAAGTAATTTTTGATTTGATTGGTGAGTATAAATAATTATTTTGAATATATAATATAAATTATATTTGAATAATACAATATAAATCATTATTATTTTATTATATAATCAAATCTAATTACTTTTCTTTAATTTTACAGAAGGGGGAAATCGTATGAAGATTTTGTGAAGGAGCTCCGATCAATATATCGGCGGATAAAAAATACAACAAATAAGGAGAATGCCCGCCTAGGCAACAAAAACTAATTTGCCATCCTTTTTTAATTATTTCTTAAAATGTTTGTGGTCTGTTTGAAAAATTAATTAAAAAATAAATATATGTACATATGTGCAACAGCAACTTAAAATGCAATGCGTAAAATTTTTCACTGTAGGTTATATGAGTAAGTACAAAGTCGTTGAAAGAATCGTCAACGATTTGTATAGAGATCTGTCAGTAACTTGGTCGTCGCCGATTATATATCAGAAACGTCTTTTATATTGTCGTCGGCGACAATGTAGACGACAATTACATGTATGAAGTGGCAACGATGATCTGAGCGACTGTGTCGCTCATCAGGACTTGCACAACTTGGCGGACACTTGTATGAAAATTTCGTCGATGATTTGTATGAACGGTCACCTACGTGTCTTCAACGAATTACTATGGTCTTGCACCTATCCTTGAGGATGTCTTGAAGACGTGACCAACTGGCTTAGTTCCAAAGTTAGCCTTTCTCCACTTAAATATTCTTTAAATTTCAGTTATTAGTCCTTTAATACGAAAACTGATTGTGAGCTTTTGAATTTAACTTTATATTGATGATTGTGAAACTCGCCCTGAAGTCTTTATTTCTGATAACTTTTGAAGAGAATTTTAAAATTTAATTTTTATAAAACATTTATGAGATATTTCTGATTCTACAAAGAATGCTCAACAGAGGTGAGTGACACTTTAAATTACAATAATTTTTGTATCATTTCTAAAGCTTTTAGCGAACCACTGACTTGTCATTCATGAGCATGAACATCAGCTATCGTTGATGTTTATTGTCGGTTTATCGCTCTTCATGATTCCAAATAAAAACGTAATCGAAGTTGTTCACATCACTATCGTGTTCACAAAATTTGTTGGTAATATGTTTTCAAATTCATCAGCGAGATAAAAAGTACTCGGCCAAGCTCGTGCGCATGAGTGACAACTCTGTGGTTCGAAGTTTTATTTTTTTTTTATTTTATTGTTAGATATTTGTTTTTATTATCACTTTTGTGTTTTCATATTTTTTATTTTAAAGTCATTGTTTAGATCTCACAAATTTATTTTATATTATTATATTTCATTTGTTTGAATTCACTTTTGTATATACATATTTTCGAAACGTACCACAAAGATCTTCATGTTTTTGCTTAGGCTGAAGTATTATTATAGTTAGAAAAGCTAAACTTAAACTGCTGTTGCTACAAGAGTTGTTGGCTGATGACTGATGGCCCAACTTCACACCTAGTCCAGCTTATATACCAACACCCAAGCAAACACAGATGAAAAGCAAATGCTACCCTCTCAACAAAATGCGATGTTACACTTTTCCACTCATGCCAACGATCATCGGCACCCAAAACTACAAACACACCACTCACCATCTCCGTCTGACCGACAGAAATCGCATGATAAATGTATGAAAAACAAAAGCAAACATAATTTTGAAATCGAATAAAAATCTTTTATTTCATAGTTTTCTTTTAAAACAAAATATTAAACCTTTCTAATAAATGCGAACGTATTTGAGATATTTTTGTTTTGTCTTGCAGCTTTTTTTGGGGTTAGACTGTTTTTCGTTCCATATAATTATGAAGGGGTTTTGTGGACAATTTGAGTTTTTAAACAATATAATTTGAATAAATCACTATTTGTCAAATGGTCAGATTATTGTTTGGGGCGAACGATAAATATTTGTTATTAAGAGGTTACAAAACAAATTCAATCATCAGAAACGATTTTAAAGATTTAGCTAAATGTTCGATTTGTTATTAAGTTGAACGAATGCGCGACGATTTCATTTCAAAATACTTTTTATTATTGGCAAAGTAACACTTTTGTCGCGTAATGTCGCATTTTGTTTATAGCGGATAAAATGTTAAAAAATTTTTTTCGAAGATCAATACACAAAGGTCATGTCTACGCCCTTTATGATCGAACTGATTTAGTGCATTATTATATGATTAATATATTCAGACAAATACCAATGTCTATAGTTTATAGTGGATTAGATTAACTAATCCAAAATGAAAATGTCAACTGTTGCAAAAGTGTCTTGGAAAGACTGTATACGCTCATGTTGCTCATACCGAAACTTTTAGCTTAAAAAATATATTAGCAAGAAAAATTATGTATTTCACCCCTAAAAAAACAAATATAATATCGGGTTTTTCAATAAGAGCGCTACAAAAGTTTTTTTTTAAATAAAAGAAAACCGGTTTTAGATACCAATGAAATTCTTTATTCCTGTGAAAGTACGTTCGATGCCATTATGTATGGAACTCGATTTCTTTTGCATGCCCCCACGGGCACGCTTGCAGAAGTCCAGACGCTGAACACAATTTTCGACGGTTTCCAATCATAAATCGGCCGATACTGCTGCAATTTCAGGTTCGATAATCGTACGAAGTTCATCAATCTTCGCTGGCTTGTTGGCATAGACCATAGACTTGACGTAGCTCCACAGGAAATAATTTAACGGCTTCAAATCGCGCGACCGAGGCGGCCAATCGACTGGGCCATTTAATGAGATAACACGTTCACCAAACTTGGTTTCCAATAAATTGATTGTGGCATTCGCTGTGTGGCTTGTGACGCCGTCCTGTTGGAACCACATGTCCTCCAAGTTCATATTATCCAATTGGGGCCAAAAATATTCGGTTATCATTGAACGGTAGCGATTCGCATTCACAGTAATGTGCCGGTCTTGATCATCACGGAAGAAGTACGGCCCAATGACGGCGCCGGCCCATAAACCGCACCAAACCGTAATTTTTTCGGGATGCAATGATGACTCATGGATCACGTGCGGATTGCTGTCTGACCAATAACGCTTATTTTGCTTATTGACGAAGCCATCAGCCAGAAATGAAATTCAGAAATTGGACGTAGCGCTCTTAAAGTTGAGGCCACTGACTCCAAATTTCGGTAGTAAATTTTAATAATTTCGACTCGTTGTTGGCTCGTATATCTTTCCATGATGAAATGGCAAACCCTACTGAAGAGAAATGTCAAAAGAGCGGGAAAAAATATGGCGTCGTTTGCTGTCCCTATCGATTTATTTTTGTAGCGTCTCTGTTGAAAAACCCTTTATTTTAAATATTAAGAATAGTAAAAAGGACCTGGTAAAAGGGACCATGGCAAAGGACCTGGTGATAGGCAATTTGAAAATTCTTTCGGGCTTGCTAGATTACAATTACCACATGGCCAACAAATTTATACTCCGGAAGCATTACTTCATTGGAAATAAACATCTTTGTGACACTCATATTTTTAGCTCAAAAGAAGAACAGGTGGAGCAAAAGGAATTGCTTTCTGAGAGGTTCGCGGAGTCGAAAACTGTGCCGGGAACGATCAACTATAACGCCATAATCTATATAAAGGACGCTACAAAAGTAAATCGGTAAGGACAGCAAACGACATCATATTTTTTCCCGCTCTTTTGACATTTCTCTTCAGTAAGGTTTGCCATTTCATCATGGAAAGATATACGAGCCAACGACGAGTCGAAATTATTAAAATTTACTACTGAAATTTGGAGTCAGTGGCCTCAACTTTAAGAGCGCTAAGATTCGGATTTTCATCGTAAAGTCATCTTAAGCGATGAGGCTCATTTCTGGCTGAATGGCTTCGTCAATAAGCAAAATATGCGTTATTGGTCAGACAGCAATCCACACGTAATCCATGAGTCATCATTGCATCCCGAAAAAGAATACGGTTTGGTGCGGTTTATGGGCCGGCGGCGTCATTGGGCCGTACTTCTTCCGTGATGATCAAGACCGGCACATTACTGTGAATGCGAATCGCTACCGTTCAATGATAACCAAATATTTTTGGCCCCAATTAGATAATATGGACTTGGAGGACATGTGGTTCCAACAGGACGGCGCCACAAGCCACACAGCGAATGCCACAATCAATTTATTGGAAACCAAGTTTGGTGAACGTGTTATCTCACGAAATTGCCCAGTCGATTGGCCGCCTCGGTCGTGCGATTTGACGCCGTTAGATTATTTCCTATGGGGCTACGTCAAGTTTATGGTCTATGCCAACAAGCCAGCGACGATTGATGAACTTCGTACGAATATCGAACGTGAAATTGCAGCAGTATCGGCCGATTTATACTTGAAAACCGTCGAAAATTTGGTTCAGCGTCTGGACTTCTGCAAGCGTGCCCGTGGTGGCCATGCAAAAGAAATCGAGTTCCATACATAATGGCATCGAACGTACTTTAACAGGAATAAAGAATTTCATTGGTATCTAAAACCGGTTTTGTTTTATTTAAAAGAAACTTTTTTAGCGCTCTTATTGTAAAATCCTTTACATAATACTTATATATATAGCGAAAGGAACTTCTCTTCTTGTATACTTTTGGTAAATTTAGTTGATGTACTTTTTTGGTACACAATGTACAAAATATAAATAAACTTCATGTGCTTCTTATCACATATTATGGAGACTTTTTGGTAACTATTTTCTATTTACAATTTGGTACACTTTATGTAATTTATCTTACACTTTATGTCGTTAGTGGCCGTCGGTGGTGCAATGGCAGTGGGCGTGTCTCTTGAAAATGAGTACGAGGACTCGATCCCTGCTTAGACCACCTTAAACTTCTATCAACGACGGTCACCTCGCTTAGTGACGGCGACACTATCGAGTATTTAGCCATGTAAAAGCTTCCCAACATACCGTTCGGGACCGGTGTAAAACTGTAGGTCCCAATCAGTGAGTGTAAAAACAAAACAGAAGCTCTCCTCAATGCCTTCATTTGATGTAATGGGAAACCATTTTATGTATGCATGTTCTTTGTTGCTAACCATTATATACGTTGGGTGCATTTTGTGTACTTTTTGTACAATTTATGTATATTTTTGTAACTTTATGTACTTTCTTGAGCATGCTATGTACTTTTTGTTAATAGCATGTACTTTTTGGTACAATTTATGTCAGTAACGAGAATACCTCTCTATATAATAGCTTTTACGTCTTGTGAGCGGTACACGAGCTGCTCCTGAGTCGCTTGTTTTACTCCTTTGAGGCGAAAAGGAGCGTGCGGAAGCGAGCGAGCCGTGTGCGTTTTCATTTTCTTTTTCGCACACGCTTGCGAGTCCTATATTTGGTATTTCTTTTACATCTCACGAGTAACGAGTAGGCGGGGTTTTCTACCTCTCGTTTTGCAGCTCGTAGCAAGTGAGCGAGCTGTGAGCGTGCGGTTACGATACCGGTTAGGGGACACAAGATTAGCTTTGAAAGAATCGTCCTTATTCAATAGCAGAATGACGTTTAAGCAAATGCTAGTCAAGCAGTTCGGTGGTGTTCTTTCGACGATTATCGTGCCAATCAGCCAGCAGGCCGGCCCACAAAATGAATTTGCTCTTCGTATTAAATGACAAATATGATGGAAGGTATAGAAATAGATATTAGTATATTATTGCCCACAGAATTGACGGATTCGTCAACGAAACACTCGATCATTTGTAGGTTTCTTGATATAACTCAGAGACATTGGACACAGTCAATTCAGCAATACATAATACTTTTACTAAAGTACTAGAGTGTCAATATTTTTAAAGATGCTGACAAATGACGTGACAAAAGGTACATCGATCACCTTCAAACATCTTTTGGGGTTTTTAAACAGTAAACAAAGTCAGCTCAAAACATTTAATAGGCCTTTGCCAAACCACCCCACCTGTTATACCGACTATAATCATACGAGTAAGAAACGTTAGGCAACTCATCTTTTATATCATAAAGACATCAAGTTATAACATTTCACTTCACTGAATAAATTTTGCATAAATTAGAAACTAAATCAAATAAGTTATGAAAACGTTAATAACAGCAATTAGTTTAATTGGCCTTTGTCATTTTGTTTCTATTTTTTTTACAATCAAATGCAAATATTTCTTCATAGAGTAATATCCTATAGAGCTGCCATTATTCTCATTTAACATTTCCTTTCACATTATTCGTGGTGCGGTCGGTGCGATAGAGAGTTATTTGACGGAAATTGACTTACACCAGGTGGAATTACAAAAGTTGTTGACTTACACTTTTCATGTCGTTTTGGTGGGTAACTGTGAAATTTAAAAGTATTTTGGAATATGATGTTATCTTTTATTGTTAGTATGTATTTGTGGTGTATTTACACAAAAATGTTAACGCACAAATCGAAATTCCATTGCTGATTCATTGTTGGTTGGTTTGAGCCATTGCCTCCATCTGGTATTATTAAAGCAATACTTTCCAACCTCCAACTGCCCATCTGCAACATAGCAATTGCCATCAATTTACTGAGAGACTTGGCTACTCTATACGTCATTACTCTATGTATTTCTCCCTAATCCCAGAAAATGCATATCAATCTTTTTGATTCATAATTTTATCAATATGAAGACATTGACATAATCAAGTGTGACATCAATGATGTGCGTTTATGTTGAACTAACAATTCAAAGAGAATGTTATGTGAAGATAACCGCTTCCAACATTTTCAACAACTTGGTGGGATAGGAAATCGTAACTGATGTCATACTGTTTAGTTGTATGACAAAGTTGAAATGGATGAACATAAGGCGTTGGCAAACGTTGTAGCAAAAAATAAACAGCAGAAAGTTAAATTTTATAATATGTACACGTGTCAGAGAAGTAAAACTTCATGTGTGAAGATGAAATGTTTTTTGCATTTCAGTTTTTTGGTCGATGATTTGTGTACGAATGTTTTAACATGTTTGTACGTTTTTTTTTTAACTACGCACGTATATGAGTGTTATTTTTTCTGATTATGTTTATCTCTAGTTTTAACGTTCGTCTTGTACAGTTTTTTTGTTGCGAACCGGTGGCGTGGAACTTTGATACACAGCCCGCGCCATATGAATGCAATATTTCCCGGGTGATATCGGCGTGATAACCACACCTCCTACACACTTCTACCACTCTCCCCCGCCGGACTTCCCTATGGTATAACCTCGCGAGGGCTGGGAAGCATTTATTCTATATCGCCGAATTTCCTCGTTCGTTCGAGGTTGAATGCATATCAGTTCTGCAAAAATCCCTGTGACAAAATTCACCTTATCACATCCATTACTAGCCTCCATCATGGGTCGAATTAGTTGCCGAGGCCCATGTTCCCATTCCCTGTTTGGCAGGAGTACGGGCCAGTTAAATACAACAAGTTTCACGTCTTCCACCTTATTCACACCGCTTGGGCATAAAGGAGAGCTATCATGTGCAGATATTTTTGTATAGAAGCCATGGCCTATAAGGAACTGGGTCATATAATAGTTCGTGTCTCGGTGGCTTCTTCCTACCCACATAGCTATATCAAGAATGATAATACTCTCCCTTTCGCCGACTGTTGCCATCGTGTTTGCCATATATCCAAAGAAGTCAATCGTTCCTCTCTTTTGATAACATTGTTGGGTTGTATAAGTATATTGTGATCGTCGGTGGTGCAATGGTTTATGTGCCCGCCTCTTGTACATGAGATCCGGGGTTCGATCCCTGCTCTTACCACCTTAAATTTTTTTCAGCGGCGGTCACCTCGCACTGTGATGGCGACACTATCGAGTATTTAGCAATGAAAAAATTTTCAAATACCGTTTGGAATCGGTGTAGAAACTGTAGGCCCCAAAAACTAGAAAAGCGCACAGCTCACTGGCTGTGAGAAGCTCTCTAAAATTCCTTTATGAGATGTATTGGGAAACTATTTTTTTTTTGTATAATCTCCCAGCGTCTATTATGTATCTGCCTCATCTAAATCGCCCGGATATCAATTGGTATTGTTCCAGCAATAACATATGCAGACTCTTCCGATACCGTTCGGAAACAGCTAATCAATGCCAGGGCGCTTAGGGATATACGGGCGTCGGTTTACTGCTTGTTAACCTAACAGCCAGCGCTCCGGCCCACACACACGATGAAAAAAAACGGTCCCAGCAAAATATTGCAGAAGCCATGAATATGATTGCAAGAATTGAAGATCTGCTGCTTTTTTGTTGTCTGCCACGTTTTTGTTATCAGGGGTTTTCAACAAACGAAGCCATATTTGAGTCTTATAACTTATTAATCATTGCATCGCAAACATGTAATATTGAATAGCAAACACAATGTGTTTGGAGACCAGTGTCTGTGTTTGTATCATAAAACGGTATACTTGCATCCAAACAACAAACAAGACTGAATTTTCAGCGTGCAAGACTATCATACAGGATATCGCAACTTACGACTGTAGCTATGAGTTTCCTTCTCGCCGGTTTAGGACCTCCAGTGTCCGGCATCTTTATTCCGGCAAATTTTCCTGCAATATAACATACATGTTAATTAAAATTCAGACTATTGTCGATCATGGCTCCCAAAAAACTTAGTGCTTGTGAAGATTGAACGATATGGTGCCCGACTTTTACACTCATGTACTTGACTTTCTTACGCCTGATTATTAAGACGATCTCCGTCGTATGCCCAACCAGTTCCATAGCTGCTGCATCTAGCCACGTTTTGATCTGCGGCACTGTTGCTCCATGGTTTCCCCCATCTGGGCGATGCGCTTTGCCACCGTGGCAATGGCAATGTCGTCGTTGAAGCCATTTATTTTAGTACGCGTTGGTGCTTCTAGCCTTAGTAATCCATCATATACAACATTAAAATCACCAACTAAAAAGAAGAATTGGTGAATATTATAAACATTATCCGAGTTTATATTATTCGATCTTTTGTTTGTCATGTTCTTAATAATTGTTCGGTTCAAGATCAATAACTATTAAAAAGTACTTTTTCTATGAAAAAGTACATTTTTATAGAAATACTAAAAGAGAAAAATTGTGAAATTGATCATTATGGTGGATGGTTGGGTATATAGCTATTTCAATGCCCTCCCAGGCATATCATCAGCTCCCTTCAACACAAGTATTTAGGTATATCATCACACATTATAGGGATAAACAAATCGCAAGTAAGCGAGAATTGTTTAAACTCCTACTTGTGGGAAAACATCCACAACAATACTTTATATTCCCAACCATCCATCATAATGATCAATTTCACAATTTTTCTTTTTTTAATATTTCTATTAAAATTTACTTTTTCATAGAAAAAGTACTTGTTTATAGTTATTGATCTTGAACCGAACAATTACACTACTCAACAAAATGAAAAAAATTTCATGTACTCCGGATGCGATAATTTTTTCTGTGTAGATAACCTTGACATGAGCTCGAAAAACGCAATAAACATTTTTTTTTTCGTTTGGTTTTTTTTTTTGGTTAATTTGTTTTTGTATGAAAAATTGTTTCAGCAACTAACAAATCTCGTCAAAATATATACTAAATGGATGGTAGTAGACCCCAAAACATAAATAATGTGCGTCTTCATTCATCGGCTAGCTACAGCGGTCGTAATCGGTTGTTGAATCAGGAATTTTACATAATTTTACCGAAAATTTACAAGTGAAAGCCCCTTAAAGCATTTTAAAAAAATATTAATTCACAGAGTGCATTTTTTTGTATTTTATACGCCATGTGGCAGGTTTTAGAAATCAAACAAGCTAAATTTTAAGAAAATCCATCAATTAATAATGAAGTTGTGAATTTTTTCGCTAAAGCCCTCAGAATCTACTTTTTAGTTCGAACATTGCATTTTACCTTTGAAATTATCTCACTAGTCAACCAAATGAAAAAATGTCATGTACTTCTAATGAAGTACTTTTTTCTGTGTAGATAACCTTCAGATGAGCTTGAAAAATGCAACAATCGCAGTGAGGGATGGCTCAATGTATGCGCACCTTTGCTGGTATGTATCACTTATAGATATTGCACTTGGGTATGTTTACAAAATAATAACGGAAGGTAGTAATGTCACTACGCAACAATGCGTTTTGTTGGTCACTCTGCTACCTCTGCAACTACCTTAACCACTACCTGTTGTGCCTGATTTTATTTTAGGTATTTTAGGTATTTAAGGATGAACATTGCCAAATATCACTTACTGTCGCAAGTAACCTCAAAATGAGCAAACGTTCGCGAGGATTTGAATGCACCAATCCAAGTAATTTTTGTTACATGTGCGGAGAATACGTTTCTGAAAAGAACAAGCGTTGTTTTTCACCTAAATTGAGAGATTCATTTGAAGAGAGCTTCAATTTATAGGTCTCAAACATAGATGTGCGGTGGACACCAAGTGCTCTATGTCCAAGGTGCTACGTACAGCTAGCTGACTCAAGGTAAGTGTAGATTACGAAATTCAAGAACATATATAACTTATTATTGAAATTCTTTCAGACGACAGCCGAGAATCATCATGTAAATGCTTTGGAGTGAACCGCTATGCCATGTAACAGATTGCTACTTCTGTCTTAGCAAAAAAACCGGCGTGGGAAAAAATATACGATGGACTTACGCTGCTGTTTCAACAGTGACTTTTCCAGTGGCATTTTCAAGATGGGCATCTAATAATGAGGCGATAGATCTAACATCAGATGCGGAGACAGTAGAAACCACATCAGAATGCGAGTCAACATATACATTGCATGGAGGTCAACGCTTATGTTCGCAAGCAGAACTGAACGATTGGGTTAGAGAACTGAAATTCTCCAAGGAAGATGCAGAGTTGCATGCATAGCGCATGAAACAGTTCGGTTTCTTGGCTCCTGGTGTGGTGACAACAATCTACAGGAAGCGTCATGAACCGTACGCAAGGTACTATACAAAAAAGGGCAACATCTGTTTTTGTAAGGGCATTCGCGGATTATTTGGTGAACTCGGGTACTCTTACGATCCAGGAGAGTGGCGTCTTTTCATCGACAGCAACAAGCAGAGCCTTAAAGCAATTTTACTGCACAACGGCAACAAGAAACCCTCGATTCCAATTGCTTATGCCGTTGACACCAAGGAAACATACGAAGTCATGGACAATCTACTAAAGTGCCTTAACTATAAGAGGCACGATTGGAAAGTTTGTGCCGACCTTAAGGTTATCGGTATCCTTTGTGGATTACAAGGTGGATTCACAAAGTACTGTTGTTTTCTCTGCCTTTGGGACAGCCGCGATCGTCAACATCATTACACCAGGAGGAGTTGGACAGAACGAGTTAACTTCATCCCCGGCACCGACAACGTGAACTGTACACCACTCATAAAAAAGGAAAATGTTTTTCTCCCACCTCTTCACATAAAGCTCGGACTCATAAAAAACTTCGTGAAAGCTCTCAACAGAGATGGTGAAGCGTTCGCCTATTTAAAAACCATTTTTCCTCACCTTTCGTCGGCAAAGATTAAGGAAGGCGTTTTCGACGGCCCGCAAATTAAAAAGTTGTTGCAAGACCAACAGTTTGAGCACATTTTATCACCAAATGAAGCTGCAGCTTGGAACTCATTTCGGCAAATTGTTTCCGGATTTCTTGGAAACAACAAAAGCTCAAATTACAGAGAGATCGTCGAACAACTACTCCAAACTTATAAAAAAATTGGAGCAAATATGTCGCTTAAGATACATTTTCTACACTCGCTCTTGGACTTCTTTCCGGACAACCTGGGCGATGCGAGTGACGAGCATGGCGAGCGTTTTCATCAGCAAATGAAAGAAATAGAGCACCGATACCAAGGATTTTGGAACGAAGCTATGATGGGGGACTATATCTGGTTCCTGATAAGAGAAACAGACCCACAACAATATAAAAGAAAGACAAAAGCACATAATTATTTTTAATTTCAAGCTTTTTATTTTTGTGTTTAGATATTTTTTTTTAAAACTTTTTTATAATTAATTAATGTTGACATAAATAAATAAATGGTTTCCCATTACATCCCGTGAAGGAATTTGGGAGAGCTTCTCACAACCAGTGAGCTGTGCGCTTTATAGTTTTATACTCACTGATTGGGACCTACAGTTTTACACCGGTTCCGAACGGTATTTTGAGAAGCTTTTTCATGGCTAAGTACTCGATAGTGTCGCCATCACTAAGCGAGGTGACCGTCGTCGAAAGGAATTTTAAGGTGGTCGGAGCAGGGATCGAACCCAGGATCTCCAGTACAAGAGGCGCGCACACTAACCATTACACCACCGACGGCCATCCTTAGGATAATTTCTTGTACATATATCGAATTGTTTTTTAATTTAAAGTCAAATATTTTTGTCACCCAACAAATTTTAGTTTGTTTTGTAATAAAAAAGAAAAAACCTTACTATAGACAAAGTTTTTGTTGTATTTTTCGAGCTCATCTGAAGGTTATCTACACAGAAAAAAATACTTCATTAGAAGTACATGACATTTTTTCATTTGGTTGACTAGTGAGATAATTTCAAAGGTAAAACGCAATGTTCGAACTAAAAAGTAGATTCTGAGGGCTTTAGCGAAAAAATTCACAACTTCATTATTAATTGATGGATTTTCTTAAAAGATAGCTTGTTTGATTTCTAAAACCTGCCACATGGCGTATAAAATACAAAAAAAAATGCACTCTGTGAATTAATATTTTTTTAAAATGCTTTAAGGGGCTTTCACTTGTAAATTTTCGGTAAAATTTTGTAAAATTCCTGATTCAACAACCGATTACGACCGCTGTAGCTAGCCGATGAATGCAGACGCACATTATTTATGTTTTGGGGTCTACTACCATCCATTTAGTATATATTTTGACGAGATTTGTTAGTTGCTGAAACAATTTTTCATACAAAAACAAATTAACCAAAAAAAAATTTTTAAAATTTAAAAAAAAAAAACCAAATGAAAAAAAAAATTTTTATTGCGTTTTTCGAGCTCATGTCAAGGTTATCTACACAGAAAAAATTATGGCATCCGGAGTACATTTTGACTGTTGACTAGTAGTGTTATTAAGAACATGACAAATAAAACATCGAATAATATAAACTCGGATAAATTTGAAGACGGTACACTCTAAACGCCAATCTCATGGCAATCGTTGTTTCTTTTTTGAAACAACAACATCTATGCAGTGGCTTTCGATGAAAGCATGCATAGGAAAGAAATGTTGTGAATATTGATGGTTAAGGCAAAGAATTGTTGTGGATGTTTTCGCACAAGTAGGAGTTTAGACAATTCTCGTTTACTTGAGATTTGTTTATCGCTATAATGTGTGATGATATATCTAAATACTTGTGGAGAAGGGAGCTGATGATATGCCTGGGAGGGCATTGAAATGGCTATATTCCCAACCATCCACCATAATGATCAATTTCACAATCTTTCTTTTTTAATATTTCTTGAACCGAACAATTATTAAGAACATATTAAAAACATTTTTAAAAATATTTTGGTAATGTGGATCAACGGCTATAAAACTGTGTACATAGTTAAAAGGGCATAGTTTTAGCTTTGTTAATCTGTACTAACTTTTCAAATCGGATCTAAACCGACTAAGCTGCGACTAATTAGGATAATTTGACCATATTTAGAATTTGGAAGCTACTGAAAATGTTGAAAATGGTGTTCTAATCTCCTCCGTCAGACCTTGCAATTATGCTAGGTGATTTTTGAGCAAGCTTGTCAAACTCGCAAAAAAGAATTTAAAAAATATTCTACAATATTTCAAAATTTCAACATAGGATATCTCGCTAACTAAGCGAGTTATCAAAAAATTGCATTTAATTTTTTTTTTGTTTATTTTAACTTCGTTTATAACAAAAATATATTAGAGGCCAGATAAATCGCTTAAGGTGGCTCATTCCGAAATTTGGAGGCCATAGCTCCGGAAATTGGGGCCGGTTGCAAAATTGGCATTGAAAATTTGTTGCTTAAAACAATGAGTTATACCTCAAATCAGTGAACATTTTTGGCTATGCCAGTGGGAGCTAAACTTTCCCAAATTTGCTTTTAAGATTTCTCCTCTTCCAAAACTAACTCCGTCGCTTCTCCACAGCATAAAACAAGAAAACATTCCTCCTCCTACATCATAGTTATTTAAAATATTATTTGCAGTTTGTTTAAAACTTTTGGAAAAACAAATTCGTATTTACTACTATTTTGCTTAAAATTTTGCATAAAAAAATTGACACCGTCGCTGCTCCACAGCATAAATCAAGTAAACATTCATCCTCCTGCATCATATTTACTTGAAATATTTTCTTGAAGTTTGTTTAAAACTTTTGAAAAAACATAACTGTATTTACTACCAATTTCTTTAAAACTTTTCAGAAAACTAATTTGCGTTTTCTGACAGCTTCCTTAAAATTTTTGAGAAAACAAATTTGTATTTTCTGGCAGGTTGATCAAACAATTATTTGTTGCAAATATTTGTTCAAGTGAGACCACAGGGCAAATGTATTTGCCCTACTGTTTATTTGATGGTATTTGATACCTGTTTGATCAAACAAAAAGAGACAAATAAATGTGCATAGTGTGAACACAAAATCAACCCTGTATTGATTTGACAACATTTTGAGCAAATATGATGAAACATATTTTGATCAAATATTTGCCCAATCTGACCGTACCTTTACTGACTTTCAGTAGCTGAGCGACGAACGGTTCTGTTCGTATTGAGGGGTCAGTTAGTGAGCGATTCGTGTGTTAAGGTCAACCCGAGAGCGAGAACACGAACGACACTGAGCGATTCCGTCTCATTTTTTTTCGGTATTTTGAGTGAGCAGACAGCGCAGAAAAATTTGGTTGAGCATATTTTGCGAGCTCTGATAATAATCTAAAGGAGCAGGCTAGGGTCGACGACTGGGGAACTCCAGCCGTGGCATCATAGAACGCTGTGCCATCATCTCTCTCATACATTAGTCTACGGTCTGAGACGTGGCTATCAATGAGTTTAACGACATACCCGGGGTTTGCATTCTGGTAGGAGCGCTTGTTATTTATCTCCAAATGGCTGAGTTATAGGAGTTTTTAACATCCAAGGTAATGACAGCGAAGTAATCCTTTGAATCACCCTTCCATAGTTTTACGGTGATATCATCCTTTACCAGATCTACGACCCTTATCCCAGCGTCCACCGTTAGGCGATCATTTCGGAATCATACTGGCTGTTTGAGATTGCCCCTTTCACCTCGGCTAATTCTAAGAAGCGGTTGTTAATTATTCGCTACACTATCTTACCCATTGTATCCATAAGGTATATCGGTCGATTCAACGAGGGTTCGTTTGGTGGTTTATACCCATTTGGCATCAGTACAAGCCTCTGCAATTTCCATCTGCCCGAGAAACTCGATTCCACGAAGCACTACTGTAACAATGATGGGAAAACGTCCGGTCTATGACGGATTGCTGCCTTTAACGTCTTGTTGGGAATTCCGTCCGGTCCTGGGGCTTTCCATCACCGAGCTGCCATTAATTGTTCTATCGTTATAGCAGGCTGCCATTAATTCCTCTATCGTTATACCAGGGATTGCCTCCTCCGGAATTTTACGCGTGCTGCCAGCAACGTAAGAAATTTGTTGCGGGAACTGGGTCTCTATGATTCTCCATAGCATTATCGGGCAAGTAATCTGCGGCGACCTGTGACCCAGTATCCTCTTAAGGACTAATCTATATCCGGTATCACAGGTGTCTTGTGTATTTGTATTTATATTTTGACTTTTGCTGGAAATGCTAAACTTGGATTCAGAGTCGCCCAAATATTTACGACTCCAACTCCAGGCAAATATTCCAGACTCCGAAACCAAGGCTCCGACTCCAACTCCGACAACACATCATAGCATTTTTGTGTACACTTTTTATAGTTTTGTGTACACTTTTTACAATTTTGAGTAACACTTTTTTTACCTTTGTGTACACATTTTAAAATGTGTAATTTGGGGATGATTCATTATTTATTCGTCCTCTTTTGGTACTTTTTTAATTTATTGTTCAAGATCAAGGCCATTCTATATCTCTATAAATAGAGATAAATAGAGAAGATGTTTTGCAAATGCATCCTCATGATTCCTGGCAAACCATATATCTATTTCAGATCTAGCCACAGATCTTCATCAGACTTTTGAAAAATTCATCAAACTAAATGCAAGCGAAAACTCATCTGAATTGAGAATTTTCCAGTATGCAAGTGTTCGAAAAATATCGCAAGCAAAACACACAAGAAAACATATGCAAACAACTTCTTTCCATCTCCAGGGAACCATCGTTCCCCATTAGAAATGATTTTTGCGGTTGTGTACAAAACAACACGATGTATATTTTTTGTACTTTTGTACATACTTTTTAAAAATGTGTGTAATATTTTTGTACTTGTATGTTTACATTTTACAATTTTCTGTACATTTTTTGTACTTTTGTGTACACTTTTTGTACTTTTGTTTATATGTTGTGTACTTTTGTGTACACTTTTTGTCCCTTCCTGTACAGTTTTTGTAATTTGTTTACACAATTTATATATTTTTTGTGTAAAACGAAGAATTACCATCACTCCACTATTTAGTGGCGTTAATATCAACTCCACAGTAGCTCAATATTTGTTAACAACTTGAGGCGTCAATACGTGGGTTTCTCCATCTGTTTGTACTGCATTAAGACAAAAAAATCTAAAATGTTACCAATTCGCTTAACAAAGGACTTCATCTGATAAATTGTTACCATATCAATGGAATACCAGACATAATTGTCTCCATATACAAATGTTTTCATCGCATTGGAATCATCGCAGAAACTTAAACAAAAACGAATCGAAGTCATATACATACATATATAATATTGTACAGATGCAAAAAAATCTGGTGGGTAGCATCTATGGTAACATCGCATTTATCATATACATACATACATGCAGATAACACGGCCAAGGTCATAAGGCCATCATCATCAGTCACAATAACGATTTGGTTTTTTGAAATGTTACGAATAAATTATCATCCCAAAGGTTTAAAATCAGAGGCCTAATTTAATCGAAAAAGTCCAAACATGAAACCTATAATTATGTTGTCTATTCTTTGACGTTTCAATTAAAAATGTTGGAAGAAAAAAAAACAAAAAAGGGAAAAGAAGCCACTGAAATTTTGTAAAAATTGTTAAAGAAATATAAATTAGTCTCCTTATCAAAAGATATTATGAATAGATTGGTTTGAAATATCTAATGTTGATTATTAGACTCATATTTAAACAGATTTAAAATTTGTTGTGAATCGTTGTACCTTCAGTGATTAAGGAAGAGAGCGCACAGTGGTTTGGAAACCCGTTTATAAAAATAATATACACTTAGAAATGTTTATAATTGTAATCTTTATCTTTGATTGACTTTCGTCGCAAACCAATGACACGAGTGTCTCATAGTTTTACAGTTTTCGCAAAAATATCTAAAACAATAGTTTTACAGTTTTCGCAAAAATATCTAAAACAATGGTAGTGTGCACGCCCGTTGTACAGGAGATCCTGGGTTCGATCCCTGCTCCGACCACCTTAAAATTTCTTTCGACGACGGTCACCTCGCTACACTATCGAGTAATTTGCCATGAAAAAGCTTCTCAAAATACCCTTCGGAACCTGTGTAAAACTGTAGGTCCCAATCAGTGAGTATAAAACTATAAAGGCGCACAGCTCACAGGTTGTGAGAAGCTCTCCCAAATTCCTTCATGGGATGTAATGGGAAACCATTTATTTTTTTTATCTAAAATTACAGAAGAACCAGGGTTCGTATTTCGTGGGTAATGAGTTACCCTGGGTTACCCAGGTAGCGATCGTTTACCCATTACCCACAAGGTATGGGGAAAATAATGGGTAGCTACCCACGAGAGAGAATGAGGATTTACCCATCACGATTACCCACTACCCTCAGGACAATGGGGAAAATAATGGGTGGCTACCCACGAAATGGGGAATTACCCATCACGATTACCTATTACCTACAGGGTAATAGGGAAAATAATGGGTAGCTACCCCCGACAAAGGGGACTTACTCATCACGATTACACATTAACCTCAGGGAAATGGGGAAAATAATGGGTAGCTACCCACGACGATAGGTAATGGGTTGCCCAGGGTAGCCCATCCCTATTTTTGATCGAAAATATCAAAAAATTAGGAAAAATCTCTATATCTCGGAAACGAAGCGTCAAATTGAAAAATAACCAATTTTTGCCCGTTTTTTCAGGGGTTTTCAAAAGTGGTCCCAGTCGTATGAAAGAATTTATTTTCCAAAAATCGCCAAAATAAAAAAATCGCTAAAATAAAAAAGTGGCTATAACTCGAATCGAAAAAATAATATCGAAAAAATAATACAAAATTTACGTCATATAGAGGCTTTAACCAATGGATGTCTCCAATATGGCATCACTTTTTATCGATTTATAGCAACTTTTTTATTTTAGCGACTTTCTCATTTTTGGCGGTTTTTGGAAAAAAAAATTCCATACGAATTGGACCACTTTATGAAAACCCCTTAGAAACTTGAAAAAATTGGTTATTTTTTTGATTGGAGGCTCCGCTCCGTCTCCGAGATATAAACATGAGGACGTTTTAGCGATTTTTTGTATGAAAAATTTTATTTTTATCGATTTAAAAAAAAAAGTGATCCCTTATTGGAGTCACCCATTGGTGACATTATTTTTTCCATTGGATGCATCGTTTTCGAGTTATATACACTTTTTTATTTTACCGATTTTTTGCAGAAATTGGTTATTTTTTCAATTGGACGCTCCGTTTCTGAGATATAGAGATTTTTCCTAATTTTTTGATATTTTCGATTAAAAATGGGGTTGGGTAACCCATTACCCATCGTCGTGGGTAGCTACCCATTATTTTCCCCATTTCCCTGAGGGTAATGAGTAATCGTGATGAGTAATTCCCCATGGTCGTTGATAGCTACCCATTATTTTGCCCATTGCCTTGTGGGTAATGGTTAATCGTGATGGGTAATTCCCCATTTCGTGGGTAAAACAAAAATAAAAAAATAAATGGTTTCCCATTACATCCCATGAAGCGACAGGGGTGAGCTTCTCACAATCACTGAGCTGTGCGCTTTCCAGTTTTCACTCCCTGATTGGGACCTACAGTTTTACACCGATTCCGCACGGTGTTTTGAGAAGCTTTTTCATGGCTATATACTCGATAGTGTCGCCATCACTATGCGAGGTGACCGCCGCCGAAAGAAATTTTTTTTTATGTGGTCAGAGCAGGGTTATTTTCCCCATTGCCCTGAGGGTAATGGGTAATTCTTCATTTTCGTGGGTAGCTACCCATTATCTTCCCCATTGCCCTGCGGGTAATGGATAATCGTGATGGGTAATTCCTCATTTTCGTGGGTAGCTACCCATTATTTTCACCATTGCCCTGAGGGTAATGGGTAATCGTGATGGGTAAGTGATCATTTTCGTGGGTAGCTACCCATTATTTTCCCCATACCCTATGGGTAATGGGTAAAAGTTCATAGCACATTCCCCAGGACGATGTGTATGGGTTACACTTGCGGGGAGGGGGGGGGGGGGGGGGTAAATACAAACTCTGAGAAGAACAATGGCAAAATAATTATAATGCCATCCACCTGGGCAGTCAAAAAATGGTTAAAGAATAAATTATAATATTTTCGCAACTTCAAACAATATCTTCTGCCAATTTGTCTGCCTTCTATCCTCATCTAGATGAACTGAAAGATAGATGAACTTGTCAAGTTCTACTTCCGATATTCATAAATCTTGTCACCTTTCATAGTCATTCTCACGTTCATTTATCAACCCATATATTTTATGTTAAATTACTAATAAATTATTCAAGAAATGGCCTATAAATGTTAATTTAATCCAAAACATAAATGAGTTTTCATTATCTTGTCCATATTTGTTGATTTGTGCTTTTGCATTTTAAATTTGTTTAACGGAAACTAAAAGATCTAATATACAAATTGCGTTGGTCAGGTTGTACAATATCACACAATGATCTACACAACATCCGGAAAGCGCTGAGTTGCTTAGGGGAAATAGTGGACATGCGACTTGAAACTATATTCATATATCTGAAATAGATGCTATAAATCTTTTGTTTTTCATATTATTTTCAAAATTGTTACAAATATTTTAAATAGATTTATCATTTGTTACACCAATTGACTCATAACCGCTCCCAAAATTGTGCCACCTATCCCAAACGATAACGAAATCATCACTAAAACTTGCACACTAGACAATTTATCAGACAAGGTAACAGGCTGTCGCAAAATCGTTGGAACTGCTTAATTATAAAGCTAAAAGCTGCAAATATTGTATATCTGTCGCAGCTTTTATACTAAAGGGAATTATATTCGTTGTTCAGCTGTCGAACCATAGATCAAATTAGAATAAAGAAATTTATTCTCTCAATACTTTCAACTTCATAGGTTAGGTTGCATGTTGAAAGTATTGCTTTAGTAATAGCAGATAGAGGGATTAGTTCAACACAACCAACAAGAAAACTGCAACGGCCTTTCGTGTTTGTGTGGCAATTTTTCCACACTATTTAGTTGTGTTAAACACAACACAAATGTATACCAACGATAAAAATCAACAAAAAAGTGCAAAATACATTTAAACTTCACGACATGAAAAAGTTAAACAGCTGCACGAGCGTTAGGCGAATTGAAAAACGACTTTAAATTTGATTTTTTTGGCACTTTTGACTTTTAAAATAATATTATATGCAATAAATTAGTTTTCATTTGAAAAACACAAAAATATTCTTTCATTTTTATTTTGTATTATAGACTTTTCACACCAGGCCACATCTTATATCTTCAATCAATTTGCCAAAGATGTTAACATTTCCCCATACAAATTTGACACATTGTGAGCTCAATCAACATCTTTGAAAAATGTTCCTATCTCATTACGTTTCACCCCACATCATTCGATAATTTTGAGTCCATCACTAGAACTAAATTGAATTTCTAGAAAAAATGGCAGAGATTCAAAAACAAAACAAAAGATGTATGGTAGCGCTAGAACAGCTGATATAAATATTTTCAAATCTTTTCCTCAATTGACTGTTAAATTTAAATGAATTTCGTTTTTGTATTTTTTGTGTACTTGTATTGCAATTAGGTCTGTCTGTTTACTGCAATATTGTACAATATTGTACAAAATGTTACAAAATGTTGTCTGTTTACTGCAAAACTTTTGCAACGAGAGAGCCAAAGAGAGAATTTTTTGACAGTTGGATGATAGAGAACTTGCAAAATGTTACTGGAGGAATTTCTTCTATCAAGATTTTGCAAGTTCGATCAGCTGTTTTTTATTTACATTTTGATTGCAATATTTTTGTGTGAAAAAGAAGAATAAAGTTGAAATTTAACAATGGCAGAGGTAAGTGTTTAAAATTGTATTGTTTTTTAACGTCTATAGTAAATTAGAATATAAAAACATTTGTTTTTATGCTAGAAACGTCCATACATACAGTGCGCCCGTAATGCAAGTGGCTTGGAGACGGAACCAGCAGAACTTTGTTTACACTTGTTGCTGTTTTCTTGCAATATTTCACAAAATGTTGTCTGTTTACTTTTTGGAATAGAGAAAAAAAGAGCGTAAAATTTTTTTTACTCTCTGCAAAAAGTTACTGGATAAATCTTGCTGGAAAAGTAAACAGACAAAGCTATTGTTACCAAATTTGGTATGAATTTGACAGTGGTATGACACCAAACAGATACAAAATAGCTATTGTCGTTTTCGCAATAACAACACCTAATATATAATACATCTTGACGAAATAAATATAGGAATACAACAATTGTAATAAATATGAAATGTTAAAAAATAAACGCTTGCCGAATGTTATTCTCCATTCTTTCGACTCCTGGGCCCCAATAGACAATACAATATACAGACAACATTTCCTAAAACATTTTAGTTTCAATTTAATTTTTGAATACATTTTAGTTCAATTTATTTTTGATCACAAAAATTTCGCTACAGCGGTGTGGCATATTAATAAATGACATATGGAAGATGTACGAAGTTGCAAGTGTGAACGCATGTTACATCATCCATACGTTCCCCCAAAATGTACGCTAGTTTGAAAAGTCCGTATTTATTACGTCCAAACTCTGGCAGAAAAAAACCGGCATAAAAAACTGTATCGAAACTGTCGTTAGTTAGCCCAGTGAATTTCGACGAGAATTTGGTGGAACTCAAACACTCATACCAGGGGGTTTCAATGAAACAGCTACTGAATTTGATACAGGATGGCATTTGAAGGAGAATGTGCGATAGGCATATTGAAAAAACTGACTATAAATTTGATTTTCTTAGCACTTTTGACTTTTAATCAGGGTTCGCATTTCGTGGGTACGTAACCCGTAACCCATTACTATTGCCGTCGGAAATTTGTAGCGATCGTTTACCCATTACCCACAAGGAATGGGAAAAATAATTGGTAGCTTCTTTGGTTTAGCGATTTTCTTATTTTGGCGATTTTTCGGAAAAAAAATTCTTGCATACGAGTTGGACCACTCTCTGAAAACCCGTTAAAAACTCGCACAAATTGGTTATTTTTTCGATTGGACGCTCCGTTTCCGAGATATAAACAGTAGGTCGCTTTAGCGACTTCTTTGTTTGAAAAATTTTAATTTTAGCGATTTTTTAAACAAAAAAGTGATGCCATATTGAAGACACCCATTGGTTAAAGCCTCATATGGATATAAAATTTGTATTATTTTTTAGATTGAACGCACTGTTTCAGAGTTAAAGCCACTTTTTTTATTATTTTGGCGATTTTTCGAAACAAAATTCTTCAATTCGAGTTGGACCACTTTATTAAAATCCGTTAGAAACTCGCAAAAATTGGATATTTTTTCGATTGGACGCTCCGTTTCCGAGATATAGAAATTTTTTCTAATTTTTTCATATTTCCGATCAAAAATGGGGATGGGTTACCCTGGGTAACCCATTACCCATCGTCGTGGGTAGCAACGCATTATTTTCCCCATTTCCCTGAGGGTAATGGGTAATCGTGATGAGTAATCCTCCATCGTCATGGGTAGCTAGCCATGATTTCCCGCATTTCCTTGAGGGTAATGGGTAATCGTGATGAGTGATACCCCATCATCGTGGGTAGCTACCCATTATTTTCCCCATACCCTGTGGGTACTGGGTAAACGTTCATTACACATTTCCCACGACGATGTGTATGGGTTATACATGGGGGGATAAATATGAACTCTGCTTTTAATACAACTTTATATGCAATAAATTGTTTTGGTTTGAAGAACACAACAATTTTCTATTTCTTTATATTATTTTTATTTGTATTATGACCAAATTCTGGCAGTAAAAACTGTCATTAAAACCCGGTATCAAAACCGCCATTAGCCCAGTGACTTTCGACGAGAATTGAGGGGAACTGAAACACACATGCACACTCTTTATATCTTACTCTTGACTCACAAAAGCGGATAATAAAACGGGTACTAAGGGATTCTTCCAATACAATGGACATACCAGAGCAGGCGTAAGTAAGCAGTTCTTCGTAATCAACAACAGTGAACGCAGAAATTCAATTACCGTAACATTTTCCAATATATGAGGAAAGAAAACAAACAAAATTAGGTCATATCTATCATAGAGTAATGACGTATAGAGTAGCCAACTCTTTCAGTATATTGACGACATTTTGTGTGTTGTAGATGGGCGGTTGGATGTTGGAAAGTATTGCTTTAATAATACCAGATAGAGGCAATAGCTCAGACCAACCAACAATAACACCTTTTGTTGTTAAAACTTTTGTTTACGTCAAATAAGTCTCTATCACACCAACCCCACTACGAATAGTGTGAAAGGAAATGTCAGATGAGAAGAATGTCAGCACAATATAGCATTACTCTATGATATATGTTATCTAGACGAATCTAAACCTCTAGTAGCTTAAAATTTTCGAAAACCAATTAAATCAGGTGTGTTGTACTAAATGGTCTGTGTATGATAAATCAAATGAGGAAAATTGTTAATAACATTTTTATACTAATTTTTTGTATACAAATTATTCGCAAACATTACGAGTTTTTATAAAAAATTAAAATAAACATGTTAAATTTTATTTGTGCATAACTGTGTTGCCTCTCTGATGCTCCACTTTAGAAAAATATATCAGTTCACCTCCTTGTGCGCTTCACATCAATTATTCGATTTGAAATCGTAGTCGCAAATGACATGCGAATTGCGACTGCCATCACATGGCCGCATGTAATATATACAATCTTTGTGTATTAGAACAAGACAGATATAGTTCTGGGAAACTAGAATGATGTTGCTATATTATCAATTAAGTGGTAAAGTTAGTTACTTTGCTTCAAGAAGCACAAGATCTGTCTACAGCTATCGGAGATAATTCTCACAGGTCCCAAAATTGGTAGGATTCTATATTAGAAATCCTCGAGCCGGCTAGTGATGGGCTCGTGCAAAGAAAATGTTCAGAGGATTCTTCCTCTTCTACAGAAGTCATTTGCCCTGACCTTTAGCCTTGTTGCATTTCTACCAATCAGACAGCGTCCCGTCAAAAATGAAACAAGCATTGATACCTTGGACCTGACTAAAGTCAGAGGCTTTATGGATCTCCTGCTAGCCACTATGGATCAGATGTATCTTGAGCCCACACAATCTGTTCCCCTCGTCCATCTCTCCTGCATCATAGTATAGGAGCGTTCTTATATGCTTACACGTTGCTAGGGGCATGCCAACGCCCAGCAATTCCTGTGGAACCTGTAAGGCAGATGTTGAATACTGGAATACCGATTCCAAGGACCTATAGATCGCTCGGCTGTCCGAGAAGACATTGACCCCAAAGACTGCTGGACTATTATCCCTGAGCCAGTCGGTTACTTCTCTAATAACCAACATTTAAGCCAAATACACGCTACATTGATCACATAATCCACAAGAAAGGGACATCCCTAGTTCCCTAGAATAGAGCCCGTAACCTACCCGATCATTCATTTTCGAACTATACGTTTAGAAATCCCCTCTTTACCAGGAACTGCTTTGTTCCAGGAATCCCTTTCCGGTATGAGAGCGTGGTATTTCCGATCAGTTAGTGATTCCGCTTTCGACTAGTCCATAATTACAGTAATATTGGAACCATGCCCCATTGTGACAGTTGCCTTAGTCTGATGGTAGAAATGGAAGCCATCTGCCTGGCTATAATGTATACCATAACATTACATTCAGTGTATCCGTGGGAGTGGTACGCAGACCATCCGTGATGCACATCGTCGCCATTCGCTGAACTCTTAACAATAGTGTACAACAGATGGGTTTCTCAAGCACCTGCCACCACACGATAACCCCATAGAGGCTCCCCACCACTGTATAGATCCAGTGAATAATCTTTTGTTAACGCCTCCATTTACATTTTAATCTCGCCTTAACTAAGGCCAATGACTTTAATTTAGATCAATCCCATTTACTGAGCTCAGTAACCGTAACTGAGATCAGTGATCTTAACTGAGGCAATAACTGAGATCAGTGATCTTAACTGAGGGCAATGACTTAACATAGGATAACCTTCACTAAGGTCAATGACTTTAATTTAGGTCAATGCTATTTACTCAGGTAAGTGACCATAACTGATATCAGTGATCTCATCTGACATAAAAACCATACCTGAGGTCTATGACTTTAACGTAGGTCAATGACCTTAAGGAAAATCAATGATTTTAACTTACGTCAATGACTTTAATTTACGTCAATGACTTTAACTTGCGTCAATGACTTTAACTTAGAGTAGTGACTGACTGAGGTAAATGATTTTAGCAATGTCTTTAAATTTGCCAATCCTAACTAAGGTAAAAGATCTTAACTAACAGCAATGACCTTAACAGAGGTCAGTGATCTTAAATGACAGGAATAACCTTAACTAGGGTCAATATCTTTAAAGTACTTCAATGACCTTAACTAGGCTCAACAACTTTAGATTAGGTCAGTGATTTTAGGTTGGTTGATGGTCTTGACTTATATCAATGACCTTGACTAAGGTCACTGAGCTTGAATGAGGTCAATGGCCTTGACTTATATCAATGACCTTGACTAAGGTCACTGAGCTTCAATGAGGTCAATGGCCTTGACTAAGGGTAATGACCTTGACTAAGATCAATGACCTGAACCACTGAATATGACTGTGGTCCATGACATTGACTGAGGACAATGACCTTAACTGGGGTCAATAACCCTGACTGGGATTAATAACCTTGACTTGGGTCAATGACATTGACTTAGGTTAAGGATATTGACTTAGGTCAATAACGTTAACTTAGATCCATGACCTTAATAAAGGTCAATGACCTTGACTAAGACCAATGACCTTGACTTTGGCCAACGACCTTGACTGAGGTCAATGACCTTGACTAAGATCAATGAACTTGACTGAGGGAAATGACCTTGACTGACGTCAATGACCTTGACTGACGTCAGTGACTTTAACTGACGTCAATGACCTTGGCTGACGTCAATGACCTTGACTGAAGTCGATGACCTTGACTGACGTCAATGACTTTGACTGACGTCAATGATCTTGACTGACAGCAATGACCTTGACTGACGTCAATATCATTGACTGTCGTCAATGAACTTGACTTAGGTCAATGACCTTGACTTATGTCAATGACCTTGACTAAGGTAAATTAACTTGACTGAAGCCAATGACTTTCACTAACGTCAATGATGTTGACTGACGTCAATGATGTTGACTGACGTCAATGACCTAGACTGACGTCAATGACCTTTGCCGACGTCAATGACCTTGGCCGACGTCAATGACTTTCCCTTAGGTCAATGGCTGTAAGTGAGGTCAATAATCTTAACTTAAATCAACGACTTTCATTTGGTCATAGATATTGACTGTGTTAAATTACCTTGACTGAGTTCAAGTACCCCTTGCCTGTAATAACTACACTCACCCAGGGGAAATGGCAGTGATACAGGTCAATGCTTCAACCTAGTGATAAATGATCTTGACATTCACAGGTAAATGACGGACTTCGATGAATTGCTTTGACCCAGGAATAAATAGCCTCGAGATAGGCCAATGACGTTGCCTTCGGTTAATGTCCTTGACTGACTTCAATCGCATTGACTCAGATCATATATGTAGGTATATATGCCATATATATGTAGGTATATTATTGATATATATTAACGACTTTGCCCTATGAGTAAAATACATTTCTAAACGTCGACAATGTAGACACAGGGTTAATGACTTTGACTCAGAGATAAGTGGCCTTCAGAAAGATCAATGGCTATGTCTCAGGTGTAAATGACACTGTCCTAGAAGTCAAGGACCCTGAAAGAGATCAATGAACTAGGCATTGGATGGGAGATCAATGACACTTTGAAAGGTTTAGTGACTTTGATAGAGGTTGATGACCTGGAGAGACGATAATTACCTTGATAGAGGTTAATGACTTTGGCAGAGGTTAAATCACGTGACTGAGGCCAATAACGTGACTGAGGCCTAGACAAAACAGAGTAATGAAAATGTGTAGAAAATGTAAGAAATTTTAATGTTGTGAAGTAAAAATGTAGTCTGTTTCTGTATCTTGAACGACAGCTTTCGGTCGTGGTCTAGACGAAAGAAATTTGATTTGGGTTCCACAATCTTGTGGTTTCAAGTCGAATGAAAAAATAAAATTATTCAAAACTTGTCAGTTCAGATTTTGGTTTCTCTATTTCGAATGTGCTGTCACCCAATTAAGGAACCCAATTGGAGTCGCATGTGAGTGACTGACTTTTGTTCGAAATTGAGAAACAGGCTGTTAATATGTATTAGAAATTACAAATGAGATTCCATTCAAACAATTTCAATTACTTTTTTTTCAAATTCTAATTTGAATATTAATTTTGATTTTCGTATTTATAATTTTTTATTTTCCAATTTAATAATGATTCTCCAATTTAATAATCTATGGTACTATATGGAAACATTATACGCAACAAATGTTTATCTTAAATAAATATATGGCAAATCACTGAGATGGTCTTGGAAATACAATTTACCTAAGTTTCTTTTATGAAAACGGCATCAGGAAATGTTAAAACTACGAGTATCTTGTATTAATCCATTAGTTCCGTGTTAAATCAAAATTGTTAATGATCGTGTGAAAAGATAGAAAGAAGATATAGTTTATAATCTCCCATAGAGAACTCTCACTATTTGAAAGGTGTTGTCATTTATATTCTCTATCTGCACATTATAAATTTCAGCACCACCGATTTGAATGGCAATCTGTCAAAAATAAAATAAAATTGAAATACTAAAATACATTTCAAATTCTTTAATAAGTTGTCAATGAATCCAACAGGCAGGCCAAGAAACTGTTCAAAAGAAATGAACACCGTAATCATATAAATCCAATTTTACGACTTTGTTGAGTGGTGAATGAGACGGACTGTCGATCATAGCTTGGTGGCCAACTCACTGCGGATGACGGGATTTATTGAATCAATGAAAACGCATTGATTTCAATCAATTGATAGATGGAATATAATACGGATATTGAAATGTGTTCAAACATTCAATTCACAACGGGTGGCTGGCTGCAGTGTAAATCTCCTAAAAGTCAAAGAAATTGCTGGCTTAGATTTATTTGTTAACTTAATTGTTCAAGGTGACAAAAATTCAAAGGGATTTTAGAAAATAGAACACGGTATTTTGAAACTGTTGAAATAATTATGCCACAAATTACAAAACTTTTAGAATGGCATCCCTGCAGAATATTTTCTCTTTGGGTGATTTGCTGTTATTATTGTTGTATTTAAAGATTTACATAAATTTTGGTGTTCTAGATATATGTAGATTAAAGGAATTATGTTTCATAAAATACTTCAAAATTGTGTTGACTCAAAATTGCAAGAAATCAGATGAATAAATGACAATTTTATCGAAAATTGGTAACCGTGTATATATTTTTGTTTTAATGTAATTTGACACAATATATTTATTTTTATTGTATATGAACTCATATACATTTGTTATGTATTGTTCGATGTCTTGATAAAGAAGCCGCTATATAAACGAAATTCGGTAAAAATGAAACAAATTGATACACAAACAAATTGTTGTCTATCGAGGTGATATAACGGGTCATCCAAATAACTTTTTTTTTTGAAAATGGTATAAAAAAAAACTACTGAATATTTTCTCAAATTTCTTTTTTATTTGAAAGTACAATCCTTCCGGTTAATAATGGAAAATAATTTCATTCAAATGGCTGCCTCGGCTGGCCATGCAGTAGCCTACACGATCGGTCCAATTTTTAAGCACATTATCGATTGTGTGCAGATGTATTTCACCAATGGCTTCACGAATATTGTCCTTTAAAGCGTCAATTGTATCTGGCTTGTCGGGGCGTAACACTTACCTTTGAGGGCACCCCACAAATAATAGTCCAACGGTGTCAAATCCCAGCTCCGAGGTGGCCAAACGACATCAGCTCTGCGGCTGATAATGCGATCTTAAACAACAGGGCGCAAAACATCGAGTGTAGCTTCGGCTGTGTGGCACGTAGCGCCGTCCTGTTGAAACCAAATGTTGTCAATATCCTCCTCTTCGATTTTTGTGAACAAAAATTCGTTCAACATGGCCCGATAACGATCGCCATTGACTGTAACGGCCACTCCTTGCTCATTTTCGAAGAAAAATGGCCCAATTATGCCTCTGAACCAAAATCCGCACCAACAAGTGACTCGTTTTGGGTGCATCGTCTTTTGAATGTATGCGTGCGGGTTTTCTGTGCCCCAAATGCGACAATTTTGCTTGTTGACATACCCGCCAAGATCAAAATGGGCTTCATCTGAAAAGATGATTTTTTTGGCAAAATCGGCATCTGCAACATTACCATGATTTTCAAAGTAATGTTGCAATATTTCCCAGCGTTGGTTAAGCGTATACACAACCATATTCGTTCAGCGGAAGGATAAAACTAATTATCTGTCAAATCAGACATGAGCTAAGTGTTACCATTCACGAAGTAAGCACTAGTTGAAAAAAAAAAACGTTAGATGGCGGACCCGTTATATGATATTTTGAATATTTCCTTCATGTAGCGTACAACCTTGAACAAAAAGTGTGGCAAGTTAGGTCTTTAGGAGGAAATGCTCAATTAGATATAAGGAGAAAAAATATTCAATCACAATTCTAAGCAAAAATAGGATTAATTGTCGACAAACCGAAAACTGGAGGAAATATGTCTGTCTAATAATGGAAGCTTGTCTGCTGAAATAACGGTGCTTGATAAAAATGTAATTGAGAGGTGTGCAACATTATGGCAAACTGTGTCTTCAGGGTACAAAAATAATATAGAAGAATTTATGAAATATTCGCTGGATACCGCTTAAAAGCTCACAAAGAAGTATTCATGGTACTACCTTCTAGGCTCAGTTCACAAAATTTTAATTCATGCTCCTGACGTTATACAACATGCAATGGTATCGATTGGAGAGCTGTCTGAGGAAGCTGTTGAGTCCATGAATAAAGATACAAAAAACTTTCGACTACATTATACCCGTAAAACTTCACGCGTTTCAACAAATGCGGATTTGTTTCATCGTTTACTTCTCAGTTGGGATCCTTTTATAATGGGACATCGAAAATTACAAAGCAAGTACAAGCCCATTTTACTAAAATCAGTTTTTAATTTGCTGGAATAACTTTTCATAATTTTATATTATAATTTTATTTTCGAAATAGTCAAAATGATTTGGATTGTTAATTTTTGTATTTTGTTCAACCAACGCCCAATTGCACCAAACAAAGTTAAAGTTAACTGACAGTTAAAAATTATAAATTCCCTACAAACTGACAGCTAAATCTATACGTTAGCTCTAACTGGAAGATAACTGAAATGGTGAAATCGGCCGTAAATCTTATTAATTTATAAAAAATTAAAACCCAAATTGCTTAAATTTTTTTTCTATTCTTTCCTTGAACTTGGTGAAGGGGTGGCGGGGGCTGGTTGTGCATGTGTTCAACCTCGCCCATTTTGTCATTATATATATTCTAATTCTCTTGCTGTAGGGATATAGAAAACAAAGAACAACAACAATTTTAGATAACATCAGTGTTGTATTAGTAATCGAATGGAAAAAAAACAATTTGTGTTTTCAAATCTTTAAAATTTTAATTAAACTCCACTAGATTGACCTTTCCGTCTACTGTGCGACGGCCACACAAATTTTCCTTCGAAATTTGTTGTCCTTACAGTCCCAGCAGCAAATATATATACCGATTTTAATAAAAGTCTTGAAAATCGGATAATATTAAGTTCGATATTAAAAAGATCAATCCGTACTCTAACCACCTTACAGTTCTTTCGACGATGGCCGTCTCTCTGAGTGACAACGACACTAGGGTGTCCCATCAATTAAAATTTTATTTTGTTCAAGCTTTATATGAAAGCTTATAGAGAAAAGTATTTTTGAGAATTTTTTCAGATTTTTCGGAAGTGGTTTAGAGGTCACGCAAGTCAAATTTCCTCCAAAAGTCGGGTATTTTGGGCGTTTTTTGAATTTTACTTAAAACTCGGTCAATAACCACGATTTTCTTAGTTTGTAAGTCAACATTTTTAAAGCAAAACGTTCAAACTTTTATTGTATATGAACAAACCACCAGTTTTGACAATGATTTTCCTCAATAAGGTATCACGTATTAAATTTTTTCGTAAATTTTGGGTAAATTTTGTAAATAACACTTTATATCTTTTAGAATTCCTATGAAAATTTACAAAACTGATGCTGCACTTTGAAATACGTATAAATTCCAAACAATTTTGTAAAAAAAAAATTTGAATTTGCGGTTACTGTTCCAGAGTTATACCATTTCAAAGACTTTTACCCATTCTATGAAACTAATATCTGTTTGCTGTTTTTGCATCGGAATTGCTTTAAATTTCTATGAAAATTTAAAATACTAATGGTGCACTTTAAAAGGCGTATAAATTCCAATCAATTTTTTAAAAAAAAGTTTTGAATTTGCAGTTACTGTTCCAGAGATATGCCACTTTAAAACTTTTTTCCCCAATGTATCAACCTAATAATATTATAAAATGTTTGTTTTTTCATCGGATTTGCTTTAAACATTGTGTTACTGAAACAATATACATGCGCTAAGTAACAACAAAGAATTACACGTAGCAAACAATTGCCCCGGCTACATATTGTAGGAACCATATACATGATTGCTTGCAAACATATATATGTTTCCTGCAATATGTTGCTGGTGTCGTTTTATCTGCGTGTAACTCTTTGTCGTTACTTAACGCGTGAAGATTTTTTCATGAATAGAGTGTTTAAAGCAAATCCGATGAAAAATTGGAAAATAGTTTATAGTATTATTAGTTTCATACAATGGGTAAAGAGTTTTAAAATGGCATAACTCTGACACAGTAACTTCAAATTCAAAATTTTTTCTAAAAAAATGCTTGGCATTTATGCGTCTTTTAAAGTGCAACATTCAAGTTTTAAATTTACATAGAAATTTAAAGTAAATCCAATGCAAAAATGACAAACAGTTTATAATATTTGTAGGTTCATATAATGGGTAAAAGGCTTTAGAATGATATAACTCTGGAACAGTAACAGCAAATTAAAATTGTTGTTCGACAAAATTGCTTGAAATTTATCCGTCTTGTAGAATGCATCATCATTTTTTTAAATTTCCATAGAAATTTTAAAAGTTATAAATCGTTACTAACAAAATTTATCCAAAATTTGCGAAAAAACGTAATACGTTGTACCTTATTGCGCAAAAGCATTGTCAAAACTGTTGGTTTATGCATATACAATAAAAGTTTGAACGTTTTTCTTTAAAAGTATTGACTTACGAACTAAGAAAACTGTGGTAATTGACCGAGTTTTAAGTAAAATTCAAAAAACGGCCGGAATACCCAATTTTTGGGGGGGAAATTCGACTTGCGCGACCTCTAAACCACTTTCGAAAAATCTGAAAAAAATCTCAAAAATACTTTACCCTATAAGCTTTCCAATCAAGCTTGAGCAACCATGAAAATCAAAAAGAAAAATGTTTTGGGTCATCCTAAGCGAAATAGCTTCTCGGAAACCCCTTCGGTACCGGTGTAAAAAAACTGGTCCCTGACAGTGAGTTTTAAAACTTGATAGCGCACAGGTCACTGATTTCGGAAAGCTCTCGCCTATACCTTTGTGCGATTCACTGGGAAAATATTTATTTAATTATTTCATAAAATAAAACCAGTACATAAGTTTCAGTCGGGTGAACCGACTTAATCATACCCTCACCATACAATACCTCATCCATTGAGTGGGAGTTCTGTTAAAAAACGCCATAACTCAAAGGTGACCATATTCAATAGAAGATTGACGACATTGCGCTAAATATTATTGAATACCCAAATTAGGTAGTTTCTCTCCCGAGGTACAAACATGGACATGGCAAGTTGTTGCCAAAATTTTGATCAGTACCAAATTTTATTAAGATCGGTTATGATTTATTGGAGATATCGAGTCGGCAAACCCCAAATACGCCCAACTTTTGTATGGGAGGTACAACACTGGGCGTGGCACAATGTCAGTTATTACTTACACAGTTGCTTTTAGGAAAATATTGCCTAGTACCAAATTTTATTAAGACCGGTTGTAGTTTACGAGAGTTATCGCGTCGATCAACCGGTCATCAGCCCAACTTTTATATGGGAGGTACCAGAATGGATGTGGCAAAACAGCTCATTTTCTTTAGGAGAGTTTCATTTGGCTAAATATTGACTTGTACAAACTTTCATAAAGATTGGTTTGGTTTTGCGGGACTTCTCATGCCGAACAGCCAGACGGCCAAACAACTTTTGTATGGGAGGTACCACAATGGGCGTGGCAAAATCACCCTTGTTTTAATCGGTGTTTAGCCTTTGATAACGTGAAGCCTTATACCTAATTTCATTAAGGTCGGAAGTGTTTCACGCGATTTATCCGATTGACAATCCGGTCGAACACCCTGTTTTGTATGGGAGGTACTAGAATGGGCGTGACAATCTCGAACATTTTCTCCAGTTAAGTAGGCATTTACAGATTATTCACCGGTGTGAGAGTTGAAGCTAATCACATCTACCAGATGAAATTTTTGAAAGAAATATGATTTTGTGCTAAATGTGTCGATTTGTATGTTAGGTACCAAAAGGGGCTTGGTCAAAACGCCCATTTTCAATCCCAAACTCAATATTGGCAAATAATAGTCACTGACAAAGTTTCATTGTCATCTGTAAAGATTTACGGCAGTTATCGTGTTGACCAGCCGGCCAGCCAGCCAGACAGACAGACGAACATGGCTCAAACGTCTTAAAAAGTGCTAAAACGAATTTCGTCCAAAGATACTAAGGGTCTAATTTGGCTCCTTCTATGTGTTACATTTTTTTACGTATTAAATGATATATACCCCCATCCCTATGGGTGAGGGTATAAAAAGAATGGAGGCACAACAATAGTATGAACTAAGATTCATCACTTGAAAAAAGCGTTGAAATAAAATGTGTATTCCCGTTTTCTTTGATCATGTTCATTACATTAGAAATGCGATTCTGATCGTATCATTTGTTGAGGAAAATCAAACAATTAGAGAAATCTAACATATTTGTCAAAATTTTTGCTGCAAACAGTTCTCTTCATGTTTTCACTATTCCATTCGCTCTCCGCAAGTGAACAATTTTTCGTATCCAACCAAATATTTAATGGCCTTAGTGTTATATCCTATGACATTCGTGGTGCATTCTAAGGCCCAATTTTTGACTGGTTATTTAAATTTTTGCCAAATCAGTTGATTTTGATTTATAGTTGATCTGACTATAAATACGAAAAGAGTTTTTCAGTGCTTTGTCAAATAATCTTACTACCATGTGGCAACAGTGGCAAATGCTACGAAAAAAAATAACCGGTATTCAAATATTTATCGGCTAATCGTTACAATTCATCTAGCTGACGCCATTTACAAAAGACAAGTGAAGTTTAAAAAATACAAAATATTTAGAGATTGAAAAGTATTTGAGCAGAAATAAAGTTCTAACTGCACTACTAGTTAAATGATACATTTTTATTGGTATTTCAACTAGAATGATGATTATAATTGTTCCCATTAACAATTAAAGAGGCTTTGTGTTTTTTCTTCTTGTTGTTTTCTGTCAACATCATATGGTCACTTGATCATAGTTTAAATGTCCAACTTTGACTGTTTAAATAGCAATTAACTGTTAGCCTAAAAAGTGAATTCAGAGTTTAAATTATGTTTGATCGCTAATCAAAGATGATTGACCGTCAAAAATTTGGCCCAAGTCAACTACATTTTGGTTTAAATGACTTCTACCAGTTATTTAAGAATAATTGATGGTCATCTTATTAACTTTTAGGAATCAATATTAGACGATCGGTTAATGCAATTAAATCGTTTATTAAAAAGTTTTACATTTAAAAATTTAATTAAAATTTGTATGAAACTGCACAACTACAGGTGTAACATTGTACAACCACTAAAACCAAACAAACAATTTCGCTTTGATATCTTTACAATGCCCAGCATTTGCTTTTCAATATTTCTTATTATTGCATTGCATATTCTTCAGCATTCAACACGCAAGAAAAACGTTCGCCTAAAAGTAGGCAACAAATTTTTTCGATGCGGTTGGGCACAGTGTTCTCGGAGATGGGAAATTGTTGAAACAAAACAAAGCCAGGAGATAAAAACAATGTATAGAAATCAAAACAAAAATTACTCTGAACAACAGCCAAACTATAAATAAGACGATAATAATCAATTCCCTTAGATTCGATTTATGACACACAAATTAAAAATATTTTATTTCGACTTCTCTTCACGGGTGCTTCAGCAGAAAAATAAACTGAATAATTTTCAAAAAATTATTAATTTAATGGAGTTTGGCAGACACAATATCTAAACAAATTTACAGCCAATTCCTCTAACTCAAACGAACACTTTCTTTCGCTTGTTATGCGACTGACTGTGTATACAGTCGACAGAATGAGAGAAATTTATGTTCTTCATAATCTGTGCTCTCATTAGAAAAATTGTTAATTTCAGTTAACGCAAATGTTTTTTAAATTTACGGCAAATGTAACTTTGTACGTGTTTGATGCAAACGAGAATTCGTTTGCAACAACACAATTCACATTTGCGATATATGAGTTTATTTGGGAGAACTACATGAACGGTTGCGATTAACAAATTAATACAAATCAATCAAAGTATTGTTGCTGCAACCGAGTAATAAACGTTTTTTTTTTTTCTTGCGTGCAGGGTCAAAATTCATTCAGAACGATCATTCAGAAAATTGCGATGTTCGAAAAAAATTATAAACTTTGAAAGGCTTAATTTCGGAAATTATTGGGTCTACAGAGACAATTCTAGTATCAAATTGTAGCACATTTAGCCTACTTTAAAAAGTTTAAAGTTTTTTAAAAAGTTTTTAAAAATCTAGTCCTTTAGGTTATAATCGCCAAAATTTGAAAAAATAACGAGTTTTTCGCGGGTTTTTCGATTTTTGACAAAATTGCGTTCGGCGCACGAGGTCACAAACTTGGATTATTCATTAGGCCAAAATCATAAACAAGTCTGCAACAAATCAGAACTACCGAGTGTGACGCATGCTGTGATGTATAAAGTTACTGGACTATTAAGTTTCTTTGAATTTGTACTTGTAGAGGTAATTCAAATTTAACTAATGGGTAACTAATGGCACTTTTCCATTTTAAAATAAAAGTGGGTATTTTTTGAGATAGTTGTGATTTTTTATTGGATTGTAAAGAAGTCATATTCCGATTAAGTATGGAAGAAATATCCGTCAAATGGTGCCCACAGCATTTGTGACACTGTTGTAGTCGAAAAAATTTTCAGCGTTCTAGTAAACTGTATGGGATAGAGTTGATCGGTACCCCTGAAATGTCTGTATCACGTCAACTTTTCGAAAAAATCGATTTTTTACCAACTCTCAGATTTACCTACACTTTAAAAAAAAACATTTTTTGTCACTATGTTTAGCATAACTTGAAAGAACTAGAATTTTTTCACTGACAATATTTAGCAGAATTGTAGCCATGGTAAAGCTGAACAACTTTCATGAACATATTAATACAATCCGACGATGTCTAGTCACCCTAAATAGCTCATAAATACAACTTTGTATCTTAAAAATGGTGCATTTGTATATGTCATCATTACTCGTGAACGACGTGTCTGAATTTGTCCGAATAAATTTAGAAAACTTTAGAATTATAATGCCTTTAATCTATTCCTACACCATTTCTCAATGTAATCAATAGATTCGCATTTATAAAAAAGAGAAAGGTGAAAACAAATTTTTGTTTGCTTAAAAAATTGCAAATTTTTATGATTAAAAAAAACACAAACTAAAGTATATGATCTTAAAATCGGAGAAATCCCTAAAAATCGCCATTAAAAACATTTTAATATTTTGAAGTGTTGGCACCGATATGTATATAATTTTACACGGTGTTAACACTTTTCAATTTGAAAACAACATTTTTTGTTCAATTTGTTTCCGCCTTCTTTAAAACCAAAAAAAAACACTGTGCGGTTCGAAATAGCAAACCGGATATTACGACAGCAACATAGCATTTATTTTCTACCACTTGAGCGAATTTGAGCCACCTTAATTTTCGATTTAGTATATTAGCTTAGAGTTATCCTGAAAATAAAACACAATCTCTTAATAATATATATGTTTAATAAAATCTTTTTTTTATTTCAAAGATAAATACAAATATTTAACATTCATAATTGACACTGACTAGTTGAAAACAAAATAAAAATATAAAATATTTTTGGTAAAAAAAAAACACAATTTTTGCGCAAACACTTAAAAACAAAATGGTTACAAAAATATACACAAGAATTAACAAGAATTTGCAAACGATGAATAAAATTATTGAATGTTTCGATGTTTCCGTATGAACAAAAGAAAAAATTGAGATACGTTTGATGAGATAATAAAATGCAATTGAATTATTTTTCTACATTTTTTTTCTAGCAAATTTTTGTTAACAATTAAAGGAACTTTGAGACGATGGATGATAAACTACAAATACACATACAAATAAACATACAGCTATAGAGTAACATTTAAAAAAAAATATCTTTGGTATAATTTTTCACAGTGCGAAGTGAGTTAGAGAGTAGAGAGAGCGTTGGATCCGACGACATCCCGATATGGCATTTGAAATTAGTGCAAATATTTCACTAACACAGCGGCTATGACAATAGTGAAGAGAGAGCTCGTGGTGGGTGTGGTTGAAACGGAACCGGAACTGTCGTCATTGGAGGCGATGACAACGGCGCGATTGTTCAGTTTTTGTATGGCACGATAGTTATTCACCAACAATTTGCCCTGGTCATATTCCATGGACTTGAAGGTGTCAATCTGGAAATAAAGAGGAAATCGTTAGATAATTGAATGATTAAATGGCATGATTTTTCATACAGAACTACCAGTATACATTTTTGATGCATATTGGTCCTACACAACACGAAAACCAACCTAATCGCTTTTTGAAATTAATAAATTATTAATTTTTCTTTATTAGTTTTTGACCTAATAAATACAAAAATCAATATAAAATTGTTTTGAATTTAATAAATTATTAACTTTGTTTCATTTTTTAAATGTTTTTAATGTGGTTTTGCTAATCGGACGGGGGGCTTCAGAAGATATTGATGTTTAGTTTTCGCAAAAAGAGTTTAAGAAAAAAAATACATGAGGTGTCAGGGGACACACAGTTGGAACGAAGTTCCTTTCACTACATATTATGTACTAGTTAGTTCCAACACGCCTAAGGCGCCCGTTGAAAACTTCGATAATTTAAATGGATCTTTAAAAAACATATTCTTTTTTTAAAGTGATGAACTTTTTTTAAGAACTACTTTTTTTTATAGAAGGTATTTTTTTTAAGAGTGTATTTTATATTCTTTTTGTAAGAATAAAAATGGTGTCCCATAACATCCCATGAAGGGATTGGGGAGAGCTTCTCACAATCAGTGAGAAGTTCATTTTCTAGTTTTACTGTCACTGATGGGGACTTACAGTTTTACACCGGTTCCGAACGGTGTTTTGAGAAGTGTTTTTTTTAAGAATATGTATTATATTTTCCCGAAAAGGCCCTTTTTTACAGAGAGTTACTTCTTTTATTAAAAGCTAATGTTTTTTTAAGAAAAGGTACTATTTTTAGGAAGAGGTAATTTCTGTAAGAAAAAGCCATAAGACTATGAGTTTATTTTTTTACAAAGAAGTACTTTTTTTAAGAACAGGTGCTTTTTGAAGAACTGGTACTCTTTTTAGGGAAAGGGTATTTTTTTAAGAATATTTACTTATTTTCAGAAAGGCTACTTATCTCAAGAAAAGAAAAAAAAAGAAAAGGTATTATTTTATTTTCAAGAAAAGGTACTTTTAAGAAAAGGAATTTTTGTAAGAAATTGTATTTTTTTAAGAGAAGGTATTTTTTGAAGAAAAGTTTTTTTTAAGAAATTGAAATTTTTTAGAATTGGTCCTTTTTTCAAGAAAAGGTACATTTTTAAGAGTAGGTAATTATCTCAAGAATAGTTATTTTGTTTCACAAAAAATTTACTCTTTAAAGAATAGGTAGTTTTTAAGAAAAGGCAATTTCTTGAAAAAAAAATATATATTTTTTTATTGGAAAATTACGTTTTTTGTAATGTACTTTATGTAAGAAAATTTACCTTTCAATAAATAATCATTATTCTCCGAGCTTGAGGTCAGATTTGCTGTTCTTGTATTTATTTCCCTTTTATATCCTTTTTATATCGAGGAAAATAAATACAAATACAGCAAATCTGACCTCAAGCTCGGAGAATATTGATTATTTCTTAATAAAGAAAAGGTCGAACAACAGAATAAAAATATTAAAATTTACTTTTTTTAACCAACGGTACATTTTTAAGATATGGTATTTTTTTTAAGAAAAGGTACATTGTTTAAGAATATGAATAGGTATTTTTTTAAGAAAATTTTCTTTTTTAAACTTCTTTCACTTTGGCCTTTCTAAATTTACTTTTTATTGGGTTCAAAACTACAATATACCCTAAATATTGGTTACAGGCTCCACCTAGGAAACTTCCCATTAAACAAGAAATATTCCAACATATGTTAGTCTAGACACAAACCAAAGCAATAGTACCCAATGTAGTTGATAACACTGGGTTGTAGCATAATGGGTTGTAGTGTATAATAGTAAAAAGTTGTTTAATTTTTTTTAATTGTTTAATTTTTTTAATAGTAAAAAGTTGTTTAATTTTCATTTAGCCCTCATCCCGCAACGTGCGATATGGAACTTCGTTTCTTCGAACTTCGAACTTCCATTCGAAAATTGTTTATGTGTATTTTCGTATTTAGGAGTTCCAAGTACATTAAATATGTATAGTGACAGTTCTGAATAACAGTTCTGAAGAAAAAAAAAACGTTTATTGATCGGTTGCCGCAACAATACTTTGATTGATTTGTATTAATTTATTAATCGCAACCGTTCATGTAGTTCTCCCAAATACACTTATATATCGCAAATATGTATCATGTTGATGCAAACGAGAACGCGTACAAAACTACATTTACCGCAAATTTAAAAAACGTTTGCGATAGTCGTAACTGAAATTAACCATTTTTCTAATGAGAGCACATTTTTCTAATTAGAGGGCATTCTCTCATTCTGTCGACTGTATACACAGTCTTATCCACTCGTTTGGCATACACTCTCACGCATCCACATAAAAGTAATCACACACTCCAATGCTTCTACCTTGTCAATATATCAAACTACGCGCTGTAGTTTGCTGCGCTTTTAGTTGTTATTTGAATGCAAGGCGAGACATACGTGTAAATAGACAGTGGACAAATTGACAAAAATGCCAACTTTTTGTAAAACAAACTTTATGGGTAAAACCAAAATCATAAAAGTTGGAAATTTAAACAAAAACAGCTTATGGAAGCCATAAATAAAAGTTTTAATTACAATTCGGTTTCTGTAACCGAAAGAACAGTTGGTGGAACCGTTTTTCGTTTCTCGCAAACGTTTTTCAGCTCTAATTTTTCATAACTCGTTTACTGCAAACGTTTTTCAGTTCTCGCAAACGTTTTTTTTTTAGTTTGGAGCAACTACAACTCGGTTGCTGTAACCGAAGCATCAGTTGGCGGAACCGTTTCTCGAAAACGTTTTTTCAGCATATATTTTTCATAACTACTTTTCATAACTGTATGGCTTAACAGAAGTTCATTTCTCCAAATTACAGTACCCAAACGAACTTCAGTTATCTGAGATTTCTTTTGGGAGGAATGCATTTTTTCTTTGAGTGCGGGACTGTTAGTTTTGTTTTGATATTTGTGAAGAAACCAGATACAGAATACAGGTTGATAAGCTGTTGAAAGTTGTACTCTAAAAGAACCCGGAATACTCGTAACAATTTTTGTTTTCTACGGAATAATTTGTCAGTAATTTTAGTGCAACGTGAATTTCGGCGCAGATTCCACGATCCACGCTCGCTTCGAAAAGACTGAAACGACACGTGACAGAAGAGGCGCCGGAAGACCTCGTTGAGCTCGATACTCGTTGCGCTTGCCGCCGTGACGCCAAACGACGTACTGTGGTTAAAATCGTTTTTGAGTTCCGAAAAACCCCGATTGTAGGTAACAAATCAAGCAATTGTTATTGTATGTAAGAATTGTGTTGTCTTCTTTGGCAACAACAAGAACCATGTCTAATGAAAACCGATGGTACTCTGGAAATGGAAAGAAGTTTCTGCGAATGTTTTCTTGTGTTTTGCTTGCGATATATTTGGAACACTTGCATAGTGGTGAATTCTCAATTCAAATGAGACTTCGTTTGCATTTAGTTCGATGAATTATTCAAAAGCATCATTCCAAACAACCACTGATGAGGATCTATGGCTAGATCTGAAAAAGCTATATGGTTCGCCAGGAATCATGAGATTGCATTGTGCAAAACCTCTTTCAAAAACTATATTTCTATTAATAGAAATATAGAATGGTCTTGAGCTTGAATATTAAAATAGAAAAGTACAAATAAAATGGTGGAATAAATAAATAAAAATCATCTCTAATTTAAATTAAGTTAAGTTGTTTTTCGAAAAAGTAATCCAGCTGTTTTTAGCGAAGTAAATAAATAAATCTGTTTGAGCGATTTTGGGCAACCCTGTAGTTAGTTAGTCAATTCTACATTGAAAACATAATTATACCTTTAAAAATAATTATACCAAACTCAGAAGTTGTTTTTTTCTATTTTTCATAGTTTCATCCACATTGAGATAATATATGCAATGAAAACTTTCGTACACCCAACGATTTGGTCGTTGCTACAAAGAATATTTACGTTGTGACAATGAATTATTGCATTGGCTGCCATTCATCAAAGTGAGGAATACATTTGTTATAAGCGAAATTCAAAATTTCTCACCTGATCAATTGTTACTGGGAATGTTTGAGCAACAACAATCCACGTCACAGCCTCGGCACACGACGGTGTAGTCAGTGAACCCTCATAGGTAATATAATTATTAATTTCTGGCAATAGATCTTTTATTTTAAAAGATATCTTAATTTTAACCGCCTTATTGATCTGTTCATAGCTCGTAACTTGATCGAATACCGACAATATTTGGTCAATGACACGATTCTTCTCCAACGAGGCATGATACAATACACCCACTACTGTGAGGCCATCCTTATTCTGGGTGGCTGTAGTCATATTCTCATATTTTCTATTACGATGCACCATATGCATCTCAAAGGGATAACGTATATTATCGATTGTGTGCTCTGACCACCAATGGAAATGAATTTGCTCCAGAATGTAGTCTTCCTTCAAAGGACCACCTTCAAGTTTCAATTTCGTATCGAAATTGGAAAGTTGTACTAAAAACAAATAGAATTTAAAATATAATAATTATGGCGATAATTGCGTTAGCATTAAGCTTACTTGAATGCCCTGTATTGACCATGGACGCCTGTGTTATGGCCTTGTCATAGTTGTCTCCCTCCAATTTCTGTCCGTATATCCCCTTTACCGCTCCCTTAAGACTCAGATTAATTGGTGATTGCCGGCTTCCTGTGTCGCATACGCCACCCCATTTTGGGAAATCTGTGATGTGAATTTAATGAATTTTAATAAATTTGTTTTGTTATTTTCCAAAATAAAATAGAAGGAACACAAAATACTTCTGTGGCACACAAATTAGTAAAGTAATTTAACAATTTAAAATCTTGGGATTAGTTAAACACGATATAAAATGGCATATAAATATTTGTACTATATAAGATCTAGGCACAGTGTTCCGAAGCCAAACTTAATTTAAAAATATGGAAAAAGGCAGACTCAGTAAAAACACTGCTTTACAAATTGTAACTTTGGAAAAATACCAAGAACCCCATATGCCTAGATAAGTTAATTGGGACCCCATGAACACGAAAAAGGCTTCAATTTGTTTTCTAAGTACCGTTTTTTAGATAACGGTACTTTTGTGTTTTTCGTTGTATGGGCCCACTCAAACTCTTGTGGAGGCCCAACCGAAAAGTTCGATCGAGATAAAAATGACATATCCTTGGAAAGGATATGAATGTCCTTTTCGTCGATATGCTGTAAATTTATATCTGATTAGAAACGGCTGAGTTATGGCACCTCAAAATTCAAAATTTGCCTTTTTTTAAGTTTTTTTTCAAAATTTTTCATTTTTATTTTTTTTTTTTTTCTACTTTATCGTGATGATCTTGAATGTTTTATTTTTTTAACATAGATTATTTAATTACCAACATTTTAAGTGTAATTTGAGTTTTTATTAAGGATTTTGTGGAATGACAATATTTTCATTTTCATTGCTCACACACTATATTCCCAGTTAATTCAAAAAATTTCAATTAAAATGACGAGCGACTTGAACGTAAAAAAAGGCAAGTTTTGAAATCTGAGGTGCCATAACTCAGCCATTTCTTATCAGATAGAAATTTACAGCATATCGACGGAAAGGGCATTCAATTACCTTTCCAAAGATATGGGCTCCACAAGGGTTTCAGTGGGACCATACACCGAAAAACACAAAAGTACCGTTATCTAAAAAACGGTACTTAGAAAATAAATTACAGCGTTTTTCGTGTTCATGAGGTCCCAATTAACTTATTTAGGCATATGGCGTTCTTGGTATTTTTTTTGGCTGTAAACCAGTGTAATTTATTATTGTCTACCAACGCCACTTCAAATCCTGTTCCCGTTCCTGTTCAAATCCTGTTTACATTTTTCTACTTGCAGAAAAATACCCCTGATCTGTGTAGCTCAAAGGAAACCGAAAAATATTTTTCCTTAATTCAAAAAATTTCAATTAAAATGACGAGCGACTTGAACGTAAAAAAAGCCAAGTTTTGAAATCTGAAGTGCCATATCTCAGCCATTTCTTATCAGATAGAAATTCACAGCATATCGACGGAAAGGGCATTCAATTACCTTTCCAACGATATGCCATTTATGTCGATCGAACTTTTCGGCTCCACAAGGGTTTCAGTGGGACCATACACCGAAAAACACAAAAGTATGTCATTTATCTCAAAAGAAACCGAAAAATATTTTTCTTTTATTTTTACTTTAACACCGACTTCACTTTGAATCCACTACACTGTGTCTTTAACTTTCACTAAACTCAGTTCTAATTCGAATCACTTCGCATAACTGTCATTTAAATCGTCTACTTTAAACGAGCCTATTAATGTCATCGTTATTTTACTGAGATCCCATCCCACAAATACTACTGATTAGTGTTGTACGAATGTGATCCATAATAGTTAAACAAATATAATTCATGTGGACGGAGTGTCTAGTCGGTTACCTTCATTCTCACTGTAATCTGGATAGCCCCAATGGTGTTCACTACTCGAGCCGCACGAGCAAAGGAATGCTAAAACGATATAGAACAAGAAGAAATGATATAAATTCATATTCTGCATAAATGATATGACATGACAAGAAGATGATGATGATGATGACGATTATGATGATGATGACACTTTATAGAATGCTAAGATGTTTGTACTAAATGAGGTGTCTAAATTATTAATTCTACAATGAACGATGTACGAATTATTCTACAAATTTATTTGCATCTAAGTGTATAAACTAAAACAGACTTTAAAGAATAGATGAAAACTATTGTCAGAAATCATCATGTCAATCTTGTTGAGTTGTTCTATATTGTTGTTGATTTCTAGAGCGTTACAAATTGAAACCGAAAACCCGGTTGGAAATTATACACATTGTTGAGAATACAAAATTTCTATGCTGAGTATATTTTTGTTTAGTTTGCAAATAGAGTCACTTTTGGACCAACGTCCGGGTCTTGAAACTCTAGTAGCCGATTTTTAAATATAATAATTCGTATAAAATAATAAAAAAAAATCTAAATTAATACATCACACTTATTGAGGTGCCTAGCACAATACAGGTTAATTCATGTAGATGTACTATTTCCGGTAAGGATTTGTTAATAAATCAAATAATCAGACTGTCATGGTACTTCTGAACAACAATACCATGATCTGTCCTAAAGTCTTCAATAAAAGATTTAGCGCGGCACAACGCCAATTCGGCATATGAATATGTTTATATCGTACAGAGTGGCTCATAAGTAACGTTATGATTTAGTGAATACATTTTTTGCTTACGTATTTTTATTTCGTTTTTTTTTTTTTTTTTGATGTGTTAACATCTATAGGCGCGGGTAGGGACTCAACTCACAAAGTGAATACATTCAAACACAGTTTGTCCCATAGAGTAATCTCATACTAGAGAGAATATTTCGGTCATCTGACGTTTCCTTTCACACTCTTCTTGATGCGGCCGGTGTGATAGAGAGATGTTCGACGAAAAGTGACATACACCAGGTGGAATTACAATAACGTTTTGGTGAAAACTGTGAAATTTAAATGTGTGTTCAAACTTTTATATTGACTGTTATTGTTAGCATACATTTATGTTGTATTTAACACAATAATTTTAACACACAAAACGAAATGCCGTTGCTGTTATTTTGTTCGTTGTTATGAACCATTGCCTCTATCTGGTATTAGTAAGGCAATTCTTTTCAACATCGAACGTAAATATCACACCAGGCCAAATGTCATTAATTTGGTGAGAGAACTATTAGGCATAGAGTAAATCTTACTAGAGAGAATATTTGCCTCATCTGATGGTTCCTTTCACACTCTTCTTGATGCGGTCGATGTGATAGAGAGTTGTTTAACGAAAAGTGACATACACCAGGTCGTATTACAATATCTTCTTGCTTTAATTTTTCATGTCGTTTTGGTGAAAAATTGGGAAATTTAAATGTGTGTGACCCACCCCTATATAGAACACAGATTTGTGCGACTGTGAAACACAGATTGTCAGACTGGGAAAAAAAACACACTGATGTAGCGACAGCGAATAGTTGGCTTGTGTGAGTGCGGAGCACTCTCAGTGCAAAGAGTATAATGACGTAGTTATACGTATATAGAAATAAGATAGCAAGAGAGCAACGAAAATTGTGTGAAGTTCTGCAGCGTATATACGAACATAACAATGTATGTATGGACATGTGGCTGTTGCTTTGCATTCTCTTTGTTTTTGTGGGAATAAAACAAAAAGTATGACAATGACACATGTGCTTGCACTGGTCTATTAATATTATTTAAATGTAATGTCATCATATGATTGAACGCTGTTTTCTATTTTCCAATGTAACATTTACTAATGTGTTCATATAAATCGAACAGGTACCGTGTAATAAAAAAGTGTTAATACATCGCCCGTGAGTTCGAACCGTAGAGTAAATCATAATAGAGAGAATATTTGGCTCATCTTATATTTCTTTTCACACTCTTCTTGATGCGGCCGGTGTGATAGAGAGATGTTTGACGAAAAGTGACATAGACCAGGTGGAATTACAATAACTTCTTGCTTTAATTTTTCATGTCGTTTTGGTGAAAACTGTGAAATTTAAATGTGTGTTCAAACTTTTTTATTGACTGTTATTGTTAGCATACATTTATGTTGTATTTAACACAATAATTTTAACACACGAAACGAAATGTCGTTGTTTTGAACCATTGCCTCTATCTGGTATTAGTAAAGCAATTCTTTTCAACATCGAACGTAAATATCACACCACGCCAAATGTCATTAATTTGGTGAGAGAACTATTAGGTCTACTATAGTATTAGTCTATGGTTCGAACACTAGTTGGATTTTTTAAATTAACTTTATTTGAAAGTCAGCATTCCATTACAGTGTTGTAGTCGAAAAATGTATCAACGTTGTAGTAAATTGCATCGGTTAGAGGCAAGTCTACTGAGTTGATCGGTACCCATGAAATGTCTGTATCAAGTGAAATTTTTGGAAAAATCGATTTTTATGAATTCTCAGATTTTCCTGCACATTCTTTTGAAAAGAATTGTGATGTTTCTTGACATGTTCCATGAGAGCCTAGAGGAAACATACGACCACTGCCCTGACCATGACATTAAGTTTGTTCTAGGTGATTTTAATGCTAAAGTCGGCAGAGAAAATGTCTTTGAACCAACTGTCGGTAAATTCAGTCTAGACGCTATCACTTACGATAGCGGAATGAGACTGTTACATTGCCAGTAGTACGAGATTCCAACAAAACCATATCTCCAGATCAACAGACGAAGAACCAGATCCATCACCCGATAATAGATGAAAAGCACTCTGCTAGTGTAATGGAGGTACGTGTGATTCGATGAGCTAATAGCGATTCGTATCACTACCTGGTTGCAGAAAAGCTTTGCACAAGTTTAATCAGAGCGAAAGCTGTACGAAACCAGACATATATATAGCCGGAAATCGGAAAGCTGAAATTACTAGAGATAACCACGGCCTATGCAGAGAAGTCCACTCAGATACTGGAGTTGAACGCACCCCTACCTTACGATCCTGAAGTGCAGTGGAAGTACATTTCCCACTCTATGAAACAAAACTTGGTTATGGCATTGCCTCACCATAACCAGTCTAAAGACGTCAAATCGCATGATCTTGGCGGCCAATTGGCGTCGCCAAAACGTGAAATTACGCGTTATGGAAACTTTTCCGGCAATAAAACCAAAATCGGTCGAGTTGTGTGGCTCGTGGCACTGTCTTGTTGAAACCACATATGGTCCAGTTCATAATCTTCAATTGTAGGCCAAACAAAGTGGATAATCATACGGTCATAGCACTCTGATTCATTTTCAGCATCATTTCATCAGCATAATTTTCAAAAAAATACCGCCCAATAACACCTCCAAAACGAAATGCGCAACCAAAAAGCAATTTTTACGGATGCAATGGCCTTTATCTCAATAACTACTAGGTTCTCCGAACTTCCATATCCGATAATTTTAATTGTTGACGTAACCACTAAGTGAGAAATGAGCTTCATCGCTGAAGAAAATTTGAAGTAAAAAGCGGCCACATTTGAATCACCACTTTTGTAGCAAGTTTTAACTATTCTAACGCGTTCTTTGGCTGTTAATACGGCATTTACACCAAACAAGATTAACGCATTTCGAAGGTTAACTCCGTTAACCCGGGCTAATCCAGAAGATTACTCAGACAATTTTAATCTGTGAAACTGAAGTTTAATTGTTAACTTCATTTTAAACTGGTGTACATTTTGATGCAACACTGTTAGTTACTAAAAAATTGCAACCATAATAAAAACATACACAAAAAGTCAACTGTTTGACAGATGGACAAAGACGATTTAGAATTAGACGACCAGAAGATGTGCGGAATTTGGCAACCCTGGTAAAAGAGAACCAAAAAGTGATTATTTCATCTTGATTATTTCATACTTTTTTCATAGTTTATGTAATTTTACTTCAACATGGTTGGAATTTGTATAGTTATATACAATAACACTATCAAAAAGCTGCTCGTGTATTGAAATATTCAATGAAGAGAGTAAGAGAGAGAACAGAGAATGACTAGGGTTTCACTCGTTGTGTTTGTTGGCATTTGAGTGAAGAGAAATTTTGACGGTCTACTTGTACATCGTTTTTGAGATGGAAGCCGATCGACAATTTCCCGACGCGTCGCCGACACCAAAACTTTTTTGAAGCTTACGCTGCTGCCGATATTATTGACTCTTATTGGTTTAAAATATGGGCCGATTTTATCGCCTGTTCCGATTTGTCCGACAGATCCAATTTTAAAGGTTCAGTTATTTCAAAAACATCCCAACTTTATACAAAACCGCCCAAATCAATAGCCGCCAATTTAATTATGTTGTTGTGCCGTCGTCTTCAATAATTTTACCTCGGCGTGGAGTTGGTCTAAGCACGGAGTTGCCACCTGAAATGAAAATTAAATCTGAAATTGGGTGGTGTAAACGGAAAAGGTTAGATTACAAGGTTGTCGCTAACCAGGCCGCGATAAACGGCGTTATAAATGTAAAAATAACGATCCATTACCGTAAATGGCAAACCTTTCAAAAACGATTTACTAAAGTAGACAGTCACGATTTCTCTTCACTGAAATGCCAACAAACAAAACGAGTGAAGCCTTAACCATTCTCTGTGCCCTCTCTTCATTGAATATTTCAATACACGAGCAGCTTTTTGATAGTGTTATGACACTATATTATAATATTTACTTATTTATAATTATTGTATAGCGACACGTTCCCGGCAGAGTGTATTAAGCGACAAAATGGAAATTTTTTAGGAAACGAGAAAAACTTCCTGTCAAGTATCTGATTTGTTTATTTTTTCGGTTATTACCATTTCATTTGCTTAATAACTCATGACGTGGTTATGCAAGGGACATTCTCTGTATATCGAAATGTGGAGCTTGGCATAAATTTTGAGAATATGATAAAAAGTCATTGTCGCTAAATATGTCGCTTAATACATTCTTCCGGGAACGTGTCGATATAACTATACAAATTTCAACCATGTTGAAGTGTAATTACATAAACTATGCAAAAACTATGAAGTAATCAAGATATGACGCGGGAGAGAAAGGCGTTTGAGTGAATTGTTACCACTTTTTGGTTCTCTCTTACTAGGGTTGCCAATTTGCGCACAATTCTTGACCGCCTGTGACTAAATAAATAAAACTTCGGCCGACAAATATTTAACAGCTGACAGCCTTGCCAGACAGACGATTTTTAAACCACGAAATGGATAACTCTTAGTATTAAGTGTGAATCGTTTTTTTTAAATTCATAATCGTCATAATCATCAAAGCGACATTAGAAAACCAGCCGTAATATATTATTTGGAAGCGCACTGAATAGAATATTTGTTTATCATCGAATGTTTCATATTTATTTATACATACAATTTTATATTTTTGATTTATTTTATATTTCTTGTTTTAAATAGCTTTTCTGTTAAAAAACGAAATGAATTACAATAAATTATATACGATTTAGATAACAAAAAATGTATACTTATAAATATTTGTGCTTGCTATTTCGTTATCTGAGTAGCGATACTTTGAGTATCGATTCTTTTGTTTCAATATTTACAAAGTATCAATGCTTTTGTCCATAGCATTTAAGGTTCTATCAAGTATAATTCAAGTATAATTATCACTGACATTATTGGACCATACCAGTGTGGCTTTAGGCCTGGAAAATCTACAACTGACCAGATTTTCACGCTACGCCAAATCCTGAAGAATACCCACGAAAAACAAATCGACACCTATCATCTATTTCTCGATTATAAGCTGGCTTTCGATAGCCCGATACGGGAGAAACTCTACGAAGCAACGTCTGAGCTTGGTAGTCCTACAAAATTTCTAACGCCTTTGCAGGATGACCTTGACGAACACCAAATCCACAGTGAAAGTTGGTAAGAATGTTACCGAGCCCTTCGAAACTAAGCGAAGCCTCAAGCACGGCGGTAGCCTAGCATGCGATCTCTTTAACATCATAATGAAGGTAATTATGAGAAAAGCAGCAGTCAACTTGAATAAAACCTTCAGCAGCAAAACTCACATGCTGCTCGCGTATGCTGATGATATAGATATCATTGGCAGAAAAATTAGAGAAGTTTCTGCGGTGTTTTCGAGAATTGAGAAGGAGTCAACAAAACAAAATTAATGGTTTCAACGAGCAGGGCCTCCACACGATTAGACCAAAGCGTGAACGTTGATAACTGTTATAATTTCGAGGTGGTGGACGAATTTATATACTTATACTTCGGATCTGCCGTAAACAGGAATAACACTTCCAGCCTTGAGATCTGGCGGAGAATTGTGCTTCTGAATAGATGTTATTTTGGGTTTGGGCTAAGCAAGCACTTTAGAGATAAAACCTTCTCTGGAGTACTAAAATGCCAACTATACCAAACTCTCACACAAGTTGTCTTGCTTTGTGGCGCAGAATCCTAGGTCTTATCGCAAGCAGACGAGTCTTCGAGAGAAAATCACTCCGAAAAATTGATAGTGCACAACGGCGGGTATCGGCGACGGATGAACCATGAGCTGTATGAGCTATATCCCGACATTGACATAGTTAAGCGGATCAAAATAATGCGATAGACAGAGGTCTATGCCATGTCAGAAGAATAGATGACGGCGAACCTCAAGATTTTCCAAACTGAACTCGAAGGAATACGAATAATAGGAAGACCAAGACTCCGCTGGATCGATCAGGTTGACGAATCCCTGAGTACACTTGGAATTGCGTACGGGAGAGATAAGGCAAAAGATCGACCTGGTTGGCGAAATATGTTATCTTCGTTTTGTAAGGTCCCTGACTGCGTTTACACGATACAATACCATTGAGAATATGTATTAGTTGTCAAAGAAGAGAAAAACTTTTGTGTACCGTTGACGTCCAGAGAATTATAAAGACCCAAGAGAATTATAAAGACCCTTTTACCCAAACGCCGTCAAATCTTCAAATAACGATACATTTTTCCAAATTGGTGGGTCTTTTTCGATTATGTTTTGCTTTCTTTGAGTCGAAATTATAAAGAAGCTTCACCGAATTGACCGCTAGCATCAAATCATTTTCCGAATTTACTGTGTTCGAAAAATCAGAGACAGTGACGAAGACAATGAGACACGTGTGAGTGTATTAGTAACCAAGTATAAAGGCCTTATTCATAAAAAGTTATGAGAGGTTTGAGAGACGATTTATCATACAAATCTCTCACAACCTTTTATGAATACGGAACTTTGTGTATTGCTATTGTCTCCGCAAAACTGTCTAGGGTAAACGCCTGGTTCAATGTTCAAACAGACATTTTTGAGATTTTTAAATATTTTACACTAGCATATTTCGGTTCGATTGTTAACAAATTGTACCTGCTTTTGGATTCGGTTCCTCTATTTTGGCCTTCTTTAATATCAACGCTAAGGGTTTTTTAAATTTTTTTTTTTGATAAGAAGAATTACTAATTGATTTTTCAAATATAGAAGAGTCTTAAGCCAGTTGGTCAAAATTGCAGAGATTTTTGTAAACGTCTGTTTCGGAAATTATTAATAAAGTTTTCTTTCTCATTTCAATCGTACAGGTTCGAGATAAATGAGATCGAAATCTTTTTTTTAAAATTTTTCATTTTTATTTGTTTTTTTTTTCTACGTTATAGTGAAGATCTGGAATGTTTTCTTTTTAACATATAGTTTATTTAATTACCAACATTTTAAATGTAATTTGAGTTTTTATTAAGAATTTTGTGGAACAACAATATTTTCATTTTCATTGCTCACACACTATATTCGGCATTAATTCAAAAAAAATTGCAATTCAAATGACGAGCGACTTGAACGTAAAAAATGGCAAACTTTGAATTTTGAGGTGCCATAACTCAGCCATTTCTTATCAGATAGAAATTTACATCATATCGACGGAAACAGCATTCAATTACCTTTCCAACGATATTCCATTTATCTCGATCGAACTTTTCGGTTGGACTCCACTAGGGTTTGAGTTTGAGGACTCCACAAGGGTTTGAGTGGGACCATATACCGAAAAACAAAAAGTACCGTTATCTAAAAAACGGTACTTAGAAAAAAATAACAGCGTTTTTCGTGTTCAGGAGGTCCCAATTACCTTATCTAGGCATGTGGCGTTCTTGATATTTTTTGGCTGTAAACCAGTGTAATTTTATTCTCCAATATTTCGCGGCCCTTTGGGTAGCATCGTTAGGAAGATAAACACAATGATGAATTAAAACTTAAATGAATTAATAAAAAAAAAATTATTTTAGTTGACCACGTTCACTCACTTGGGTAAAATAATACGTTTTTTCTTGAATATTTGATAACCTATTTAGCAACGACATTCTAATCACAACTACTCTCGCATCCAAATATATACTTTGATGAACTGTCTGAATCGGACAGATGTCACACGAAATGTTTTTGACACCACTTGTTCAAGAGTTTTTTTTTGCAGTTTTAAAAAAGAAAATGTTTTGTATTTTCTTTTTTTGTGTGAAATTGAACTTTCCTTGCCAAAAACTACATTATTGCTGCATCAACGAAACTGAAATTCTTTTATTAGAAAGTGCTCGTATAAAATAAATCAGAAATAGAATCAAATCGTACAGGGGTTGCCAAGGTATTAGTAGTTGTTAGATATTGTGATACGGTTTAGTGCTTTTGATAGGAACTAAATATAATATCAAATATTAAGTGTTGAATGCTTGTCCCAGGATCATGAAATCAGGTGCCTAATTACCGCATCTGTTTCTTATCGTAATCTCAATTACAAAAGTGGTTTTAAAGAATAAATTTGATGGTAACTTCTAAAAAACTAATATTGATGAATTGCTATTAATCTATTAATTTGATTCATACAATTCTTTCTTGAGTTTTAGTTCAAGTTTATATTCTTGTCTCAGATGTGCAGAGTAAAGCCCGGTATTATTTTTTTATGAAATTTCCGTTGCCATAAGAAGTACGTGTATAAAAAGTAACGAAAATTTCATGAACCGAAAGTTTCGCTTACCTTTCATTTGCTTGGTACTCAGCTCTCTGCGAAAATTTCGTAGGCAAAATCAAGTGCAGGGTTGTTACGCCAAAGTTTTTTCGTATGAAAACACTTGTTTAATAATTGTTTGAGACCGTAATTTTGACATTTCGATAATTTTAGCAATCAGAAGTAACACGACATGCTTTAAAAATAAAATGGAGTGCGTAGAGGAATTATAAATAAAATATTTGCAGGGTTAATCCAAAATAGGTGGTAACTCCCCGCAACAAAATTTTCCGTATAGAGGTAAATAACAAAATTTCTTAAAAAAATTTCGCAAGAACTGAATACGGGGCTTATGTCGGCAATATCGAGAGATAACTTCTCTTATTTACTTGTCACAGGAGACTTCAATATAGATGAAGGTGTAGAGCACATATAGGACGATGATGTCGACTGCCAACGCGATGTTAGAACTGCAATTTCCCAGCTTAAGCCCGGTATTCAGTTTTAATGAAATTTTCGTTGCCATAAGAAGTACCTGTATAAAAACCAAAAATAACAAAAATTTAATGAACCGAAAATTTCGGTCACTTTTCATTTGCTTGGTACTCACTGAGTACTACTCAGCTCTTCACAAAAATTTCGTAGGCAAAATCAATTACAGTGTTGTTATGCCAAAGTTATTTCGTACGAAAATAATTGTTTGTTAATTGTTTGGGACCGGAATTTTGACATTTCGATAATTTTAACAACCAAAAGTAACACCACTTGCGTTAAAAATAAAATGGAGTACGTGAAATATTTGAAAGGTACGTCAAAGATAGGTGGTAACTTTCGCCAAAAAAATTTCCGTTTGGAGATAAATGATAAACTCAAATGTACTCAATACGGGGCTTTAAGAACAACGAAGGCAATGGTGCTGGTGGACTACCGGCTGAACTGGTTAAGGCTGGCGGCTATGAGTTGGAAAGCTACATGCATCAGATCATATGCAAAATCTGGCCAGACGAATACATGCCCAACGGTTGGAGTCTTAGCATACTCGGGGATTACACACGGCAATTTTACTTGCGTTTTGGAGTTTATGGGAGAGAGAGGGGAAGAGAACGGAAACTGAAGAATTGCGCAAGTAAAATTGCCGTGTGTGATCCCCGAGATACTGTGTCCTGTTTTCAAAAAAGGCGACCCGAGTATATGCAACCGTTTGTTGCAGACCTGGTCGGATCTTATCCGTGTAGCTTTAGGCCTGGAAAGTTAACTATCGATCACATTACAACAAATCCTGAATAAAACAGCCGAAAAGTGAATCGACACCTACCACCTCTTTCTAGGTTATCAGTCTGCCTTCGGTATCCCAATACAGGGACAACTGTAGCAAGCTATATAGGAGCTTGGTATTCCTGCTAATCTGATACGCCTTTGCAGAATGATACTGACCGTCAACAAATCCTCTGTAAAGATTGGTAAAGATCTCACCGAACCATTTAGTACGAGACGGGTCATCAGGCAGGGCGACACCTTTTAATCATGCGATCTCTTCAACATATTAAGGGCGATCATCGCGTGAAAGGCTGCAGGAAACATGAAGAAAACTATCAGCAGCAAAAGTCACATGCTGATCGCGTATGCAGATGATTTAAGCCGCATTCACAATGCCAGCTTTGCCACCTTCAATAGGCGTTCGCAATGTAAGAAACAATTTAATTCGGATGCCACAAAAAGGATGTACAGGTAGAGAAGAAAAAACCCCACAATTTCGCAACCCTAGTAGAAGAGAACCAAAAAAGTCGACGCGATTCACTCAAACGCATTTCTTCCCCGCGTCATATCTTGATTTTATCATACTTTTTACATACTTTATGTATATTTATTTAAATATGGTTGAAATTTATATAGTTAGATAGAATAACATCATCAGAAAACTGCTAGTGTATTGAAATATTCAACGAAGAGAGTAAGAGAGCAAGCAGAGAAACGGCACGCTTCACTCGTTTCCTTTGTTGGCATTCCACTCTATGAGTAAATTTTCTTCTCTATACAATAGTTGCTTTATGGATACCACAAACAGTGTTGTATTTTGAATATTAATAAATTATTCAAATACATGAAATATTTACAATAAACACATTCTACAGATAAAATTATGTTGAAAAATATAGTTTTTGAAACAAATGGTTTACATTTTCATTTATATTTCTTAGTTTTGAAATGAAATTTCAGATGAAGCGCCATCTAGGTGTCAATTATGTTATTTGATTCGAACAAAATTGTTGCTGAAGTAGAAGTAGATCAATTTCAACTACATTTTTGGCGAGAAAACGAAATGACATTATGTGAAATGCCGTGAGTGCGAACGAGAGGGCATGAATTACAAAATTGTTGCAGGCGTTGCGAATGCGGCTTAAGATCCACTACAGCAACAATTTTGTTTCAAAAACTGTATTTTTCAACACAATTTTATCTGTAGAATGTGTTTATTGTAAATATTTCATGTATTTTAATATTTTATTAATATTCAAAATACAACACTGTATGTGGTATTCGAAGTAAATTAGTGTTGCTTACATTGCGAACGCCTATTGAAAATATTGCTTGCATTGTGATTCTTGCATTATACATCATTGGGCGAAATCTGCGAGAAATTACTGCAGTATTTTCGAGAATTGAGAAGGAGTCAGCAAAAGTGGGTTCGGCAGTAAACGAGGACAAGACAAAATTACTGGTTTCGACAAGCAGAACATCCACCCGATTAGATGAAACGAATGAACGAATTCGTTTTCCTTGGATCTGCCGTAAATAGAAGCAGTAACGTCAGCCTAGCAATAAAACGGAGAATTATGCTTGCAGACAGGAGTTATTTCGGGCTAAACAAGCAGTTCAGAGATAAGACCCCCTCTCGAGAAAACGAAGATCCAACTATATCAGACTTCGTACAAACTGTCTTGCTTTATCGCACAGAATCCGGGGTCATCGCATGCTCATTTAACATCACTGGGAGTCTTCGACAGAAAATGCACAGAAAAATATATGGTCCTATAATAGATATCTCGACAACGACGTAGTTATGCGTATCAAAATAACGCGTTTACACTGGCTAGGCCATGTCAATAGAATGGATTCATGGTTCATTCTGATTCGAAAAATAAGACGACCAAGACTTCGCTGGAGAGACCTGGTGGAATATTGCCTGTGGGTGCTTGGTGTTGTCAACTGGAGGAGAAAATCTGAAGTTATAGCCGGTTGGAGAAACCGGTTATCCTCATTTTGTAAGGCCATTGACCTCTCTGGGTTGTTGGGGGCCACATAAGTCAGTAAGGTATTTTTTTTGAATATATACATATTTATATTAATTTAAAAAAATTTTAGAAATTTTGTAACCATATAAGGCTCCAAGACTCAGTTATGTAAAAGAAGAAATAAAAAAATTATTTGTTGTGAGAACCACCAATGCGGTTGTGACAACCACTAATGCGGTTGTTACAACCACTAACACGGTTCTGACAACCTATAATGCGGTTTTGACAACCTCTAGTGCGGTTGTAATAACCTCGAAAGCGGTTGTGACAACATCTAGTACGGTTGTGGCAATATCTAATGCGGTTGGTTGAGACAAAATATAATCCAGCTGTGGCAACCTTTAATTCGGTTGTGATGATATCTAATGTGGTTGTCACAACTTCTAAATTCGGTTACGGTCACTTCGGTTATTTTTTTCTGTGGGTGTAGGGAAATAAAAAACATGACCAAAACTGTGATAAAGTAGTGATGTTGATCACTATAGTAGTGTCGTTGATGATTCATTATATCACGAACGATTTTGGAATCTAAAACTCATTTTCACCAAAATTGCAGACTGTAGGTTTCAATAAAGCAGTCGATTCAGACATTTTAATATTTCATAGAGCCTGTTTTTTATTTCCTGTCAAACTAATTTTTCGACGACTTTGTATGGGGAGCCGCTTAAAATCGCTTAATATCGCTTAGGTCCCCATACAAAGTGGTCGAAAAATTAGTTTCGCAAGGAATAAAAAAACAGGCTCATTGTTAAATTATTAAAATATTTTAGACATGTCATATTCCGCAAATTTCTAATAAAAAATTTATCTTTAGAAAAATCCGATTTAGTTTTTATTATTCGATCTTTAAGATACATAATATGTTCTTTAATAATTTTACCGGTTCAAGATGAATGTCTATGAAAAAGTACTTTTATATCAAAAGAATCATAGAAACTCCTACTTGTGCGAAACATCCACAACCATTCTTTGCCATAACCATCAATATTCACAAAATCTTACTACTTATTAGGGATATTACGGTATCATTACTCTTTCCTTTATTTATCGTCTATGAAGGGATTTTGGGGATTTTCTTAATGCTGTGATTAATTAACGACACAAATTGATGTTGTTAACCTCTTGGCTAGAAAATAAAAATGATTTATATCGCATTATACGACGACTGAGTGAATTTATTATGTGATGTATGCGCATTTTCTTCTTCGTTACTATTTGAGCATTCTTTCACTAAAATTTTAAAACCTTCAACTTGACACCGTTCAATGTTTGACCGATATAATTAAATGTACACTTAGAAAAATTTCATTACAACATTGTAAAAAACATTCCTTTTGGCAAATCAATATCAAATGATATCAATCAATAAGCGTGATTTTCCCGCTTAAAATCGCTTAGCTCCCCACACAAAGTGGTCGAAAAATTAGTGTAGCAGGGAATGAAAAAACAGGTCTAATGTTTCCCCGGGAGAACTTCTACTCTATTCCCCTCTCAGTATCAATTGTTGTTTTGTTAATATGAACTTTTGTTTTCTCAATAGAAATTTTTTAAATTACAGTTTGAAACGGAATGGTATTGGTTTCCAAAATATTCAAACATTTAACACGAAGTACCTACGCTTAATCTCTTCCAAGGTTCTGCAGGTTAATTGCCTCCGGTTCCTACTAAATTGGTTGGTCAGACAAATGGCGGCAACGTCAGCAATTCACCTACGGCATTAATCGCAATTAGTCACAAGTACCCATGGCCCATGAATAAACTAAGAGGCAACGCTTGTTTACACGAGTGAAGTTGTTCGTCACCGCAACGAATATATTCATCGAATGTGAGCAAACATACATAGTCATAGCCACAAAAAAAAACAACCGTTTCCCATTACATCCCACGAGCGATTGGGGAGAGCTTCTCATAACCAGTGAGCTGACCGCTATTTAATTTTTCACTCACTGATTGGGCCGTAAAGTTTTACGCCGGTTCCGAACGGTATTTTGAGAAACTTTTTCATGGCTAAATACTCGATAGTGTCGCCGTCACTAAGCGAGGTGGCCGTCGGCGGGGGAAATGTAAGGTGGTCAGAGCAGGGATCAATCCCACGCTCTCATGCACAATAGCCGCGAACACCGACGGCCATAGCCACTATACTCAGAAAAAACCGTCCCAGTAACATATTGCACGAATTTGTTTTTATGAATTGAAAATCCGTTACTTTTTTGTTCCTTTATTATCTGTCAAGTTTTTGTTTCAGCAGTTTTCAGCAAATAAATCATTTTGTCTGCAACATGTAATACTGAATACCAAAGACAATGTGTTTGGACACAAGCATACTATATTTGCGACTAGCTACAAACACATAACATTTGCATCCAAAGAACAAAAAAAGACAGATATTTCAGCGAGTACAAAAATGTTTGTTTCGCAAAGAAAATTAATTTTCGTCACTGTCGAATATATTGCATTGCTGCGGTATTAAATTGATGCATTAGAAAACTTTTTTGGAAACTACTGTTTCTTCTCAATATTCCATTTTGATAAAAAAAAAATTAAATTACTTATTTGAGGCTGTTATTTATTCTGTCAATTTAATGTCAAAAAAGATGTACAAGTAGAGAAGAAAAAACTACAGCAATGTGGCAATCCTCATAGAATAGAACAAAAAAAAACGAGTAAATCGCCTCATTTCACTTCTCTCTCTCTCTCTTACTCTCTTCGTTGATTATTTCAATACACGAGCAGTTTTCTGGTGATGTTACAGTATCTAACTATAGAAAATTTTATATAAAATTATAAAAAGTATGAAATAATCCAGTTATGACGCGAGAGAGAAGTGCGTTTGAGTGAATCGCGTCGACTTTTTGGTTCTATTCTACGAGGGTTCCCACATTGCGGTGGTTTTTTCTTGCCTACTTGTGCATCATATACCAGATAGGCAATTTCTACAATCATATACCAGATAGGCGGCAGGTCTACAACTGACGAATACCAACACTTAAAAAAAGTCTTTGGTAAGTTTTTTGCCGTAAACATATTTATTTTGTTGAATATAATCGCAGTTGCCTGCAAAAGTTGAAATGCTCTATCGAAACAAAATGTTTATTGGAAATGTCATTTGTATTGTAGTAAAAACAAAAACTTTAATTTTCCCAACAATTTTTATAATTTACTTTTACGACATATCTAACAACCTCCTTTAAAAACCTTCAATTTGAGACAAACTAAAAATATGTTCGATCAGCTGTTTTCCTGTTAATTTTCACACTTGAAATTTTGGTAACAAAAGGTTCTAAAGTATTTACTTTCCAATGAATTCAATGAATTTGTAACCAAAACATTTTTGATTTTTTAATCGTGTATAATAATAGTAAAAATCTTTACTAAAAATCTAAATCCATCTAACGAATCATTTCTGATAAAATTAAACACGCGCATGAAAGACATGCGTTCATTTCTTAAAGTTCAATATCAATCATATCGCGATATCCCCATGTCTCTCGACCGGGGTTCGTATTTCGTTGGTATGAGTTACCCTGGGTTACACAGGGTAACCCATTATTATTGCCGTGGGGAATGAGTAGCGATCGTTTACCTATTACCCGCAGGGTATGGGGAAAATAATGGGTAGCTACCCACGAAAATTGGGAATTACCCATCACGATTACCCATTACCGTCAGGGCAATGGGGAAAATAATGGGTAGCTACCCACGAAATAGGGAATTACCCATCACGATTACCCATTACCCTCAGGGCAATGGGGAAAATAATGGGTAGCTACCCACGACAATGGGGAATTACTCATCACGATTTCCCATTGCCCTCAGGGAAATGGGGAAAATAATGGGTAGCTACCCACGACGATGGGCAATGTGTTACCCAGGGTAACTCATCCCTATTTTTGATCGATAATATGAAAAAATTAGAAAAAATGTCTATATCTCGGAAACGGAGCGTCAATTGAAAAAATAACCAATTTTTGTGGGTTTCTAAGGGGTTTCCATAAAGTGGTCCAATTCGTATGGAAGAATTTTTTTCGAAATATCGCCTAAATAAAAAAAATCGCTAAAATAAAAAAGTGGCTATAACTCGAAAACGGTGCGTCCAACCGAAAAAATAATAAAAAATTTACCTCCAAATGAGGCTTTAACCAATGGGTGTCTCCAACGTGGCATCACTTTTTTTTCGATTTATAGCCACTTTTTTATTTTAGCGATTTTTTAATTTTGGCGATTTTTCGAAAAAAAATCGTCCATACGAATTGGAACACTTTATGAAAACCGCGTAGAATTGGTTATTTTTTCGATTGGACGCTCCGTTTCCGAGATATAAACATGAGGGCGTTTTAGCGATTTTTTGTATGAATAATTTTATTTTTAGCGAATTTTTTAAAAAGAAGTGATGCCATATTGGAGACACTCATTGGTTATTTTTTCGGTTGGAGGCACCATTTTCGAGTTATAGGCACTTTTTTATTTTAGCGGTTTTTTTTTAATTAGAATCCCGCAAAAATTGGTTATTTGTTAAATTGGACGCTCCGTTTCCGAGATACAGACATGTTTTCTAATTTTTTCATATTATCGATCAAAAATGGGGATGAATTACCCTGGGTAAGCCATTGCCCACTGTCGTGGGTAGCTATCCACTATTTTCCCCATTTCCCTGAGAGTAATGGGAAATCGTAATGAGTAATTCGCCATTGTCGTGGGTAGCTACCCATTATTTTCCCCATTTCCCTGAGGGTAATGGGTAATCGTGATGGGTAATTCCCCATTGTCGTGGGTAGCTACCCATTATTTTCCCCATTGCCCTGCGGGTAATGGGTAAACGTTCATTACACATTCCCCACGACGATGTGTATGGGTTACTCATGGGGAGGTAAATACGAACTCTGCTCTCGACATTTGACATATGATATGGTATCAGTGAGGATTTATTTATTAAAGGAATGTTGCCGGACGTATAGTTGTAGGCAACCACAACAAATATTTTGTTGAAATTAACTGTTTTAATGCATCCACCTGTAACAGCTGTTCCCCATATCGTGATATGAAGCGATAACCGTACAAAACTTTCGTGACAAAGTGTCTATCGCGATAAAGCGGTTATACGTGTACCTTTTTGATATATCGTGATATTATATCACAATATAAGCTATCGTATAAACGTTGTAATGTTGAGAAATCATATCGGAAACGCGATTTCCAACAAATCATATACTATATACAAAAATATCAAAACCCAAAACGATTATAAAACAAGACGACTGCAATTTTAGAATCTTGTCGTTAAGTTTGATTTACTTTTCATGTTTTTTTTATTTCAAAGTTTCAAAAGTTTTTCACTTTATTTGCCATTAATACTCGTACATATTTCTAAAAATACTTTTCATTCATTGGTATGTTTTGTTAATTTTTCATAACATAGTCTTCCTTCATTCATTGAGATTTATTTTCTCCTCTCAAAATTTATTTCGAACAATTAAAATTTTTTTACAGTGTTTAGGGAAGAATTGAAATACTAACTAATTAAAAGCTTCACGGATGCCAAATATTATAAATCTGAATTCTGTTGCTGCTGCTGCTGCCGCTGTCGTATGCAAATGTAGCTGGGCAGACGAATAGCATCGTCAATTTGGCACTTTGCTTTGGCATTTTTGATATTAATTTAAATTTCCGCAGACCACGCGTAATTCTGCATTATAATATACTTATGTATACTCGTATACTCGTGTTGGGTATTAAATAAAATATTTTTTTTTTCTGTGTGAAGAGGGTGAATAAAAAATGTTATTGTTGTGACATTCCTTCGAATTTTTTTGCAGATTGTTTTTTATTTTTGTCTGTCTGAATTTATTGTCCAGCATTTGGGAATTAACAACATCGCTGTCATATAATATAATATCAAGAGTTTTCATTAGAATAAATGTCTGTGTATTGGAATTAAAAGTGTCAAGTTGATGTGCAGAGTTAATGAATTATGACCCGGACAGAGGACTGACGTTTTAAACAATGAAAAACACTCGCTAGAATTCTTGTGCTACGTTACCTCTAATTCCAAACGAAAAATGACTGACTGTCTGTCTGTGCTTGCTAGTTTATTAGTTAATAAGGCCAATTTAACTAATAAAGTGATTTGGGAGGGTATTTTTCAACGCAAGGATACCAGTTTTTTTATTTATCGTACAACCGTTATCCCTCAAGTGATTAAATTGTAGTAGTTGTAGTCCTACGAGTTTTTTTAAATCAGTAATTTTGGAAAATCAGTTTTTTTATTCCCTGCTAAACTAATTTTTCGACCACTTTGTATGGGGAGCTAAGCGATATTAAGCGATTTTAAGCGGCTCCCCATACAAAGTCGTCGAAAAATTAGTTTCGCAGGGAATAAAAAAAAGGCTCAATATCATGGAGTAATATATAACGAGTGTACATGAGTGTTTCAATTCCACCAAATTCTCGTCGAAAGTCACTAGGCTAATGACAGTTTTTATTCAATTTGTATTTATGCCATAATTTGAACGTAATTCAAGATAAAATATACGAAAACTGTTGTGTTCGCTAAAATCAAAGTCATAAGCGCCAATTCGAGAAACCGGATAAAATTCCCGGGAAATCCAATGAAATTTCCAAATGAATACAATGGAATATTTCAGTACAAAAAAGTATAACCTACACGCTGAAAAATCTGTCTTTTTTTTGTTATTTGGATGCAAATATAAAGTGTGTTTGAAGCTTGTAGCAAATATAATGTACTTGTGTCCAAACACATTGTGTTTGCCATTCAATATTACATATTACACAATGATTAATATGTTATAATATATTTGTTTGCGACCCACATATATTTATGTTTGTGATACAAATACAGCTGTGTTTGTTGTACTGTCTATGCGCACTCGTGAGCAAGAGAATAAAAGAGGGACAACGAGAGAGTCTATCTTGTAAGTGTGTATCTGTATTTTTGTATTATTCTCTCAGTCAGTGACTAATATATATATTACGGAATGGGCGTGTAAATTGCAGATGAAGTCAGTGTTCCTTATTTTGACTGATATATAGCGTTTTAAGTTCATGTATTCAGTCGTCACTGGTTCATCGGAAAGAGGGTATCAAAAGCGCTCGATCAGTGAAAAAAGAATAAACAACCGCTCGGACGGTTAAATGGTTTGTGATGTTGCTTTGGTTTTTGTGTATGTGTTTCGTATATATGTATGTATGTGCGCTACCAAAGTCAGAAACGATTTTAAGGAACGAAACTGGAGAGGGCAACAACCTGAATCCCTTTTTCTGCTCGAGCCTCTACTGAAAAAATCGGAATGGCGGACCATTTGTGAAATAAGTGTAATAAAAAAACAGCAGTAATTAATCCACGCTTGGGTTGCATGAACTTGATTTGTATATAAATATCTTGTTTGTATTCCAACGTATAATGACAACCAACGCATAGCTGGAACCTTCTGAAAACAAAAACGTGAGAGACAACAAATAAAGGAGAAGCAAAAGAGCAGCAGATTCTCATTTCATGAAAAAAAAACAAATAATGCAATCAATGCAAATAAATGTAAAAGGGCTGTTTTAAATCTATTAATTTTTAATATTAATTATTTATAAATGTCGATTTATATTGTTAAAATTAATTATAATAAATAATACGTATATATATAATGAAATCGGAGAATAATTCGTTTCTAAATATTATTATATTTGGAAGGAAATTCGTATACGTTTCCACTTAAGTATATGTAGGTTTGGGGGAAACACACGAATGCTTCCACGTAAGTATATGTATGTTTGGGATGAAGAACGCGTATGTTTCCACGTAAAAGCATACATGTTTGTTAGTAAACATGATACTGTTTGCATTTAAATAGAAGTAGGTTTGGGACTTGCAAACATATGAATGTTTGAAGTGTGTTCCAAACATATACGTGGTTCCTGCAGAATACGTTTGCGAGAATATATTAGAGAGGCCGTTATTTTTCAGCGTGTATATCACATTTATGCATGGCAGTAGAGTAATGCATGAAGTCTACACTATTTCCAGTTCTCTTAAACCTCTGATATAATCTATTTATGCGGTTTCTCAAGACACGTAACTCTTTTGCCGACCACGGAAAGGAGAAAGAGTCAGATTTTCCAAAAAAATATAGAAACAATCGAACGAAAATTGGAATTCAGCACATAAAAAAAATTATCACAGTGGGAAAAAAGTCACCTTCAAATATTGGTCATCTAAAGTCCCGCATTCAGTTCTTGCGAAATTTTCGTAAGAAATTTTGTCACTCATCTCTAAACGGAAAATTATGTGGCGGAGAGTTATCACATATCTCTGATCTACCTTGCAAATATTTCGTTTATAATTCCCCTACGCACTCCATTTTATTTATAATGCAGGTGGTGTTACTTCTGAAAATTATCGAAATGTGATAATTCCGTTCCCAAACAATTATCAAACAATTGTTTTCGTACGAAATAACTTTGGCGTAACAACCCTGTAATTGATTTTGCTTACGAAATTTTCGCAGAGAGCCGAGTCTCAAGCAAATGAAAAGTGGGTGAAACTTTTAGGTTTATGAAATTTTCGTTATTTTTTATACACGTACTTCTTATGGCAACGAAATTTTCATAAAAACTGAATACCGGGCTTAACACTCAGAAGAGAGTTTTGCAAAACACAAAAATTTGCACGCTTAAAGTTATGGGATTTTAAAATTGGTCCAGACGATCCCCTACGAGACTAATCATCAGCCGTAATGTTGGATGATGCCAGTCCAGTGGGGTGACAAAAGTTTCCATTCTCATTACAGCCAAATCAGAATCATTAGAGTATACTAGATCAAGAAGTCTATTAGAAATATTAAAAGAATTATTCAATTGCATAAGTCCCAGTTCATATAATGCGTCGAAAAAGTATTATTTTGAACAAAGTTTGCAGGAACCATAAAGACACTTTCCAAACAAAAATGCCATGATACAGCTGGAATATTAAAGTCTCCACACACAAGAATAATGTCACGTGTAGACATCATTTCCATTATATTGCCTATAATACGTGCATGCACTGAGTACACATCACTACACACAGAGAAGAGATTCGTTGACACAATTATATTTACAGCCAACTAAAATCTGGTGGTTCCTTGGACTATCACATTATTCAGTTGTGATTACCAATAATTGTGTTCAGTATTACCAAATGTTGTGCAAATCAATTGATTTGTAATTCAGTTTTGGTTGCAAGAACTGAAAGATTTAGTTGAAGCCCCAGCAACAATAAATAAATGTGATCTGTCAATCGAGTTTTAGTTGTAGCAATCAAATTATCCTGTAGTGGTGACTATTCTATTAGTTGGATGAAAGAAAAAATGTAAAAACTAATTCAGTTTTAGCAAATAATATATTGGTATGCTTAACTAATTATGTACTTGAATTTAATGGCTGTCACAACCATTTAGTGATGCTTTTTTAACCCATTATGAATTTTATAGAAAAACAAAATAACTAATTTTTTATTAAAATTGTGTATTTTATATTTAAATATAAACAAAATTATTATTATTTATGACCAGGGTTCGTATTTCTTGAACAATTTTGATCGAAAATGTGAAAAAATTTCTATATCTCGAAAACGGAGCGTCCAATCGCAAAAACAACAAATTTTTGCGGGCTTCTAAGGATTTCTCACAAAGCGTTCTCATTCGCATGAAATAATTTTTTTTCCCAAAAATCGCCAAACTAAGAAAATCGCTAAAATAAAAAAATGGCTACAACTCGGAAACGGTGCATCCAATCGCAAGTAGAATAAATGTTTTCCCTACACAGGAGGCTGTAACCAATGAATGTCTTTACCACGGCATTACTTTGTTTTAAACAAATCGCTAAAACTAAATTTTTTTAAACCGCCATTGTGTATACATTTCGCAAACGGAGCGTTCAATCGAAATATAACTCATTTTTTCGGCTTTCTAAGGGTTTTTCATAAAGTTGTCCAATTCGTATGGACTTGTTTTTTCTAAAAATCGCCAAAATAAGTAAATCGCTAAAATAAAAAAATAGCTGTAACTCGGAAACGGTGCGTGCAACCGCAAAAATAATATTTTTTTTACCTCTATAAAGAGACCTATGGATGCCTCTCATACGGCATCACTTAAAATCCGTTAAACTAACATTTTTCAAATGAAAAATCGCTAAAACACACATACATATGTAAATAAGTGATGTCGTATTACAGACATCCATTGGTTAAGGTCTCTTATAGAGGTAACAAAGTTATTATTTTTTGAGCTTGGACGCACCGGTTCCGAGTTATAGCCATTTTTTTTCAGCGATTTTCATATTTTGATGATTTTTTGAAAAAAAAATTATTTCATGGGAATTGGAACACTTTGTGAGAAACCCTTAGGAACCCTAAAAAAAATTGTTATTTCTTCGATTGGACGGTTCGTTTTCCAGATACAGACAGGTTTTTCTAAATTTTTCATATTTTCGACCAAAAATGGTATCATATGTATGTTTAAATTAATTTGTGTCATCCGCCAGCCAAGTGTCCACAATTGTTTGCATGGGTTTGTGAAGGTGTCAATAGTGGCGTCATATTCAACGATTATGTTTAAAAGTCTCACTTCAACTCAATTTATGATAATATGTATTCTTCGCTGGCTGATATCTATACACTTTATTGTTTTTTCACAACTTTGTTTATCACTTTCTGTTTAAAATATTAGTTTTTCTGTAAAGTCCTCGTGTAACATTCCAATATAGGTATAATGTCAATACCTGCAATAGACAAGCGAACACACAAGATTTCCACACTTGGATCATGCGAGACTGAAATTAATAAAGATGGAATTGGAGAATGAACTGCTACTAAAACACCACCTCCTCTATGTACCAATCGATCCTTTCTGCACACCTGATATTTATCGCAAAAATCCTCTAAGTCAAAGGTGGTTGATTTTAACCATGATTCACTAAAAACAATTACAGAATAATCACATAAAAAAACACTTTCCCTACTAAATTAGACAATTTCGAATTAATTCCCCTAACAATATTTAAACTAACCCCATTCGTCTGGTTCCTAATAACGGGTTTTTCAATAAAAGCGCTACAAAAGTTTTGTTAAATAAAACAAAACCGGTTTTAGATACCAATGAAATTCTTTATTCCTGTGAAAGTACGTTCGATGTATGGAACTCGATTTCTTTTGCATGGCCACCACGGGCACGCTTGCAAAAGTCCAGACGCTGAACCCAATTTTCGACGGTTTTCAAACATAAATCGGCCAATACTGCTGCAATTTCACGTTCGATATTCGTACGAAGTTCATCAATCGTCGCTGGCTTGTTGGCATAGACCATAGACTTGACGTAGCCCCACAGGAAATAATCTAACGGCGTCAAATCGCACGACCGAGGCGGCCAATCGACTGGGTCATTTCGTGAGATAACACGTTCACCAAACTTGGTTTCCAATAAATTGATTGTGGCATTCGCTGTGTGGCTTGTGGCGCCGTCCTGTTGGAACCACATGTCCTCCAAGTCCATATTATCCAATTGGGGCCAAAAATATTCGGTTATCATTGAACGGTAGCGATTCGCACTCACAGTAATGTGCCGGTCTTGATCAGCACTGAAGAAGTACGGTCCAATGAAACCGCCGGCCCATAAACCGCACCAAACCGTAATTTTTTCGGGATGCAATAATGACTCAAGGATTACGTGTGGATTGCTGTCTGACCTGACTAATAACGCATATTTTGCTTAGTGACGAAGCCATTCAGCCAGAAATGAGCCTCATCGCTGAAGATGATTTTCCGATGAAAATCCGAATCATTTTCAAGTTGTTGCTCAGCCCAATTCACGAACATACGACGCTTATGGTGGTCAAGCGGCTTCAGTTCTTGCGTCAAATTGATCTTGTAAGGATGTAGGCCAAGATCTTTTCGCAAAATTCGCCACAACGACGTCACAGAGATGCCCAACGGTTGAGAACGACGTGTGAGAGACACATTTGGGCTTTCTTGAACTGAAGCCTCAGCGGCAGCAATATTCTCGACACTACGGCGACTTCTTTATCTCACTGGCACGGAAACATTTTGTACTGAGCCTGTGGATTCAAATTTTTCCACTAGACGCTCAATTGTTGATCTGGTAGGACGATTATGACGACCACTGACTCCAAATTTCGGTAGTAAATTTTAATAATTTCGACTTCGTGTTGGCTCGTATATCTTTCCATGATGAAATGGCAAACCTTACTGAAGAGAAATGTCAAAAGAGCGGGAAAAAAGTATGGCGTCGTTTGCTGTCCCTATCGAATTACTTTTGTAGCGTCTCTGTTGAAAAACCCTTTATGACCAAGACTGATGTCGAGAAATGGAGTGACTGTGAAAGTGACTTAAGTTTCCTACATGCTGATTCTACTTTATTTAAACGGACTGTAAGTCGGCATCTGTTTCATCAAAAAATAAAAGGTTTACTAATCAAAATGTCGGTCGTTCGGCTTCTGTTTATTACAAATCATAAAAACTAAATAATAAAATAATTAATTTACCATTTAGGGGTTATTTTTATCGATTTATTATGTACAAGGAATTGACGTAGTTAAGTTAATCTTAACACTCGGTCAACTGATTGCACCACGTACTAAATGGAGTCCGGTAGAAATTTCGAAGATTATAATGAGGTCTCAATTAAAGAGCAATCAAATAATTTATGCATGTGATTCCACTTATCAATGCACCACAATACATCACTCTCTGAACGTCGGCAATAAAGGCAAAATAATCACTGAGTATTGTATTTAAAATATCGTATATAATTAAAATTGAGAGGAAAAACCCCAAACCAAACAAGACAATGCAAAATGCAACAATAGGATCATTAAACCGTCTGTCAAATGGGCGATTGCAATGTCCGCAATCGGGTATCAGTTCAGTGAAATGTAACGGAAAGTGGTTGACTGGCGGCGGCGGCTGCTATACACGATACGCGCAGATGACAGATGCAGCAAATGTTGCACTCAAACAAAAAAAAAAACAGATAATTTTTCTATATTTTCATTTAGCAGCAGCAGCAGCAGCAAACGGCTATCACTAAGTAATCATTTGTTATACATTTAAATGTGTTTGTTATTGTTGTCGACATAATGTAAAATTGTGGTTCGACCCACCAATAATTCATTCACTCACTCACTCACTCGCTCGCTTATTCACTAACATTTAGTAACACTCGTGACAAGCCTAATGGCTGTAATGACAGATTTGACAAATGATTAAGTGGGGTAAGCACACAAAGTTTACACGGTTTACACATGTAAACGAAATGTAGCAAATGTCATGTTAAACTTTCAAACGGAAAAATAGTATTTATATAAACGCGAATACATATATTATGAGAATTAACTAATAGAACACTTCTAATTTGATATTGTAACACTTAGGAATAAATTAAGCGCCACTTGATCTTTCCGGTGAAAATAATGAATATTTGTATATTAAAAAAGATTAAGCGATTCGTCCCGAGAAGATGTTCAGTGGGTTCTAACTCTTCCTCGTTGTTACAAGTTGTACAAATGTCATTAGATTTAACCTTCAGTCTGGCCACTTGTCAACCAATCAGCCAGTTGCCCGCCGAAGGTGACAGAAACATTGAGACATTTGACCTACATAAATGCAGACAAAAGATTCATAGGTTTCCTTCCATCCGATGCAGGCCGGATCTGTATACATGCTGTAAAGTCGGTCTTATTTTGTTGTTTGGATACAAATATAACGTGTCTTGTAGCATGCCGTAAATATAGTATACTTGTATCCAAACACATTGTGTTTGCTATTCAATATCACATGTTTGAGACACAATGTTTAATATGTTATAATATCTGTTTTTGTGGCCCAAATGTGGCATGATTTGCAAAAACAATAACGCTACAGACGACACAGAAACAAAATAGCAGCAGCTATTCAATTCACAATGCTTGCAAACAGAAACAATTCCTGCAAACATATACATGGTTCTTGCAATATATTTCTGAGGCCTTTTTCCAGCGTGTAGTGCTTGAAAACTTCGTGATACTCGTCCGCGTGTACAATTTATGACATTATGGTAGTTCGTGGTGTTGCAAGCCTATCCTGTTAACATTTCTTTCGTGTGCTCCTGTGTCGTGGCATCTACACGTTGGAAAATCTGTCTTGTTTTGTTGTTTGGATACAAATATAACTTGATTGCAGCTTGTCGCAAATATAGTATAATTGTGTCCAAAAACATTGCTTTTAATATTCAATATTACATGTTTGAGACACAATGATTAATAGATTATAATATGTGTTTTTATGATCCAAATGTGGCTTTGTTTGTTGAAAACTGCTGAAAACAAAAACGTGACAGACAATCAAAAAAAAAAAAGCACCAGATCATCAGTTTATGAACGCCATGCTTACATGCATATACATGTTATTCTTCAGCATGCACATAAAGGTTGTCTCAGTAAGATTGCATTTTTTTAAATTTAGTGCAATTTTTTTTTTGTCCACTTGGCAACTCTGAAATTTGGCAGCTGTCACAAATGTTTAATCCGATTCAAAATTAAAATGTTCGAGCGTTTGGTCTTATTTTTTTTAATAATTTTATTCTCCAATATTTTGCTGGAGAATAAAATTATTTAAAAATGATATATACACCCATTCCTGATACGCTCGAACATTTCTATTATTAATATAATACGAAAGGTCGGATAAATCATCACGTTTATTTCGATTATTAAAAATGGATCGCTTTACGAACGAACAACGCGTTATAATTGTGAAAACTTATTACAAAACTTTGGAAAGTATGCTGAGACCGTTCGCAAACTTCGAAGAATTTTCAGTAGGGAAAGTGCACCTAATATGTCAACCATTCGAAGAGTGGTCAAAAAATTTGAAGAGACTGGGTCGGTTATGGACAGTAAGACTCCTGTGTGTCAACGTACCGGTCGGTCTCTGGAAAACATTGCTGCTGTAACCCGGCACATCATATTCATGAAAAAAAAAATTTTAAATTTCATGAAAAAAGTAATGCCCTGTCATCACAGCCGTGGGGCCATTTGAAAGATGTTTACTTAATCGGAACATGTCTTCTTTACAATCCACTAAAAAAAATCGCAACTGTCTCAAAAACTACGTGTTTATATTTTAAAATAAAAAAATGGTTTCTTACTGAGACACCCTTTATATAAATTGCAATCATCTCGCTAACGGAAAATACATATTCCAGGGACTGGAAATTCATATTCCAGGGACTTCATAGCGGACTGCCTCTAAAATAAGACATTGCCCAAGGGTTGCCAGATATCAATGCCCAGAAGTCTGGAAACCCAGTCCTAGAAATTGGGATTCCCCTGGTGAAGTAAAAAGGAATCCAGTAATAAATCGGAGAGCGGTGTGGTAAATTAGGACAAAAGATATGGCGACATACCCGAATGATTATCCTGCAAGTTATACTTGTACACCATCTATCATTCGCATGTCTGAGAGCCTCACCATAAAAGAGACATACCCGCATGTTCCATATCCAGTGAAACACCTCAGCTGCTCTAATGTACCTCAGGATGTTCCTTTGCCCCGGTCCCGGTATATAAGATGGATAAGAAACTGTTTGGCAATCTCATTTTCAGATGCGCCGCAATTATGGGCGAGGATATACTTAAGTCGATTCAACATGTCTCTAACTAGAATGTTATTTAATGTTAGTCGCTCGTTAGTCAAAACTTGATTCATAACAGTTTCCTATCTACTGTCTAATTAGCATATGACCATGTCTGTTCTAAGCAAAAGCAGGTCAGTCAATCATTTTTGCTATTACTAAAGTCTCTATTCCAGTTCATTGGAAAATTTCGAAAGAAATTTTGGCATTTATCTCTAAGAGAGTTGCCACCCATCTCTCGTTTTTACCAACATATATCATGTCTAGCAGAGTGGCATTCGCAAAAAAAAAATATTGTTCATGTTCATATTTTTGGCTTAACTAACCTTTACATTTGCAATATGTCAAAATAACATTGGATTGCAGCAGTATAATGTCTCCTAATATTAATGACCCCTAACAATATACCGTGGCTACCACGAACCAACTTACGATGAATATTTGATGATGCTACGTGATCTCACCACTAACAAAATGCATAATTTTCAGGAAGAATCAAGAACAGGTCGAGCTAAATCCCGTATTCCGTTCTTATGCAATTCTGATTCCCATAAGTAGTTGTTTAAGTCCAGAATTTTGATTATATTAACAAACAACAGTAACACCACATGCGGAGTGCGAAGAGGAAATATCCATGCAATATTTGCAAAAGAAATCACTGATAAGATGGCAACACTCTTCAACAAAATTATCCATTTACAGGTAAAACCCCGTTTTCAGTTATTCCAAAATTTCTTAATCAAAATCAATTACAGAGTTGCTACCACAAAGTTTATTCTTATAAAAAACATTTTTTGATAATTGGAATTTTGACATTTCAAAAATTTTAACAAACTGAAGTAATACCATGAGTTATCAAATTAAATGCAGTGCTAAAAGGAACTATTAATGAACTATTTCGAAGGTACATCAAATATAGGTGGTAACTCCCCTGCTCTGACCACCTTACATTTCTTTCGTAAAAACCAACCTGCTGAAAAGAAATGCAAACGGAATTGTGTACACTTTCTCTCTATTACAGGGTTGCTTACATCACGCAGTGGAGAATTTTATTCTCTACCTGAAACAAAAATTAAAGTTCTTACAATTGTTAGGTCAAGTAATTTGTGACTTTTGCAAATAAAATTATTGTAAATATTATTTGTGTGCTGTGATCTGAAAAAATTATTGATAAATAACGATTTGCAAAATAATTACATGCAACAAGCTCATTACTACATACACAAATCTATACGTAGAGACAAATGACAATTTTTCCAACCTCAAATTTAGGTTCAGCTCCGTATTACGATTAACGCCCCTTTTTCTATTCTTATGATATTTCGATTCCCATAAGAAATACGTGAACGAAAATTTCGTTAACCGAAAATTTCGCTCAATTTACATTTGCTTGGTACTCAGCTCTTGGCGAAAATTTCGTAAGCTAAATCAATTACAGGGTTGTTATTCCAACGTGATTTCGTACGAAAACAATTGTTTGCTAATTTTTTGTGTTTTAATCAATTTTATTAAATAACACCACATGCGTCTAAAATAAAGCAGAGTGCGATGAGGAAGTATTCATGAAATATATCCAAGATAAATATATTTGTTCGGTTTGTAGCCACTCGTAGGACACAGTTTACTTAAATATGTGGTGAAAAAAAATTAGTGAGATAATAGCAGTTGGATAAATTTTCGTTGTGAATATTCCTGTATGTAATAAATTGTATTTGGGTTCCAAAATGGATTAGCTGAGTTGAGTGAAGAAGTCTAAAATGTATGTTGTTCATAGGCCTATATCGCAGTAGAGCAGGAGCGGGAAATTTTTGTTGGAATTTGAATACTTAAGAAATTCGCTGACCGGTCAGTATTAGACACATCTTGATAGACAGGTCCAAGCTGCATATTGACTATAAATCTGTCTTGCTCATATTCACATATCATATCAGATATCGATATCAAAATAGATAGCGTTCTGCAAAATATCAGTCTCTAATACTTCATCCTCATTAGAACTGATAACCAGTTAAAACTAAACGATATAATATACTATCAAAGGTACAGACCGGTCGAGCGATCACTTCAACATCTTAAGATCCATAATAAAAGGAAGAGCTGCAGGGAATACAACATATTTTATGTGCAATATGATCAACATATTGTGCATGTAATATTTATAGTTGGAAATGGCCATATCAGATTTTACGGCAGCTTTTGATTTCACAAACCTAGATTACGTTCGGCGAATGTTGAGTTCGTGGGCCAATAAGGATTACATCAGTATCAGCGAACAAAGTACACTCTTTTAGCCTTTAGTATTAGTATCGATAATCAATCACCGTCTATGCCTTTGAGTTTACTACCACTTTACAGTCGAGAGACACGTTTTACATTAAATTCGCTTTTGGATTGATCTATTTCTTTTTCTGATGCTCGTATTATTGATCTCAAGTTGTTAAAATTCAAATGACAATAAAGCCTGAGTATTTTCAATATACATTTTAATATTTAGGTGGAATATTCTTGCCTTAATTAATAATTGTGTTTATCTTCCTTGCGATGCTACCCAAACGGCAGCGAAATATTGGAGAATAAAATTATTTAAAAAACGACCAAACGCTCGAACATTTTAATTTTGAATTAAAAATTTTTATTTTGAAATAAAATATTTCTAAGCATTTCGAAATATATTTGTATTTTGGCTTCGTCGAACACATTTAGAGATTTCAAGCAAACGCAATTGATGAATATAATTTTTAAATCTCAATTATAAACATTCAGTGGTTGCCCCTTCTGATTATTATTGGCAAAATTAAATGAAAACCCACTCAGCTAAACCAGAATATTTTGATCACAATTAACACACAACTTAACTAACATGATCGTAAAAAATTAATTTTGCTCAATTTTGTGCTATTTTTTATAAGTAGTTTTGGGATCAAGTGCCGCAAGTGTTCATATGGAAGCATTTGAAATCGTAAATACTCGTATAAAATTAAATGACCTTTCGCTCACGCATGTGTTTCCCCGCACAGCCAAAATAAGTGCCAGTTTCGTTATACGATAATTGCTTCGCCTAGTATGAGATTAATACATCCATCTCCGCCAAACTGGCCACAGGCCAGTTTTGATATGAAAATGTCTGGGGGTGGTTTGAAATTCAGCAAATTTGTGGTGGCTGATGGCTTTTTGAAAATCCTCCAAGTATCATTATGTCTTCACTCAGTTTATCTTTAGATTATAAATGTATGTTAGAATTTTAATTTATTTGTTTAACACAAAAAAGTTCAAAATTTTTGCATTGTTTCCAAAATAAATAATTATGAAATTAAAACGAATATATTTAAAAGGGGTATTCACGTCAACAAATTAGGAAAGGGGGAAAAATGACAACTGATCACAAAAGTTGTAACCTACCATTTTAAGTTCAAGCGCCGTATTCAGCTCTCGCGGAGTCTTCTCATTTATCTGTACATGGAAATTTTGGTTGCTGAATGTTACCACCTATCATTTATGTTGCACATATTTCATGTTTAATTCGTTCCCAAACTCCATTTTGGATTATATGCATGTAGTGTTGCTTTTGTTTGACTAAGAGCCTGTGCCAATCGGTATCAAAGTGCACAGTTTAGTAAAATGATTATATTTGCGTGGTGAATAAAATTTCACTAGCCCATGGGACTAGGTACATTTTTGACAAATGGATGGAAATTTGTGACGTTTAACAAAAACTCACCAGCGGACAAACAAATTGTGTAAAGCGAAACCGAACTGACGCCGCCGCAGGTATTTTTATTGCGGTGTGGCGCCGCCGAAGTTTTTTAGATACTAATTTGGATGGCTCAATTAATTTTAATAAATATAAAATTTTTAAAAATTTTTTCGCATTTACATGCATATTTATAACGGGTTTTTCAATAAGAGCGCTACAAAAGTTTTTTTAAATAAAACAAAACCGGTTTTAGATACCAATGAAATTCTTTATTCCTGTGAAAGCATGTTGGATGCCTGCACATGGCCACCACGGGCACGCTTGCAGAATTCCAGACGCCGAACCCAATTTTCGACGGTTTTCAAGCATAAATCGGCCGATACTGCTGCAATTTCACGTTCGATATTTGTACGAAGTTCATCAACGTCGCTGGCTTGTTGGCACAGACCATAGACTTGACGTAGCCCCACAGGAAATAATCTAACGGCGTCAAATCGCACGACCGAGGCGTTCAATCGACTGGGCCATTTCGTGAGATAACACGTTCACCAAACTTGGTTTCCAATAAATTGATTGTGGCATTCGCTGTGTGGCTTGTGGCGCCGTCCTGTTGGAACCACATGTCCTCCAAGTCCATATTATCCAATTGGGGCAAAAAATAGTCGGTTATCATTGAACGGTAGCAATTCGCATTCACAGTAATGTGCCGGTCTTGATCATCACGGAAGAAGTACGGCCCAATGACGCCGCCGGCCCATAAACCGCACCAAACCGTAATTTTTTCTTGATGCAATGATGACTCATGGATTACGTGTGGATTGTTGTCTGACCAATAACGCATATTTTGCTTATTGACGAAGCCATTCAGCCTGAAATGAGCCTCATCGCTGATTGTTGAGGCCTCTTAAAGTTGGCCTCTTAAAGATGAGGCCACTGACTCCAAATTTCGGTAGTAAATTTTAATAATTTCGACTCGTTGTTGGCTCGTATATCTTTCCATGATGAAATGGCAAACCTTACTGAAGAGAAATGTCAAAAGAGCGGGAAAAAATATGGCGTCGTTTGCTGTCCCTATCGATTTACTTTTGTAGCGTCTCTGTTGAGAAACCCTTTATATTGCAACAACATAATTTTGTTTTTAAAATTGTTTTTAATCAGCGGCTTGATCCAACGCCGTTCGAAATTTTTGTCCAGCGTCGCCTCCAGGTTTTTATGTCGACTTGTATTTCTGTTCATCATTTATTTGTAAACAAAACAAAGAAGGAATTTGGTGGGAATTTGGATGCGATTTTCTAGCAATTTGGAATAAATTTTGCAGACTGAAAATATTCATGGATTGTAAAGCCCGTATTCGCAAAATAAATGGTAAAAGCAACGGCAAATATTTTCTAAAAATATTCATGGCGCAAAATTATATTTCAATTACGTCTTAAGTCTTCTTCTTAAATAAATAAGTCTTCTTCTTATATACTATTGTCAGAAAAGATATCGATTGGCACAGCAAAAATTTAAACTTTTCTCACTATAACACAATTTTTTCCACCATTTGTTGTTTGTGGCCGATTGGCACAGGCTCTAAATAATCAAAGTGTTCAAATTATATTACCTATATATTCTTACAAAAGGCCCTAAAACTATACTTGTTTTTTTAAGCAAATACATTCTATAAAAAAATGTTTCTTAAAAAAAGTTTATCGTTTTACAAAAAGTATATTTCTATTCTGTTGTTCGACCTTTTCTTTATCAAGCAATTATTTTCGTAGGAAATAACTTTGGCATAACAACCCTGTACTTGAATTTGTTCCCGAAAATTTCGCATAGAGCTGTGTAACAAGTACAGCGTCCAAAAACCCGGCATTTTTTTTAAAACCGTTTTTCTGTTTGTTCGAACAATCATGTTTTCAAGAAACCGAGCTTCGGTATTTAATTTTGGCAGAAACTAGTGGAACCGGTTTTTCGATTTTTTGGTTTAAATTAAATTACACGTGTATCACTTATAATACATTTGTTTAGCGACCATTTCATACACTTATACAGTGCAACACATAAAATGCAAACTCCTTCTCGTGTGAAATTTCTCAAAGTACTTATCGAAACTACACGCTGAAAAATAATGGCCCCAGCAGCATATTGCAGGAACCATGTACATGTTTGCAAGCATTGATTTCGTGAATTGAAGATCTGCTGCATATTGTTTCATGATTGTCTGTCACGTTTTTGTTTTCAGCAGTTTTTAACAAACAAAGTCATATTTGGGTCGCAAATATATATGTTATAACCTAATAATAATTGCTTAACAAACATGTTATATTCAATAGTAAACACAATGTATTTGGACACAGATATACCATATTTGTGACAAGCTACAAAAACATTATATTTGCATCCAAACAACAAAAACAGACAAATTTTCCAATGTGTAAAAAAAACCTATTTGGGTTTAGATAGTTTACCCGCTGTTCGGATTTTATGGTGTCATGTATATTTTCCGAAGAACATGAAATTTTTCTAACTGCTATATCTCGGAAACCAAGTGGAATTTTATTTTTCTGTCTTCTGCACAATTGTAACTATAGACTAGGAGAAAAAAAGTGTAAAACAAACTAATCCCAAAAAACTCAAAATTGCAAAAATATCGAACAATTTTAATTTTTTCTGTAAATTTTCACCATTTTCGTCGCATATTTTCGACAAAACTTACGATTTTTGTTTGGATTCCATAATAATGAGTAATATCTTTTTTTATTTGAATTCAATCAATTTTAAAAACTATCCCCCATGTTATGTACCAAATAACAGATTGAAAATGAAGTACATACGTGCATTTTATTACACGGATTTGGCAAAACCCTATTTATTTCATATTATTCGTCGGAAAAATCATGTGAAATTGATGAATCGTGCTTTTTTTTGATTGACATTGAAATTACATTTTCTGCATCACCACTTTGATGAGTTCTTACACCAATTTCCCACCGAATCGGACGAAAAAGAAGAGCGATTCCGTCAGGTCACCATGCCAATGGAAAAACGATACAAAGGAAAACTGCTGGATGCATTGCTTGCAGAAGTTTGTTGGTGGAGTCAGAAGATATCCCAATATGAGGTTTCCCAAGATGCAGGTACCGAAATCGCGGAGGACGATAGATTTGAAGGACACACTGAAAGAGATATAACATTGAATGTGCTATCAAGCTCAGACGATGATGATGAGTCAGATCATGGATCATGGTTCACCGAGAGCATCAACTTCAATGGATATGAATTAATTTATATTTTTTTGCTTTTTGCTACATTTCTCGAATTTTCGATGAAAAATACAGCTGGAAAATTAATAATTTTTTTCTTCTTATTATTTAAACGGGCTTAAGATCATTTATAATTATTTCTTATTTATATCTAATATTTCGTCTCCACATTAGGCGACTTCTTTAGGGAACATTTATTATTATATAATAAAATATAAATAATAATAAGAATTTCAATCGAAGATCGTGGAAAACTTAATATATAATAATTTTCTTCTATTTTGATGGAAATAAATTAAAAAACGTGATCATTGTGGATGGTTTACGAGTGACGAGGTAAAAATTTTAGTTTTCGTGTGAAGAACTGATGTAAGTCCACGGTTTGACAGCTATGGGCCGAAAATGGTGAAAAATATAGAAATTAATTAAGTTAATTAAAATTAATTTTTCGACATTTTTGCAATTTTGAGGCAATAGTTTGGTATTTGTTTGTTTTACATTTTTTTCTCCTAGTCTATAGCAACAATTGTGCCGAAGACAGAAAAACAAAACTTCAATTGGTTTTCGAGATACAGCCGTCAGCAAAATTGTATGTATTCTTTAGGCAGAATATGCATGGAACTATAAAATCCGAACCATAAAATCCAAACCAGCAAACTCCAAATAGCCATTTGTTAGTTTTGATAAATACTTCGAGAAATTTCACACGAAAAGGTATTTGCACTCGATGAGTTTATATATATATATACACGCTGAAAACTAACGGCCCCAGCAACATATTGCAGGAACCATGTACATGTTTGCAAGAATTTTTTTTTGTGAATTGCAGATCTGCTGCTTTTTTTCCTTTAGTGTCCGTCACGTTTCTGTTTTCTGCAGTTTTCAACAAACAAACCCACATTTGGGTCATAAATACATATATTATAACCTATTAATCATTGTGGCCCAAACATGTTATATTGAATAGTAAACACAATGAGTTTGGGCACAAGCATAAAATATTTGCCACAAGCTACAAACACGTTATATTTGCACCCAACCAACAAAAAAGACAAATTTTTCAGCTTGTAACCACTTCAGAGATAAGACCCACTCTCGAGAAACGAAGATCCAACTACTAGGCAATGCCAATCGAATGGATCAGTATGAACCAGTGCGAAAGGTATTCGAAGACGTACTCGAGGGATATAGCAAAATATCCAACCTCTTAATCGGAGATACCTTATTTGATCCCTTAGATTTATCTCGTGAACTTCAGTGAGGTTGTATACCTATAGTTAGGACGACCTATGATCTTTTGGCGTCTATTCATTAGAGCCGCACAACTGCAGATGAGATGTTCCACAATCTTCTTCTCTTCTGCGTCTTGGCAGGCACGGAAGTGGTCATTATATGGAAGCTTCAGCCATCTTTCGTGATTACCGATTGGCCAGTGCCCGGTCAGAACGGCAATTATGCTTGATATGTTCCCCCGATTTTGGCTAATCAGTGAGTTTGTCCGGTGAATGTTATATTTTGGCCATGTGTTTCTGTATATACGGCACGTTTTCGTCTGTAAGGTAATGCAGGAAAATACCTCTTTTGAGCAACCCTATAGGCGTTGCAACTGACGGAATGTGGAGTTCGGTGGAAGAGCATCTAGCCCTGGCTAAGTTCGTCTGCTCTTTCGTTCCCAAGGAGACCCTTGTGGCCTGGTATCCAAATAAGAACCACATTGGTCGCTGGAAAGACTAGGTGGAAGATTGCCTGCGAGAGAAAGAGAAAAACTGAAGATCGAGCCGGTTGGAGAAACATGTTATCTTAATATTGTAAGGCCCTTGACTCCTCTGGGTTACTTGAGGCCACCTAAGTAAGTAAAATTGTGATTTCCCATTACATACCATGAATGGATTAGGAAGACCTTCTCACAACCAGTCAGCTCGCTGTCAAGTTTTACAGTGTTTGATTGCGACCTACACTTTTTACCATTTTCAAACGGCATTTGAAGGAGACCGGCTTCGAAAGAATTGTTAGGTGGTCAGAGCAGGGATCCAACGCACAATCCCATGTACAAACTCCGCGCATACTATCATTGTAACACCTACGGCTACCTGTAACTGAAGTGATTGCAAGCTTGAATTCGGACTATCATCGCTTTAAGTTTAACAACTCTGTCATTCCCGAGAAATCAGACTGACAGACGCTGAAAAATTTGTATTTTGTTGTTGTTTGGATGCAAATATAACGTGGTTGTAGCTTGTGGCAAATATAGTTGCTATTCAACATAACATGTTTGGGACACAATGATTAATAGGTTATAATATATGTATTTGTGACCCAAATGTGGATTTGTTTGTTGAAAACTGCTGAAAACAAAAACGTGACAGACAATAAAGAAACAAAAAGCGGTAGATCTTCAATTCACGAAATCAATGTTCGCAAACATGTACACGTACAATATGTTGCTGGGACCATTACTTTTCAGCGTGTAGTGGACAAAGGCAGTCTTTAGAAACTTTTGAGTTTCTGATCATTAAAGAGTCTGCACCCTAAAGACGAGGCGGTAATAAATTTAAACAAAATTTGGGTATTAAAGTGTGATAATAAATCATATTAATTTAAATATGAAAAAACGTATAAAAAATCCTTCATCACTAAACGCCCTCAAAACGTGTCGCTAGGCGCCAAACTTTGCTGACGGCCAACAAAGTATATAATGAACTCATAAGAATTCATAATTTATAGTCGATTTATTAAACATTATTAGCTAAATAAAATTCAACAAAAATTTAACAACCACTTGAAATTTTTGCCTCCTAAACTAAAAACAAATTAATTTATATTTAAACTGTACAAATCAACAACAAATCTAGACAAAACAATTTTTTAATATATTAAATTTTGCGTAGTGGAAACCGTCGTCCCCCCGAAATTTATGACTTTCTGTTTCACTTATATGATGATTTGAAATATTCAAAACAAATGATTAAAATCTTATTTTGTTACTTGCAGTCACATAAATTGTAATAGTTTATACTCGTCTATTACATTTATTACGAAATCGCGCACCAAACGCGAATACACGAATTACATTGTTGGGAATTTTAACACTTTTTTTTGACATTTATGAGAAATTTAGTTTGAAACTTCAAAGAAAGTGAAAATATAATTAAACTATAACGGGCTGTCGTAAAACGGGATTTAATTACAAGTGCTAACGATCGATTTTGGAAATTGCCAACAGTGTAACTGGGATAGTCAAATGAGAAACGTGTGGGTACTTTGGTATTAGATAGAGTTCCCAGTAGCTTTGACGTTTGGCCTTGCAAATGACGCATAATGTTTGACAGATATTGAGACTTTTAAGTCTTATAAATGGTTGTATTGTAAAATATTACAGCAATTTTTGTCTAAATTCATAATTTTGGGATATTAGGCTGCGAACACACAAGATCAGCCAATTTTTGACGTTTTATTTTGATTTATAAAACAACAGCCCATTGTTTCTTAATGCAGCTGAGATGCCGGCGTTTCGCACTCCGGAGATCATTTCGAAACCATGGTGTTCACATTGTGCTTTTTTTAACTACTGTGGTTTTGTGTGACATTTCTCATTTCTGTTTTGTGTTTTCTGTATTGACTGTAAACAACACAAACGCACATTTGTGAATAAAGAAATATAAAATAATATCAAAAAATTAATTTAATTTTTATAATATTAGAATTTATATCATTGTATGATAAAGCAATGAATGCATTCAAAGATATAAATGATTATATTCATAAATCACATTGCAATATTGCAGCCCCTGAAGATTGCCTCCAACCAACTACAAGATAGGTATAGTGCCTCCTGTATATGCGCGGGAATTATCCCGTCAGGTCCGGCTGATTTATAGGGCTTAAAGCATCTAATGGCCCATATCAGATTCTTTCTGCTCACTATCGAGCGAACTTTTTCTAAGCTAGGTGATTTTCCGCATTGCTCTTCTGGCTGATGACCAGCATTCCTGTCATCGTTGGGAAAGTGGGTATCCAGCAGAATCCCAAGAGACTCTTCAGACGAATACGTCCACGATCCATCATCTTTCATTAAGAACCCCGCACACGGTGGGTTTTTAGCGAGCGCACATCTTAAGCGTGCAGTCTGGCTGGTTCCCTCAATGGATTCACAGAAGTTTCGCCAGTATTTCCGTTTGACCTTCTTGATTTCACCTTCATATAGATTAAGACTAATCTTGTAAACGTCCCAATCCCTTTGGTCGCCGCTCTTTTTGGTCTTGTTGAAAAGCCGCCTAATGGACGATCTAAGATCCTGAAGTTCAGCGTTCCACCAATGAGGTTTTTTGTTACCCTTGGCGGCATAATAACCACTGGTCTTACAGGACTCATTGAGCGCGTTCCTGCACGCATCAGTAAATTTGCCAACTAGTTCTTCCAGCTCTGGCACATTAGTCGGAATATTCGGATGGTAACCTAAGAGTTTCCTTAGGCGCCCACGATAGGCGTTCCAGTCCGTTGTCCTATAATTTTTAAAAATCTTCCTTTTTCAGAGGTTCAATATTTATGTGGAACTGTAGATATCTATCATCAGAAAATGAGTGATCAGAAAGTGCCCTCCAATCGGATACAGTTACATAGTCGAAGCTAAGTTTTAAAGTTAGGTCTAGTACTTCCCTCCTAACCGAAGTTATGAAGGTCTAGTTCTTACATAGCTCCAAATTGTTGCTAGTTTGTCGTTTTCGTTACTATCGAGTAACCGATAAACGTTAGATTGTAACCAAAACACGCCTATTAGTACCTCTTGTGCGATATTCAATATTCTCATTCCTATACTAATATCATAAATCGTTGGTTTGAAATTTTTAAGAGTCATTGCTCTCTAAACTGTTTGTCAATATACAAAATTGTTGAACATCAACAAACTATAATATTGATTATGATAACGAGTATGATACGAATATGATTTATGGAATCTTTATTTAAGGCTCGCCGGGTATTAGGGTGTCATACTGATAATACAACGTAAACGCTGATAATGACGCACCTTCCACCCAATTTTACTGCCATGAGATATCGACAAAATATCTCCCCGCTTGAATGTTATTTAATAATTATATTTCTGTCGGTAGTGGAGTAACAATCATATTTAGAAAAAAAAAACTTAGCACCACCAGAGTATTAATTGAATTGCTGTGTGATAAGAAATTTCAGAGTCCTTCTACGTACTTCCATGCAAAATGTCATAAACATGTGTCAATAACTACTCAATTAAACCCTTTTACTAACATTAGTAATCATATTTGTTTGTTTGCCTGTTTGTTGTTTACTTTCTTGTTAAATCTTTCTGACAGTTGTCAGACATTTGCACTCGAATCACAGCTACTCGTGATAACCACCGTGCGGTGTAATAACTTAAGTGTGAATACTTAAAAAATCATTGCGGATTCTAGAAGAGATAGACATTTGCAATTAAATGTCAAAATGCTTGGAAACTACAAAGTGCAAAGAGAAATATTGAAAGTAAAAACACTTCAATAATAGCTGTGTTCGAGTACTTTTCCAGTAAAAATTATCAAGTAACTAGTTTTCGGAGAGTAAGAATGATTTAGCTCTCTGAGTAAAAAATATCACACAAAGTACGCGAACGACATCCAGTAAAAACTTGCAAGAAATAATAACTTTTTATCTAAACAGCTGATTTGCAATGTAAACATTGGAAGAAATATTGCAAATCACCAAAACTGTCTCCTTTTTTAACAGAAATACTTAAAGATTAATGACAAAGCATTCAAAAACCATATTTTCTCTTAAAAACTAAAATTCCAATGATTAATTTATTATTCTATATACTTTTTACTTCCTAATTTAGTTTGTTTACATAAAACATATGTTTTAAAACATATGTTATTACTTGCAAATTCTTACGGGCAAAAATTTTTCCAGAAAAATCTTGTAAGTTCTCTATCATTGAAGTGTCAAAATATTCTATCTCTGGCTCTCTCGTCACTGGCTTTTTGGAGTAAACGAACCATAGAGTAAATTTATAGTAGAGCCGCCATTTGTCTCATCTGACGTTTCCTTTCACACTCTTCGTGATGCGGTCGGTGTGATATAGAGATGTTTGACGAAAAGTGATATACACCAGGTGGAATTACAATAACTTCTTGCTTTAATTTTTCATGCCATTTTGGTGAAAAACTGTGAAATTTAAATGTGTTTTAAACTTTTTTATTGGCTGTTATTGTTAGCATACATTTGTGTTGTATTTAACACATTAATTTTAACACACAAAACGAAATGCCGTTGTTGTTATTTTGTTCGTTGTTTTGAACCATTGCCTCTATCTGGTATTAGTAAAGCAATTCTTTTCAACATCAAACGTAAACATCACACGAGGACAAATGTCAGAAATTTGGTGAGTGAAAGATTTTCTCTACCCATATTTACTCTATGAAACGAACACTATCAAGTAAGAAATAGTAATAATTTGTACAAATTATCATGTTCTCGAACACACCTAATATTTGTTAGGTTGCAAATACAATTTTTAATACGTAAAGACTTCATGACGTTTACTGAAATCTCGAGTGGTGTTAATCAAATTTGGTGTGTGAAAATTTAATTAAAAAAGTGTAACTTTTTGCAAAGACTTGTTTGTTTTTGTATCTAAAAAGAAAGAAATACAAATATTTCAAATATTATGGTTATGCCTGCTTCGGCACAAAGTCATTAAAGAAAGCTCGTTAGTAAAACGATAGAATTGCAATCAAGTCAGATGAAAAAACAACTATATTTCTTATGGTCGACGATTCTGCTCCATGTTCTTCGGTTAGCTAGTTCCCAATGTGCATAAAAACGGATTCGATTCCGTTTCGAACTCGCTGCGACTCTGTAAAACGAAATGTGAGTTCTCGAAATTGTTTCGAACCCGTTACGAGCTCGTAAAAACAATAAAAAGCGAATCAGTGAAATTGTGATTTGGCGGATCCGACTCAAACCCGTTACGAGCCCATAAAAACAATAAAGCTCCGTATTCAGTTCTTGCGTAATTTTCCTGTGAATTTTTTTCATTTATCTTTGATTTACCTTGCAAATATTTCATTTATCTTTGCACTCCATTCTATTTTTAACACATGTAAATAATCGAAATGTCAAAATTTCGGTCCCAAACAATTATCAAACAATTGTTTTCGTACGAAATAACTTCGGCGTAACAACCCTGTACTTGATTTTGCCTACGAAATTTTCGCAAAGAGCTGAGTACCAAGCAAATGAAACGTGAGCGAAATCAGTGAAATTGTGATTTGGCGGATCCGTCTCGAACTAGTTACGAGTCCGTAAAAACATAAAGAGTGAATCAGTGAAATTGCGATTTGGCGGATCCGTTTCGACCCCATTACGAGTTCGTAAAAACATAAAAAAGTAAATCAGTGAAACTGTGATTTGTCGGATCCGTCGCGAATTAATTTTATTTCCAAAAAAGAACCCGAAACAGATTCGAATATGAACTTCCTTACGAAAAAGTACAAAAGTTCCTTAGGAAAAAGTACAAAAAACGATTCGCGGTTTCGGGAGGAATTTCATACGAAAATGAATTCGTTATGAGTCTGCAACGGACTTCCGTTTCGGACAAAATGTCCGCAGAAACGGATCCGTCTCGAATTCGTAACGGATTAATATGGCACATTGGGTTAGTGAGTAATATTTCAACCTCCTTGTGGTGAGAGTATTTTTGTGCGTCAAAGAATATTATTTTTTTGAGTCATTAATAATATTTTCCAGATCTAAAATAACACAATATCTATATTTTTTTATAGGAAATTATGGACCACGTATCTTTAATGTGCGATACATAATCTAGAAATCACAGCGAATTTAGAAAAATCAGCGAGCTCATACATTTTCAGCTGCAGTTGACGTTGGTGTTACTCCAAGTTTTAAGTGGATTCAGTTTCTAGGCAGTGTAAGAGAATAAGACCAACAGACCAACCAGAAAAAAACGATACACTTTTTGAGAGGATAAAATAACTGATAATTTTGAAAAATTAAGAGAAGAATTTTATTTTTTTCAAATGCAAAGTTTTACTCAGTAAGAATGCACTTTTTCATTTTAAAATAAAAACACGTGTTTTTTGAGATAGTGCGTGATTTTTTAATTGAATGTAAAGAAGACATGTTCCGATTAAATACACACTGAAAAATCTGTAGTTTTTTGTTGTTTGGATACAAACATAACGTGTGTTTGGAGGTCGTCGCAAATATTGTATACTTGTGTGCAAACATATTGTGTTTGCTATTCAATATTACATGTTTGAGACACCGTGATTAATACGTTATATTATATGTGTTTGCGACCCAAACGTATATGAGTTTGTGATACAAATACAGCTGTGCTTGTTGCACTATTTAAGCTCTCTCGAGAGCAAGAGAATAAAAGAGAGAGAACGATAGGGTCTATAATGTAAGTGAGTATCGGTATTTTTGCATTATTCTCTCGGTCAGTGATTCATAAATATTCCTGAATGTACGTGTAAATTGAAGATGGAGTTTCTTGTATTCAGTCGTCAAAGGTTCATTGGACAGAGGATGCGAGTATCAAAAGCGGTTGATCAGTGAAAAAAGAATAAACAACCGCTCGGACTGTTAAATGGTTTGTGATGTTGCTTTGGTTTTGTGCATGTGTTTCATATGTATGTGATTGCTACCAAAGTGATGAACGATTTTGAGGAAACAAACTGGGAAGGACAACTACGTGATTCATAAATGTGGATTTATATTGATAAAATTAATTATAATACAAATATATTGAATTCAAAGAATAATCAGTTTCTAATTATTATTATGTTTGGGAGGAAATATGCACATGTGTCCACATAAGTATATGGAGGTGTGGGGAAAACACGAATATGGATGATTGGCATGAAGAACGAATGTTTCCACGTAAAAGCATTTATATTTGCCGGTAAAAATTCTAATATTTGCATTTAAATAGAAGTGTGTTTGGGACTTGCAAACATATGAATATTTGCAGTGTGTTCCAAACATATACATGGTTCCTACAGAATATGTTTGGGAGAATATTTTACAGATACCATTTTTTCAGCGTGTATGGAATAAAATATCCGACAAATGGTTCCCACGGCTCTGAAGACAAGCCATTACTCTTTTCATGATATTTTCCATGACTTTTTCACAGAAATGTGGCTGTATCTTCCCGATGACGCATTGGATCTCGGATTTGAGCTCGGGAATTGTGTCTGGTTTATTAGCATAAACCCGAGATTTCACAAATCCGTAAAGAAATAAATTGCACGCTGTTATATCGCATGATCTTGGTGGCCATTTGACATCAGAATTTCTTGAAATAATTTTTTTTTGGAAATCGTTGCTGCAATAAATCGAGTGTTTCATGCGCGGTGTGGCAGGTGGCGCCGTCTTGATGAAACCACATGTCGTCCAGATCCCTGCTGTCCAATTAAGGCCACAACAACTCCGTTATCATGTTCCTGTAACGAATGCTATTCACAGTCACTGCAATTTCGGCCTCATCTTCAAAAAAGTAAAGCCTAATCAAGCCGCCTGACAAAACTCTTTGTGGGTGCAATTGTTTCTCATGGATTTTCGGAGCCCCAAATTCGGTAATTTTGTGTATTCACGAAGTCGTTCAGTTGAAAATGCGCTTAATTGGAGGAGATGACTTTTTTTGAAAAATTGGCATTGACCTCACTTTGCTCCATTAAGTAGCGTTCACAATGGCAGCAACGAATTTGTAATTCAAGCATTCTCGTTCCCACTCACAGTATTGCATATAATGCCCTCTCATGTTTTTCGCGAAATTGGAATTCAAATTTGTCATAGAAGTAGGTTCTACTTCTACTTCAAATTGGAACAAAAACGATGTACAAGTAGAAAATTTCTCTTCACTCAAATGCCAACAAACAAATCTAGTGAAACCCTAGTCATACTCTGCTCTCTCTCTTACTCTCTTCATTGAATATTTCAATACACGAGCAGCTTTTTGATAGTGTTATTGTATATAACTATACAAATTCCAACCATGTAGAAGTAAAATTACATAAACTTTGCAAAAAGTATGAAATAATCAAGATATGACGCGAGAGAGAAATGCGTTTGAGTGAATTTCTAGCACTATTTGGTTATTTTTTGCCAGGGTTGCCAAATTGCGCACATCTTCTGGTCGTCTAATTCTAAATCGTCTTTGATTGGAATTTGTTCGAATCAGTTTATTCTACTGACCGCTAGGGGCGCTCTACCGCTAGGGGCGCTCTACTTCGAACTTTGTTTTAAAACTTGAAAGTATGCATGAAAATGTAAACATTTTGTATCAAAACAAACATTTTAATAAATAATATTATCTGTAGAATCTGCCAATAACAATAATTTCACATATAATTATAATTTTTTATTACCAAGAATACAACACTGTCGCTGGCTTCCGAACAAATCAGCTGATGCAAATGTGAAATGTGTAGTTGTTTGTAGTAAGTGTAGTTCGCGTCAATTTTATTAATAAACAAAAGAAAAAAGTTTAAAAAAAGCTGACATTTTCAGGTTTATCGAAACCGTCCAAGGCCATGACATATTATGGAACATAAGTTTCTAAACATTTCTATAGAAAAATTTGAAAACATTTCTAAAGAAAAATTTGAAAATATTTCTAACGGAAATCCGGCCGGTTAACCGTACGTCGATTTATTGAAATATATTATTGAACACATTTCATAAATTCGAAACTTTTTATAAAAAGTTTTCGTAATATGTGTGAAATTTTAAAAAAAAATCATACGATTACTGAAGAATATTTCATACATATTACGAATAAAGTTTTTTCAGTATATTCAGAGAGTTAAGTGGAATGCTCTTACAGATTTTTACGAAGTTAAAATTGCGTTGTTAGGGACGAATTTTTACCGCATTTCAGCCAATTCTGAGTTCACCAAGATGGGAACTAATGGCTTGAGTGCCCCTTAAGCACAACAGGGCAATATTCAGGTACATCGATTGGATAGGAATAAGACTAACTATGTCAATATTTTTTTACTACAACTTTTGGTAATTTATGTCAACTATTTGATCAACTCATTTTGTCTGCATTTCTTTTTTTATATTTACATACACAATTTTAGGTACAGTTTTTAGATCTTTCGTAATATTTATGAAGAATTTTTCTTTAAAAATTCGTCATTATTCCAATGAATTTTTTTGTAAATTTCATGGATATTATGCAAACTTTCATAAACAGTTTACGAATTTACGAAACGTATTCCTAAGAAAATTTTCGAAATATATTTTAATTAATGAATACAAAATTTAAAATTTTTGTTACTTGTGTTTGTTCGCCGCATAATTTTTCGAGCAGTTGTGTACTAAAAAATCCTCACTGCATTTCGAGATTTCATTACATATAGTTTGATGAATTTTTGAATAGCATCAATTAGAACTCTCGCAGATGGCTAGTGGCTAGTTCTGGAAAAGCTAAGGGATCATAAACATTAGACCGATTCTACAAAAAAATTTATTTTGTCTCCACCCCTCAAACTGTACCTTGGTGTGTTTTCTGATAATTCCCAAAATATTTCGTATCTAGCATTAAGATCCCGTGAGCTGGGCCTTTTAAAAAAAAGGATTTGTTTTAATTTTTCAAAGAATTTTGTACTTTAACTACAAACAATAATGTATACAATATTAGTATCATATGAAAAGTTATTAAGGCGCGTCCAACGGTATATCAAACATGTCAAAGCCACATTCACATTCTTTTTTCACGGATCTTCTGCAAGCAAGGCCTTTATAAGTTTTTAGTACGGAGATTATGTTTAGATTTAAGTAAATACGTGTTTCCGTTTTTTTGGCGTATAATACGTCTTACCTTACGGTATAGGGAGTCATGTCAGATTGTTATTGTTGTAATCTTTATTTCATTGATTATGAGGAAACGGCGAGATAACTTTTTTTAAAAATTTTTTTATAGGTAAATGAAGATGTTATCTTTCGTTTGATATACATTTCATATTGGTTGATATCTTCCTAAAATTTAAATTTCTCAAATGAAAATTGTTTAAACACATACACTCAAACATATGTGTGGTGTTTGGTTGAGTGTTTGAGTTTGTAGCGTGAACACAAACTATGCTGCTATTTCAGTGTGGACACAAACCTTCGGCTGTTGTTTTGATTGATGAAATATTGAAATTTCGTATATTTCAATCAATCAATCAATGGTTTCCTATTACATCCCATGAAGGGACCGGGGAGAACTTCTCACAACCACTGAGCTGTGCGCTTTCCAGTTTTCACTCACTGATTGGGACCTACAGTTTTACACCGATTCCGAACGGTATTTTGAGAAGCTTTTTCATGGCTATATACTCGATAGTGTCGCCGTCACTATGCGAGGTAACCGCCGCCGAAAGAAATTAATTTATTTTTTTTTTTTTTTGAAGGTGGTCAGAGCAGGGTTCAAACCCAGGATCTCATGTACAAGAGCCGCGCACACTAACCATTGCACCACCGACGGCCACCATTACAATCAATACATACCGCCAAATGCAACATGTTTTTGAAAAGACAACTAATTTAATATAGATGGGGAAATTTATTGGACATTGAACCCAAAAATAACAGGTTTTTTACACATTTTTTGTGAATATTATTGGTATTTGCAGTATTATAAATAATAGCAATCTTAAAATCTGTTGATCTACTGAAATAGAGCTAATTTTTTTAATCTTTTTCATTCTGAGCATTTCACTCATGATAATTTTTTCTAGTCCAAAATTGTTTATTTTAGTTGGGCAACTCTATAAACCGCATAGTATGTCAGTGACAGCTTTCGTAAACAAACGCAAGCGCGAAGTGATATATAAACTACCATTTTTTGACTTTAGCGTATGCGTTGGCATTTGCGTTTGCGTTCACTTTCGGGAATTTTAGAATAATACCCTTAATCTTTTTCAAATAAAAAAAAGCTAAAATGTCCATATGTCTATATCCCGAAAACGGACCGTCCAATCGAAAAAATAAATACATTTTGCGGGTTTCTAAAGGTTTTTTTATAAAGTGATTCAATTCGTATGGAAGATTTGTTTTTTCAAAAAATCCCCAAAATAAGGAAATTGCTAAAATATAAAAATGGCTATAACTCGGAAACAGTGCGTCCAATTGGAAAAATAATAAATTTCTTTCCTCCATAGGTGGATTTGTCCAATGTATGTATGTATTTAATACATCATCCCTTTTGTTTAAAAAAATTGCAGTAACAATTTTCGGTAATTTTCTTGATCGACCAGACTGAATTCTTAAAAAGACTTGACACTTTAGAAATTACTTCCTAAATAGTAACAGAAAACTAGTTATGGAACACATCAGCATTATTATTATTTCTGCCGTTTGATTTTGCTCGCTACTCTCAACATTATTACCTAATACAAAAACATCCGTAGATATTGAGAGAGTTAAATTTCATTTTTCGTAGAGGAAACATATGATATAAATTTACGTTAAAAAAAAACTATTGAAAAAAAATCTACATTAGATTTTTTTAAATACCATAGGTCTTCATACACAACAGTGCTATTATTTTTGCGTGCACTGTATTTATATTGCATAAATATTTGTGTATGACAAGTGTGGAATGCAAACAAACTAACTGTATCTATTGCATGTACTTTCGGCTAAAATGGCCTTATAGAAGGTTTAAACCTTCAACAACAATGTCAGCCTTAGAGAAAGCTTAACAGAGACATTTTTTTGGTTATGAATACAATTTTGGGGCAATGCGTTCCTAAACCTTTAACAAACCTATGATAAATTTTTCTGAATAAGGGGCTATAAATATAATTATATTATATAGGCTTCCACACTCTTGCACTCAAAAAAATATGTTGATAAACACGGCAGAAAAGACTACTGAAAAGGGGAAAGCAAACAAATTTGCTATTACAGCAAACATTGGTTTGTTGTTTCTCCAAACAGTATGTAAGCTATTTTATGAACCCTGCAAACAGTTTGATGTTATGACAGTTCATTTGCTGTCATAACGAACAAATTTCCTGCTGATTAGTAGCATACATAGTTTGCTATTAATAGCAAACTTAATTTTTTGAGTGTGGCCTTTCTACTCCAAATTGAGACGAACGTCTGGAAATAAGTTTGTAGACATTAATTAATGTGCATTAATAAATGACTTTATTTCAAAACAGGAATTTCCTTTTTGATGTTTATCAATTTCCTCCCAATATTTGTTAGTTTAGTAAAAAAGCAAACAAACAAACAATTAGCTAGGAATTCGTGTTGTCTAATAGCAATTGCAATTATACAATTGTGTATTTTGTGTGTTGCCGTGTGACTGAAAATTTCTAAAAAAAAATACAGCATTTTCAAATCTGATTAAATTTAAATTGCATACAAAATTTATAAAATGATATTATACCAATTGTCGTTATTATTATACGATTTGATTTGAGATCTAAGTAATTCCAGTGTGTTGTATCGGAAACTATATTTAGCATTTATTTTTTGAAATAAATTAACACCTTTTTATGTTGAATCTTAATGAATTCGAAACTTGTAATTATTTAAAAAGTAACAGCAAGTGAGGCAGGTCATTATCGGCTTTATATCATGATCATATAATAATGATAGTGATAATGATAATGAGCACGTAAAGATTGTCGACGGGACCATATTCAGTTTACATGTAATTATTATAACAATAGGCCATAAAACTACAATAACCGGAATTTTATTATACAAAAAGTATTTATGCCAAATACTGTGGCACATACGAACAAACACTCAATACTCGTAGATAGTTCTCATATCATATGGAATTAGGTTTTTTTGACAACTTAATTTTTATCGTGTCTGAAAAAATAAGAGATATGGTTGGGTATATCAAAAATAACACCCGTCCTAAAAATTGTAGATCAGCCGCTATATCCACAGAATCAGACTCAAATTTGAGCTATTCAACTTGGAAAATAGACTGATGCCAGATCTGTACTTAGTGAGATCTATCCTGCTGATCTCTGTATTTACATGAGAGATGCAGAGGAAACAATAAAAAACTTCAATTAATGACTCATTTGAACCAATTTGAACACATGATCACTGGCCTGGAACCCAAATATATTTATTAGGGTCATAACAGTAGCACAGCTGATTTCATTCCGGCATGTGATGAAAATCGATCGAGTCAAAATCGAATACGATTTGACTATTGGATGATTTTTATGGACATAATTCCCTATATTGGTGAACCAATATTTTATTTGTGGATTATTTAGTCGCATAAAAAAAGGAATAAATTAATTGATATCCATTATGTGTAAAAATAAACTTCATTATCATGTCAAATCGTATTCGATTTAAATCGATCGATTTCCATCACATAGCGGATTATTTTCATTTCGTTCATGCCCTAATCTGTCAAAGTGCGTTTACATTTTGTTTTAGTTTTCATTATTTGTTCACAAATTTCCAAAGAATTTCTAGTAAAGTCTCAGATCTTAATATTGTTAAGAATTTCCTTATTCGTCCTTTAGCGCTGTTTTATTCCCAATAATAAAACTAGGTTCGTTTTAAATTACGATAATTAGAACAGTTTATGATCCTTTTATTTTACATATCGTATATAGTATAACAGTTTACTTTATTTACACCACTTTACAATAAGTCTTTGTTTTACTATCAAATCGCGTTGCTTACTTTCCGCCGCTTAATCACAAACTGACTCATAATGCCAAAAACCTCCTCATTTATACAACATATGCTTCTCGTCACCCTGTTTCCAGATTGTTCTACCCGGTAGTATAATAGTTTTTAAAAATAACGTACTTGTAGCCGACTCGGCAACTGGTTTGCGGTGAGAGTATACTTTTAGGCGCAGCATTACTCGCACTCTTTTCTACATAATGTTAGGCTGGTCATTAAGAGTTAGTAAAAGCTTTCACTTAATCGTAACAATATTGAAATAATTAGGCTCGAGGTCAATTTTATTGGATATATTCTCATTTATTGGAACGAAGTTCCATATCGCACATTGCGGGGCGGGTGCTAAAATTAAACAACTTTTTTTAACACTATTATGCTACAACCCAGTATTATCAACTATATTGAGTACTTTTACTTTCGTTTGTGTCTAGACTAATATATGTTGGCAAATTTCTTGATTAATGGGAAGTTTTCTAGGTGGAGCCTGTAACCAACATTTAGTTTTGAACCCAATAAAAGGTAAATTCAGAAAAGCCATATTGAAGGAAGTTAAAAAAAAAGAACATTTCTTAAATAAGTGCCCTTTCTTAAAATGACTAAATTTTCCTAAAAATGTAAATTTTCTTACAACAAATTGCCTCTTCTTAAAAAACTACATTTCCTTAAAAGAGTACATTTTTAATAAAAGGTATATTTTTTAAGAAGAAGTACTTTCTGTAAGAAAAAGCCATAATAGTATGATTTTTTTTACAAAGAAGTACTTTTTTACGAACAGGTACTTTTTATAGAAGTGGTACTCTTTTTAGGAAAAGGTTATTTTTTTAAAAGAAATAATTTTTATTTATTTTCAGAAAGGCTACTTATCTCAAGAAAAGAAGAGGTATTATTTTATTTTTAAGAAAAGGTACTTTTAAGAAAATGAATTTTTGTATAAATTTTGTATAATTTGTAAAATGAATTTGTATAAAGTATTGTTGTTTTGAACCGAATAAAAAGTAAAAAAATTCAAAGTGAAAGAAGTTTAAAAAATGAACACTTTCTTAAATAAGTGTAATTTCTTTAAAAAAGTAAATTTTCTCAAAACAAAAAATTTCGATTCATATTCTTAAACAAAGTACCATTTCATAAGAAAAATAACTTATCTTGAAGATCAGTAAATTTTCTTACAAAAAGTAATTTTTTTTAAAATAAGTACCTTTTCTGGCAGTCGGTGGTGCATCCCTGCTCTGACTACCTTAAATTTCTTTCGACAGCGGTCACCTCGCTTACTGACGGCGACACTATCGCGTACATAGCAATGAAAGAGTTCCTCAAAATACCGTTCGGAACCGCTGTAAAACTGTAGGTCCCAATCACTGAGTATAAAACTAGGACGCGCACAGCTCACTGGTTTGTGAGAAGCTCTCCCTAATCCTTCAGGGGATATAACGGCAAACCATTTATTTTTTTATCTTTTTTTAAAAAAGTACATTTTCTTACAACAAATTGTCTTTTCTTAACAACTACCTTTTCTTTAAAAAGTATCCTGTTTATGAAGCAAAATAACTTTTCTTGAGATAAGTATCTACTCTTAAAAATTTACCTATTCTTGAAAATAGGACCAATTCTAAAAAAATTCCCATTTCTTAAGAAAAAACCTTTTTTTCAAAAAAATACCTTCTCTTAAAAAATAAATTTTCTTACAAAAATATCTTTTCTTAAAAGTACCTTTTCTTAAAAATAAAATAATACGTTTTCTTTTCTTTTCTTGACACTTCATGTAATTTTTAACGTCATAATAAACATAGTATGCCGACCTTTGCTTTCAGTGTAGATCATTCAATTGTTAACAATATTTTTCCTATCTCAAACTCAAATTTCCGATCAATAATTACAGTATGAGTACATTTCGTAAGAAAATAACCTTCTCGTAAAATGAATGCCACTTCTTTAAAAAGTACCTGTTTTTAAAATAAGTACTTTGTAAAAAAAAATTAATACTCTTATGGGTTTTTCTTACAGAAAGTACTTGTTCTTAAAAATAGTACCTTTTCTTAAAATAAAACATTAGCTTTTAATAAAAGAAGTACCTCCGTTTAAAAAAGGCCCTTTTCGGGAAAATATAATACATATTCTTATCCTAAGGATCTAAAAATATACTTTAAAAAAAATACATTCTATAAAGAAAAATTCTTAAAAAAAGTTTATCATTTTACAAAAAGTATCTTTTCCTAAAGATCAATTTAAATTATCGTATTTTTCAACGGGCGCCTTAGGCGTGTTGGAACTATTAGTACGTAATACAGGGTGATTCAGGAAGTTCCGGACAAATTTCTCCAGCGTATTCCTTGGTTCATTTCATGAAGAAAAGTCCACTAGGACCATGTCCGAAAATGCAAGGGTGCGAAATGGCAGCGGGTTCAAAATTTTAGGATTGGTGGTCGGAGGGTAGTAGGGTAAAGTTGCTAACTTCTGAGCCAGTGGTCGGATTGGATTGGAGTGGAGCATACATTTATTTGTTTTTGTAAATTAACACGTTTAAGATTATATTTCGCTTCCAAAAACAAAAACAAACAGTTTTGCATTTCAGTAAAATGGTCATAACTTTGGAACGGTAAGACCTCTGGGCTTCGTTTAGGTCATTTTGGAAAGGTAAGAGGTATGGCTATCTTTCAACAGAAAACATAAGTTACCTGCCATCTGGCTGAGCAAATTGAGGTTATGTGTATTTTTTTTTTTTGTATTTCGGCGATTTGACTTTTTTCTATTTTTTTTTACTGATTCTGAAAGGCCTCTTAAAGACCTTTCCAACAAGCCCCAAACAATCCGGCCATTGGCTCAGAAGTTCGCAACTTTATCCTACTACCTTCCGACCGTCAATCCGAAAATTTTGAACCCGCTGCCATTTCGCACCCTTGCATTTTCGGATATGGTTCTAGTGAACTTTTCTTCATGAAATGAGCCAAGGAATACACTGGAGAAATTTGTCCGGAACTTCCTGAATCACCCTGTATATAGGGAAAGGAACTTCGTTCCAACCGGGTGTCCCCTGACACTTCATGTAATTTTTAACGTCATAATAAACATAGTATGCCGACCTTTGCTTTCAGTGTAGATCATTCAATTGTTAACAATATTTTTCCTATCTCAAACCCTGTTAGTTATTTTTAAATGTGTGAATTTCCGATCAATAATTACAGTATACGGATATGAATTTCAATTCAAATTAGGAAAATTTTGTTAATTTTATGGTTATTTGCACAAGTTGTAAATTTCTTAACAAATCACCCGTGGGAAAGTATTTCCCCAATTCTATACAATAAATAGATCTATTTGTTACTGGTGATAACATGAAGTACAGTGGCTCGCATTTACTTTTATTGAATCGAATTTGAAAATAATTTTAAATTTTTAACATTATTATTGTGTAGATATTGGCGATGATAAAACAACATTTTAATAGTTTTCAGGAGAATTTCACTATTCCCATAAAATATACAAATTAATCACAACTATAAATTTGTAAATGAGCTACTCTATTTTAAACTTTTATTGTGTTACTGACCTTTTATGTAGTTGCTGTGTATCTTTAATTAAAACCGCATTCAATTAATCTCGAAATTAAATTATGTTTTTTGTAATTTTAGAGACACGCACTTGGGGAACCCCAGAGCGATAATAAAGCCAAAGTCTTCCAAGAAATTTTGTTTGAGTAACTGAGTGGGTACAAGTCGAGTAACTATAGCGAAGAACTCCATCATACGCGAGAGTTTATCAGTTTTAAAATGTTCAACACAAAAGTTCAACTCTGATTTAAGAGTTCTTTTCTTGTATGACTACAGATAATTACAGAATAGTGCTATGATATCGATTAAAAGCAGCTCGCTCTATCAGTTATGAACTGACAGAAACAAGAACGCTTTAATACAGCGATCATTAAACTGTTGACGTTCGATTAGGTGACTCACGTTTTTTTAATAAATACTCGTATCTAGTGTTTCTTCTTAGACTATGGATGAAATTGTCATTCCAGTTCTCAGGTTGTAGACAACATTTGTTATTTGGAACTGTTTGAAAATTTGTTGTATCAAATGATTAAACGCCTAAATTTGAATTGAAAAACATTGTAAAATATCAAACGCCGCACAGTGGTTCAGAATCCATTTCCATCCGTCAAAATTATTTTTTTTTTTGATCTAGCAAATACTTCTAAGTTCTGTCAAAAAGCGATTGTAGGTAAGGAGCCAGTGATTCTGGCCATATATCAACATTGAAAATCGCACAGTCGGGTATATTTCAGGAAAATTTCCAAAGTTGCATACTTTTAGCTTTTTACGATTTCCAAGAAAACAAAAATTTTGGTTTTTTCTTTTAATGTTTTTTTTTAACATATTTTAATATAATTGTTCATAAAGCCGGAATCACAATGCAAGCAACATTTTCAATAGGCGTTCGCAATGTAAGCAACAGTTTACTTCGTATCCAGATGTTTGTTCTAACAGGTGATACCAGTATTACAGCCAAAATATAAAGGCAACAATAAAATATATTTTGTTTTCGTATGAAAATTAACACAAATGTATGTCACGAATAAAAGTAAACCAGAAATTACAAAAACCAAATGGAATTGATTTTGATTCTTCAAGTAATGAACGGAAGGGAAAGCAAATCATTTAAGTTGTTCTTATAACACAACCTCTATTAGTTGCATCATGATTCAAATGTCACAAATGTCACATCCATAAATATCGAATAAATAATGTACCATTAAGCGGCAGATGGCGCTGTACTTCGAATTTCATTTTCAAACTTAAAAACATCAATGAAAATTGAACACATTTGTGTTAAAAGATGCATTATAAAACGTAATTTTATCTGTAGAATCTTTTAATAGCAAATATGTTGAAATACATTAACATTTTTTAATTTTCAAAATAAAAACCTGGGTGTGACATTTGAATCATGATGCAACTAATAGAGGTTGTATTATAAGAACAACTTAAAAGATTTGTTTTTCCTTCTGTTCATTATTTGAAGAATCAAATTCAAATCCATTTGGTTTTTGTAATTTCTGGCTTACTTTTATTCTTGACATACATTTGTGTTAATTTTCATACGAAAACAAAATATATTTTATTGTTGCCTTGATATTTTGGCTGTAATGCTGGTATCACCTGTTAGAACAAACATCTGGATTCGAAGTAAACTGTTGCTTACATTGCGGACGCCTATTGAAAATGTTGCTTGAATTGTGATTCCGACAGATATTCGATATTTTCGAATTTTGAGAGTCAACAAATTTTGGTATCTTTTTTCGAATTTCATGCACTGTATCTCATTCAGTTTTAGAGATAATGCACTCAATTTTTATTCATAACAAGAGTGATTAGTTTTATTTAATATAGCGACGAAGATTTATTTATACTAATTACTTTTCGGATCTCCTAGCTATTTAAAATAATATCGTCTTTGGAAAAGATCTTGAATTTGGACCAACAGAACTTCTATTCTTCAACAGCGTTCAATGAATATGGTGCATAGTTGGAAAGGCTGATCTGTTCTCCAACTTCGCAGGGTAACTTCTGTTGCCACCTGATTGAACACAAACAAGATAGTGCTAATTTAATGAAAAAATTCAGATTTGTTAGTGCCTAAACGTGAATAACTATTTTTTCCTCAACAACTTTAAAATCGTAGGTACTCAGCTAAAAAGGTGATAAAATTCTCTTTCGAAGTTTAAAGGATTTGGCGTATCGGGAATACTTGGTCAGTCATGGACTTGTCTGGTCTAAAACCACACTGATAAGGTCCAATCATGTTTTCAACAACTGGTTCAGGTCTTTCACATAATACGCCCAACAAGACCTTATTCGCGATGGATAAAAGACTGATACCGCGATAGAACAAACACACGGATCACCCTTTTTGATTAGAGGACATAATACGCTGAGACTCTTATCGTCAGATATAGATTCCCCCATACATGTACCACATATATAGGGTTTTTCAACAGAGACGCTACAAAAATAAATCGATAGGGACAGCAAACGACGCCATATTTTTTCCCGCTCTTTTGACATTTCTCTTCAGTAAAGTTTACCATTTCATTATGGAAAGATATACGAGCCAACAACGAGTCGAAATTATTAAAATTTACTACCGAAATTTGGTGTCAGTGGCCGCAACTTTAAGAGGCCAACTTTAAGAGGCCTCAGCAATCAGCGATGAGGCTCATTTCTGGCTTAATGGCTTCGTCAATAAGCAAAATATGCATTATTGGTCAGACAGCAATCTCCACATAATCCATGAGTCATCATTGCATCCCGAAAAAATTACGGTTTAGTGCGATTTATGGGCCGGGGGCGTCATTGGGCCGTACTTCTTCCGTTATCATCAAGACCGGCACATTACTGTGAATGCGAATCGCTACCGTGCAATGATAACCGCATATTTTTGGCCCCAATTGGATATATGGACTTGGAGGACATGTGGTTCCAACAGGACGGCGCCACACAGCGAATGCCACAATCAATTTATTGGAAACCAAGTTTGGTGAACGTGTTATCTCACGAAATGGCCCAGTCGATTGGCCGCCTCGGTCATACGATTTGTAGCCGTTACATTATTTCCTGTGGGGCTACGTCAAGTCTATGGTATATGCCAACAAGCCAGCGACGATTGTTGAACTTCGTACGAATATCGAACGTGAAATTGCAGCAGTATCGGCCGATTTTTGCTTGATAACCGTCGAAAATTGGGTTCAGCGTCTGGAGTTCTGCAAGCGTGCCCGTGGTTGCCATGCAAAAGAAATCGAGTTCCATACATAATGGCATCGAACGTACTTTCACAGGAATAAAGAATTTCATTGGTATCTAAAACCGGTTTTGTTTTATTTAAAAAAAACTTTTGTAGCGCTCTTATTGAAAACCCCGTTAAGTTAATGCATGTGGGCTAGCAGTCCTTCGCAATCTGCCTTAAAACGTTCTGCTGGCAGTCCATCCGCACCAGTGGCTTTATTATTCTTAAGCCGGGAGAGCCGCTCTAATCTTGCCTTGGTTAGGGGGGGGGGGGGTTAAATCTACACTGTCTTCCACAAGCATTACCTCCTGATCTTTAGTGTAAGAATCTGAATGGAGTAGTGATGAAAACTTGTCTCTCCACATTATAAGCGCACACTGCTTATCTGTCACCAGATTCAAATTCTCATCTTTGCAGGAGTGCTGCCTATTATTCAACCCGTTACCCTCTTGACAATTTTTCGGGTTTCATTGTTCATCCTGCACATTTCGGTCTTTTCTCTGTCACTCTCTGATTCCACTGCCATATATAACTTTCACTCGCTCTCTGCTCCCACTGTCTCAATAATTGGTTTCCTTTTTCGGTTAAACAACTCCAAACAATCCTTTGAAGTTACCACATGATTACGTTTATGGTCAATTGAGAGCAAACGCGGCACCCATCTTGTAGACAGCTTTCTTAAACTTAACTGGTCATTTAAAATCGAAACCACACTGCCATATGAAATGAACTCTTCGATCGGCCAATACCATATCGTGGATTTTTTCGACATTTTCTGGTGTATTGACCGTCCAGAACGTTCAGCGTCATTTGTACTTGTGCGACCACAATGAAAGTCAGTAAACCACTTTTTTCCATTGAAATCAATGGTGCAGAGTCCCACATAGTATTTATCAAGCTATATCTTGGTTTCATTGACGGTTTTGTTTCGCAAAAAATAATGTTGAATGTGCAAACGGAATTCAACTTTTTCCATTTTTAAAAAATGCACGAGGTTGTATATTTTGAACAGCTGTTAAACGCAAAGTAAATGACGGAACTTGCTCAAGATTTGACAGTGGTCTATTAACAGGTGGTACTTGATGGGAGCACTGTTGGATTTCATATAACTACGAGAGAAGTCCGAAAAATCACGGATTTACAGATCCGCCCTCGTAGTTATCGCCAACTCAGTTACTATACATCGTTTGTTGTAAACGAGTTTCAGTTCTCGTAAACGATTTTATTTATTTGCTTGATTCAAGAAGTGTAATCTCAAAGCAATTACATTCCACAAACGAACTTCATTTATCTAAGATTTCATTTGGACTTAACAACATTTTTCTTTGCATGCACCTATTGCAGAATTTCATTTAGTTCATTAATTACACTGTGGAAATTTTTGTAAAAAAAAATTAAATAAAAATATGCGGACTCAACGGATTTACACGATCCTACGAATCGAACTGCATCATTAGTTTTTTTGCCCATTTTTTTTTTAATTTCCTACTCAAGGCTGCGACTTAGAGCTAATTTTTTGAGACAAGTTTCTACATATGTCACCATTACTCGAGAACGCTTCATTCGATTTTGTTTAAATAAATTTAGAAAAATTATCTATTATATTGCCTTTAATCTATGCCTACACTATTTCCCAAGATAAGCAACAGTTTCGCAGTTATAAATAAATTTATGAAAAAAAATTAATCATTTTTTGCCTAAAAAATTAAAAATGTGTATGAAAATGTGTAGGGCAAAAAACTAATGATGCAGTTCGATTCGTAGGACCCGAATTAGTGTAAATCCGTTGAGTACACTTCTGTTTTTTTCGACTTGCACGGTGTTATTAGTTGCAGCTTAGTACAAATAATAATTACTAATACAAATTGATGCATATAGAACCAGTGGAAGTGATACTTAATTTAAATTCAGGTTATTTTTCATTGTTCGCGATGTGGAATGCCCTAGCAATCTCCACATGCCATCAACTCATACTTGCATTGCTTGACAGTTTTATTTTTGGGTGCAAACTTTTTCATCTAACATTTAAAGCTACATATGTATGTATGTATGTATATGTATCATATTTATGCAGCTTCCCCTGTGTTCTCATTTTGCTTCCTTTGTGCTAGTTTGTACAAAAAATTGCCTCGTCTAGACAAAAGCACAATGTTCAAATTTCTTTTTCTACACCGAGTTGGATGAAACCATACAACATCATCATGACTTCTTGTCTGTCAGCAGTTTCATTTTCCATATCGCACACTAACGACAAAAGGAGTCAAAACTCAAAACACATAAATTTGTAGAAGAGACAAACAATTCTGTTTTCGTCAAGATTAATAAACAAAAATATAAACGAAAGTAAATAATATTTGTTGCTAAGCCAATTACATATGTCAAAACTGTAAAGGAAAGGTAAAAAATAAAAATACATATTTGACACTACGGGGATTTGAACCAGGACAATTGGACAGCTCAAGTTTTCTAGTCGTATGTGATAACGCAATGACACATTTTTCGTTTCTACTAAACATAAAAGTTCGTTCGTCGCAAATAATTTTCCCACACAAAGTTTAGTTGTTTCAAATGACGTTTTTGGGGAAAGAAATTAATGTTTGTGTATTAAAATTAGAAAGCGTATACATAGATCAGTGATTGTAAGAAGCTCTCGCCTATCCATTGATAGGTTGTTGTGACGAACAATATTTTCAATTAATACGATATCTGATAAATCTCGAAATATAATGAAAAATACAATTAAGCTACGGACACCAAAAGCTCTAAGCCTTGATAAAATTTCGACGTGACCTAATTTATACCATTCGAGATGAACAAGGTAGGTGAGAGAATGACAAGTTATAGGTGACTGCCAGTGTTTTAGGGTGGATTGAATATTTACACAAATTTCCAACCATGCATCGAACCAAAAAAACGTTTAATTCCCGCTTGGCACAAAAATATTTTCTTTCAGTATAGAGAATGTGTATAGATCGTTTACCCATTGCCAACACGGAAAAGGGGAAAATAATGGATAGCTACCCACAGCGATAGAAAATTACCCATCACGGATAACCATTACCCACAGGGTATGGAGCAAATAATGGGTAGTTACCCACGACAATGGGGAATTAGAAAAAATTTCTATATCTCGGAAATGGAAGAATTTTTTTTAAAAATCGCTTTAATAACAAAATGGCTATAACTCGGAAACGGGGTGTGTCCAATCGCAAAAATAATAATTTGTTATCCCCGTAAGAGATTTTAAGCAATGGATGTGTTTAATACGGCATCTCTTTTTGATGTGTTAATATCTATAGGCGCGGGTAGGGACTTAACTCACAAAGTGAATACATCCAAACACAGTTTGTCCGACTGCGATCACACAGATTGTTTGGCATTAAACTCCTCCGAAACGGCTGGACCGATTTGAATGAAATTTTGTGTGCATATCGGGCAGGTCTCAGAATCGGCCAGCATCTATTTGTCATACCCCTAAATGATAAGGGTGACCCACCCCTATATAGAACACAGATTTGTCCGTCTGCGAAACACAGATTGTCAGACTGCGATAAAAAACACACACACACTGATGGCCTTCGGTGGTGCAACGGTAGTGTGCTCGCCTCTTGTACATGAGATGCAGGGTTCGATCCCTGCTCTGACCACCTTAAATTTCTTTCGGCGGCGGTCACCTCGCATAGTGACGGCGACACTATCGAGTATTAAGCCATAAAAAAGCTTCTCAAAAATACCTTTCGGAACCGGTGTAAAACTGTAGGTCCCAATTAGTGAGTACAAAATTAGAAACCGCAAAGCTGACTAGTTGTGAGAAGCTCTCCCCAGTACCTTCATGGGATGTAATCGGAAACCATTTTTGTTATGTAGCGGCAGCGAATAGTTGTCTTGTGTGAGTGCGGAGCTCTCTCAGAGCAAAGAGAATAATGACGTGGTTATACGTATATAAAAATGAGATAGCAAGAGAGCAACGAAAATTGTGTGAACATGTGTAACGAATGTACGCACATTACAATGTATGTATGTACATGTACTGTTGCTTTGCATTCTCTCTGTTTTTTTTTTGTGGGAATAAAACAAAAAGTATTAAGCAAGAAAATAATGACACATCTGCTTGCACTGGTCTTTAAATAATTTTAAGTATTAATATTGTTTAAATGTAACATCATCATATTATGATTGAACGCTGTTTATACCCTCACCCATATAATGGAGGTATATATATATCATTTAATACGGAAAAAATGTAACGCACCGAAGGAGCCACTTTAGGCCCTTAGTATCTTTGGACGAAATTTGTTTTACGACATTTAAGACAATTGAGCCATGTGCGTCTGTCTGGCTGGCTGGTCAACACAATAACTGCCGTAAATCTTTACAGATCACAATGAAATTTTGTCAATGACTACTATTTACCAATATTGAGTTTGGGATTGAAAGTGGGCGTTTTGACCACGCCCCTTCTGGTACCTCCCATACAAATCGACACATTTAGCCCAAAATCGTATTTCTTTCAAACCTTTCTTCTGGTAGATGTGATTAGCTTCAACTCACACCCCGGGTAATAATCTGTAAATGTCTACTTAACTGGAGGAAATGTGCGAGATTATCACGCCCATTCTGGTACCTCCTATACAAAACAGGGTGTTCGTCCGGGTTGTCAATCCGATAAATTACGTGAAACACTTCCGACCGTAATGAAATTAGGTGTAAGGCTTCACGTTATCAAAGGCCAATCACCGATTAAAACAAGGGTGAAATGGGCGAGATTGTCACGCCCATTTTGGTACCTCCCATAAAAAAGTTGTTTGGCCGTCTGATTGTTCGGCACGAGAAGTCCCGAAAAACCGAACCAATCTTTATGAAAGTTTGAACTAGTCAATATGTAGTCAAATAAAACTCTCCTATAGAAAATGAGCTGTTTGCCACACCCACTCTGGTACCTCCCATATAAAAATTGGGCGGATGACCGGCTGATCGACACGATTACTCTCGTAACCTACAACCGATCTTAATAAAAATCGGTACTAGGTAATATTTTGCTAAAAGCTACAATGTTTTTTTTTTTAAGACCAGCACTCAGGGGATGCCCCCTATAAATGCAATGCATTGTGCTGGCGACGGAAATTTAGGTAGAGGAGGGTGGAAAGAGGGAGTAGTGCTTATTTGCATTTGCCTTGAATCGCTGTATGTCACAATTTGCGGGAAATACACTTGCGGGAAGTTTATTCCACATACGGACCGTACGACTGAAGAACGAATTTTCTCTGTAGTGTGTTGTGCGATCGACTGGCCAATAGATAGTAAACGAATGGGAGTTCCTTGAAAGCCGCGTACTTCTGCCAAATGTCCTCACATCTGGTATAAGTTGACGGATGTCCGAGGAACACGCACCGTGAAAATACCGATAGAACAGTGTCACGCAACCCACATTACGCCGATGCTCAAGAGAGGCAATAGAGCTGGACACCCTACTGTCCCCTATCAACACCTTTGCTCTCCTTTGTACACGGTCCAGCAACTCCAAAGATGACTTTGGAGCACCTGCCCATATATGGGAGTTATATTCCATTCGCGGCCTGATGTAGGTGGTGTAGATAATAAGGAGATCAGATGGAGTGAAGTACTTCTTGCACCGCTTTAAAAAGCCTAGGCATTTCGATGCATCTTTCGACACTTCAAATACATGTTTTGCCCAGCGAGCATCACATTGTATTTTCATGCCCAGAACATCAAGAGCGTCTGATTCCTCAATATCCACACCATCCATAGATAATGACGACACGACTGGGTCAGCTGTCCGCTTGTGCGAAAGCAGACAGCACTGGGTCTTCCCCGCATTAAAACTTACTCTATTCAATCGACCCCACTCAACAATGGCCTCGAGATCGCGGTTGAGTGTTTCATTCATTAATTGACGTTTATCACTAATTTCCTGAAGATTTGGCCTGTGGTCGAATGAATATGAATGACAGAGATTACTGTCATCCGCTAAAGAGTAGATTTGGTTCACAGTCCGACCCAGGAGATCGTCAATGAAAATAAGAAAAAGAGAAGGAGAGAGAACAGAGCCCTGTGGTACCCCTGCCGTTAATTTATGTTCATCGGAAGAGATGCCATCTATAACAACTCTTATAGTGCGATCTCTGAGAAAACTCGATATAAATCGAGTGAAATTATCACCAACACCAAAAGCAGCCAGCTTCGACAAGAGTGCCTCATGCCAAACTCTGTCGAAGGCCTTGGAAATATCTAGAGCCACCACCTTACTCTCACCAAGCCGGTGGATGGATCGACTCCACTGTTCCGAGAGGAACGCCATCAGGTCTCCCGTAGATCTTCTCTTACGGAAGCCATACTGTCGATCATTAAGCAGGTAATTTGACTCGAGATACTTCACAAGATGGTGGTTAACCATGCTCTCCATAACTTTCGAGAGCGCAGAACAAATAGCAATTGGGCGGTAATTGGCGGGGTCACTTGCATCACCTTTTTTGGGAATAGGCTGGACGTTGGCTACCTTCCAACACGCCGGGTAAACCCCAGCGCGGTATGCAAGATTGAAAAGGTTGCGCAGTGGGCGTGGCAGCGTTGACGAGCACTTACTTAGAACCAGTGCTGATATACCATCCGGACCCGGGGATTTAGAGAGAACCTTTTTAACTCCTCGTGTTCGAAAAAATATTTCAGGCATGAAGCCAGATACGTTATCTACTACGGGGAGTGGTTGATTGCTTTCCGGCAAGGAAGAATTCCTTGCAAACATTTCAGCCAAAAGATTTGCTTTATCAACCGGTTCAGTGAATAAGTGGTCATCTTTGACAAGAGTTGGAATAGAAGAAGAACTATTCTTTATTCTTCTCGCAAATGACCAAAAGTTCTTACTTCCCCTAGGGAAAGAGAGGACATTAGCACGAATACGCTGTTCGTAAAGAAATTGTTCGCGTAGAAGTACTTTGGCACATTCTGATCTTGCCTGCTTGCGTAGCATTTCAGTGTGGACGTTTTTATTTCGACACCATTCACTGAATGCTTCCTCTTTAGATCTGACAGCTTTCTTGCATGTCTGGTTAAACCAGCATTTTTCATATGGTTTAACCGAAATGTTTTTTGTCGGAATGAATGACTTCATACCGATTAAAATTATCTTTACAATCATTTCAGCAGCAGCATCAATGTCATTATCTAGAAAGCAAAGCTTCCAGTTGAAATGCTGATAAAAACTGTTGAGCTCAGCCCAACGTGCCCTTTCGTAGGAAAAAGTTGTTTGCTTCGGGGCTGAGTTTGAAACGAGTCGAAGAGCTGAATACGAGAAGGATGCCGAAATGACACAGTGATCCGAATTACCAAGAGGTGCAAGAGTGATAACTTCATACTTTTCAGGGTGTGAAGTTAAGAATAGGTCAAGTAAATTACGGTAGTGCCCTTGAACGCACGGAATGTGCGTCGGTTCATTCACTAATTGCGCCAGGTTGTTGTGCGCGGCGAAGAGCTCAGCGTATTCGCCCTCCGGAGTTGTATGGTTCGAATGGGTTAGCCAGGCGGAGTTATGGACATTAAAATCACCTGCGGCAGCAATTTCACTGTCCGGATATTTCTCCAAAACTTTGGATATGGAGTCAGAAAGGGCGTCGAAGCCATTAAAGGATGCCTCCCTTTCCGCATTGGGACTTCTATAAAGAAATCCGAAGTGAAGGACATGTGTTCCAATCCTAAATTTAACCCAACGGGAGTTAAATTCCGGATCTTGGGAGTAATTAATAAGTGACTATTGTGCCACGCCCAGTTTCGTACCTTCCATACAAAAGTTGGGCGTATTTCCGTTTTGCCGACTCGATATCTCCAATAAATTATAACCGATCTTAATAAAATTTGGTACTGATCAAAATTTTGCCAACAACTTGCCATGCCCATTCTTTTGTACCCCGCATATAAATATTGGGAGGGAAAAAATTCCCCAAAACCACTTAGGATCGTAACTACTTTGGGTATTCAATAATATTTAGAGCAATATCAATATGGCCACTTTTGAGTATTGACATTTTTTAACAGAACTCCCATGCAATGGATGACCTAGTGTGAGGGTATGATTAAATCGGTTCACCCGACTGAAACTTATGTACTGGTTTTATTTTCCAATGTAACATTTACTAATGTTTTCATAGAAATCGAACAGGTACCATGTAACAAAAAGGTGTCAACACATCGCCCTTCGAACACTCATTGGATTTTTTTTTTTAAATCGCGTAAAATTTACATTTTTCAAATTAAAAATCGCTAAAACGTCTATATGTTTCAGCGATTTGTAAACAAAAGTGAAAAATTACTGTGAAGCAGAAACTAAATGATGCAGTATGCTGAAAATGTTCGAGTAGTCTGTTAACAGATGGTACTTGACAGGAGCAGTGTTGCATTTCAATAAACTACGAGGTAATTCGCGGAGTTTTCAAACCGCACTCGTATAAGAGCATACTGTGAAAAAATTAACCTCAGTCTTCGTTTAATGCAAAAGTCTTATCTGAATAAACCTATCAGAAGAATATTCTATGGAAATTTAGTTGGCAGATGGACTATTAAGGTGTTGGAATTAAATCAGCATAACTTCTCTGTGGCCGTCGGTGGTGCAATGGTTAGTGTGCGCGGCTCTTATACATGACAACGTGGGTTCGGTCCCTGCTCAGACCACCCTATATTTCTTTCGACGACAGTCACCTCGCTTAGTGATGGCGACACTGCCGAGTACTCAGCCATGAAAATGCTTCTCAAAATACCGTTGGAAACCGGTGTAAAACTGTAGGTCCCAATCAGTTAGTGTAAAAACTAGAAAGCGCACATCTCACTGATTGTGAGACGCTCTCCTCAATCCCTTCATGGGATGTTATGGGACACCATATTTTTTAACTACCCTTTTCTGCGCCCACGAACTGGAGTTGATCATTCGAAAAAATATAATCAAAACAACGACAGCTATTGCGTGGTATACTTCTTAATAAATTTAAACTTTATGGTCCAATTTTCTCTTTTATATTTCAATACATTTTCTTCGTTGTTCTGCCAACTTGAAACGAAAATTATTACGTCTTAAGATAATTATAATATGCGCGTCCAAATCGCAGTTTGTGGTTAGAACCACTAATTTAGTTTAGTAGTTAAGGAAACTAATATTAAATGACGATACAATTTGCAAGGGGTTTTTAGTTATGAGATTTTTTTCTTCTTCTTCTTTGAATGATGAATATCCGTTGCTACAATTATCAAATTTCTCACATTGCAGTGACTGACTGCTGTCAAATACAAAGACTAATGGAAACTGTATTTAACAAAACATTTACTAGTCTGATTTCATGTAGAGCGTCCTAAAGTTTAATGATGCCACATAAATGTATAATAATTATATTAATCATACGCCCTGTTATATAGATAACGATATTACTTATACGTCCCACTGCGATAGGCTAACATCAATAATAATATAATTAGTATTTTATTATTCAACAATAATCTACAAAATTTGCCTACCTAACGTTAAATAATGTGCTCTTTGAAAATATAATTCATACAAGTTCCATGATGCCAACATCTCTCTAGCCTGCATGTCATTGACCTGCAACTTTTCTCTATGTAATAACTATATTCTATAGAATTCTGTCATTTTAAATTTAAAGACTCTATTAGAAAGAAAAATAGTTCATTCACATTGTGCCGACACAATGACTTAGGTATTCGTATAGCAACAATGAAATTCCATAAATCATAAATCAGAGTACTTGACTGTGTCATAAATCTCATAAAATGACATTTCAATTTTAGAGAGAGATTTCAAATTTTAGGTAGATGTGTCGATTATACCTCAAAGATTGTAAACACCTAAATTAATATCGTCACATATGGTTGTATCTAAGTTACCATTCAGCGATTGAGTAGACAATTTTGCGACATAATTGCCATAAACTTCTATAACAAAGTCTGATATTATTCCACACAACTATGGAAAATACCTTAGGTGATTTTGGTGATATCGTTTATGATATGATAAGTGTTGAGTTTAAATAGTTACTATATGTTAAGAGTTAATATGTGTTGCCTTTAAAATACACTCAAGACTTGCATTTCCGGAATAACCATTAAAAAGCCGATATGTGCAGAAAAGCACGTCATAGATTAGATGGAATCTCTTATTACAAACAAAACTGAAGAGTGAGAAACAAATTTAAGGGCCTGTTTTATTACTTGGTATTAAACCATATGAGATATTTTGGTTATGGTTTAACGAATCTAAATTCTCTTTACAACTTAGCTTGTTTCTCAAATTGTGTTGATGCATATTTGAAAATATGAAATATTAGAATAATCTTTGTAGTAAAGACTTCATTAATTTTTCTAAAATTCTGTTTCATAGTTCGCAAATCCTTTTATTAAATATCTTTTTTTGACGTAGAATACGTCTTACCTTACGGTATGAGGAGTCATGTCAGGTTTTTATTGTTGTAATCTTTATTTCATTGAATTTGAGGAAACGGCTAGATGAATTTTTTTAAAATTTTTTTTGTAGGTAAATGAAGATGTTATCTTTCGTTTGATATACATTTCATATTGGTTGATATATTTCTAGTATTTTAATTTCTCAAATGAAAATTGTTTAAACACATACACTCAAACATATGTGTGGTGTTTGGTTGAGTGTTTTTGGTTGCTCAACATTGCTTAGGAACATGTATCTAATTAAAAGTGAAACGAACAGCAAGCTAATGTTGCTTGGCAACATGTATCTAGTAAAAAGTGAAACAAACAGTAAGCTAACGTAATAAAGCTTTTTTGCGAAAGCTTCAATAAAGCTGTTGTAACATTAATTTTGAATTGTAAAGCGTAAAGCTTTCACACAACGCTCGAATGCTAATGCGAAGACTCGATAAGGTAAACCTTTTTTAATATTAGGGCGGCCCTCTCAACATTCGCAGAACTTATTTCAACAAAAATATTAATTAAAATACATAAATTAAATTAAGTTTAAAAAAATTGAACATAATATTTAAACGGACTTGAATCAAATGCCGTTGGTAAATATAAAAATTACAGCAGGCTGTGTCAGAGACACGGCCATTAAGGTTAACGTAGAATACGCCATCCGATAAGACAGAAAACATATATAACAATAAATGATAAATAATATAAGCAAATGAATTTATTGTTATATATGTTTTCTGTCTTATCGGATGGCGTATTCTACGTTAAACTTAATGGCCGTGTCTCTGACACAGCCTGCAGGGACAGTCCGTGGCCGAAGGCCTCGGACAACTGTCTGCTGTAATTTTTAAAGTAACATCAATCAAACTACTATTGACTAGCTTTTTTAAAACAATTAAGGAAAATTTACAATTATGTTATGTCATTAAACAACGAATTAATATTACCTATACTTCAAGTACACCTTAGACACTAACAACAACATATTGTTCTTATATCCTGTAATACTGTTAAAAATATTACTTATACGCACCAAATTAACGATATTACTTATACGCACCCTGCGCACGCATAGTGCTTTCTCACAAATAATCACATATAAAACTTGATATCTCCATAACTGAAAAAAAGGTTACCCATTACATCTCATAATGGGATTGGGGACATCTTCTCAAAACCAGAGAGCCTACAGTTTTACACCGGTTCCGAACTGTATTGTAGAGAATATTTTTGATAGCTAACTACCCGGTAGTGTAAGGTGGACAGATCAGAGGTCATATACATTTCTTATTTTTCTGGTCAATATGGGGCTCAAACAACATATCATGCAAAATTAGAAAATCATGCAAAAAAAATTAGAATGAAAAAGTATGCATGATCCTGCCGTGGAAAAAAATACTCTATAAAAACACTGAAAATAAGTTTTTTTCTTTTTGTGCTCGTTCCAACAAGATGAAACTACGTACCATACAGCTTGTTAAATCATGAAATTATTGCGTAAACAATTCGGTGAACAGTTACCTCCATGCTTCGGTCCTGTGCACCTCTATAGTTTTACCTTTAGGGCTAAAATAATACAATATTTGAGCAGATAATGAATATGTCTGGCACAACATATGACAACTTTTGCGGCCTATGGTGGAGCAGCATCCTAATTTGTGGTTAAAATAGGATGGAGCGAGCGACTGCGCACACTGCCAGGCAAACTATGGATTTGTTGCGAGAAATTTTTGGCGAACGTTTGATTTCAAAAAATTCTGATTTCCCTTCGCTACCTTGTTCGGAAGATTTTACTGGGCCCGATTTTGTTTATGGGGATATTTAAAAGACAAAGTGTATCTCGATAAACCAGAGACAATTAGACAGCTAAAGCAGAATATTCGAGACGAAATACTGAGCCTGCAACCAGAAACATTACGTGGTGTTATGGAAAACGCGCTTAAAAGAGCCAATGTTTGTATCGAGCAAAATGGTGGACATTTGTCTGATGTCATATTTCATATTAATTTCATATTAATTAATATATAACAAATTAATAAAAAAAATATTATTACAAGAGTTATACGTATTTTACATTAAAAAATGTTACATTGGTAGATGTTATTTGGCCCACCCTGTACTATTGACTAACATTTTTAATACAAATAAGGCATTTCCTATATTTGATGAAAATTTACAATTATCTCATTAAACGCCGAATTAATATTACTTATACTTCAAGTACCCCTTAGACACTAACAACAACATACATATTATTCATACGTCCTGTAATACAGGTAAACAATATTACTTATACGTACCAAATTAAATATATTACTTGTACGCACCCTGCGCGTAATTTAATCGCAATAAATTGTACAGGAGAGTGGTTAGATTTCGTTTACACGCATAGAGCTCCCTCACAAATATCTCCATAACTAAAAACTTAAAATAAAAATAAAAAATACCATGCTGTGATTGGGGAGAGCTTCTCACAATCAGTGAGCTGTGCGCTTTCTGTTTTACACTCAGTGATTGGGACCTACAGTTTTACACCAGTTCCGAACGGAATTTTTAGGAAGCTTTGTCATCGCTATGTACTCGATAGTGTCGCCATCACTAAGCGAGGTGGCAGTCGTCGTAAGAAATGTAAGGTGGTTAGAGCAGGGATCGAACCCACGTCCTCATGTACAATACACACTGACCATTGCACCACCGACGGCCACAACTACTCTCCACAACAACATTACTTTAAAATTCGACTTTAAAATGTTGTGAAATGATTTACAACAATATTACATCAAAAAGTAAATTTTGTAAAAAATTTAACTTCCCGCACAGGGTTTTTTTATTAAAAGAAACTTTAAAAAAATTTATGGCTTAAAACTGTAAACAATAGGGTGTACTGTAAAAGCAATTTTTGAGGGGGTGGTTTCAAACGAAGCGTATTAAGGAGCTGATTACGGAAATGTCCTACTTTTTTATACGAGGGTACTTATAAAGGGTATTTCAGTAAGACTGCACTTTCTAAATTTAGTGTAATTTTTTTAAGCAAGTGGCAACTCTTAACTTTGGCCGTTGTCATATGTGTTTATTCCTATTACTAAAAGTGGAGCGTTTTATGAAAGAACAACGCGTTATAATTGTGAAAACTTATTACAAAAATTTGGAAAGTTATGCTGAAACCGCTTGCAAACTTCGAAGAAGGTGCAGTCAAGAAAGTGCACCTAATGTGTCAGCCATTCGAAGAGTGCTCAAAAAATATTTAAAGAAACTTGCTCGGTTATGGACAGTAAGACTCCTGTACGTCAGCGTACCGGTCGGTCTCTTGAAAACGAGAGTTTCGACTGTATAAACGAGAGTGTCTCCGAAAACATCAATTCAATCAAATTCAAAATTTCACAAAGCACTACGCAGCGAATTTATACAAAAGACCTTCTCCTTCATGCGTACAAAATTTAGCTTACTCAGGAGGTCAACCTAGCAGATCATGGAAAGCGCTGGCAATTCGTTCAATGGGTAATGGAGCAAAGTGAAGAAACTGCCAATTTTTCAAAAAAAAATTCATCTTCGCCGATGATGAGCAGTTCCATTTGAATAGTGCTGATTTTGGTCAGGTGCCTTGATTGGCCTTAATTTTTTGAAGATGAGGCCGAAATTGCAGTTACTGTGAACGTCATTCGTTACAGGAACTTGACGGAGTTATTATGGCCTCAACTGGATGGCATAGATCTGGACGACATGTGTTTTCAGCAAGACGGCGCCACTTGCCACACCGCGCATGTAACAATCGATTTATTGCAGCAACGATTTTCAGAACAAAATTTCTCAAGAAATTCTGATGTCAACTGGCCACCAAGATCATGCGATTTAACGCCGTGTGATTTCTTTCTTTGGGGATTTGTAAAGCCTCGGGTTTATGCTTATAAACCAGAAACAATTCCTCAGCTCAAATCCGAGATCAAACGCGTCATCGGTGAGATACAGCCGAATCTCTGTGAAAAAGTCATGGAAAATTCCTAAATGGATATTTTATTTCATACCTAATCGGAGCAAGTCTTCTTTATAATCCAATGAAAAAAGTCACAAGTGTCTCAAAAAATTCTTGTTTTTATTTTAAAATGAAAATGTGCATTCTTACTGAGACACCCTTTGGTTCCCTACCGGTCGTTCAAGTTTCGAGTCCTAATGTATTTGGGGAAAAACAACCATTATTATTTTTTTGGTCCATATGGGGTTCAAACGACGTATCATGCGGTACGAGCGTATAAAGAAAAAACATATTTTCAATGTTTTTTTGAAATTTTTTTCACGGCAGGATTTTGAAATTTCGAATTTTACTTAATTTTGAACGTTACATGAAATTATATTTTTGTAAATATAATTAAAAGCTAATTTCATAAACAACAATGACAAATATGCGAAAAATCGAAAAAAAAATACGAATGATCAAGATTTCATAATGCTGCCGTAAAAAAAAATCTCTGTCAAATTTTTTAAAATATATTTTTCTAATTATGCGCATCATGACACGTCGTGTGAGCACCATATTGATCAAAAAATATTTTTTAACCCAAATACACTAGGTGTCAAATCTCCAGAGGTCGTTTAAAAAAAAAAAGTTTAACATTCCCGTAATCAGCTCTTCAATACGCATCTTTTGAGACCCTGAACAAAAGCCAGTCAATCGCACTCGACTATAATTGGGTTCTTCTAAGCTAATCGTCGAATTTCCACTATTGACATTCCAAAAAAAGGGGTTTTCAGTGCACCCTAATAAACAATCGTATGAATATTTCTTTTAGACAAAACTTTAATAACAGTGAAAGGCACTCGAATTTAGAATGCCAGATTCTGATCGTTAATATCATGGGTGATTCATTTAGAGGTAGTTTTTTCAGTACAGTTTTTATGGCAGATCAAATTGTTACGGTATTTTGGTTTAAAGGAGTAAGGTCGCAAATTCGGAGAATCTTTTGCCTGTCCTTACATGGGATGCAATGGGATAATATTTATTTATTTATTTAATATTTTGAAATTTCATCATGGTAATACTTGGCCTAGCGTAGGGTAACAAATGAAAAGCTTGAAGAAGTTCCACTGTTTTAGACCAACATTTCATTCAGCTATGATACCCATTTCTGCCGTTATGGGTACGTCAATAATCAGACCTTCTTATTTATGCTGAAGTGCAACCCGAATAGGTTCAAGAACTGCCAATACACCCAGATACAATAATGGTTTGGTGTAGTTTGTGGGTTGGTGGAATCATTGGTCCATAGGTCTTCAAAACTGAGGCCGGCCGTAAGGTATTTGTGCGTGGCACTCGGTATCACAACCTGATAATGGACTTCTGGCTGCATAAAATTGCAGCCTGTGTTCTTAAAGACACTAGGTTCCCACAAGATGGCACTAATTACCACACAGCCCCTTCAACCATGGCATTATTGCGTGTACAAATCGGTGAACAGTTAATTCCATGCTTCGAACCGGTGAATTGGTTGCCAATATCATATAATATACTAACACCTGTATAATTTTCCCTTTCGAGCTAAAATAATATGATATTTGAAGAGATCATGAATATCTCTGACATTCACTATAATTTTTTTACAAATAAACCTTTTTCCTTTTTCCTACATACATACATATATGTATGTAAGAAATAAATTAAAATTTCTAGATGTTGCTTTGAATTGAAACCCCGAACAAGTATTAGTTTTAAATCCTTCTTTCTATTAAAAATTAAAATGTTCGAGTATTTGGTCGTTTTTTTAAATTATTTTATTCTTCAATATTTCGGGAACCTTTGGGAAGCTAGAGCAACCATATACTAATGATATTAATCATACGCCCTCCAATATAGATAACGTTATTAATTATACGCCCTAATACGATATGCACACATCAATAATGTTAGAGACATGTTTTTATTATTTCAACATCAGCAACATTAAACAAATTTTTGAATTATTTCAACATCAGTAATATTATGCACATTTCTTTAATATTACTATGACCCTAATGAAGTTGGTGACTACCTACCTTACAGAATTTGATTTTTAAAATTTTGATTTAAAAATTAAAAATTTTAATTTGAATTTGCCTTTTACTGTAACATTTTGAGAGATAAATCTTTTCATATACATAATATATAAACACAAACTTGTACACGTCTCTTTTGGCATTCCTATCAGTCTCGAATAAATATTACGTATACTTCAAGTAGCCCTTATTAAGGAGACTAAAAAATATGAAAATCATGTTACTCATACTCACTGTAGTATAGAAATATATATTACTTACTAGCTGACCCGGCAGACGTTGTCCTGCAAATTTTGTTCAAATACCGTTAGCAGGAGCAGAAATAATGGATTTGGGCGCCACCCAAACGCATACAAAAAAATTTATTCAAATCGGTCCAGAAGTTTAGGAGGAGTTCAGTCACAAACACACGTGCAGTAGAATTATATATACAGAGAATATTTGGCTATCTGACGTTTCCTTTCACACTCTTCGTTATGCGGTCGGTGTGATAGAGAGATGTTTGACGAAAAGTGATATACACCAGGTGGAATTACAATAACTTCTAGCTTTAATTTTTCATGTCGTTTTGGTGAAAAACTGTGAAATTTAAATGTGTTTTAAACTTTTTTATTGACTGTTATTGTTAGCATACATTTGTGTTGTATTTAACACAATAATTTTAACACACAAAACGAAATGGCGTTGTTGTTATTTTGTTCGTTGGTTTGAACCATTGCCTCTATCTGGTATTAGTAAAGCAATTCTTTTCAACATCAAACGTAAATATCACACCAGGCCAAATGTCATAAATTTGGTGGGAGAACTAGTGGGTCTACTATAAGTATTAGTCTATGATATAAAGAATATATGCGCGACTTCTCGTACTGAAAGTCTAACAATATTACAATATTACAATTATTACCATTAGACGATTTATTTAAATTTAATTAAAAACTTTGTCCAGACTTCGGTGATTCAGTGATGAATACGATCACGACTAGGCCGAGAACGCGGATTCTAGCTCCACTCTGACCACCTTTAATTTATTTCGGCAACGGTTACCTCACTTAGTGACAGCGTCACTATCGTGTAGTTAGGCATAAAAAAACTTCACAAAACCTTAATCAAAATCGGTATAACTGTGTAGGTTCTGCACCGGAATTCTGTAACTTTTTAACAACAAAAATTTGGTAAATAAATTGTCAAAATTTACAAAATTTCAATACAAAATTTCAGAAATTTGGCAATTTAACTGCCGATTTTTATTGTTAAAAAGTTACACAATTCCGGTGCTGATAAGTAACTCCAAAAACAAGAAACGTACTATATATTCATGGAATACAATGAAAGACTATGTTTTTTTTTTTACTTATTTAGTCAAACGCCCTTATCCTCGATCTCGAACAAAAGCCAGTCAATCTCACTACACAGTAATTGGGCTCTTCTAAGTTAATTGTCTTATTTCCACTGATATTATTTTAAATTGCAAATGAAAGGGCATTCAAAATAAAGTAACTATACGTCGTTCGACTTGAATGGAAAGATTGCGGCTTTCGTTCGATATCGTGGAACACGCAGCAAATGTATAAGAAACTCTCGTTGTTCGTCGAAATCTTTTCTCATAATCTAATTCAGTGATCAATTTTATTGTATACCAAAAAATGTTAAGTATACATCCTGTAGATACTGAATGAAAATAAATATTACTTATACGTAAAAGGAAAATTTTGAACAGATTACTATTTTCTTTTGGAATTATTAAACAGAAATATTATATTAAACGGAAGCGGACATGTTCTATTAAGCGGTACTATAAATAATGCGGGGCTGCACTTATCACCATAAATTTTTATGTAAACTAAGCTATGCTCGTTAGCCATCCACTGTCTAGGCATGCTTAGTATTAGATCTTTATGAATATATGCGTAGGGTAATATTTTTCCAAGCTGTAGGGGGGGATAAAAATACGGCAGTACCGTTTTTATACTTCCAGAATTCAACATTAAATTTACGTGTTGTCCCAAAAAAACAAAAGTAATTCTGTCTTAGCATTTAATTATATATTAAAGACGTGATACGTGTTATTATTATTGCTCACTAAAACAAAATATTAAATTTATATTGTATTTTTTTTTTAATTTATGATTATAATTTAACCATAATTTATTATTTATATGCAACATTGTATTTGTTGTATCCCAGCACGCCTGAAAATCGTTAGATTTTATCAAACAAATTAACCACTTTTGATTTAACCAATTCCTTGTGGTTATTTCCTTTAAACCCTTCATATTATTGTAATAATATTACTTATACGCTCCATACAACCACCTTAACTTAAATTTAAGTATATGGTTTAATAAATTTGTTGTAATTACCAGCAAATATTAACACATACAGCAACATATTGAACAATGCAGTGCACTTAATTCGGGCAATTATTTATCCTTTAATACTCCTCTTTATTTTCTTGTATATTTGCAAAATTTAACACGCACACAAACACCTATCACTTGGTGTAATAGTAAACTATTTAAAATGAATTTAAATGTAATGTAATATTTTCCTATATCAAATAGCACAATCCGGCGACACGCGATCTGCAATAATTTGCCCTTCAGGATATTAAATTCTTTAACAGCGGCAGTAAAATTTAATTTGTTTCTATTAAACAACCGTTAGCGAAAATATGAAGCACTTCCGGTGAATTGATGCCACCGTGTGTATCCTCTGATTTTCAAGCACTTCCGTTATATTCGCGTAACTCTTCGCAGCACGTGCGTTATGCGGTGTCTAACGGTGCATTCGCGGCGGTGGTGCTCTTTGAGGTGATGACACTTTTCGAAACTGTTTCGTTCAAAATCTGAACGATTACTAAAAACTTTTCAGTTCGAAATCATCGAGCAGTCGGAGGCATCACAATGAAAGCACAACAAACAATACAACCACTCGACAAGCGGCACCGACGATTCGAAATTTTTGTGCGATATAGAAGAAAATGTATTATTAACAAAATGCTTTACAGAACAAACCAATACATGGGAAGCCACATACTACAGCACACATTTATCGTAGTAGAATCGAAATTCACCAAACGAATAGCAAACAAAAAGAACTCACACACAACAAGCCCCCATGTGGAATGTATACAAATGCAGATAGACTCACACATGTGCACGTACAAACCACACAACAACAATTATCTAGCCGGCATGTTGGCAATGATATCTCAGTGCACAGTAGTTGAAAATGCAGTTTTGTTATACATAGTAAGTATTACATTTTTTCAAATTCGCTTAATTGCTACACAAATTGAGCGGAGTTTCAAATGCATGTTTATTGATTTCACCTGACTTCCAAGTATTTAAACAAGTAATGAGAAATTCTTCCAAAATATCAGCTAAAATATTTATACAGTTAAATTAGTTGCAAATTAGCCTTTATAATGCCCATAAGGCGCTGAGGCATTTAAGTATTTGAATTGTTATAAATTAAATTTGAATTGTTACAGACATAATGAAAAAAACTTATATATAGCAGAAATTAAAGAGTCACCTTTGTTCCTACTGTTAATTACATTTTGACTCCTTAGTCATCTTAATTTAATCTAAGATTCAGTTAACTTTTCACATATATATAAATCGTTTTAATTATGCAAGAGGAAGTCACAATTTATACAGTTACCTTTGATTTATCATTTAAAGTCAAATTAATATTACTTATACTTCATGTATTCCTTATTTAGTAGAATAAACATATTGAATTTATATTACTCATACGACTTGTAATATTGAATAGAAATATGACTTACTTTCTCAATACAAACTATAAAGGTCAGGGGGAATCTTATCGCAATCACTCAGCTATGCACTTTCTAATTTATTTGACTCTCTTATTAGAACTTAAGGTTTTATTATCAGACATTGATTATACGATTATGGCCGTCGGTGGTTCAATGGTAAGTGTGCGAGCCTCTTGTATATGCGATCCTGTGTTACATCCCTGCTTTAACCACATTAAAGTTTCTTTCGGTGGCGGTCACCTCGCATAGTGACGGCGACACTATCGAGCATTTAGCCATGAAAGGGCTTCTCCAAATACCGTTCGGAACCGGAGTAAAACTATAGGTCCCAATCAGCGGGTATAAAACTAGAAAGCTCACTGGGCATTGTGAGAAGCTCTCCCCAATTCCTTCCAATTCCTAATGGGAAGCCATTTAATTTTATTTATTTTTATCCGTTTATGTATTGAGAAGCTTTTCAAGGTACATATATTACCCAATAGTGTCGAAATGATCGTCGCCCAAATGAAATGAAATGTGGTCAGACCTTGAATTGAACCTGGCTCTCATGTGTCTGAGTCATGCACGCTGGCTATTTCTAAACCGATGAGCACTTGAATATCAGATGAATAGGAAATATTTCAAAAGAATGAAATCAAATCTATATGTCTATATGCATTTTGTAAAATTACCATCGAAAAAGTGTAAAGATTCATGCTATTCTATCTTAGAAGTTTGAAATCCAAAGAAATTTAATAAATTTTCTTCATTTGAGAACTAAATTAATAATAGATTAATGTAAACTTAGTGAATAATTGAAAAATTTATATTTTTTAAACAACAAAACACTCGACACGATAAAAAAAAACTTGGGTTAGTGACAAGTGTGAATACACACCACAGTGGCTTATCGGGCTAGACGCTGCTGAATATGATGCTTCACGAACATCGAAACGATCGTCCGGCGAATGTGACTTCGTATCCCATCCGCGGCATTTACATTTTTTTCACTAACCGGAAAAAACTGTTCTCTTAGCGTTAAAGGAATTTAGAACTTTAAAAATAACTCGGCTCTAAGACAACTAAACTTAAAAGTTAAGATTATTTCCAAGTGTCCAAATTGTAGACTTTTCTGACCTTTTTCCTTGTATTCAAAAATAATATTAAGTATCCGACCTGTATTACAAGTACAATGTCGTTAGGAAAAATTAAATATTACTTATACGTCATGAAAAATATGCGGTTCACTTTATGCCACCATGTGTTTTATGATTTATATAATTTCAGGCCATATAGTGTTTAACTACGATTTTCGACCTTAATAAGTTAATGTAATGGCACTACGGCAACCTGCATCGCGAAAATATGTGAACGATTTCAGTGTGGAGTTAGAACCCGAATTCTTTGGAATAAATGGGTTATTTTCAACTTCGTGTCTAAATGTGTTAATTTATTTTGTAAGGTACGATGTTATAAATTAATACCTACAGAAATATCAGTCGATATTTTTTAACTCAAGATATATTATCCAACGACATCCATTGAATATCGATATTTTACCATCTAACAGAAATATAATAAAATAAATAATGAAAATGTTTATATCGCTTATAACTAAAAGTCTTAAAATCCTGGCTAACAGTCTTTGTTTAAACACAAATTAAGATTCAAAAAGATGAACATTGATGCTACTCTTTCTTAGAGTTTAAAAATCCAAAATACTTCATAGACTGTGTACATTTAGAATCTGTGGAAGCATTTTTAGTGAAAATTTAGTGAATAGTCGAAGAATTTACATCTTTTTAACAACCCAGCGAAGTCAAAGTTATTTCCAAATCTTCAATCTGTTGTCTTTGTTAATCATTTCATTGTATATTAAACATATTAAGTATGCGACCTGTATTACAATTACAATTTCCCTCAAGAAAATTAAATATTACTTATCCGTCATAAAATCAACTTCCACAATTCGATCTAAATAAGTTGCTGAAATGCTTAGTATGGGGTTTGAACCCGAACCCTTTCTACAAATGGGTTAATTTCAACTTTCTGCGCTTAATACCTTTTGTAAGGTATGTGTATAATTATCCAATGATATCCATTATATACCAATCTTTTAACAAATAACGGAAATAGAATGAAATATTAAATGAAAAGTTTAATACATCGGTTAAACCTCAAACGGTTGTATTTCAAACAAAGTCTTGAAATCATGGCTAAGAATTATAAGCAAAGTACATACTGCCTATGTTGAAGTGGCTGCTGATTTTGAACAGAACATGTAGTTCAAAAATGGTGAAATCTTTGAAATCCCAAGAAAATTAATAAATTTTCATTATTTAGAAACTATGAGTAAATTTTTGAACAATTTTTGGAAATGTTAATATTTATACTCTTTTCATATTTATACTTCTATTCTTTAAAGTCAAGATTATTTCCAAATCTTCAAATTGCTGACTTTGATATTCATTTGTATTGTGTACTAAAAAATATTAAGTATCCGTCCTGTATTACAATTACAATTTCGTTCGGAAAAAATAAATAGTACTTATACGTAAAATGAGTAAGTGGCCTATTTTATGACACTAAGGATGACGACAGACCCGATGAGTCACGACGTTTTATTTTGGGTCATGAAACAACAGTGCAATTCTGTTGTGACAATCTTTATCTAACCTCTAATTCGGCTTTGACAACCTCTAGGTCGGTTGTGTCAACCTCTAATTCGGTTTCGACAACCTCTAGGTCGGTTGTGACAACCTCTCTAATTCGGCTTCGACAACCTCTCTCTAATTCGCCTTTGACAACCTCTAATTCTGTCGTAATCACCTCTAGTTTGGTTGTGAGAACCTCTAAATTGTATTACGGCTAATTCGGCTGATATAACCGAAATTTTCTATGAGTGTATCAATATGGTCTATCCCATCCTTGACTCTTATTCAAAATTAGGTACAGATTTAAAATTGATGTTACCATGCCTATTAATTTAATCACATAATATATTTTCTGTCAGTTTTAAGCACTTAATGTATTTTTTTCCAGTTTGAGTCAATCTCATATTCTCATTTCTCATATTCATCAATGTACTGTCAATGTCAAATTTTGAATATGTTGTCAATACGATGGATAAAATTTTGTGCTAGACTCCCCAATAATCAGTCACCTTGGGAATGCGAAATGAATTGGAAGCAGGCCAAATTGATTGTTTTGATTTTGTCTCTCGTATACACAGAAAATTAACTAGCACCGATTCAATTTTAAAGTCTTTAAGTATTAATGAAATAGAATGGTTCAAAAAATATGTCAGCAACAACCAGACAAACGTGGGGAATGTTTGTTGCTGCTGAGTTCGAATCAGGTGTTTTGGCTATGGCGAATAATATCTATTGCGGTAAGCGACCTTAAATTTAACATCTGGTCGGTGTTGCAATGATTAGTGTGCGCGACATTTATACATGAGGACGTGGATTCTATCCACGCTCTATCCACGGTTCATTTTATCCGGCCACGGTCACCTAGCTTAGGGATGGTGACACTGTCAAATAATTTGTCATGAAAAAGCTTCTCGGAACACAGCCGATGCAAATATACAGTGTGTTTGGAGATTGTCGCAAATATAGTATACTTGTGTCCAAACATATTGTCTTTGCTATTTAATATTACATATTTGAGGCACAATGATTAAAATGTTGTAATATATGTGTTTGCGACCCAAATATATCTGTGTTTGTGATACTGTGTATACTCTGTTACACTGTGTATGCTCTCTCGAGAGCATGAGTATAAAAGAGGGACAACGAGAGAGTATACCTTGTAAGTGTGTATCTGTATTTTTGCACTACTCTCTCAGTCAGTGATACATAAATATTCCTGAATGTGTGTGTAAATTGCAGATGAAGTCAGTATTTCTTATTTTGGCTGATGTATTGCTTTTTAGTTGCATGCATTCAGTCGTCAATGGTTCATCGGACAGAGGATATCAACAGCGCTTGATCAGTGAAAAAAGAATAAACGAAAGCTCGGACATGCTAGTTTGTGATGTTGCTTTGGTTTTTATGTATGTGTTTCGTATATATGTATGTGTGCTACCAAAGTGAGAAATGATTTTGAGGAAAGAAACTGGAATGTGCAACAACGTGAAGCCCTTTGCCTGTCCGAGCCTTTACTGGAAAAATCGGAACTGTGGACAATTTGCGAAATAAGTATAACAGAAAAAACACAAGTAATTAATCCACCCTTGGCTTGCATGAATTTGATTTGTATATAATTATATTGTTTATGTACCAAAGCATAGTTATAACCAACGCATAGCTGAAACCTTCTGAAAACAAAAACGTGAGGGACAACAAAGAAAGGTGAAGCAAAAGAACAGCAGATTCTCATTTCATGGAAAAAACAACTAATGCGTTCAATGCAAGTAAATGTAAAAAGGTCTGTTTTAAATCTTTTAATTTTTTGTATTAATCATTAATAAATATGGATTTATATTGATAAAATTAATTATAATAAATAACACATATATATTGAAATCAAAGAATAATTCGTTTCTAAATATTATTATGTTTGGGGAGAAATACGCATATGGTTCTATGTAAGTGTATGGGTGTTTGGGATGTAGAACACATATGTTTCCACGTAAAAGCATTCATGTTTGATGGCAAACAAACAAATTCAAGGGAATTTGGGACTTTAAAACATATGAATGTTTGAAGTGTGTTCCAAACATATACATGGATCCTGCAGAATATGTTTGGAAGAATGTGTTAGAGAGACCTTTATTTTTCAGCGTGCAGATCAATGAGTCTAAAAAAGAGATGCCGCGCGCCGCTCACTGATTGTGCGGTGCTCTCCTGAATCCCTTCAAGAGATGTATTAGAAAACGACATTTTAATGTTGAAATGCTCAAGATTTCATTATCTTAGTTGATTGGTTGGTTGGTTGAAAAGGCTGCAAGACAGCACGCTGTCTAGCACACTTAGGCTAAAGAAGCCCATTGTGATACCTGCAGTTTCCTCTATAGCAACTATTGACTAGTCGTCTAGCCAATTTGCCCTTTCAATAAATTTGTCCATGAGACCTACAGGAATATCTTGTAGGGCTACGGTGCTAACAAAATGTGTTCCGAATATCCTACTTCTCAGTTCTGCCAGAGCAGGGCAATCCAAGAGGAGGTGTTTCGTCGTTTCCTCGTCCTCTTACATGCAGCATCTACAGAGAGTGGAGTTTCTATGTCCCAAGCTTAAGGCGTGTTCCCTACAAGACAATGTCCCGTTAGTGTTCTTATCATTGTGTATAACCTGCCACTCGGCAAGTTAAGTAGTTGCCTAGTCCTCTTCCTGTCCACCTGTGACCAGAGGACCCTGGTTTGTTTGCAAGTTGAAGTAAGTCTCCACTTGTCCTTGAACATATTATCGGCCCACTGCCTGATCTGCCATTAGCATACTAACACCTTCTTTTGCCGGAAGAACCTGTGCCGTAGTACCCTGTCTAGCTAACGCATCCGCAACGCAATTGCCTGGAATGTCGCTGTATCCCGGTACCCAGATGAGCCTGATGTCAAAATACTCTGACATCACCCTAAGTGATGAGAGGCATTCTTTTACCGTCAGGGACGTAGCAAACATGGCTTCCAGGGATTTTATGGCAGCCTGGCTGTCTGTGTAGATGCATATTCTCCGAAGGGTTGTGACACTACTTCCAAAAAAATGTGAATTTTCGAGGTCCATAAAATATTCATTTGTTTGTACAATGATATCATCGTTGGAGCTAAATCTCTTTCCACCGAGCCATTTCTGTAGGTTTGGAAAAAGGAAATAGTCAGGAAAAGAGAAAACAGGAATAGTACCCCAATTCATAGAATTTTGCCACTGAGACTACATACGTGTGCACCCGTACGTTTATTGTCAATTGAGAGCAAACGCGGCACCCATCGTGCAGACAGCTTTCTTAAACCAAACTTATCATTTAAAATCGAAACCACACTGCCATATGAAATGCCTATTGCATCAACAATCTCACGCACTTTTACTCTTCGATCGACCAACACCATATCGTGGAGTTTTTCGACATTTTCGGGTGTATTGACCTCAATTGGCCGTCCACCACGTTCAGCGTCATTTGTACTTGTGCGACCACAACGAAAGTCAGTAAACCACTTTTTTACCATTGAAATCGATGGTGCAGAGTCCCCATAGTATTTATCAGTCCTTTCCTTGGTTTGATTGACGATTTTTTTAATGTTTAATGAGAACTCGAAATGCACTTTTTCCATTTTTAAAAAATGCACGAGGTTGTATATTTTGAACAGCTGTTAAACGCAAGGTAAATAACGGAATTTGCTCAAAATTGTACAGTAGTCTATTAACAGATGGTACTTGATGGGAGCAGTGTTGCATTTCATTTAACTACGAGGGAAGTTCGAAAAGTCACTGACTTATTGATCCGCCCTCGTACATAATACGAAAGGTCGGATAAATCATCACTTTTTCAGTCTACAATTTTCTGTCAATTTTAAAATCTGCTGTTAGATCAATTGGCATCTGATTAGATGATCTAATGTATTTCAATAGTAACGTATTTTCACCCACTGTGCTGTGGTCGTTTTCATATGTACATATCAACTTATTACTAAACGAACGAAGAAGAGCAACAACAAACAATTAACTGAATGATTGAAAGAATGAATGAATACAATCACACATAAGAACATGCACACGCACACCCAAGTATCCACCCACTGGCATTTAGGCACAGCAGCAACAAACCAAAGCAAACATAATAGTTTCTATACTAACGCTACTGTTTGTTGTTGACGTTGACATTGTTGTCATTGTTATTGTTTTGATAGTCAAATGGCAATTGTCGCCAAAAAGTCAAAGAGTCCCGTTGGCATTTGATGCTACTACTGATGATTGCAGGAAACACTAACAACTAACAATAACGATTTCAATCACAACTAGTGCTCTCTCGAACAGATGACGTATAAGTGTTGGTTAGGTGTGGGATAATGTGTGTGCGTGTGTTTGTGTGATAAAGTGATGCCGGTAGCCAACACAAAGCAAAACAAACATACAAATTTACTCACACACACACACACTGCCACTGACAATTGATTATGTTACGATCGTCAACAATAAGCCTATGGTTTATTTAGTATGGGTGTCCGGCATTTAACAAAATAAAACAGTGTGTGGCTGGCACTCGTTAAAATGCGAAGATAATATAAGACACACACAGAGAGAGAGAGAGAGAAACATATTATTTAAGCAACTGAGAATAAGTTCTTCAAGTACTCGTAATGCTTCTAATCTGTGGGTGTTTGTGTGCAAACATGTTGGCAATGATAATCGTTTGTTTTGTCATTATTGTTATTGTAATTTTTTTGCTGCTGTTGCAGGTTCTTAAGTTTTGTTTTCTTGTTAGTTTATCTGCTTGTCGTTGCTATTGTTATTATTGTCTGTCTTTGCTCATTTATCAATTAAAGTTGTGCTGTGCACATTCCTATTGTTGTTGTTCTTGATAATTCGTTTAAGAATTTGGAGTAGACCTCTTTTTGTTGTTGTTGTTTTGCTTTCCCATCTGCCTTTTGTATTGTTGTTACAATTAATTATGTATGTATGTAGTTTCATTGGTTGTTGTTGTTTGCTTGATGTTTGCATTGTTAATGTTGGCATTGTTGTTGCCAATGTCTCTTGAGAACAGAAACGTGACTTTTTGTTGTTCTTTTGGTGAAATTTCGAACACACAAGTTCAAAAACCAACACTGTTGTAATGTGATCTTCATATAATTTAGATGATTCCTACATGAGTTTAGCACGAGGTAGTGAATAGAGTTGCCAATGACGACGACAACAAGAATACTATTCGGATATTTATGTGCCCAAGTACACTTTTTTTCTTTTTGCTAAAATAGAACAATTAATCCAACAAATACTGGGATTTTAAATGCAATGTTGTGGTTTAACTTCCAAACTTTCACACAAACTAAATTAATTTTTTGGTTAATGTATGAGAAATTCATACTACAAGCTGACAAGTCAGGACCATTTTTCTTACTTTTTGGTTAATGTATGAGAAATTCATACTACAAGCTTACATACAACATGTCATGAACATTTTTCTAATTGAAAAATTATTGGTTTTTGTTGGAAATAATAGACAATTCAGTTCAACACACACTCACTGGTATGACAAGTTTCGAACTCCGTGACAAGTTCACCATCAGATGCCTAACTACTGTGCCTGAATTGATACTATCGGTTGATCATCAATCGTATATATACAAACTCAATTCTGCAATTCACATGTGCGAATTAGTATCGATCGAAGATCCCTAAGTATCAACATCACTGAAAGACCTATAATTCCAACAACAAGAACAGACAGAATTTTTCCACAATGTTCTTCTTCTTCCCCATGCATTCTCGCACATGTGAATTGCAGAATTGAGTTTGTAAAGGGTTTTTCGACAGAGACGCTACAATTCAGTGAAGCACACTCACTGGCATGACTAGTTTCGAACTCCGTTTTTATTGAGAAGTGTACAACAAATCATATTCCCGTGGGTGCAAATCACTGTCAACCGTAATAGCAAAATAAAATACTACTTTTGCTTGCGAGTTTGGAAGTAATAAAGTGGCAAGCATGCTATAAAGGCCCATGTAAAGCCAATGCTACATTATCGGATCAAATGAAATGATTTGCGGAGAGAGAAAATTGTATCTAAGTACTCCTTTTGTTTTAGATTTGCGTTATCAACTTTAGAGAAAGAAACAAAATATATGTTTTTGTATGTCCGCAAAGTGACACAAAATTCAACAATTATAAAATAAAAATTGAATAGAGAAAAATAAAAAAAAATTTAATAAAAATTTTGCATTCAGTTTTCTTTGATTTAGTTCGTTTTATTCCAAATGTAATCGTTTTATTCCAAATGGGAGCAAGTGCAAAGTTGGTAGTGCACAGGGATAGGAAAAGTACCTGCCACGACCGCAGTGCGTGGTGAAGAGCCACATCCTGCTCGATGTAACCCTACTGTTTACTACACACTACAGATCGAAACTGGTAAGTCGATAAAAATACCTCCCTAATGCAGGGTGTTCGGATCGTTTTAAATTTTAAATTCAAAGAAAAACAATCACATGAGGTGTCAGGGGACACCCGCTTGGAACGAAGTTCCTTTCGCTATATATTATGTACTAGTTAGTTCCAACACGCCTAACGCCCCCGCATAGATAAATAAAAACCATAGACGACTCACTTGCTTAATCACCGTTTTCACCACAGGGCACATGCTGTTTCCGTACAACCATTTTTCACTCAGATAGGGCGAAAAAAACACCCAAACATCAGTTTTATTTCAATTCTGTTGTTCAAATTTGAAAATAGAATATAAATAATAGAAAAACATGTCGCTTTTGATATTTGCTCACAATAAAAAATACAAAAAAGCATGGTTATATAGGTTTTTCTATAGTTTTTGTTTCCAGGGATAGTTGTCCATTTTCACCACAGATGCGCCATCTAGAAAATTTCCCTTGACTTTCAAATCCACCACTTATCTTTCACCATCTATGGTTTTTTACTTATCACGGCGCCCGTTGACAACAAGATAATTTAAATGGATCTTTAAGAAAAAATACTTTTCTAAAGAAAATTTTTTTTTTTATATAATGTATTTTTTTTTTAAATTATATTTTTAGATCTTTTTTATAAGAATATTTATTATATTTTCCCGAAATGGTCCCTTTTTAAAGAGAGGTACTTCTTTTATTAAAAGCTAATGTTTTTTTTTTTTAAAGGAGGTACTATTTTTAAGAAGAAGTACTTTCTGTAACAAAAAGGCATAAGAATATGAATTTTTTTTTACAAAGAAATACTTTTATTAAGAACAGGTACTTTTTAAAGAAGTGGTACTCTTTTTAAGGAAAAGGAAGAAAATGTACTTATTTTCAGAACGGCTACTTATCTCAAGAAAACAAAAGAAAATGTATTATTTTATTTTAAAAAAAAGGAATTTTTGTAAGAAAAAGGTATTTTTTTAAGAGAAGGTATTTTTTTGAAGAAATGGTTATTTTTTAAGAAATGGGAATTTTTTTTAGAATTGGTCCTTTTTTCACGAATAGGTAAATTTTTAAGAGTAGGCACTTATCTCAGGAAAAGTTATATTGTTTCACAAAAAGGTACTCTATAAAGAAAATGTAGTTTTTTAAGAAAATGCAATTTGTTGTAAGAAAATTTGCATTTTTTAAGGGAAGTTAAGGGTTTTTCAATAAGGGCGCTACAAAACCGGTTTTAGATACCAATAAAATTCTTTATTTCTGTGAAAGTACGTTCGATGCCATTATGTATGGAACTCGATTTCTTTTGCATGGCCACCACGGGCACGCTTGCAGAAGTCCAGACGCTGAACCCAATTTTCGAAGGTTTTCAAGCATAAATCGGCCGATACTGCTGCAATTTCACGTTCGATATTCGTACGAAGTTCAGCAATCGTCGCTGGCTTGTTGGCATAGACCATAGACTTGACGTAGCCCCACAGGAAATAATCTAACGGCGTCAAATCGCACGACCAAGGCGGGCAATCGACTGGGCCATTTCGTGAGATAACACGTTCACCAAACTTGGTTTCGAATAAATTGATTCTGGCATTCGCTGTGTGGCTTGTGGCGCCGTGCTGTTGGAACCATATGTTCTCCAAGTCCATATTGTCCAATTGGGGCCAAAAATATTCGGTTATCATTGAACGGTAGCGATTCGCATTCACAGTAATGTGCCGGTCTTGATCATCACGGAAGAAGTACGGCCCAATGACGCCGCCGGCCATAAACCGCACTAAACCGTAATTTTTTCGGGATGCAATGATGACTCATGGATTACGTGTGGATTGCTGTCTGACCAATAACGCATATTTTGCTTATTGACGAAGCCATTCAGCCAGAAATGAGCCTCATCGCTGAAGATGATTGAGGCCTCTTAAAGTTGAGGCCATTGACTCCAAACTTCGGTAGTAAATTCTAATAATTTCGACTCGTTGTTGGCTCGTATATCTTTCCATGATGAAATGGCAAACCTTACTGAAGACAAATGTCAAAAGAGCCGGAAAAAATATGGCGTCGTTTGCTGTCCCTATTACTTATTTAAAAAAAACACTTTTTGTAAGAAAATTTACTTTTTTTTAAGCAAAGGTACTTCTTTAAGATAAGGTATATTTTTAAGAACGGTACTTTGTTTAAGAATATGAATAGGTATTTTTTTTGAGAAAATTTAAATGTTTTAAGAAAAGGCACTTATTTAAGAAAATGTTCTTTTATTGGGTTCAAAACTACAATATATACTAAATATTGGTTACAGGCTCCACCTAGATAACTTCCCATTAAACAAGAAATTCCCATCATATGTTAGTCTAGCCACAAACTAAAGCAAAAATACCCAATATAGTTGATAAAGTTGAACAATGGTTGTAGCATAATAGTGTTAAAAAAAAGTTGTTTATATTTTTTCATTTAGCCACCATCCCGCAACGTTCGATAAAGAACTTCGTTCCAAAAACATCCCCCTCGATAACGACATTTGGCTTTAAACAACGGTTTAAGATTGGTAAATGGAATGTAAGAACTCTGTCTGAAAAATTGAGACTCTAACAGGTTAGACGAGTTATGGAATGCTACATTGTGGACATCCTAGACATAAGTAAAGCACGTTGGTTTAATATGGACAATTCTCAATTACCATCTTTATTTACACCGGCAATGATACGCAACTTATAAACGGAGTCGGCCTTCTTCTTTCACCTAGGGCTATAAATGCTCTAATATCATACAGGGCTATATCTGATCGCATCGTCATTGCGAGTTTTAATTCGAAATTCCGCAAAATTTCTGTAGTACAGACGTATGCACCTACTGAGTCTGATGAGGACAGTGTTAGGGACGAGTTCTATACCCAACTGTATTTTGATGTCAGCTCCTTGTCAATTGGTGACATTACAATATTTCTGGGATATTTCAATGCCAAAGTGGGCAACGACAACAACAATCTACAGGAAGTGATGGGACGACATGATCTTGAAACTGTGAGATATTAAGATTATAGATTTCTGTACTCGCTATCAAATGTTTATCGGCGGAACGAAATTTTCCCATTGTACTATACACAAGTATACATGGGAATTGCCCAATGGTCATACCTTCAATCAAATTTACCATATACTTGTCAGCAAGATGTTTCTGGGTTCCATGCTGGACGTCATAACTAGACGTGGTGCTGATATTGACGACGACCACCAACTGTTAGTGGGCAACTTTCATCTCCGTCCAGCGGCTGTATTAGAGCAAAATAGTAAAATACAAGACTGATCGTCTGCAGGACCCATCCATATCAATGATGCACGATCAAACTCTACGCTCCAATTTGGCACAGGACAGTCAAAATACGTGGTCAGGCATTGTTCGAATGCTGAAGGAAACAACGATGGACGTCCTTGGTGAGAAGAGATATGTGAATAAACCATGGATTAGTGCAGAATCCTGGACCGAAATTCGTAATCGTGAACGCCTGCACAATATTCGTATACGATCGAAGACACCAACGTTACATGGTTCATTCAGATTACGACAATTACACTGTGTGTAATTTTTTAAGTTATGGAAATATAACCATATACGGACACCACTACGTGATAAAAGACCCATGTCTCCCAGTTTTGCCAAAAGTCATGCACTTTTTTTATGGGTTCCCAAAGATTTGGGGCTTCGGTGTCATTTTTGCAAAAAAAGGATCATTTTGTCAGGCTCATATCTTGCAAACCGTTCACTTAAATATACAATTATACATACACATATGTTTAAAACAGCGTAATATGTAATATGTAAACGCACTCTCTTCTATGTTACAATATTGCACTCTCTTCAACGCTTTAAAGATACAAGAACTCAAGTGTACGTGCTGAGTACTATTAATTTACTGTTATTTTTTTCAATTGTTCATTATTGTCCACGTGCTCATCAGAAATAGAAGCATCTAAAGTAGATGAAATCATGGAATGATTAAAAAATAACAATTCTGTTCGGAACGTTGCAAACAATTTTAATGGAAGTCATATGACGATCTAGAGAATAAAACGGTAGAAACATATTAAAACCTCAACTCTTCCTGGACGGCACTAGAAAGATTGGCGACCGCACTTAACGTCTTTTGGAAAGATTAGTGATAAGTCACAATGCAATTACCCCAGCTGCGGCACTGAACACGTTAACTATTGACGCCAGACAGTGGACTGCTCGTCGAAGTATAAAAAGATTGGGTGCTAAGGCTGCAGTGAGAAAAATTAAGTCATTTTTATCGGAAAAGTATATAAAGCTTCGTAAACAATTCGCTCAGGTCTACGGAAACTTGACTAAGGCTGACTGGAAGAAGGTAATGTATTAAATGCGACACGTTTTAAATAATAACAATATAATTATATGATTCAGTCATACAGTCAAAAATGAGACTAAAATCAATCGATTTGAGTCCGATGGACGTGCTTGGTACTGGACCAAAGATCCAAGTACTACTACTCCGGATGCAGTAACACAAACCATGAAACATGGTGGAGGATCCATGAAGGTATGGGGATGTATTACGAAGAATGGAGTAGGCGCTCTGGTTAAAATTGAAGGTATTATCAGAAAAGAACTATATCTTTCAATTCTGCAAAATCGTTTACCAACTGCTATAGAAACCAGTCGGGTGAACCGACTTAAACATACCCTCACCCTAAGTCATCCATTGCGTTTTCTTGACCTTGTTTCAAAAAAGCACAAAAAGGACGTCTGGGAATAAAGAGAGAGAATTGTTTCCTATGACAGCCATTAAGGAAATTTAATGAGGAATAAATTCGTGGAACTATCTGGATCCAAAGCTGTCCATTTTAGTGTACATTTTTGCTACTATTTGAACAAAGGACGAAAACGACCCTTTAAAGAAATAGTGCATTTGAATATTCTACGAAAATAATCCCTGTCAAATTTCACTGAAGATATGTTATCGCAAGATATAAATATTTATAGTTGATTTTAAATTCATCTCGGACAGTGTCTGATAAAAAAAATGCAAACTTGTTACGCCCATAAAAAAAAGTGTAGCTACACAGCGGTCTAAATTTTTAGGGTTTGACTATACTCACCTAGTGTAATCATTTGGCGCAGGAATCGTCCACCCCCAAAATTTGTGTTGCACAGTGTAATAGTCACTGACAAAATCTCATTGTGATAGGTGAAGATTTATCGCAGTTATCGTGTTGACCAGCCAGCCAGACGGGCATGGTTCAATTGTCTTAAAAAGTCCGAAAACGAATTTCGACCAAAAAGATTCTAAGGGTCTAACATGGCTCCTTCTATGCGTTACATTTTTTCCGTATTAAATGATATATACCCCCATCCATATGGGTGAGGGTATAAAAAACGGGTCTTGCTACTGAAATACTGATTTTCCGGCAAGACAACGACCCAAACCATTCGGCCAAAATCGTAAAAACTAGTTAAACAGTCAACAATTTACAACTATGAAATGGTTAGCGCAGTCACCGGACTTAAACCAGATTGAAAACTTCTGGAGTTGCACAAAAGAGTAGTAATAAGTAAAACAAACTTGGGATGCCATTCCAGCGGAAATGCCGGCAAAATTTTCCAGCGACATGCCTCGCTGTATACACGCTCTTAAAAAACCCAAAGGCTACTGGACAAAATATTGAATCAGAAAAGAAATAAATTAACTTTTTTCCCTCAATTTAATTGCGTTTGCTTCGTCACCTGATTGCAAATTTGTGAAAACCACACTAATTCACTTATAGCTTTTTCTCTTTCTTACTTTGTTTTCCATGAATTTCCAACATATTCGTAATATCGTATGTTCAAGATTGAAACAATGGAGAATATTTTAGAAAATTATTTATTTATTAGCGTTCTCATGCGGTCGTCGAGGTAGTAGGAAATTTCATCGAGTTTGAGTTGCTGTTGTATTTTACCTTTCGTTGAATTAGTATCAATCAAACACTATTTAAACTTAGTTTTCTGCATGCTTTGCTTCAGGTTGCGTATCGCACTTTCGAAACGATGGCCTTCCGTGCAAAATACTTGACTTCACACCGAATGGAAAAACTTCGTCACACGAATGAAAATGTTCGTCACCCCAGCAACTTGTTCCATCGAAATTGGGCTAACGTACAGTTCCACTACGATTACGGAAATGTGTTCATCAAAGCTGCGGTTGTTGGGGAAATGAATGTTTCTTTGCAGCAACGAATTTGTTTCATTGCTGCTGTGAATATTTTTCATTCCTGCAATGAATTTGCTTCGTTGCTGCAATGAAATTGTTTCGTTGCCACAATGAACTTGTTTCATTGCTGCAATGATTTTGTTTGAAAAGATTTGTTTTGTTTGTTGTGAAAGCAACTCATCGCAGCAATGAATTTTTTGCTCTGTGTTTGAAATTTTTTATTTATTCATAATAAATCATAATTTGTTGTTGTGTTGAAGGTTCTTTCCATAGAGTAAATATGGGTAGAGAAAATCTTTCACTCACCAAATTTCTGACATTTGTCCTCGTGTGATGTATACGTTTGATGTTGAAAAGAATTGCTTTACTAATACCAGATAGAGGCAATGGTTCAAAACAACGAACAAAATAACAACAACGGCATTTCGTTTTGTGTGTTAAAATTAATGTGTTAAATACAACACAAATGTATGCTAACAATAACAGTCAATAAAAAAGTTTAAAACACATTTAAATTTCACAGTTTTTCACCAAAATGGCATGAAAAATTAAAGCAAGAAGTTATTGTAATTCCACCTGGTGTATATCACTTTTCGTCAAACATCTCTCTATCACACCGACCGCATCACGAAGAGTGTGAAAGGAAACGTCAGATGAGACAAATGGCGGCTCTACTACAAATTTACTCTATGGTTCTTTCACTCAATTCCAGCGCCAATTTTTCTGGTCATCATCTTGATTTATATTAATAAGATTATGTAGTTTATATTTTAGTTTGTTCAAATTTAATTGAAACTCTTTGTTTCATCTTTATTTCTGGCTTCGACTCATAAAAAATGCAAACACTCGATGTAATTTTATTGTGATCTGTACTGTCTATTCTATTGCATATTTTGGCGGTTGTTTTTCGCTATCGATAAGTCACTTTCTTTGCTGTTGCATTCTCTTTGTTTGTCGATTTTCTTTATACTCCACTTAAAAAAGCACAAACGACCACAACACACATGAAATCACAAAATTTATTTATTTAACCATGGTCATTATGCTTTTTAAAATTGCCACAAATTAGTTGCGGAAGTTTATTATTAAGTTAACTAGTTTCTTATCTAATACATCAGACATTTACAGCCAAAGTCACGATGTCGAACGTTAACATTCGCTTTCTTTCTATGCGACAAACAGCAGATTTGGGAGTCACTAACAAGCGAACGAAAACATATACAATACAAGAGTGACCGCACTTACACTCTCTCCAACAAAATCCAAGCGAATGAAGTCAGTCACTCACTTTCGTTTCAAAAAGCAAGTCACTATCTTTCGACCAGAGGTCCAAGTCGATGCAAAAAAGTCGGCGGCGGCGGCTGGGCAAAAAATGGTCGGCGGCGGCTCTTAGCCGGCTTGAGCCGAAGATTTTTCTAAAACAAATTTTATTGTTTTTGTTGATAGAAAATGGCTGCAAATCTATGCAGCACATTTCAGACAAACGACGAGCATTTTGAAACTTATTGATTTTTGTTGTCTGCGAACTTGAAGCATTTTTAGTCATAACTTCGTTTTTTTATAGCTGGCAGACTTGACATCAATATTGTGTATTGAACGTAAATGGTTCAAGTAGTTACTTGTTGAAGTAGACTTCCCAAAACTAGATATAGAATTATACTTTAGTCTAAGTATACATATATATGAACATATTACACTGATAAATTACTTACCCTTTTAAAACCATATTCTCTTGATCAAAACATAATCTGCAAAATTTATATTGTTCAAGTATTTTTCTTTTGTCAATGTACATATCTCCGAAATACTTTCAGCACTCAGACATTCCACATTCATTGACAACTACTTTAGCTTTTTCTTTTAACTCGGACTTTCGTTTAAAAAGATTATCATAGTGGGCAATATCAGCGGAGTGCAATATGTATTTATTGTAATTAGAAGATTCTCCAAAGTCTGAATCAGATCTGCTTTGATCTATAGCTTGATTGTTTTTGGCAAATTCCTTTGAAAAATAACTTTTAATATTTTTTTGCGTCATTTTGCAGACTTTAATACACCAAAGAATAGTGAAAATAATAACGGGAGTTTTTCCAATTCCTATAGTTGCAAGGGTTGCCATAGCGTAATTTAAAATTATAAGGCTGCCAGATTAATGTTAAATAGCCGAATAGTACTTATGGGAATATTTACAATATATTAGAGGAAACAAATATATATAAATCAATATTAAATTTTCGAAATATCGACTAAGCTGGTCAAGTCGGCTAGCAAATATTAGCCGAAAGCAGCCGCATTGTTCGGCGGCGGCTAATGCTCTAAAATTAAAGTCGGCGGCGGCGTCAAGCCGGCTTTGCGCCGCTCGGCTTGGACCTCTGCTTTCGACTTGTCGTTCGCATGGTTTTACGTGTGTTTGTGTGGTTGTTATTCAAAGCAATAACATAAGGTTTGTTCGAGAACGTGATAATTACCACTAATTATCACTATTTTTTGCTGGAAAGTGTTCGATAACTCCCAGCAGCCAGCAACGAGAGAGCCAGAGAGTGAATATTTTGACAGTTCAATGATGGAGAAGTTGATGGTTTGAGCTGGGAAAATTTTTGCCAGCACAAATTAGCAAGCCAAACATAACAGCTGTTTTAAGTAAACAAACAAAATTAGGACGTAGAAAGAATATAAAATAATAAATTTATCATTGGAATTTTAGTTTTTAAGAGAAAATGTGATTTTTGAATGTTTTGTTATAAATCTTTAAGTATTTCTGTTGAAAAAGAAAACAGTTTTGGTGATTTGTAATGTTTTGTTCGAATTGCGTTTGTTGGTTCTTCCAATGTTTACATTGCATATCAGCTGTTTACATACAATGTTCTTATTTCTTGCTAGTTTTTGCTGGATGTCGTTCGCGTACTTTTTGTGCTATTGTTTATTGAGAGAGTAAAATCATTCTTACTCTCCAGATAGTTTTTGCTGGAAAAGTTCTCGAACAAACCTATAAACTTGACGTTCGCCATTTAAATTCGGAGCGAGAGAGAAGAGTACGAAGTAGAAGTATCTGCAGTTGCCGCAAAGTTGGCGTTTTTGTGCTGGAATGGAAATATATTTTAATAACAAATTTATTATAATGACACTATTTTCTGTTCATTGTGTTTCTTCCATTGAATTCTATATAATTGTGTTTGTTTCAAGCTTTTATTTGATTTCCAGCTATGCGACAACCAAAAGACAAGTGACTGGTTTTGACATTTTCGTTCGCATAGATGACAGGGAAAATAGTTAGTGGCTTCCGATTTTGCAAACACAAAATCACACAATAACATTTAAAGCGAATGACTGGCTTTCGTTCGCTTTGGTTTTCTGTCGAGATCGTGACTTTGGCTGTTAATTAAATCATTCCGTCGGGGAGAAATACGTCTACCACTGTCGGTTGTTGAAAAGGAACTGATTTAAAATGTTTGCGCGACCCACCATTCACCCTGATCATTTTGCCTTATAGAGCTCTGATTTAAATTCTCTCATTTTCTCTCTTCTCCCCATTTCTCTTCTTATCTTCAAAAAATTAGTTTCGTTCCGTTAACAACTCATTCGTTGCCGAAACGAAAAGGTTTCTTCAACTATAAGTATAACTTACTTACTTTTATTGACTATTTTACAACCTCATGATGTCAGACCTCTTACACATATTAATTAAACAAACAAACCAGTACATAAGTTTCAGTCGGGTGAACCGACTTAATCATACCCTCACCCTAAGTCATCCATTGCGTGGGAGTTCTGTTAAATAAAAACGCCCATACTCAAAAGTGACAATATTCAATAGCAGAATGACGACATTGCGCTAAATATTATTGAATACCCAAATTAGTTAGTTTCCCTCCCAATATTTATATGCGAGGTACAAAAATGGGCATGGCAAGTTGTTGACAAAATTTTGATCAATACCAAATTTTATTAAGATAGGTTATGATATATTGGAGATATCGAGTCGGAAATCTGCAAATACGCCCAACTTTTGTATGGGAGAGACGAAACTGGGCGTTGCACAATAGTCAGTTATGAATTACACAGTAGCTTTTAGCAAAATATTGCCTAGTACTAGATTTTATTAAGATCGGTTGTAGTTTACGAGAGTTACCATGTGGATTAACCGGTCATCCGCCCAACTTTTATATGGGAGGTACCAGAATGGGCGTGGCAAAACAACTTATTTTCTATAGGAGAGTTTTATTTGAGTAAATATTGACTAGTATAAATTTTCATAGAGATAGGTTCGGTTTTGCGGGACTTCTCGTGCCGAGCACCCAGACGGCCAAACAAATTTTGTGTGGGAGGTACCACAATGGGCGTGGCCAAATTGCCCTTGTTTTAATCGTTGATTGGCGTTTGATAACGTGAAGCCTTATACCAAATTTCAGTAAAGTCAGAAGTGTTCACGCGATTTATCGGATTGACAACCCGGAAGAACACCCTGTTTTGTATGGGAGGTACCAGAATGGGCGTGACAATCTCGCCCACATCCTCCAGTTAACTCGGCATTTACAGATTATTATCCGGTGTGAGGTTGAAGCTAATCACATCTACCAGAAGAAAGTTTTGAAAGAAATATGATTTTGTGCTAAATGTGTCGATTTGTATGGAAGGTACCAGAAGGAGCGTGGTTACAACGCCCATTTTCAATCCCAAACTCAATATTGGCAAATAATAGTCACTGACAAAATTTCATTGTGATCTGTAAAGATTTACGGCAGTTATCGTGTTGACCAGCCAGACAGAGAGACAGACAGACGGACATGACTCAAGCGTCTCAAAAAGTCCTAAAACGAATTTCGACCAAAGATACTAAGCGTCTAATATGGCTCCTTCTATGTGTTAAATTTTTTTACGTATTAAATGATATATACCCCCCATCCCTATTGGCGAGGGTATAATTAGTTTCGCAGGGAATAAAAAAGCAGTCCAAATGTGAACCTCGCTTAAGATAGCTCGATAATTAAGCGATGTTTCGACGCTATTTATTATTGTTTGATTTTTTTAAAGGTTACCTAGAGCAATATTGATATTTCTACATTTTTATTAATGTTTTAGTACAGAAGACGGCGTAGATTAATTGTAATAAATTGCAGGGGGATATGAATGGCTTCATTTGCAAATCGAAAACGCAGTATTGTAATTGGAATAAAATTCCAAGCGTTTTCTTTGGCGCATGGTACAATAATATCTTCATGGTAATAGCAGCGCGCGTTGTTGTTGTTGTAGGCAGCAACAACAGGCATTTTGTTTTTGTTCTATTCGCTTCAGCTGTCAAACTCTACACAAATACATACCAACAACACAAGAATGCAAAAGAGTACAAAAACAAACTACATGTGAGTGTGATAGGCCGAAGCAAAGAATCTCGTGAAAAAAATTAAAACAGCTGTTCTTACGACTTTACCATGAACATATTATTGTACCATGCTTTGGCTGTTCCAAAAAAAACCACATGAGGTATCACGGGACACCAGGTTGGAACGAAGTTCCTTTCGCTATATAAGTATTAGGTACTGGTTATTTCCAACACGCCAAAGGCGCCCGTTGAAAAATGCGATAATTTAAATGGATCTTTAAGAAAAAATACTTTTTGTAAAATGCTAAACTTTTTTAATAAAAAAGAGAGGTACGTCTTTTATTAAAAGCTAATGTTTTTGTTTTAAGAAAATGAACTATTTTTAAGAAGAAGTACTTTCTGTAAGAAAAAGCCATAAGACTATGATTTGTTTTAATAAAGAAGTACTTTTTTAATAACAGGTACTTTTTAAAGAGCTGGTACTCTTTTTGGGAAAAGGTTATTGTTTAAGAAAATGTACGTATTTTCAGAAAGATTACTTATCTCAAGAGAAGAAAAGAAAAGGTATTATATTATTTTTAAGAAAAGGTACTTTCAAGAAAAGCAATTTTTGTAAGAAAAGGAATTTTTGTAAGAAAAGGGATTTTTGTAAGAAAATTATTTGTTTTAATGAAGGTATTTTTTGAAGAAAAGGTTTTTTAAGAAATGGGAATATTTTTTAGAATTTGTCCTTTTTTAAGAATAGGTACATTTTAAGAGTAGGTATTTATCTCAAGGAAAGTTATTTTGTTTCACAAAAAAGGTACTCTTTAAAAAATAGGTAGTTTTTAAGAAAATGCAATTTGTTGTAAGAAAATGTACTTTTGTAAGAAAATGTTCTTATTTTAAAAAAATACTCTTTTTAAGAAAAGGTACTTTTTGTAAGAAAATATACTTTTTTCAGCAAAAGGTACTTTTTTAAGATAAGGTATTTTTTAAAGAAAACGTACATTGTTTAAGAATATGAATATGTATTTTTTTTGAGAAAATTTACATTTTTTAAGAAAAGGCACTAATTTAAAAAAATTTTCCTTTTTGGAAAACTTTGATTTTTCTAAATTTACTGTTTATTAGGTTCAAAACCACAGTATATAGTAAATATTCCACCTAGGAAACTTCCCATTAAACAAGAAACATCCCAACATATGGTAGTCTAGACACAAACCAAAGCAAAAGCACCCAATATAGTTGATAATAATGGGTTGTGGCATAATAATGAGAAAAAAAATTGTTTAATTTTTTTCATTTAGCCCCCATCCCGCAACGTGCGATAAGGAACTTCGTTCCAAAACCAATATTCGATCCCACGTACAAGTCAAATCAAAGGTCTATCTTCCAGTTCCCCGCTTCTTTCTTCTACATTGTGCCCTTGATATACTACATGACATCCTCACAATGTCGCGGTCAATCGTGCCAGTGGTGGTCATGGGTTAATTTAAAATTAAAATTTGTCTAAGTGAATGTCAACTCATCAAATTGTTACAATTATTAACTACTTAATGACAATATTATTGCAGTCATATTGACAAGGGGTTCGACCGTAACCACTGCTGCTTCTCCTCATTTCCAGGCAATCTGAATACTACCTCCATTCGAAATGCATTCGCCATGCTAACCAAATTGCATGTGAATGCATGCAAATGCAATTAAACTCTTAAATTTACAGCACGGAAATGTCGTTTCATTTTCGTAAATTAAAACAATAATGGATAAAAAATATGGGCATGTGCAAGCAACAACAACTATATAGTATGTCAATGAGGCAAGTTAATAACATTGTTTTAAACTTTTTTTGATACCAATCTAAGCTGATTTAGTTCCAAATCAATACATTGTTAGCATTGCGAAAGATATTCATCAAATCATCCATCGTATTGAAACCCGCCCCAGGTACTTACAAACAATTGTGACTCATTAGATTTCAATTTCGTTCTCTAAACAATGAGAGTTGAAGTTGTTTTGGGATAAAACATGGTTGATGAAATTCCCCCTTTTAATTCATAATAATAGTAAAAATGGGTGTAAGTCCAGTGGCAAAAGTATCCAATGAAATTCGTCTTTGAAAGGTCTTTTGTGCCACAATTATTGTAAATACATATTTTCGATTCATACTGATTTGCATGTTAAACAAAAAATTAAATTTCTTTATCGACATTTGAACACTTGGCTGTCAGGTTTAGCGTAATTCGAAATTTATTTGAAAAGAGAAGAAATCTATCAATCATTCTTTCTAATAAGACTGAAGCGATAAGACGCTGCAATGCCTTAATGGGTTAATGATACCAATGCTGAATATTAACAATTTTCGAAAGAGTTTGTTTGTTTGATTTTTGTTAACCTACAAAAAAATAACAATCCATGTGATATTTACATTACACTACATCCTGGAAAGCATTTAAGAATACCAAATCAATACTTAGAACTACTTGTTGGAACGAAGTTCCTTATCACATGTTGCGGGTTGGGGGTTAAATGAAATCAAATTAAACCACTTTTGTTTTAACACTATTATAAACTATATTGTTTACTTTTGCTTTGGTTTGTGTATAGACTAACGGTGTCTAGACTAACTAGAGACATATGTTGCGAAATTTCTAGTTTAATGGGGAGTTTCCTAGGTGGACCCTGTAACCAATATTTAGTATATATTGTAGTTTTGAACCCAATAAAAAGTAAATTTAGAAAAGCCAAAGTGAAAGAAGTTTAAAATTCCAAAAAGAACATTTTCTTAAATAAGTGCCTTTTCTTAAAAAAAAGTAATTTTTTTTCCTAGGTGGACCCTGTAACCAATATTTAGTATATATTGTAGTTTTGAACCCAATAAAAAGTAAATTTAGAAAAGCCAAAGTGAAAGAAGTTTAAAATTCCAAAAAGAACATTTTCTTAAATAAGTGCCTTTTCTTAAAAAAAAGTAATTTTTCTCAAAATTATTATCCTATTCTCAAAACCAGTACCTTTTCTTTAAAAAAAAATACCTTATCCTAAAGAAGTACCTTTGCTTAAAAAAATAAATTTTCTTACAAAAAGTACCTTTTCTTAAAAAAAAGTACTTTTTTTCAAAATAAGTACCTTTTCTTAAAGAAGTAAATTTTCTTACAACAAATTGCTTTTTCTTTAGAAACTACCTTTTCTTTAAAGAGTACCTTTTTGTGAAACAAAATAACTTTTCTTGAGATATGTAAGTACCTACTCTTAAAATTCTTGAAAAAAGGACCAATTCCAAAAAAATCCCATTTCTTAAAAAAAACCTTTTCCTCAAAAAAATATTCACATAAAATAATTTTTTTTCAAAAAATCGCCAAAATAAGAAAATCGCTAAATTAAAAAATATGGCTATAACTCGGAAACGGTGCGTCCAATCGCAAAAATAATAAATTTTTACCTCCTTAGTAGGCTTTCATCTATGGATGTCTTTACTACGGCATCACTTTTTTTTAATTAAATCGCTAGAATTAAATTATTTTGAATAAAAAATCGCTAAACCGCCATTATGTATATATTTTGCAAACGGAGCGTTCAATCTCTTAAAATATCTTTATTTTCGAGATATAGATAGATATTTTCGTTTTCGAGATATAGAAATTTTTTCTAAATTTTTCATATATTCGATCAAAAATGGGGATGGGTTGCCCTGGGTATCATATGAATGTCTAAGTTTATTTGTGTCATCCAGAATAAGAATTCCTCCAGACAAGTGCCCACAATCATGTCAATAGCGGCGACAGATTCAACGATTGTGTTTAAAAGTCTCACTTCACCTCAACTTATGATAATATCTATACACTTTATTTTTTTTTTCACAAATTGATTTCTCACTTTCTGGTTAAAATAATAGGTTTTCTGTAAAGTCGTCGTGTAACATTCAAATATATGTAGTTTCTCCGTTTTCGAGATATAGAAATTTTTTCATATTTTCGATCAAAACTAAGCACGAAATACGAACCCTGGTTATAAATAATAATAATTTTGTTTATATTTAAATATAAAATACACAATTTTAATAAAAAATTATTGTTTTTACTTTTTTTTCTATAAAATTCATAACGGGTTCAAGCATCACCAAATGGTTGTGACAGCCATCAAATTGAAGTAATTACTTTAGTTGAGCATACCAACAAATTATTTGCTACAACCGAATTAGCTTTTACATTTTTCGTTCATCCAACTAATAGAATATACATCTTACTTACTTACTTACTTATCCGGTCTCGGACAACCCCTGGGGGTCAGGGACCTTACAAAACGAAGATAACATTTTTCGCCAACCAGTTCGATCTTTTGCTTTATCTCTCCAGTTGGCAATACCAAGTGTACGCAGGGATTCGTCAACCTGATCCCTCCAGCGGAGTCTTGGTCTTCCTATTTTTCGTCTTCCTTCGAGTTCGGTTTCGAAAAGCCTTCGCGCTGGTTCATCTTCATCCATTCTACTGACATGGCCTAGCCAGCGCAATCGCGTTATCTTGATCCGCTTAACTATGTCAATGTCAGGATAAAGCTCATACAGCTCATGATTCATGCGTCGCCGATACTCGCCGTTGTGCACTATAGGGCCATACATTTTACGGAGTATTTTTCTCTCGAAGACTCCTACAGATGTTTCGTCTGCTTGCGATAGGACCCAGGATTCTGCGCCATAAAGCAAGACAGGTTGAATGAGAGTCTGGTACAGCTGGACTTTTGTTACTCGAGAGAGGGCTTTATCTCTAAAGTGCTTGCTTAGCCCAAAATAACATCTATTCGCAAGCACAATTCTCCGCTTGATCTCAAGGCTGACGTTGTTGTTTTTGTTCACGGCAGATCCGAGGTATATAAATTCGTCCACTACCTCGAAGTTATAACGGTTATCAACGTTCACGCTTTGGTCTAATCGCGTGGAGGCCCTGTTCGTTGAAACCATTAATTTTGTCTTGTCCTCATTTACCGTCAGACCCACTTTTGCTGACTCCTTCTCAATTCTCGAAAAAACCGCAGTAACTTCTCTAACTGTGCGTCCAATGATATCTATATCATCAGCATACGCGAGCAGCATGTGACTTTTGCTGCTGATGGTTTTATTCATGTTGACTGCAGCTTTTCTCATAATGATCTCCATTAAGATGTTAAAGAGATCGCACGATAGGGTGTCGCCTTTCCTGAGGCCTCGCTTAGTTTCGAAAGGTTCGGTAAGATCCTTACCAACTTTCACTGCGGATTTGGTGTTCGTCAAGGTCATCCTGCAAAGGCGTATGAGTTTTGCAGGATATCAAGCTCAGACATTGCTTCATAGAGTTTCTCCCGTATCGGACTATCGAAGGCTGCTTTATAATCGATAAATAGATGATAGGTGTCGATTGGGTTTTCGTGTGTCTTCTCCAGGATTTGGGGTAGCGTGAAAATCTGGTCAGTTGTCGATTTTCCAGGCCTAAAGCCACACTGGTATGGTCCAATCAGGTCAGCGATAATTGGTTTTAGTCTTTCGCACATTATACTTGATAGAACCTTATATGCTATGGATAAAAGGCTTATTCCACGGTAGTTGGCACAAATACTCGGGTCACCTTTTTTAAATATGGGGCATAGTACACTGAGGCTCCAATCGCCGGGCATGCATTCATCTAACCAAATTTTGCTAATGAGCTGATGCATGCACCTTATCAGCTCATCGCCGCCAGCCTTAAACAGCTCCGCCGGTAATCCATCGGCTCCTGCGGCTTTGTTGTTCTTAAGCCGGGCAATAGCTGTTCTGACCTCGTCTTGGTTAGGAGGGGGGCAATCGACGTCGTCGTCCATATTGTGATCGATTGTCCCATCGTCATCGGATATCTCAGGTACTAGTAGCTCGGAGAAATGCTCTCTCCATATTCCCAACATGCTCTGCACATCTGCGACGAGATTTCCGTCCTTGTCTTTACAGAAGGGGGGCCCTGAACCATGTCCATTAGTTCCGTTTTTAACTTTTTGGTAGAATTTTCGGGCTTCGTTCTTCCTTCTGTATGTCTCAATTTTCTCACTCTCGCGTTTTCTCCACTGCCGTTTCTTACGCCTAAAGAGACGGTTTACCTCCTTTCTCTTCTCCCTATACCGCTCAGTTGCAGCTCGCGTTGCAATTGACTGAAGCATTACCATACGTGCAGCGTTCTTTTCGTCATTTGCTATGCGACACTCTTCATCGTACCACGGTTTATTGCGAAGCGGTTTTTCGAAACCAAGTACGGTTGTTGCGGCAGTTTTTATAGTCGGAAATGGGTTTCCACTGCGCATCAGGATCGTCATCGGGAGGGGGTGGGTTCTGTGCCAAAAGTTGCGAGAGCTTCCTTGAGTAGGCTGTGGCTACCTCTGGTAATTGCAGCTTTCCGATGTCCAGCTTCCTCTGCGTCTGGTTTCGTACGATTTTCGCTCTACTTAATCTTGTGCGAACCTTTGCTGCTACCAGGTAGTGATCAGAATCGATGTTAGCTCTTCTGATCACTCGTACGTCCATTACACTGGATGAGTGCCTTCCATCAATTACCACGTGATCAATTTGGTTCTTAGTTCTTTGATCAGGGGATACCCAAGTAGCCTTGTGGATGTCTTTATGCTGGAATCTTGTGCCACTAATGACCATGTTTTTTGCCGCGGCAAAATCAATCAGTCTCATACCGTTGTCGGAACTGTCACCATGAAGACTGAAATTGCCAATAGTTGGATTAAACACATTCTCCCTTCCTACTTTGGCATTAAAATCTCCTAGTACAATCTTAATGTCATGGCCAGGGCAGCGGTCATACGTTTCCTCTAGGAGCTCATAGAATATGTCTTTGACATCATCATCTTTCTCTTCTGTCGGGGCATGCACACAAATTAGGGAAATATAAAAATATTTCGCTTTTATGCGGATTGTGGCTATTCGTTCACTCACAGGATTGAACCTAGAGACTAGATGTCGCAGTCTTTTGCCAACTACAAATCCACAACCAAATTCATGTTTTTTTTCATGGCAACTGTAGTATATATCGCAGTTTCTTTTTCTTGTGCAGCCATGTCCTGTCCATCGCATTTCCTGGATAGCGGTAATGTCAGCCTTATAAATTTCGAGGACATCTGCCAGTTGGATACTTGCACGGGATCTATATAAAGTTCTTACATTCCAAGTGCATATCCGTAAATCGTGGTCCTTATAACGTTTGCGGGGGTCGTCAACAAATAGGGGTTGTTTATGTTTTCTGTTTCGTTTTTGTATTTTCACTGCCATTATGAACGGTGGCGGGAGGCAAACCCAGCCCACCGGGTTTTTGCATTTTACCTACTGCCAGGATATTTGATTGCAGCCGCCCATTATGGATCAGACGCTGACCAGGATGCGATATGTTGAACCTGAATTTTCTTCGTTTAGTTTCTATCCGCCGTTGGCCCGTATGTTTGGCTCATCCGCCTTCTAAAGACAAAAGAATATGCCCGATTGTTTGATGAGCTTCAGTGAAATCAGTCACCTACTAAACCTGATTTGATGCTCATTTGTTTCGCCTTCTCACTCTAGCTAGCTAACGGAGGTTTCCGAAAAGCCATTGCCCAGGACATACTGCGTGGAAGTAGTGAGCTGCTTGGACTGCCCAATGAAGGAATCATTTCTGGCCACTCCCAAGTGAATGGCAATCAGAAACTTTCCACCTCCACGGACAGTCCCATGTCCCAATAGAATATACATCACTACAGGATAATTTGATTGCTAGAACTAAAACTCGATTGACAGATCACATTTATTTATTGTTGCTGGGGCTTCAACTAAATATTTCAGTTCTTACAACCGAAACTGAATTTCAAATCAATTGTGCACAACATTTGGTGATACGGAACACAATTATTGGTAATCACAACTGAATACTGTGATAGTCCAATGAACAGCCAAATTTTAGTTGGCTGTAAATATAGTTGTGACAACGAATCTCTTCTCTGTGTGTACATACTTTGTACATAACTTTGTAACAAGTGTTTTTGCAACAGAAACTAAATTATGGTTACAGTGACTAATTGAACACGAATTCTAATATTGTACTTTTTATTAATTGTATCTTCCACTTCAGATGAATGAGGGTTTTGAAATACTCTAATTGGTTAATTCAACGTAATTTCTGTAGTAGCAGCTTGTATTTAGTAAGAAGACCAATTTTTAATCTATCAATATAATCGGCAAATAATTCTGATGAATTTCCAATGCGTGAATTGATTTCCAACTAATCTTTTCCCTGTGTGTGTATGAAATATGACATCCCAATAAATATTTTTGTTGGATATCAACTTGAGGTACATTTGAGATCAAATACCTTTCTCAAATCTCCAACGTTAATTCTCAAATGCACCTCAACAGTCCGATTATAGTCTTCTCAACTTAAAAGGCACATTTTTTATATGGTGATTTTCTTAGTTATCAAATTGAGAAATTTGTGATTCTCAACTTGATATCAGTGTAATTTCTCCAATCGGTATCAAATGGAAGATACGGAATTGCCATATTAAAAAAAAATTATTTATATATACATATTTAAGAAATGAAAACAATGTACTACTTTTTTTTGAATTTTTTATTTTGGAAGTCCACAATTGTGTGTACTCAAAATTTTAAGAAGGCTATTAGCAGCTGCGTTTGTGATTTTAAATTCCACCGCCCATGACGCGAGCTGATCCTTTAAGCTACTTGAATCTCCTACAAGTTCCTCAGGATCACGTTCGCTATCCGACTCAGAGGAAATTCCCTCACTTAAATGCTCCTCAAACATAACAATTTGGCCAGCAGTTGATGTCGAAGGTCCCATTGCCAATGTTTCATCTGGCAATGAGCGCTCCGACAGCAAACTCATAACCTGCCTAACCTCACTTTTCCCTTTTTTGCTTCTACGCATCCCGCAAAGCCGACAACACCTGACAACTTTCTCACAAATAATAATTTCTTCAATTTACGATTGGCAAAAGCTACCAGATCTGTGAGAAATCTACAGTGCTGTCATATAACAATACGCAAACAATACGAAGAAACAAAGAGAAACCAATAATAAAAAACAATCAAACCAATAACAACATTAAAACCAAAACGAACAACCTAAAAAGTCTGGACCTTAACCAGGGCACACTAATCACGGTAGTAGCAGTAAATATGTGTGTAATCATGTGCAAAATCGCACTTGGCTTCTGTCAAACTCAGCTGATAAAAATGTAAACAAAATGTGAATTTTTGAATCAGTTGTGATATAATTGGAAAGAAGTATTTGCCAAATTAATGAAGATTGAAATTAATAATTGAAATTGTTTGATGCTGCAGTTGAATTGGTTTTTCCCGGTGTGAAACTCTAACTCGTATTCGCGTCTGTTGTTTCATTCCGCGTCTGTAAACAACTTATAACCAACAAATGCAAACAAATTTGACATTTCCCAAGTGCGTCAAATGAAAAAAATCAAATCAGCTGTTCTAACGATACAACCTTGTCTTTCAACCATGACCTTAACTCAAATCGTATTCAAGTTGAAAAAATGTTTGGTCTCCAGTGGAGAAAAGTGTTGGATATCCAATTGAGAATTAAAATATTTCTCAAAGATTGGAAAATATTTTAATTCTCAACTTGATAGCAACTTGAAAGCAAATAAACACAAAAATGTTTCACATCAAGTTGAGAATTACATTGGAAATCAACTTGAGAACTAAGCTTTTCTCCAACATTGGAGAAATAATTTTTCAATGCATGTTGGGATCAGACAAATGTCCACCATTTTGCTCGATACAAACATTGGCTCTTTTACGCTCGTTTTCCATAACATCACGTAATGTTTCTGGTTGCAGGCTCAGGATTTCGTCTCGAATATTCTGCTATAGCTGTCTTATTGTCTCTGGCTTATTGACATACACTTTGTCTTTTAAATAACCCCATAAAAACAAAGTCGTGCCCAGTTAAATCTGGCGAACCAGGTGGCCAAGGGAAATCAGAAGTTTTTGAAATTAAACGTTCGCCAAAAATTTCTCGCAACAAATCCATAGTTTGCCTTGCATTGTAGTGTGCGCAGTCGCTCCATCTTATTGGAAGCGCAAATTAGGATGCTGCTCCACCATTGGCCGCAACAAGTTGTCAATCATTGTTCTGTAAGAAGCACCGAAAATCGTTTCTGGTGTTCCATCCCCATTCTCGAAAAAATATGGACCCATAACTTTGTCGGCCATAATACCACACCAAACAGTGCATCTGCATGGATGTAACTGATGCTGGTGTATTTCCCTTGGATTTTCAGAGCCCCACAATCTACGCACAATCGCGTGAAAAATATTGAGCAACAACATAGCAGTTTGACGACTATATTTCCTGTTTTTAATTTCTGTTACACTAAAAATCAATTTTTGTCGAGAAATTAAATGAGAGTTTACAACATTGATATTTTCTTCCTTCAAGTTGATTCGTCGTTACTTTTTCGTGGAAACATTAAAATGTTGCTCGATACATGTTGCTGATATTTCGCGTGAACTATTTTGTATTACTCTGGCGGAAATGTTTCGCATTCACTTTTTTGTATGTAGTTTTAGAAAAAGAAAATTTTGATCTTAGTACGGGCTGTTGTCAGGCAATCAGACGGGTTCATTCCATCGTCCACGTAGAAATATTTAGCAAGTACGGATGCACCGAGCCGATATCTGTCCTTACCCACAACTGACAACTGCTGCAGACAATTCGCCGCTAGGTACGGAGCTGATGACGCGCAATACGTGACAGTCTTGAGCTGATAATTGCGTATGGATTTTCCTGGGTCTTCCCTCTACAAAATTAGCTGGAGGTTCCTATCCCGTTCGTTCACTAGTACAGAGTGGGCCAACTTCGACTGACTGATTTGAAATGCTTATAACATAATGTCTCTCGCGGTATGAGCTGTAGCTACATCTTGCTTGAACCATATGTCAGGATAAATAACCACAGGAAGTAAAAAATGTTCCAACATGGTTCGATATACTGCCCCGGAGAGGGTTTCTGGTTCCCCGAAACAGGTGAAATTTTCAAAATATCATGCATCTGAGAGGGTGTAATAGCCGCTGATGCACTGCTATAGGATTTTCGGTACCCCAAATTCGGCAGTTCTGATTATAATCAGATTAATTGTTATTAATAATTATTAATATAACATATATAATTATTACTCAAAAAATAATAAAATTCAATCATTTTTACAAGTTCCTGCAGTAAGTATGATGATGACATTATAAAATTTTACTAAATTGTTTAGTACCTGCAAAACATATGTAAATAAAATCTAAAGTTATAAGTCATGGTAAAAATACTCATGGTAGACGCAGCAGGTGTTGTTGTAGCTGATGGCAAATTGATGCCAACAACAACATACGTTTTGTTTTTCTTCTCACTTACGTTGTGTCAAATCCAACAAATCGTATAGCAACAATAAATGTAAACAAACACATACAAACACAAAACACATGTGAACTTGACAGTTCGAAAGTGGTTTGCAATGTAAACAAAGCAAATCAGCTGTGCTTATGCGTTCACCATCTATGAATCCATCTTGGCATGAGGAAAAGAAGAACATAGAATAAAGTCGTCTGTTCTTGTGTTGGATTATAGATCTTTCAGTGTGTGCTGATACTTAGAAATCTTCGATCGATACTAATTCGCATATGTAAATTGCATAATTCAGTTTCTATATATACGATTGATGATCATCCGATTGTATCAATTCAGGCACAGTAGTTAAGCATCTGGTGATGCTAGTCATGCCGAAACTAGTCATGCCAGTGAGTGTGTGTTGAACTTAATTGTCTATTATTCCAACAAAAACCAACCTGACCTTGTAAGCTTGTAACTAGTATGAATTAACACTGGGATCAACCCGGACTAGTGGTATACACTGTAATAGTATAAACTAAATTTCTCTCAAAGAATAGAGAAGCAATTTATGCGAGTTTTTGATGTGTTAACATCTATAGCGGCGTATAGGGACTAAATCTATCAAAGTCAAATTTTATGCTGCTGCTAAAACCAGATTTTATGCTGCTGCTAAAACCAGATTTTTTGACTGCGAAAGAGAATAATGACGTGTTAAACAAAAATGAGCGAGCAAGAGAGCAATGAAAGAGTGGTGTGGCAGGGGTGAGGCAAACGAAATTGTATCTATAGCGTATGTATTAACATAATAATGTATGTATGTACATGTGTCTGTTGCTGTTGTTGAACGAAGATATAAAGCATAGTCACGCAAAATTTCATTTGCAAGCCAGTCGACGTTATGGTGACACACTAATACGTCAGCTACTTCGTACAAAGTATGTGTGATGTTGTGTGTTTGGCTGTTTCGTTGCTGTTGATATGGCAAACATGTGGTTATGTGACACACGTATACGTCAGCTACTTCGGACAAAGTATGTGTGATGTTGTGTGTTTGGTTGTTTCGTTGTTGTTGCTATGGCCAAACAAAGCGAGTCATTTGATCTTCAGCATTGCCCGGTGTATACAAAAAAACTATTATTTTTTATTTTCCAATGTAACATTTACTAATGTGTTCATGAAAATCGAACAGGAACCGTGTAGCAAAAAGGTGTTAACACATCATCCGTGAGTTCGAACACTCATTGATTTTTTTAAATGTAACGTCATCATAGGATTGAACGCAGTTTTTTATTTTCCAATGTAACATTTACTAATCTGTTCATAGAAATCGAACAGGTACAGTGTAACAAAATGGTGTTAACACATCGCCCGTGAGTTCGAATACTCATTGGATTTTTTTTGAAATAAAATTTATTTGCCGCAATGGAAATAATGAGTATTTTGAGGTACACGAAAATTCATTTGCAATAAAAGACACGACTTTTGCGATAATAGTTTTTCATTTGTGGCAAATGTATCAACTTTCACGGTGAATCATGATACTAAGTAGCACAGAAAATAATGTAGAGACAAAACAAATATGTTTGCTTTCAACGAGCGGTACATTTTTTTTCTCTTCGTGTTAAGTTTTTCACAAAATTTGGGCTTCTTTTTTCTTTGGAAGACAGTTTTGTATACACCAATTTGCTGCTTGAAACTATGACAAAGGAGATCTCAACTATAATATCTAAAATGAATTTGGGCAAGCATCTGAAAAAGATGCCCAACATCTGCTAGTTGATAATTCATAACTACATATATAAATATTTTGTAAACCTTCAATCATTGATTTTAATTACTTACAAGAAATTCCTGTCTTTGTCAAAAATAAAGTTTTCATTGACAAATTTATAATAACATAACCATAACCTTCCCCATAGAGGAATTTAGGATACAGCATTTTATTCTCTCATCTGACGTTTCATTTCACACTTTTCCTCGTAGGTTTGTGCAAATGAGAGAAATTCGACGAAAATTAACTTACAGCAGGTGGAGTCACAAGAAATGTTGACTTAAGTTTTTCATTTCGTTTTCGTATAGAACTATGAAATTTAAATGTATTTTAGACATTTTTACTGACTTTTATCGTTGGTATACATTTTCATTGTATCATAGAGTAATACTTAAGAGTTGCCATTACTCTCTTCGATGCCTCTTCATGACGACGAGGTAGTAGGCCATTTCATCGAGTTTTATTTGCTGCTGTATTTTACCAATTTTACACTTTCGTTGGACATAAAACGGACAGAAATCAAAGGGAATGCGCATTTTCGTTCAATGCAAACAACATAAAACATAATTTAGCTGGCATTAGTATGAATAAACTCTATTTTAAATTAGTTCCTGTCTTCTTTGCTCTCTTATTCTACATCATCGACCTAGTACCTTTTCGATCAGCTGTGCCATAGAATCTCCCTGATTGTATTTAACACAACTACTTTTTGTTTCTTTGTTGGACGTTATGTATTATTGCCTCTACCTGGTATTAATGATCCCATGCTTTCCACCATCCAATGTGCACTTGAAACCATACCTATGACGTTAAAAATATTAGGAGAATAAATTACTCTATCCTAAATTCCTCTATGACCTTCCCCATAAACTGACAATATCAATCAGAACTGTCAAAATGTTGTTGTACAAAAAAACACAACTTTATTGAAAGTGTTAATCCATTCACTTGCTATCGTAATAGGCCATTGTCATCTGAAAACTCAAGTGGGCAGTTTTGCGGAAACTATTTGTCACATTTATGACAAGCAGTACTTTGGTGCATAAAGGAATTTAGGATAGAGTAATTTATTCTCTCATCTGACATTTCATTTCACACTCTTCGTTGTAGGTTTGTGCAAATGAGAGAAATTCTACGAAAATTAACTTACAGCAGGTGGAGTTACAAGAACTGTTGACTTAACTTTTCGATTTCGTATAGAACTGTGAAATTTAAATGTATTTTGCACACTTTTATTAACTTTTATCGTTGGCATACATTTGTGTTGTATCTAACACAACTATTTTGCCACAAAACGCCAAAATGCGGTTGTTGTTCCTTTTTGGACGTTGTATACTATTGCCCCTATCTGGTATTATTGAACCCATGCTTTCCACCATCCACCATGTTCTATCCTAAATTCCTCTATGACCTTCCCCATAAACTGACAATAGCAATCACAAGTGTCAAAATATTTTTGTACAAAAAAAAACACAACTTTATTGAAAGTGTTAATCCTTTCACTTGCTATCTCAATAGGTCATTGTCATCTTAAAACTCAAGTTGACAGTTTTGCGGAAACTATTTGTCACATTTATTACAAGCAGTACATTGGCGTTGCAGTCATTATCATGAAAATGTGTCAAATGAGGTTTTGATAAAATTCAAATAGAACATTTAATAGACGAATTACAGGCGCATGGACATTTACACTGTCGGACAAAATAAAGTACAAACGACTGAACCACACATTATTGTGGAAAAACAAACTATTATAATTTATGTTAAGTATGAAAAATAAATATGTATAGCTACATATATTGAATTCGGGGAATTTTGTGAAATGTGAAATATGATCCGGCATGTGATGAAAATCAAATCGAATCAAAATCGAATACGAGTTGACTATTTAAACGAATTTTATTGACATAATTCTTAATATTGGGGAAAAATTATGTTATATACTTATGGCAGGAAAAGAGGAATAAATTAATTCATGTCCAGTATTTGCACACAAAAACATCAATAGTGGTCTTCATGAAAGCTCGAAAAAACCTCATAAACTCGAAAACATCGTAAACTTGCACAGCAAACGTCAAAACAAACAAATTTCCCAAACAAAGCGACTTGCACAAAAGTGGTAAATTTTCGAGGCAAATTTGCTGAGCAAACCTGGAAAAAGAAACGTGTAAACTTTTGACATTTCACTGTCTATATTTTTGTATTGTAAAAAAGAGAGGGTTTTTGATTTATGTGAATAAAATAAAATAATGGAATAGGTAAAGCAAATACTTTTAATTTTACTTTGTTTATTTACTTTATCAGCCTTGTTTGACCATTCCTTCATAGATACACTGAGCAACTTTATTTGGTGCTTCATGAAAAGCTTCGGGGCAAACTTACGCTGAGCAAAAGTTCTAGGTTTTCCTGTTTGCATGAATACCACTATTATGCCAAATCGTATTCGATTTAAATCGATGCCGGGATATAAAGAACATAATTAATTCTAATTTGTTTGCTCTAAAAAAATCTTAAAAATCTTAAAATAGAGTGAAGATTAACAGCCCTATTCTGGCAGGGTTACAAAAGTCACCACGGTTACTATTTGACAGCAATGTGACAATTGTCACAAATCGGTATTCTGACACATTTTTTTGGTGACAAAAGTAACAAAAATTGTTACCTGCCAAAGAGGAGGTAACAGCGCATGACAGCTGTTTTATTATGCCGGAAAGTGGATAGAAAATCATTTTATAAATTCTGCAAGTAAACAATAAAACTGTATACGGAAAAAATAATAATACATTTTGTACCAAAATGACAAGAGGGCATAATTAAATGGAGGAATTAAATATGGAAATGGAGCAGAAAGAAGAAAGAACTTGATTTTGTGTTAGAAAGAATGAAAAAGCGCGTAAAGTATTACAAAACTTTTATCGTAAATATCTCCAGTCTTTCAAGGAATATTGAATAATAAAGGCGAAGGTCTTGTGTATTATCGGAACCTGCCAAAAAAAATAAGTATAATACGGCATTTTTTTTGAAAAAAAAATAAATTTTTTGCAGAAAAGTGAGGTTAAAAACGTTTTTTTTTTTAATTAGCTCCCCTTTGGGCTAATAAAAATAAATATGTTTATGCACTGATTTATAGAGCTTAGAAAGACCTTTGTAATGATTCCTATTTCAACCAGATCGGATCATAAATCCCGGAGATACGAAAGATTATATACTCAAGCTTTAAAGGCCCATATCTCAAGAAGTTGGACCGACCGCGTAAGGAAAAACAACTTTTTCATCTCAGCGCTGAAGCTTTTGTCGGTGGTGAAATTTTGATGTAGATTAGAGAGTTGGCGCTAAAGTAAATTTCTTCTTCTATATAGCGCGGATGGCAATATAGCATTCCAGCTGTGCCTTTGCGGTGCGCTCAAATTCTCTAAATAAAATGAATTAATTTTAATTTAATAAAACATAAATATATTAAATACATACTTTTCCTTTTTTTACCGTGTTCATTTTGTGCAGAAAACCATATGTTTTTGTTTTTTTGTCCCTGCGTTTGACAACTTGTTATTGTGAGGAGAATTATTTGTTACGAGGTGAATTTTTCGTTGTCACTGTGTTGCCTGAATACCAGATACAAACAATGGTGACAACTTTGTAACAATTTTGTGGTTACAATTTGATTGTTACCACATTCACAGAATAGGGGTGTAAATATTTTTTGAACAGTTGTATATTTGGAAATTCTCAATTGAAATGAGTTTTCATTTTCATTTAGTATGATGAATTTTTCAATAGCATCATTCCAAACAACCGCTGATGAAGACCTGTGGCTAGATCTGAAATAGCTATAGCTAATCATAGGAATACATTTGCAAATCTCCGTTTTGAAAAATGTATCCCTATTAATGGAGATATAGAATGGCCTCGAGCTTGAACAATAAAATGCAAAAGTGCCAATAAAAAGGCCGAATATATAAAAATCGCCCCTGATAAATTTGATTAAAGAGTATGGAATTTTCAAAAGGGAAGAAAATTTACTCAAGGAGTTGAATGCCAGCAAAGAAACCGAGTGAAACGCCCCGTTTCTCTGTTCTCTCTCTCTCTCTCTTACTCTCTTTTCAATCTTTTCAATATTTCAATGCACGAGCAGTTTTCTGATGATGTTACATTATCTAACTATAGAAATTCCAACCATGTTTAAATAAAATTACATAAAGTATGTAAAAAGTAAGAAATAATCAAATTATGATGCGAGATAGAAATGCGTTTGAGTGAATCGCGTCGACTTTTTCTACGAGTGTTGCCAAATTGCGCACTTTTTTCCAATTTTGAACGAAATTTGAGAACCTATTTGTAAGTGTTTTGTTCCATTTGGGTTTGCTTAAACACCATTCAATAATCAATGGATTTTGGACGCAAAACATGTTCAACTTTACATATCTATGGCTTAATATAAAAAGGGCCTAACTCGATTTTTTGTTACTTGACAGGAGAAGGAAAAAACTTAATAAAATCCGTAAAATTTTAAATACAACAACAAGTTTTAATGCTATTTCCAAAAATGTGTTGCTTCTTTTTATTAAAAATTGCATTAAAACTTTTTTTGTATCTAAAATTTTACGTATTTTATTAAGTTTTTTCCTTCTCCTGTCAAGTAACAAAAAATCGAGTTAGGCCCTTTTTATATTAAGCCATCGATATGTATTCGTTCTAGTAGAATTTTGGTATCTAAAACAGACCTTAAATATTCAATAGAGTTTAAATTTGGATCGATTTCAATATTTCGAAATGTTCATTAAATACAGTGCTTCGTTTTAGGCGAAGTTCGCTTTAAATGAAGACATCAAAAAACAATTTCAATTTATTACAACAATTTTAGGATATTGTGGTTTTTAAAAAATAACTACAGTTAGAATGTAGATATTGAAAAAATTAAGTTTAGTTAGGTTTTAAAAAAAACAGTTATTTTAGTTTGCTTAGTATTAATATTGGTTTCATTTATACACACTTCCACTTGAGCCAAGTGGTCAAGAGTTTTTTGTGGAGTGTCGCATGACTGAAGAAAATTTCGTACATATCTTAACCTACACATTGCATCCAGGGTAGTTGTAACTTGGATTGGCGTCGCAGTCAAGGTCATCATCACTAGCGTAAACAGTCTGCAAAATAGCTGCATCATCCAGTTTGTCCGTAGTTATAAGATCATCATCAAAACATATGCAATAGTTGAAGCTTAAAGGTGCGAAAACTCAGCAAACCTTTTTTATTACCATCTGTAAATGTTTCCATTAATTCTATTAATGGCAGATCATCCTCCGAGTGAAACCCTTCTTCATTGTTGGTAAATCCGCCGTGCAAGCAAGTGGCGATATTTACTTTTCAATACGTGAATGACACCTTGGTCCATAGGTTGTAAAACTGAGCTTGTATTTGAGGCATAAACACTAGTTTAATGCACTCTAAGTCCTTTATATCTGGATGAGCAGGGCCGTTGTCAACCAGCAGTATAATTTTTCGATTAGCGCGACGTAAATCGTAGTCCCATTATTTTAATTCATTGGCAAAAATTTCGGATGTCATCCAAGCCTTTTTATTTGCTTGGTAATTAACTTATAATTTTTTAATGTTTTGAAAGCACCTGGGGTTTATTATTCGGAGTGAGTTTATGAAAGAAACCAGTTTCGTCGCCATTAAAAATGTCCTCATCTTTAAAATTGTTTATTATACCTGGCAACTTATTTTGCAACCAATCATTGGCCACATCAATATTGAGTTTAGCCGCCTCTCCAACTATTTTTACTATGGTGATGTTGTGGCGTCTTTTAAAACGAACTATCCAACTTTCGCTGCACTTAAAATCGCAGTACCCCAAATTTACCCCAAATTTTTGTGCTTTGCTTGTAAAAATGTATGACTTACAGTCACATTATTGGCTCTTTCTGGGTAAACCATTTTAGAAGGCAATTATCCAGTTCCCTGAAGGAATGGTTTTTAACTTTCTTTACACTTGAGGAGTTTTGCTCAAAATTATTTAGCACCAAGTGCTCATTTTTCCAAATTGTATATGTTGTTCACTTGCTGAGGCCCACTTCTTGGCATATTTGCTTTTGTTTTACCCCTTCTTGTAAGCGCTTTATCATATCAAATTTATCTTTTAAAAAAAAAACACTTTCTTTGTTTTGCAACTGTTACAACAGTCTGCACATCGCCTTCACACAAAAAAAAATAATTTAACCTAGGGGAAGTACCTTGTTATAGAGCATACGAAAAATAAAGCACAGCGTTACCAACTCAAAAACATAATTTTTGGTCATGGCAACACTTTTTGATTAGTTTTAAACGAAAAAAAAACTAAATTTACATACGAAAAAAAGTTTGTTAGAACCGAAAGTTCGCTTTAAGCGGGTTCGTAAAGAGCGAAAATACTTTCAAGTTTTTTATAGAAAAAAAGCTCGTACTTTCGAAAATGGTTCGTTTTAGGCAAAAGTTCGTTTTAAACGGGTTCGCTATAATCGAAAAATACTGTATTTTCAGTGTTCGTAAATGATTGCACTTGAAAAGGATACTCTTGAGCATAATTTGTGCTGTAGCCACTTACAAACCCGCAATGAGATTTATTTACTTTCTTTTGTCCGACAGTGTATTTACATATGTGAGTATGTGCGTACAAAAAACCAGAGACATTTTCGTTTGAATGTGTCCATCAGACAATGCAATTTGTATTCCTTTCCCATACCTGAGTCTATGGAACACTTCATGTTAGCGGTAGTAGTCGTGCTGTCATATGTTGACAACTGTTGGATTATCTTTTTTCACAATCATCAATTTGACACACGGAATGAAAAACGAAAACATCAATAATATCTCTACACGCATTACTACCCCATAGCAGATAGAGTGGGCGCGGGAATTTAACGTGAGTGAGTTTGTATTTAGGAAATGCAGATTTTTCATCAATAGACAGAAGGTAGTGACCGGTTGATCGACCCCCTTAGGTGGTTAGGTCTGCACTTTTTTTTGTCTTGCATTGTGTATATTTCTAGTTAATTCATGGTTTTAAATTGTTTACATTATTTATATTTGTTTTTATTGCATTTTACTGTTGCTCGGCAATATAAATGAAATGTTGATTGAATTAAGATGAACCGATAGTCATGATTTCAATGGCCAAAATTTTTAAGCTCATGTAAAGCAGCATTCAGGTATATTGAGATTTAGTAGTTTTTGAGATTTGCATGATATTCTTCATTTTGGCAGTGCTGGAATCTCAATCACCCCTATTCTGCATTGCAATCCAGACTTTGGTATTCTACATTCCGTTTCGTTTCAATTTCTTACAATTGTGACTGAGTTTGTTACGATCGTGTGTATTCTGCATTACAATCGTGACTGAGTTTTTCTAAGTTGGTAATTACTTGACGGAGCGTCTTACAATTGTTGTGTTTGTGAAAAGATAAGTGAAAAAATCAAGTTTAAGTTGAAAAAAAAACGAATTGAGAAAAATGTAAGTATAAAATACAATAATACGTTTCATAAATTATACAAATACATATTTGTTTTAAATTGTTTGTTTTTTTTGATGTGTTAACATCTATACGCGCGCCTCTAGGGCAGTAAACTATAAATTTAATACATACACAAGTGTTAGGTTTGTAAGAGTAAATCATCGTTTGTTTGTTCGTTGCTTGGCAGTCGGTATTGAAAGTGATTATTGGGCGATTTTCATATAATTTTCCCACGCGATTTTCTCCGGAAATTCATAGCCGATTTTATTAATTTTTGGATTAAAAAGCTAGTGCGGGTTTCGACGAAGAGTTTATTCCAAAAATTAAGGCGATCCGATATCGGCGAGCCGAGATTGAAGTGTTTTAATTTGGAGTAATATAAAAAAAGTATTTTATGTTGATCTTCGGTTATATCGTACGAATATAACAATGTATGTATGTATGTACAAGTGTCTGTTGCTTTGCATTCTTTGACTTTTGTGGGAATAAAACAAAAAGCATTGAGCAAGAAAATAATGACACATGTGCTTGCACTGGGTCTTTAAATAATTTTAAGTATTAATATTATTTAACTGTAACGTCATCATATGATTGAACGCTGTTTTTTATTTTCCAATGTAACATTTACGAATGTGTTCATAGAAATCGAACAGGTACCGTGTAGCAAAAAGGTGTTAACACATCGCCCGTGAGTTCGAACACTCATTGGATTTTTTTTGTATTGATTTGTAAGTTTTATTTAATTTATTGAAGGTCGAAAACAACAACACCGGAACAGCAAAAAAGATATTGCCACTGGATACACCAAGCGTTCGAAGGAACAAGTGCAGGCATTTTGGGAAGAGGTCACAGTGACTCTAAATTCATTAGAGCCACCAACAAAAGGTGCAATTGCATGGAAGAAAGTATGTATGACAGAAAGTATGTATATGTTAGATTTATGAAATATCTTTTTATATGTAGGTTTGGATTGACTGGAAGTGCTACATCAAGCGAAAGCTAGGGAATAACAAAAAGTAAATGATGACCACGGGGGGAGGCTACTGTCGCTGCAGCCCATCAAGTCCCCTTGAAAAAAAAATCTGTAAAAGTAAACTGATTATTTCATACACCAACACTTTTAAAACATATACTTTACAATTGATCGCTCATCAGGAATGGATTGCAACTGTCTCTAAATTTTCGCTTTTCAAGTCTGGACTCTGTATTCTGGAGCACGTTGTTCTCCTCATCCAACAAAAATGCCGCTTATATCAATTCCATTTCTCCTAACTTTAATTTGTGCTACAATGATGTTAAAAACATGAAAATATCACCTCCGGTACGACAGTCTGCTCCACACTGGTATAGTTGGGCCACAAATACCCTTTACTTATGTTCTGCCTTTTTTTTGTCTTTCGGTACTCACTGATGTGTTTAATTAGTTAAAGTATCAACAATATTTAATTATTATCTGTTTTATCAATGAATCAGTGTTTTATTTGCACTAAATTCAACTTTTTATTAAAATGTTTACACAATTGACAATTTTTTTGTTTCAATCTCATACGTTTCACAATAAAACAGCTTGTTGTGAATACACTCTTTGTCTTCCTCTTTTTCTTCCAATTACGTTTTTAGTTGGAATACCATTTTACGATCGTAACGTAACGTAATGCGGGAACGTAATTGCAAAGCAGAATAGGGGTGAATAAGTTTCTGAGATTTCGCTCAAATGGTCCTGAATCTGTGATGCAACGCTGTTTTTAAATCCCGGTTATCATTAAGTACTATTTTCTACAAAGCTTTGTGAAAATTACAGATTGCAAAAAGTTATCTAGTGTGAACTACATACTATCAAAAATAGATTAAAATAGTTAGCTCTTTTTCAATAGATCAGCAGTTTTTGATAATATTATTGTTTATAATACCGCAAATACCAACAATATTCAAGGAAATGCCCACAAAGGGCCTAAAAACCTGGGGATAGTTTTGGATCCAATGTCTAATAGTGCCCAAAGCAACCTTGATTCGCCAACTATGTTTTCAAGATATCCGGAACGGTATTTTCAGGGTTATACCCTTCGCCGAACGTATATTCTCACAGTTTGTAACATAAGTCTCTATAATAAGCTCAAGTGCCTCAGCACCGGAGATGGTCCATGAGCCATCAGATTTCCTAATGTCACCAATAACTTTTGGGTCCTTGGGCCACCACACGGCGAAATCGTGCAGCGTCAAAAATCTCCGTTATGGACTGTCAGAAGCTGTTACAAGCTGCCCGTTTAGCTTTTTTAATATCTCTTTTAAACTGATTAAAACTGTTTTTGTATACATACCAATCCGATTTCATTTTCGATTTCTTAGCCTTATTCTGCAGAACACTCAACTCTAACGTCCACCATATACTAGGTTGCTTACTTTTACCCGGGAAGGCAAAAGATCACGTATCAATAAAACATATAATATATATTAAACATATATTTGAGGTGCAGGGATTACAATTTCACCCAGTTCCTAAAGGGTCCCTGTAAGCCCGCCATAAAGTCTACTGTGAAGAGAATTATACTGTGATCAGAAAAGGAATACTCATCTGATACCTTCCAGTCCCATACAAGCAACACTTTGTCTATGACATTTTCCGTCAATTTATTTCAAAAGTTGAATAATAAAACAAAACAACAGACTCACCTCTTCCATTTATTTCAGCAGTGCCCCACTGGGTATGTTGAGCATTTGCATCAGAACTTATTAGAAGCCGGCGCAGTTTTGTAGATGCCTGTTGCACCAGTGCGAACTGTCCCACCAGGCAGATCATACCCCTCATATGAGAAGCACAGACGCGAGAATCAGACTTAATCTCGTCTCAACATCATGCCCAATAGCTACAATACAACCCCTTCGCACATCGACATTACCCAGACCTTTAACGTTGTTATCGCAGTTGATGCAGGACTCTAAAATCAGGGCAATTTTGTCGTAGGTAGCCTCGCTGTGATGCAGATAAATTTATTCCACACGAAGCCGCCTACGTTTATCTTCGCGCAGAGAAGCTGGGATGGCGGAATCTGACGGTTCCAACACCAAAAATCAGCTTTCCCTCACGAACTTTAATACTGTCTAGCGAGTCCGCATCCAGGTTTTACTTACAGAACCCGTGGGCAATACCCCCCAAACGTTGGTATTAATTCCCGCGGATACAGTGAGTCGAAGGAAGAGAGAGCACTGAGGTATAACCTCTAGCCTCGACACTGGCCACGCTTCGCCAATACCATCGATTGTGCTCTTGAGGAAGTCCATAGACTCCTTCTTAACGAAATCGACAATTTTTACTCCACTCAACCAGACGACACCACAGAAGCACACCTCAATACTACTCCTTCCCTCGTCCAAAATTGTATTCATTAAACCTCTCTCAATCTGCAACCAATTGGTAGGACTATTCTTACCATCGGAATCGGCCTTATCAGCAATTGCAAGCTTTGGTTGACCAGCTTCCTGGATTTTTCCAACCTATCAGGGGCTCATCCCCAGATCTAGCTCTTTCAGCAAACTTTACACTTTCGGAAAGTGAGCTAAGAGAGCTAGAATGATTTTTACCCCCAGCAGCCTTTTAAGTAGAGGGACCATCGACATTATCCGTTAGAGGATACCCTCCCACTCTCGAACCCTCAGCATCAGGACGGGTACCCTCATTCGGTCACAATGCATCAGGGTGCGATATTTCGTACCTCCTGATGTTGTCTCAGCAATCGGGCAGCACCCACATGTGCTTCTCAGATAGAAATTCGGAAGTGCAGTTCATAAGTCTTCTCACGATGGCACATGTTTTGCGATAGACGCATTTCTTTCTACGAGCACTACGCATGTACATAGGCTTGCCAGATTTGACCAAGGTGGAACCCACACTAGCCACTAAGGTGGACCTTGAAATGACATTTTTGCGATATTTTGGTAGATGAGGGCTCTATTCCGTGCCTTTTTGAAAAAAAATGACAATGCCGAAAAAAAAAATTAAAAAAAAAAAACATTAGGGGTTGCGCACGAGCCGAGAAAAAGGTCCACTTTGCCAAAATTAGGGGGGAAATTGCCATAGGTCATCAGGGGTCACCGGTAGGGGGGAAGAATGTATGGCCGACCCCCATTAACTTTTTACCGCCAACATTTTCCCCCAAGACACCCACCCCCTATCTCCTCCCCTTAGGGGGGTCACCATACAAAAATGGAGGTTGCTCAGTATTTTCGAAAAACACCATAGGTCATCAGGGGTCACCCCTAGGGGGGCAAAATATATGACCGACCCCCATTAACTTTTCATCCCCAACATCTTTTCCGAACAAACTTACCCTCTATCTCCACTCCTTGAGGGACTCCCCATACAAAAACAAAAGAAGCTGTAATTGAGTAGTACTACTAAGCACTCTTAATATAATATAGTCAAATTAACATATTTTTGTTCGGTGATGGGTATTTCTTGCGGTAAGAATCGATAACATGTAGTAAATACTGTTTCTCTTCTTCGCCTTGACACAGTATTCTATTATAATCTTGTATCATTTTTACTCCTCTTTCGGCAGTGTCGTTCACAACGCGCAAGTTATTTACAATTCTACGACCTTCTTGATAGTCTGCGCGAGATTTCCAGGTTGCTGGATTTGCAAGAATGAAATCTTGCGATATTCCAAATCGTACAAATAAATTTTTGGTATTATGAGAGACGAAGTTGCTCAAGTCTTTAGCCAAGAATTCCTCATTCACATCTTTGAATTTCACCTCGATTTTTTTAACGCTGGTGCTTTTGATTACGACGCGAGGAGCTGGGGGAACCGGGTCGTCTTCTTCATCTTCTTCACCTTCTTCGTCTTCTTCATCTTCTTCACCTTCTTCGTCTTCTTCATCTTCTTCACCTTTTTCGTCTTCTTCATCTTCTTCACCTTCGTCATTCTCATTTTCAAGCAATGCTTGGGCCATTTTGGCCTTCAACTCATTTGAAACCTTGTCATCGAGGGCTAGGGCTATGTGCTCATCGGCGAGATACCATAGGTGACCGATAAATTTCTTTATCATTACCCGAGATAAATCCTGGTCAACGGACTTGTACTCGACGATGTCCTTCAAAAACTTCCAATCTTGATTCGGCGCCTCAGCTGCTCGAGAAGAACCAAACCAAGTCGCACCACAAAAATACAAACGTGTCGAATACCATTCAATTCACATACAGATAAGTGAAAAGTTCTCCGAAACAAAAACATCTTGAGGCTGTAAATGGCTTTTGCCATCCATCGAGCATGGGAAACGGGTCCTGGAGGTCGGAAATGGTAATTCTCAAGTTTTTCACCCAGAAACAAAAGAATTAATTGTAGCATTTCTTTGTAGTCATCGCGAGGGTGTTTCTCCTTCAATTGATCTAAGCAAAACTTCTTTATGCCGACTTGCATTGCCACAGGAATTTTTCTGACGACTTGATCGTCTATCAAGCCAGAATGGAATGGTTTAACCTTTACAGCGTCCCATTCCTGTTTGAAACGGTCAAAGCAAGGAACGCCTGGTGCACTGGTCTTTCCCATTTTTGTCTCAAAAACTTCCCTTAGCACCAGTTCGTATACGTGGTGTCTGCAAGGTAAATATAAGATTTCTCTCTCCAACAGCCGCTCAAGAGCAACTGAGGCTCCGGAGAATGGGCCACTGTTCGTTGATGTCGTGTCGAAAGAAAGTCCTTGTATTCGATGTGTCATATGCCAAGATGCCAACAGTTGATAAACGGCATGTGCTATTCTCCGGCGTTTTCCTTTCCCATCTTCTACTTTGGGAACTCCAAGAAGTTGTTCTTTTTCTCCGTACGAGACAATTACCGGTAGACGGTCCACCTTCTTTGTACCCACAAAATCCAAAAGCATTTTGCCATCCCAATGGACTACGAAGGAGTTAGCTGCGACAAGCTGGAGATGAATGAAACGCGTTGAAGAATAAGAATTCTGAATGAGAGCAAATAAATCTATGCGATCTTACTTGTGGATTGTCTTTCACATAACTCAGCATGTTCTCTCGATTTGAACGCCGACATCTCCGAAGCGACGTACGGTTTATTGTGTATTGTTGAGGATCGCGTCCAAATGCATCTGCCGCCGCTATCATAATGCCGACCGCATCTCGGTCAGTCACTTTGCACTTGTCCAAAGCTGATAGGACTCGTTCAGTAAAACATTGTTTGTAACCTCTTCTGTCACCAACATTTGACGGGCCAGCTTCTGCCGGGAAGTTTTCGTCCTGTCTCCCATTATCATCGCTTGAATCACTGCTTGAAAATTTAACCACATTGGACGAACACACAAAGCGCGAAATAGCTTACCGCCTTTAGCGAACCGATCTCTACTAGATTCCGTTGCACGTTTGCGTCGCCACTCTTCTTGTTCTTCGCGCTCAGCTTTTCTTTTCCTCGTTCGAGTATCAGTAGCGTCCACACCTCCCATAGTTCCTGGCCGGCCATCTTCTCTTTGCTTTAGCAGAAACTCAATGTCTTCGGTATTTGTCATTTTCTCAAGGGCGTTGGCGTGTGCGATGTCGAAAAGATTATCCAAGCTATCAGAAAACGTATTCTCTTTTTCTCTAGTGGACTCAGTCTTTCTGTGAGATGACTTTCTTAAAGCATCCCACTCATCGTGCAGCGCAGCTATTTTTCTTGTAACATCTCCTCTGGCTTTCGTCGGAATAGCTGCTTGGCGCCAAAAAATCATCACTGCGTCCGCGACTATAACCGCACTATTTTTCTTCGACATGTTTCGTTTGCGAATGTTGAAGAAATGCATTCTTAGCACTTGCTTCTTCGACGGTAATTTGTTCCCCGTAATATTCATGCTTGGATAACCAATCAAAAAAATATCGTCGCGCGATCTAAGTCGTGTTGTCATCTTAACTTTTAAAAAACGGGAGAAAAATCAATTTACTTTTCGCGGTCGTCGGCACTTGTTGAATGACAACAATCGATGAATGAACTGCTATTTATAACTACTACGTATTTTGCAATATTTTACTGCCAGGTACTGATGAATGAGGGCATCTGCTAAGGGTGCCTATGTACCTGATTCAGCACGTGTGCGTTTCAAATTTTTCAAGACTTTCCAAACAATGACCACTCTTGAATATTGGTGGAATTTCTCTAAAAAAATCAAAAAAAATCAAAAAAATCTCGATATTGTGCAACTGTAAATACATAGATTTTCAGTATTTTTGTATGGGGAGTCCCTCAAGGAGTAGAGATAGAGGGTAAGTTTGTTCGGAAAAGATGTTGGGGATGAAAAGTTAATGGGGGTCGGTCATATATTTTGCCCCCCTAGGGGTGACCCCTGATGACCTATGCTGTTTTTCGAAAATACTGAGCAACCTCCATTTTTGTATGGTGACCCCCCTAAGGGGAGGAGATAGGGGGTGGGTGTCTTGGGGGAAAATGTTGGCGGTAAAAAGTTAATGGGGGTCGGCCATACATTCTTCCCCCCTACGGGTGACCCCTGATGACCTATGGCAATTTCCCCCCTAATTTTGGCAAAGCGGACCTTTTTCTCGGCTCGTGCGCAACCCCTAATGTTTTTTTTTTTTAATTTTTTTTTTCGGCATTGTAATTTTTTTTCAAAAAGGCACGGAATAGAGCCCTCATCTACCAAAATATCGACACAAGGTCCACCCTACTAGCCACCCACGTCCTCTGTCACCGGGAAGTGTGTATTGAGTTTTGTCAACCTCCGTATCTTGCTTAACAAGCATAGGCACAGACGCTAGCTCCTTATTTTCCGTATTGGGTTGCGCAGCAACGATGGTAGCATCGTCATTATCGTTTGAGAGTGGTCATACAGTACCACCATCACTACCTATGTCATAGTTTTTCATGAGATCAGCTGCAACGCCAACCTTACAGGATGTATAAGTAAGAAGGTCCCGCCTTTGCGATTCCATCATCAACACATTCTTATGGTGCTGTTGCACAATGCGATCGTGGATTCAAACGGGATCCATCTCAAAAGTAAATTCGGTATCAGTTACTCATTTGCCAGCTTCGTTATCAGTGTAGTTATCGGGTCGAGGTATAGTTGTATTCGTTTTCTGTCTTTAGCATTTATGTGAGTTCCACGAGTATGCCAGTAAATAATACACAGTCCACCATCACTACCTAAGTCACAGTTTTTAATGAGATCGGCATCAAAGCCAACCTCACAATATGTACATATGTATAAGTAGGAATATCCCGCCTTTGCGATTCCATCGTCGACACAATCTTATGGCGCTGTTAACCAATGCTATCGTGAATCATAGAGCAATACTTAAGAGTTTCCATTACTCTCTTGGATGCCTCTTCATGACGACGAGGTAGTAGGCCATTTCCATGGTAAAATAAGTAAGGTAAACGCACTAGGAATTGTTACCACAAACACAGGCATTTTGTTTTTGTTTGGTATCCATAATCTGTCAAATTTTCTTCATGTGTGTATCTAATGTAAAAGTAAACAAAAAAGTACACAAACAAAATGCATGTGAATTTGACATAAGAGAAACACCTAAGCAAGAAAAATGTTGAAATCAGCTGTTCTAACGAGTTTACCTTACTTATTTTACCATGGCCATTTCATAGAGTTTTATTTGTTGTTGTATTTTACCAATTTTACACTTTCGTTAGACATGAAACGGACAGAAATCAAAGGGAATACGTATTTTCGTTCAATACAAACAACACAAAACATAATTTAGCAGTCATATCTTTCTCCATCATCGGCCTAGTACCTTTTCGATCAGCTGTGCCATAGAATAATACATACATAGATAAACTTATTCTCTCATCTGACGTTTCATTTCACACTCTTCGTCGTAGGTTTGTGGAAATGAGAGCAATTAAATTTAAACTGAACTTACACCAGGTGGAGTTACAAAATATGTTCACTTAACTTTTTCATGATGTTTTGGTGTAGAACTGAAAAATTTGAATGTATTTTGCACTTTTTTGTTGACTTTTATCGTTGGTATACATTTGTATTGTATTTAACACAACTAGCTAGTTTGCCACAAAACACGAAATTCGGTTGTTGTACCTTTGTTGATCGTTGTATACTATTGCCACTTTCTGGTATTTTTGAACCCATGTTTTGCGCCATCCAATGTTTACTTTCCACAGTACCTAACGCTGCAGCCACACTTTCAAGTTTTTGTTTCAAGTTTTGTACACAAACTGCTTGTCAAAATTCATGTAAATTGATAGCTGTGACGTAGGCTGCACGCAACTTGAAAGCAATATTAATTTTTCATAAACCTTCATGTCTTCTGTATAGCTCTATGAATCGCAACATATCATTGTATTTATTAAATCTACTCACAAACATTTTTAATTATTTATAATATTTTAATATTTGTAAAAGTAGAAGTCAAAAAATGATGACGGCAGAATATTTGTAAGGAGGAAAACGAGAAACTGTTCATGACATATGTAATCAGCTGTTTTCTTGAAAAAAAATTGAAACACTCCACTTGAAAGAGAAATTGAAAGCAAGTTCCTTTCAATTTTTAAAAGTGTGAGTGTATTAGTAAAATAGTATGAATGTATTGAAACTTGAAAGGCAAAAATTGACCGTGTAACCCCCGTGTAAGACGTTTACCGGTTGTTGTACCTTTGTTGATCGTTGTATACTATTGCCACTTTCTGGTATTTTTGAACCCATGTTTTGCGCCATCCAATGTTTACTTTCCACAGTACCTAAGACGTTTAAGAATAAACACAGTACCTAAGAGAGAATAAAAGTTTCTATGGTATGTATGAGCTGTGCTATAGAATCCCATAAAGCAACTATTGTAGAGAAGAAAATTTACTCATGGAGTGGAATGCCAACAAAGAAAACGATTGAAGCGTGCCGTTTCTCTGTTCGCTCTCTTACTCTCTTCGTTGAATATTTCAATACACGAGCAGTTTTCTGATGATGTTATTCTATCGAACTATAGAAATTCCAACAATATTTAGTATGAAATAATCAAGTTATGACACGGGAAAGAAATGCGTTTGCGTGAATCGCGTCGACTTTTTTCGTTCTCTTCTACTAGGGTTGCCAAATTGCGGCGTTTTTTCTTCTCCACCTGTACATCCTTTTTGAGAATCCCAAAAGAATCCCCCTGAACCAACATTTTGCCAACATTGTTGTCCAAAGATAATCGAATACCCTAGATGGTTAAATATAAGTGGTGGGTTTAAAAGTCAAGGCAAATTTTCTAGATAGCGCACAATTGGGTAAATTTCCATGAAAGCGAAACCTATTGAAAAAACTATTTAACAATGCTTTTTTACAAATAACAAAAGCAATATGCGTTACTAATATCTATGTTTCATTTTCAAATTCAAACAATATAATCGAAATAAAAATGATTCTTGGGTGATTTTGCGTCGCATTCGAGTGATAAATGGTTGTTCGGAAACAGCTTATGCCATCTGGTGAATAATGGAACACCATCTACACCAATCGGCCATTTTGAATCAACAATTTGGGATTATGCGACATCTTTCAAACACATACCAAAGACCAGAAGATGTGCGCAATTTGGCAACTCTCGTAAAAGAGACCACAATTCACACAAACGCATTTCTCTCTTGCGTTATAGCTTGATCATTTCATTATTGATTATGGTCGTACGGAAATGCTGAATAATTAAATGCACCATCTGGGGTATTTCTAGCACTTTACCAGACACCATTTAGGTTGTGTGTTGTATCGAAAGTTTTTCCCGTGGTAGATAGTGTTGAATAATTTTTTGTGTGGTGAAGAAATATTTGTGTTTAATCTGTGCCAAATGAAATATGAAAATATTTACAATAGAAATTATTTGTAGTGTGTGATTTCCATTTCCACACACTCAACAATCCTTACATTTTGGATAGATAAATGCCAACAAATACTCAATATGACGAAAATAACAAAAATATATACTAATGCTGTGTGTTTATCGTACCAAATAATTTTGATTGACCAAAATGTTGACATTAGCGTGGTGAGTATTTATTGTCAAAATTTTCACTAGCCCCAGGGCTACACAAAATTTTGACAAGTAGTCTAAATTTTGACGTTTGTCGTTTATGCAGCATTTACTCGGAAAATGGTAATAGCAGCTGGTGTTGTTGTAGTTGTAGGCAACAACAACAGCCATTTTGGGAACTGGTCTATTTTACGGCTTACACTCCAAAAACAATAATTTTTTGATGGAGGGCAGAACACGTTATTTTAAGGAAAAAAAAGTAAAAAATAACAAAATCCGGGCAAATGCATTGTTTCGCAGTTATGGTCTAGCCATTGATGTATATAGCTATTGATATCATCACTTTTTTGTATAAAAGAAGTCAAAATAAACTCAAAAAATTAGCTAGCAATTCTTGATAACTAGCTTAGTTATCGAGTTATGGGATGTCGAAGTTTTGAAAAATTACCGAATTTTTTTTTTCAAAATTTCAACATTTGATAACTCCATAACTAAGTGAATTATCGAAAAATGCTATAGAGGTTTCTGCGTGGCCGGGCTAAGGGATTTTCTACTCTGCGGTAGGCCCAACACCGACTTCACAGCATCGTCATAATATTTTTGTGGTATAAAGCTGTTTGCTGGGATGCCTTCGGCCGAGCTAAGTGTCCGACGCAGTAATTTGTTTAATTTTTGGAGAGTTTGCCGTATAATAGACATAAGCCCAGGGAACAATTGTGACAGGGAGATACTTGTGGAAAAACGCATCGCACTAGATTAATTATTTACAGGAAATATGGCAAATAGCATGGATGGCTGGAGGTTCGTAGCTTAAAAAATGTGTGTGAAGTCCTCTCTATTTCATCCAAATTTTCTGTGGTTCATACTTATGAGGTACGTAAATAGATTTTGAAAACATTCTGATATCCACATTGATGTCATTTCGGCATTGTATAGTACAACGCTAAGGCTTCTTTTGAAACCGCCTTTAAGCTGTGTCCCACATTGGTTCACAGCGAAGTTTTTGATTATAGTTTTGACTACATATATAAAGTCTGTAAAATTCAATACTTATTGTCAATATAGTCATACAAAATATAAAACAATAAGAGCATCCCTCCATTTCATACATCACATACATATTTTGGCGTACTCGCAATTTATTAATTTTTTTATAATTTGAATAAAAATAGCGAAATATTTTTTTGAAAATGATCTCAATTTCAAAAAAGTGCAAGCACATGAATTTTCAGCTGTCAAAATTTTGATTCTCCATTTCACACAGCAAAATTGAAATTGTATCTTCACCACACAAAAATAAATTCAACACCATTTACCACAACCGAAATATTTTCGATGAACACACAACCTAAATAACCAAACCAACACGAAAAAAATATCAAGGTATTCTCGTGTTTTGTCTATTTCACCAACACAAGGCTGATCTACATGGTACAATAATATCTACATGGTAATAGCAGCACGCGTTGTTGGCGTGGTAACCAGCAACAGGCATTTTGTTTTTGTTTTATTCGCTTCAGCTGTCAAACTACACAGATGTATACCAACAACACAACAACGGAATGAAGTTCAAAAACAAAATACATATCAGTTTGACAACTGAAACGAATAATGTCATGAAAAATTTGAAATCAGCTGTTCTAACGACATTACCATGTAATATTATTGTACCATGATCTAGTAGAGGTAAACGCAGTAGGATTTGTTGTAATTGTGGGCACCAACAACAGGGATTTTGTTTTTGTTTCATGACTCTAACTGTCAAATTCAACACAAATACATACGACCAAACAAAGTAAACAAAAAAGTACAATAACAAAATACACTGAATTTGACAGATAGCATCATATGAAAGCAAAATCAGCAGTTCTAATGCGTTAACCTCAGCCTAGCACCAACACATACTTATATTAGGAGCAAAATCTATATGTGTGTGTGTGTCGCTTTACCAAAGACCATAGATAAAGAAATTAACTATTATTGTATTGTGGGATATTTTGAAGATGGAGCTGAATGCAATAATTACAACGTTTGATCCCAAAAAAAAAAATACCTTGCAAGATGTATTTAGAACAGGTGCTAACAATAAGTGTGGTGGGCAACATCAACAGGGATTGTGTTTTTGTTTTGTGGTCCGTTGATCCCAATTCCAACAATAACAGTAAACAAAAAGACACATACATAACCAAAATAATAAAATTTGGACTTGAAAGTGGGGAACACAACGACATAAAAAAATAAGTCAGTTGTTCGAATAGCACAACCTGGAAAATTATACTTTTTTTGTGTGTATCAAATTTCCCACAGTGTTGAATAAACGTCAATGAAAGTTACGAGAAACTTCAATGAGAGTTACAAATCGACAACACATCACCTAGTGGTAGTAATTGACAACGCCTGTGCGATATCTACTTATTTCCTTTATCTATGCCAAAGACGATGACTTTACTCCAATGTTGCCATCAGAGTAGGAAAACATTACTCAAGAGATACTCAAAAATTATCCAAAATCACCTGAAATTACACAAAAATTTTGGATTTGCTTTCAACGAAGAACTATTTTTTTGGTTTAATTCAAAGTAATTGAATTAATACCACAGCTCAGGTTTGTCTATTTCTATCATAGTTTAAGCCTTTCTGTCTGCATGTTGACGGGTCACAACACAGCTTAAATTAAAGCTTAAAGTCTTGGCTATAATCTGATTTGTACGGAGACGTTTTCGTAGGTTATATTTTGAAATTATTATACGGTTTACCAAAATTAAAAATTTCGAATTTTCTCCCAATACAATAAAGACAATCCAAAGTTTTAATAAAATTATTTACAAGCTTTCCAAACTAAAGATATCTCTCAAATCTGACGATATACAGCAAAGATAAGTGAGAATATATAATTATATATTCCAACTTTCGAGACAAAGAAACGGTACTAGCAGGTCTCACGTTAAAAATAAAATAGATATCTCAACGAAAAATTCGCACCCGGAATCAGTATTGCATCGAACACTATTTTAAATACAGTCATCAAAAATGGCATGTTGCTCGTCAACTATGTTCGAAAAACAGATCTGTATATCAATGTTTCCCTGCAAACGGAGATATCAAATAGGTTAAATAACTGCAAATTTAATGTTTCAACACATGACATGCTCTGACAAGTTAATTAAACACAAGTTGCACCGAAATATCATTATCCAAAAAGTTTGAAATTATCCCAATTTTAGATATTTATCCAGAAAGTGGCCACACTGCTTTACACACATTTCAGTGAAATGCAACCTTGTAACATGATTGTTAGCCCTGGGGTTAGTCATGGTAGAATTATCTATCGGGTAAACTCGTCAGCCTGATTGTTTCTTTTTGTTTGTTAATAAAATTCAAAGAATTTCAATCAAGATGCAATTTATAGCATAGGCTTTGTATCAAGTAAGCTAATCTTATAAAATTTTTCACATTTTGTGTATATAGTGTTTTTCATTATTCACCTTATTTTGACAGCTTAACCACGGAATTTCTAATGTGACTACCTAATAGGTAATTCTACCATGGGGGAGCGATAAGACACAGCATTACTACTTTTCTTTTGTGTATACGAATTCACTTTAATGCTGGAGTTTACCCAGATTTTCGTTAATAAAACAATAAAATAAATTATTTCAAACCAAAAAAAAAAAGAGAACTCAATCTGACTTGAGTCCGTTTGAACATTTCCAAAATCCCAGTTATCCCTTAGTCCCCTTTTCCACTGGCAAATATTTCTTTGCTAAATTTTTTCTTTTCTCTTTTGGTATTTTCGAATGCTTTTCCACTCACAAATTTTTCTTTGCCAAATTTTGCGAAGCAAAATACAAAAAAACGAAAGAAACGTCGAAACTGTTTACATTTTAAAGAATTTTCCTAAGAAGTGTATAAATAATTTAAAATCGGTGTAAAAATGGTAATTTATAAATTAAATTTCATTTGTTTACTTCAAACAATCACTACAACCAACAGATTTGTAAACAAAAACCGACTGTGTCAGTAAAAACGAATGGGTTAAAAACAATATGTCAAATAAATTTGTTTCAGCGAAAAGAACAAAGCAGAATTTGCAAGAACAGCAAATACTGAACTGACAAAGATTTGTTTCTCTTCATCCCACCCATCTCGCATACAAACTCAAGAATTTGCAACGAAATATTTGCTAGTGGAAAAGGGGACTTAGTTTTAAAAGGACCCTTTTTGGGATGTACAAGTAGAGAAGAAAACACCGGCGCAATTTGGCGACCCTAGCAGAAGAGAACCGAAAAGTCGACGCGATTCACTCAAAGGCATTTCTTTCCAGCGTCATAACTTGATTACTTCATACTTTTTACATACTTTATGTCATTTTATTTAAATATTGTTGGAATTTCTATAGTTAGATACATGGTTGAAAGACAAGGTTGTATCGTTAGAACAGCTGATTTGATTTTTTTCATTTGACGCACTTGGGAAATGTCAAATTTGTTTACATTTTTGTTTATAAGTTGTTTACAGTCGCGGGATTAAACAACAGACGCGAATACGAGTTAGAATTTCACACCGGGAAAACCCAATTCAACTGCAGCATCAAACAATTTCAATTATTAATTTCAATCGTCATTAATTTGGCAAATATTTCTTTCCAATTATATCACAACTGATTCAAAATTGCACATTTTGTTTACATTTTTATCAGCTGAGTTTGACAGAAGCCAAGTGCGAGTTTGCACATGATTACACACATATTTACTGCTACTACCGTGATTAGTGTGCCCTGGTTAGATACATTAACATTAGAAAACTGCTCGTGTATTGAAATATTCCAGGAAGAGAGTAAGAGAGCGAGTAAATAAACGACACGCCTCACTCGTTTTTTTCTGTTGGCATTCCACTCCATGAGTATATTTTCTTCTCTATTCCATAGTTGCTTTATGGCGATATCTAGTTAATTTCTTTATATAAGATTTATAGTATATGGAGCATTTTTTAGGGAATCTCAAAAAACATTTTAAAATTTAATACAGTCCATTTTTCTGTGGAAATTAAATTTTTTGATTACATTTTATAGTAAAAAATTTAGTTTATATAAATCGAAACCGGTATTAGCCGGATTTTAACTTAAAAAAACCGGTGGACCTTTTATTCCTTGACTTAAATCTATCCAACTCCCCCTAGCGGAAAATAATTTTCATTATGAATAAAATTCATTTTGTGAACGCCCTGTTTCTATTTTTCCATTTTCCTCTATACAACATGATTATTTGGTGTCGCCAGGAACTCACCAAAGTACGTGAATTTTTTTCAAGCAGGAAAGCGTAAAGAAATCTGCATCGCGAGTGTAAAAACGTATTTTACACAAAATCCGTGCAGACAAATTGAATAAAACACACGATATTTCCTCGATAAACTCAAATCAGAAAGTGAGTGCATAAAATATTAACGAAATTAACTAAAATACATAACAAAAAGTCCCCAAATGAGATAGAATTTTTTCGCAATGAGAAAATTTTTTTTCGTCGGTCAAATGGGTATGGGGGAAAAAGACGGCCCGAGAAAGAAGAAGCACAGAACAAAACGATGCCGCAGACGGCGACGTCGTTGTCTATGCTGTCGCCGTTATGGCTTTGTAGCAGAATACAAAACGAAAAGAGAATTGTTAAAAAAAAAAGAGGAAATAACCACACAAAAAATATTTGCAAGGCGGCGTAAGACAAAATAAAAGTAAAGTGTAAAAGCGAATGCCATGGAACGTGAACAGAAAGGGAACATTATTTTGAAAAATTTTTAAAGCATCTGTGACCGTCGGTTTTGCCTAAAGTTTTGTTGGGTGTGCTAGTGCCTGTCAAGTTTTTGTTTCTGGTTTTCTAACACAAAATTCAATGTAGAAGTGATGTTTATTGTTTGACGTAAATGTGTGATTGTGTGTATGAAAATATAATAAAACGAATCAAATAATAATACAAACAAAAATTTACCCACAAAGAGACCAACACGAAACTCAAGTCTGATATAGCGGCCTTTTTTTGGGGGGGCTTTCAGATCAAAAAGTGTAAAAGAATCTTGCAAAAATATAATATGACAATCAAGAATTTGTAAGACAAATATGACAAAACAAAACCAATTGGAATGAAGTAATTGAAAAAAGAAGAAAAACGAAGACGACAGTGTTGTTTTTTTTACAGTGCGAACGGGTTAGGTACAATGTGGTCAGCGAGGGTGTGTGAAAGAGATAGTGCAAACTAGAGTTGCCATTGAATGATTATTGAAAAAAGTGCTGAATTTTTGAAACTTTCTTCGGAACAATGTAGTCAGTCGGTGTTGTAGGGCACTTCATATGAAAATGGAAAGGGAAATATTTCCCCGCTATGGAATCTTAAAGGGCTTCTTAGACCAGCGGATTATCGGGCCAACTCATCTCCCAGTGTAAGATGAGGTCGTTTAGTCGGCCCACTAGTCGGGGAAATATCAAAACTAGTTTGATTTTCAAAGAATCGGCCGGAAATTCGGTTAGTGTAAGGCGAAACAATGCCCAACATAAAAGTCGGCCTAATTAATAGTCGACCGAATAGTCCGCAGGCCTATGTGGCTGAATTGCCGGAGCTGGGCCGCAGCTAAAAACAAACCCGAAATTAGAGAAGAAATCAATAACACTCAAATTAAAAAATTGAAACTGGATCACCTAGGCACACTTAGGGTATTATTCTCGAGGGGAACAAGCCTAGTTAAGGGCAATTGCCTTTTTCGTTTTTATTTCACCTAATAGAGCATTTAACGGTGATTAAAATTAAACTACAACAATTTTCACGACTGGCCCAATTTCTTGAGATATAGGCTTGGGTTGCAAAGCTTGAGTGTAAAATTTACCGTATCTATGAAACTACGAGTGTTTGTCCGACCTGGTTGAAATTGAGGCTGAATTGTCGAATACCAAGCGGGTCTCAAAAATAAAGATCGAAAATTAAAAAATTTTGTCCATCGGATCCATGGGGCTCACGAGATGTCCACCTAGGGACATCTAGCGAGTGTGGGTATTTAAATGAAAGGGAATTTGAATTATAACATATTTGTACCAAAAAGAATTATTAAATTTTGCATTTATATTCCTCTTGAAATTCCTGTGGTCCAAAATAAAACGAAGCAGAATGCTTTATATCACAAATACGTTACCGAAGTCGTGAAACCGGTGTTGGACCTATACCAGAGGAGTAAATCCATAAACACGGTCAAAGGCCGGTCACGCAAAAAGCTTTATAACACAAAAATGATATGCTTAAGCCGGTGTAGGACGAAAATCAATTTGATAGTTGGACCGGAATTTTGACATTTCGATAGTTTTAACAACCAAAACAAACAGCACATGCACTAAAAATAAATGGAGTGCTTAGAGGAATTATAAATGAAATATTTGATAGGTGATAGGTGGTAACTGTCCGCAACAAAATTTTCCGTTTACGCTACAGCCACACTCAAATTTTTGTTTCAAGTTTTGTACACATACTGCTTGTCAAAATTCATGTAAATTGATAGCTTTGACGTAGGCTGCACGCAACTTGAAAGAAAAATTAATTTTTCATAAACCTTCATGTCTTCTGTATAGCTGTATAGCATTTTTAATTATTTATAATATTTTAATATTTGTAAAAGTAGAAATGAAAAAATTTGGACGGCATAATATTTGTAAGGAGGAAAACGAGAAACTGTTTCTTGAAAGAAAATTGAAACACACGACTTGAAAGAGAAATTGAAAGCAAGTTCTTTCAATTTTTAAAAGTGTGAGTGGATTAGTAAAAAAGTATGAATGTATTGAAACTTGAAAAGCAAAAATTGACCGTTTAACCCCCGTGTTAGAGATAAATGACAAAATTTCGTACGAAAATTTTGCAAGAACTGAATACGGGGCTTTAGTTTGAACCATATACAAAAATACTGTATTTTCGAATATTTTTTAAACGTTCCGCAAAGAAATGAACATTTGTCAATGACTCAATTAGCTATCAAAAAATAGAAAATCATTTTTTGTATTGTATTTTTTTTTCGATAAATCGATAATTTTTTGTGTATGTTTGTTATTCTCTCGTTATAATCTCTATTCTATGAGAAGGCAAGAAAAATTATCCAAATAAGATTTTTTCCAATAGAACTTATCCAAATTCATGCAGACATCAAAAAACATTTTGTAAAAAAATACAAAAAGTCACGTTTTGTTCTGCGACTCCTCATACAGTTCTTGAGAGCTTTTTTTATATATGGAACATATATAAATTGGAATTACTGGCATTTTATGTTACGAAAGGACGGCCACGCCCGTGCATACAAAAAATGACGAACCCGAAGTTGTTCCCTTCACAGAGAAGAACATACCCATTTAGAAATCTTTGTAACACAAAGCCTAGGAGCCGGTCAGTGAGTGTTATCATCAACGATTTATGCTTGCAAAAGTGTTGCAACAATTATTTTATTGTTCACAGAAAGTGAAAGGGAAGACACACGGGAACATTTGTAATTTCTTTATTTTTATAAGTTGTAGTAATTTAGATTTACTTAAATTAAAATACACTTATGTATGTGCTGTTATTTTTTATTTCACATTAAATTTCAAATTTATATCTAATTAGTACTTTTCCGCTTTTCTCCTCTTTGACACTTTATCTCACGCTCTGTTTTTTTTTTATCGATAACTTCAAATAAATCTTTTGGTTTTCAAACTATTTTGAAGATTTATCAAATTTATTTGACGAACATCAATCTAATTATTAATAATTGATTAACCCCGTTTAGAATCTAATATTCAAACACTTATTGTACGGGGAAATGTTAACATCTTTGGAAAATGGAAAAAAAAATGTAAGATGTGGCCTAGTGTGAAAAGGCTATTAAAATATACACAACACTAGCGATTCGAGTTTTGTGGAACTTTGTAAATAATTGACAAAATGTTTTCATATAAAAATTAAGTTACACAAACTATTTGAACTTGAAAAAACATGGAGACTGTTACAAAAGCAAAGCGTTTCAGCGAAAATTAAAAGGAATATTTATTAAATTACTTAGAGGAGACTGTCGACCTTGCAAACGATAAGTAAGAAGTTGTATTAACACAAGCGAACTTGCATTAATTAATTGCATAAATCCAACTTGCATTGTTTTTTTTTTTTGCAAAAAATTAAAAAAACAGTTCGATAATTTTTCAAATTGCAACATCCGATATCTCGATAACTAATCAAATTATCAAAAAATATGTATTGGTTTTGTTTATTTTTGACTTGCTTTATACAAAAATATGATATCTGTAGCTCTACACGGTTCCTTGACCTCATTACCCTTTCACATATCCGAACTTTCGGGGCCAATAACTTCGAAACTATGCATTTGCGGTGATTTTGTTATTTTAATTATTTTGCTTAAAACACCGTGTCCTATCCGACTCAATAAATTTGTTTTCTTTTTGAAGAGTAAGCCGTAATGTAGAAAAGCCAGCCTTCAATATTTTTATTTTTAATTAAACTATTCAAAATAAAAGTGCTTAAAGCAATTTAACGGTCACATGTGCGAAAATGAAAAAGGTAAGATGGCGTGGCAACCCTGCATCAAAGCAAATACTAGACAAAACATCAGCGTTGACAGAGCAGTCAACAATAGCAAAAGCCTTTTCGCACGAAAACAAAGTAGTTTTTTTTTTGGTGGAAAAGGGATTTGGGCGTTAATTTTGGTGATACAATTTCTGTATAGTTTTTATTCTTAATTTAATTTGTTTTTTCTTTCTGATTTTAGCAGCAGCAAATGTAGAATTTCCAACAAAACCACAGATAAATAACAAGAAAGTGAAAGAAGAAGCCAAAACTAATTTAAAAAAAAAAAGGAATTCAGAAATTTCATACACCCAAACGACGAAAAGAAGGAAAAAAGAAAGGAAGAAGCAGCATCTGAAAAGTAAAGGGCAAAACAAAACAAAATAGCAGCAGACGACATTTTTCTACGACTACATCCACAACAACAACAGAAAAGAAGACTGAACCTATCATACAACAACAACACATAACCATCTATCAATAAAAACACAGACAGAAAAACACCAAAGGATCGCCTCTGACAAACGAGCGCCGTTGTATCGCCGCAAAATAACAGGGGAATTCCCGTATTATTAATTATTTGTGCTTTACTTAACCTCAATCTCTGACACGAACGATCAAATACACTCGCAGCCACCCACAGTACATCCTAAAACAACGCTCTCTAACATCCATCATCATCAACATCTCTACCTCCTTCACCTGCTAATACTGCATTTTCACTTTGGAGCAAGTTAGCTGTGACCACAGTCGACACCCAAAATTCATTGCCATCATCCCAGCCAACTGCAAAAGCCGCAGGATTATCACATTAAAAAGAGATCTCGCACTCCCAAACATCAACTAGTGTTCCTTGTTAGCGTTTTCTGCCGGCTGAAAATCGCCTTAATCAGCATGGATGATTTAAATGTCGAAGTTCGACTTGAGAATGGCGCCTATTATGAGGTAAGAAAGAATAATAGTTTAGTAGTAATGTAACAATTGTGTTTTAAGTAGATTATCCATTATTTATGTACCCTATGGCACTATATTCGGAGAGGTAACTGTTGTCCTTATGATACACTTATGGTTTCAACAAATATGTAAATTTTTGAGGAGCGATAGTAGATGCAAATTTGAAACTTACCTTCGCCGCGTATAATTTTCGGATCAAACATGAATCCATACCTAATTAAATAACGTATCAAATTTCGTTTAGCTTAGCTTTAACGCGTACGAAACAATTAGGCATAAATTCAACCAAAGTTTGATATCGAAATACTATGATATCGAAATATCGTTTGCCATTGCCTTTGTTTTTTTTTTCATTTTAGACCAGTAGGGGAAGACACTTGTAAAATCAATGTGCGGTTGTCGGAAGAAAGCAGAACGTCATAGTTTTTGTTGATATTTGATGTGCCATCTTCAGGGCTGAAGAACGAACGTATTTCCTCTGTCATATGTCGTTGATTGTATTAGCCATTGAATGAAATAGACGTGGGTTTGTTACACCGTTTGCTTTGGTAATCGCTTATTTTGTATGAGATACATATTAAACTGCATTTAAAATTTTGTCTAAATTTTTGTTTTAGCATGATAGAGTTGCAAAACTCAAGACATTTCATTTCATTTATTATACAAAATTGTAACTTAAAGCATATTGGCCAATTGAACAATTACTATCACCCATGTGCTGCATTCTGATTCGTTTTTATTTCACAAAGCATTTTAAATTCACAAGTATTCGGGTTTGGTGTTCTGAGATTTCACTTTTCGAAATTACTTTTTAAGTGGCCATTTTTACACAGCTGAATTGCAACATATGTTTTGCTTCCAAAAATTAAAGAAGACAAAAACAAACAGAACGGTTACTGAATCTCCTCCTGACTTGTCTTGTGTTTTCCCCTGTAAATACAAATAAATGCCCTTATTATGGATTGACAAATAGACAGAAACTAGTTGTAATTTCGGTATTATGATTTACAATCAGTAACACAATTCGTTAGTTTTCAGTTGTGTTGTCATTTTGTAGCTATTATGACTCACAGCGGTTGTCATTCACAGCTGTTAGATATTATATAAACTAATCAATTGTGTTACTGGCTGTAAATCATAATACCAAAATTACAACTAGTCTTCAAATTACAACTAGTTTAGGGTCTAGTTGTCAATCCATAATAAGGGCAAAAATATAAATAATTATTCATAAACATAAATTTTATTAAAATACTTTTCTTCATGCAACTTCCTTGTTTAATACTTCCAAATTATTATTTCCATATTTGCGCCAAATCAAAAGGACTTAAGTATGTATGACAGAGTTTTGGCTAAGATTTGTGTTTGGGAGTGTTCGGACACATATAGTGAAATTTTATGGTGAACATTTTTGTAGAACATTTTTTGACCACGCCCCCGTCATTTTGGAGCAGTTTTTTGCGAGTTTTCAAAAAGTAGAAAAAAATTATGGTTATTCGTGACAGTTAGAGGGTTAATTTGTTCCACTAAAACGTTTATCTGAATCTTTTCTATACAACTTCTGAACATATGTACTTTGTACCTCAGAAATAAGGAACACACAATTTTGCATGCCGATATGTTGCAGGAAAGTTCCAAGGGGCGGAAACTTTGACCCGCCCTAAAAAAATTCTGATCAGATCTGACAAAACCCCGATACACGTATATTTTTTTAGACCTTTCTACCAGAATCCGGTGACAGAACCCCATCATTTTGAAAAAAATTTAATTTTGTCTCACAGTGTAATTAAACAATAGGCTGTAAATGAATCATTCTTTTTTGATTTCAATTCATTGCGAATTAGCAAAATTTTGAATTAATTCTTTTCACCAAAAAAAAAAATGAATTGAATGGAATTTGATTCAATTCAAATGAATTTGCCAAAAATGAATTGCAATTCAATTCCAATTCAAATTTGGATTTTGCAAAATGAATTGCAATTGATTTGAATTGAATTGATTTTAAATTAATTCAAATGAATTAGAAAAATGAATTGCAATTCATATTAATGAAACCAAAAATGATTTGCAATCAATCAAAGTAAACATTCTTCAAGTATTAGTTATTTTGGATTAGACATACGCTGAACGACAAAACACATTCAATATTCAAGAAGCAATTAATAATTTATGAAACCCACCCAACGAAAACCACTTAGTAATATTTATTTTTTAACATAAAATACAATACAACTCTCTTTATACACTCCGGTTCACTTATTTAAAGGCACTAAAAATTCCCTATTCAGCAGCCTGTATCTTTTGCAATTTGTAACCGATTGCAGAATTTTAAAATGGAAATGGAAGCTAGACATCTTGAGATATAAAAAAAATATCATGACAATAGTGGTTTCTTAACTAAAGAACTTTTTTTGAGCAATTTATAAAAAAAAGTCAAAAATGTGCTATTTTTTTGTTCACATGAATAAAGACATTTTAGTTAATTTAAATGAAAAACAGTTTTTCTTGTTTTTTTAATTTATTTTACTTTATTTAAAAACTATTAGTAGTGGGTACAACCCCGTTTGTTATTAATAACTTCAAATATACGGGTTTTCATTGAGAGTTAGAGAATTTATGTAATCCAACGAAATTTGTTTCCAAGCATCCTCAATGGCCTGAATTATTTATTTATTTATTTATATTATATTAATCAACCAACGCCCTTAAGGACAACATGTTGATAGAATTATTAAAAGAAGGCAAAGCACAGAAAATTATCGTTCCAACACCGTATGAGAGAAAGGTTCTAAAAGCACTTGAGTATTTCTACTGGAATGCAGAAAAGTGATAGAATTAAACAGATACGAGGGGAGACTAAACTTTACAACGCAGAAGAGAAAGTATAGACATTTGAGATGCAAAAAATGTTCAAAGGAACAACCCAAGAGCTGAAAAGAATATGAAGCATAACTATTACGGGATAGGCGACCATAGACAAATCTTAAAATACCATGAAAACATGTGTGAAGTCTGCGCAAGTTAGCCAAATTGGTACCAGTGTAAATCTCAAGTCCATACAAAATGTTCGGCATAAGTAACGCATGAGCCAATCTGTATTTTACATCAATCGGTAATATGACATCAAGACTGTAAAGACGCCTTAATATAATATTAACCTTTGAGCAGACATGAGCAATGTGGTCAGTAAAATTCAGTCCACAGTCAATTTCAAAACCTAAACAAGACACAGAATCAGATGCAAACACTGTATTATTTTGAACCCTTATGGACGATACCGACGATTGCGCCCGCCCGTGATGAAACATGATGCACTTAGTCTTACTAACATTGATACTGACTTGTCATCAAATTGTCTACGAGACTTTACGAGATAACTGGAGATAACCAACCCCAGACATTTACGATAATGTTTAGATCTAGCGAATAGGGTGGCCAATCAAGAATATTAACATTTTGGCTTGCAATGAACTCCTTTACTACTTTGGCGTAATGTATAGGGGCATTATCCTGTTGCAATATCCAAGATATGGGACCAAATAATTCACTGAAAAAATGTGTTGGAAAATGAATCCATTTATTTGTTTGAAGGATTACAACATGATAATTAGTGGTCCGAAACATACACTCCGGTTCACTTTTTAAAAGAACTATCAATTCCATATTCAGCAGCCTGTATCTTCTGCAATTTGTAACCGATTGCAGAATTTTAACGTGGAAATGGAAGCTAGACATCTTGAGATATAAAAAAAATATCATGACAATAGTGGTTTTTTAACTAAAGAACTTTTTTTGAACAATTTATAAAAACAGTGTGCTATTTTTTTTGTTCACTGGAATAAAGTCACTTTATTATTTTTAAAGTAAGCGATGATTTTTTTTGTAGGGAGCGTTTGTTTATTACAATTTATTACATCTTAATCATTTTACGAGTCAAAATAGCAAAATAAACATTGTAAATCTATCGGAAAAAACTAAAATCGATGTTTTTACCGTTCTGAAGGACATTCTAACCGCGCAATAGCTAAAAAAATTGGACGGAGTCCAACAGTTGTCGACAGTTGCATAAAGAAGCCCGAGGGGTATGGAAAAAATTTCAAAGGAAGGGTTTCATTGTCTTTATCTACGTATGAGAAAAAAAAATCATCAGAATTGCTTCTAATTCTTCCTTATCCTTGTCAAAAATAAGAGCTCAAGCTGGAGTGGAAGCGCGCAAGTCATCAGTACGCAGAGTAATTAAGAGCTGTGAGTATCTTAAATACCTGAAATGCTTCTCGTAAGGAAAAGCGGCTTCAATTCGCAAGAGACTACATGGTATGAGATGTGCAGCCAAGAGGTCATGTAAATGACTGGAGAACCGTTGTATTTACGGATGAGAAGAAGTTTAATTTGGATGGGCTTGATGGCTACAACTATTATTTCCATGATCTGCGCAAAGAAAAGCGTTTTTTGAACCGACCTCACAGCCAAAAGGGCGGCGTTATGGTGTGTGGTGCTATTACGTACTATGGCACCATCGATCTTGAATTTCAAAGTGCAAAAATGACTGGTGCAAGCTATAAAACGTTATTGGAATCGGCTTTTCCCAAGTGACGAATCCAAATTTATTTTATTCGGCTCGGATAGGTAGTGTGATGGTCTGGACGTGTTTCTCTGGTAACAGTGTTGGGTCCCTTCATGTCATTGACGGCATTATGTACCGTGTCATGTATAAAACATGTCCTGTACAAACTGTAATGATTCCGTACGTAGAGTGAAACATGCCATTTCGATTCGTGTTCCAACACGACAAAGATCCGAACACACACTTCGAAGTTGGTCACAGTCTATTTAAAGATTAAAAAGGTTTCATTTCTTGATTGGCCGGCACAATCGCCAATTGAAAATCTTTTTGGAATCCTCAAACGCAAAGTTGGTGGAAGACATTTCAGGAACCACGAATGGCTTATAAAAACTCTAACAGACGAATTCCGATGGAAACAATAACCAACCTCATGAAATCAATACCGAAACGTAGTCAGCAGGTTTTAAACAATAAAGGATTTTATACAAAATATTGAAAAGTTGCTTAGGTTTTGAGCAGCTAAAATTTGAATAAAATTCGTGTAAATAAATCACAATTATTTTTTTTATATACTTAAAGACACTTGTTTTTTTAAATGGATTCGCAATATTAATTTAAATTGATTAACAATTTAAACATGTAAAATAACATAAGCATGAACTTAAAATTAATATCACAAGAAAATTTTAAATTATCGCTACAGCATAACTAGCGCTGAGTGATCAGTGTCTTCTTTATGGTTCATCGTTTTGTCAATTTGTTGTTGTATCCTGAGGCTTTCCAGTATGAGTCTCTTTTTCTCTTTGTCCAATATCTTTACATTCTCAAAATCAGCTGAGTGTCCAGTCTCTATGATGTGTTGTGAAAGTGTGGTGGATTGTTTACCTTTTTCTATGTCATTTTTGTGTTCACCCATTCTCGTTTGTAATGTTCTCTTAAGGGCACCTTAGACCTGCGGCAATTAGTCAGGCCGACTTTTGTGTTGGGCATTGTTTCACCCTACACTAACCGACTTTCTGTAAATCAAAGTAGTTTTGATTTTTGCCCGACCGCACCTTACACTGGGAGATGAGTCGGCCCGACAATATGCTGGTCTAAGGTGCCCTTTAGTCGTTCCTATGTAGATGAGACTGCATTCCTCTTCTCCTGTCCCTTTGCAGGGTATTTCATATACGACATTGCATTGTTGTTCTTTGTCAACTGGTGTCTTCGTGTTAGTGTATTTATACTTCACTTAGCGTCCTATTGGCCTTGTAGGCAAAACATATCGTCGGCTGATAGTTTAATTGTATGTGGATTCCGATAGTTTCGAGTAAATTGAGTTTGAACTCTTATAAATTTGAACTCTTTAAATGCCACATACGACAAACTCAACACTCTATATCTCGAAAACCGTATGAGGTATCGAAAAACTGATTACACCAAATGAAAGATCAGGTCGGAAAACCTAAGGAATCGATCTTAACTCAAAACCGCAAAAAATCCACATACGACATTTAAATTATCAACTGACGATATGTTTTCTGTTGTGATGTCTGTCCTGAGGTTCTTATTGTCAACTAATCCAGGGATTTATGCCTACTACACTTGTAAAATATTTGTATGTTCTCGGCGGGTTTAATTTTAATCTTTATTTCTTCAGTTGTTTTGTAAAGCTATTCTTGTGTTTCCATTTATGAAATAATACTGTAATTTTTTTTAATTGAAATCTTTTTAAAATATTTTTTATTTAAGAAATTGCTACAAAGTTGCTTGGGTTTTGCGCAATACTGTATGTATTGGCATAATTTCAAATGAAAATGGTCCCATTGCATTTAACAGAATATTTTTATATTGGTGTTCTGCGTGATTTGTGGAGTTACAATAGCATTAGTTTCGGTTGGTTTATCTTGGCATTGGACTTCTTTTGGGGGTCTCAAAACTTCCCGTATTTTCAAATAATCTTATTGACAAAATCGGTTTGCTATGGCTGACATTGATTCTTTTTCTTTTTGTTGGCAGCGCACAATTAATTTGCGAAGTGCTGGAGTGCATGACTTTTTTTCCGCCATATTTGTACTGAATTGAATTGTTAATTAGTAAAATGTTGGTTAAAAAACAAAATAACATACGTTGAAAGTAAATTAAATGTTCACTGTTTACGAATGCGTATCTAATTATCTGTCCACCCTCAGAAGCACGTGTCACTACAGTTTTTACAACTGAGAAATTTTCAAAAGTTATTGTTGATATTTAGACATCCAACAATATATTGAACTAGAGTGAGAATATAGCGGCAGTTACCAAAAAGAAAGACACTATAAGAGGTTGTGAGAAGAATGCATCGTTTCTAATTGTATGACCACAGCTGTATATGAACATTCCGAAATTTTATATTTCTTGTGGCATTAGTATCAGTATTATATGATTTAAAATTTTATTTGTATTCGGGTTGACAAAACAATTATTCGTGTCAATTTTTAATGATTTAACAATTAAATAGGGGCTTATACACGTTAAGTCATACAAAATGACAACCTGCTAGTTAACATGTATAATTTTAGAAGTTGAGAATAACCCCGATAAAAGTGTTACCAAGTTCGAGTGTGTTGTATGGAAAATACAAAATGTATGCCATTCGATCTCTTATATTTCCACGACGTTTCGATAATTATGATGTAAATGTTAGGGGTAGTTAATTTTTTAATCAACATTTTTAAAAATTGATTTTATTGATTTTTCTTCATCAAGAAGAATAATTCCAAGACAATACTGGAGACTACTAAACTTCTAAAGCAAACCCACAAGGAAGTGAAGTGTACAAAGAAAGCCGAGGAATACTTCGATTCTCAAAATATATCTACTTTAACCGATATCTTCCCATGACTCGCAAGAACGCTTTCTGTTCTGTCTGCTTACTGCACCTTATACAATTTTATGATATACTTTATGCACTTTCTCGTACACATTTTGGTACCCGTATGTCTTTGGGTACACATTTTAGTACTTTTACTACACTTTAAGTACTTTTGGTGTAGTTTTAGTCCAATTGACTTTTTTGTACTTGTGGTACATTTTGTGGTAAATTTTCATGTGTTTTGTGTTACATTTTATGCACTTTAATGGAACATATTACTTTAAATAAATATTGTATAAGTATGTAGTTTCTGGTACATTTGATGTACTTTGTCGTAAATTTTATGTACTTTTCGAACAAGTTATGGTGAATAATTCGATCCACATTAATTACCTGGAGCCAATTTCTCATACCACTACACAATAGCTTTTTATATCTCGCTTGCGGTACAAGATCTGTTCCCGAGCTCCTCGTTTTACTCATTTAAAACCTAAAAGAGCGCCCTATATAAAGAAGAGCACGTGGCTAGCTCGGGGACGCGTGTGTTTTTTGTTTTATTTTTGCACGTGCTCTCGAGTCGTATATATTGGGCTGCAAGCGTTCGTTTACGATGCCTGATTTATTATTGAATAGAGCGATACCCCAATATGGCAATCGTAACCTCGTGTTTGGAGATTTCGTTTAACCAAACATCTATTTTTCAATGCAATAATTCATTGCTGTATCAAATGAGAAAAAGTCTATTGTAGTGTCGATGCAGTATAACCACCTCATATATTACACTGTATTCTTTAGAATTTTATTTTCTCTTTGACTTTTAAATAAACAAATTGATAAATAAATATAAATAATTATCTGATGAAGCCAAGTTGATTATACTCAACGTGTATGGGTTTTTTTTCGTAACAGTTGATGTTAACTTATATAGTAGGGTTATGACTATTTGCAATTTTTGCAAATATAAAATTCTAGACCATGGAAAAATATTAAGAAATGATGTATTACTTTTTCGCGATCGTTAAAAACGTTCACCCACCGATCGCGATGAAGTTTTGAATTGTAGCTTTTCTTTGAAGCAAAAAAAAAGTGTAATTTAGTTGTTTTTCTTATTGATTTAATTTTTACTTGTATATACCAATATATTTTTTATATATTGTTTGAAAACAAACAATAAAAAATATTAAAAAAAAAATTTCCTTAAAAAAAATCTTGGGGGAGTTTTAGAAATTGCAATCGGTGGGTGAACTTTTTTCACCAAAATGACATAAAAAAATGATTTTTATTATCAGTACAACATTGCCCATAGTGTGGTGCGATGAAGAAATGTTGTTAAAATTTTGTCATAACCCTATTATATAGGTTACGAAAAAACACCCCTAATGTAGATAATCGGGTCTAAAAAAGCATCCAATAGCCGCAAACATATATGAATTATCTTCAAAGATGTGCTCTTTATTACAATTGTTCTGATGTAAATACTTCATTGTTGATTTTACGTCTTGAAGAAAAACTAATTGTTTCTAGATTCTTTATACTGGTTTAGAATATCAATCTTTTTTGGCAAGAACTTCCAATGACCTCCGTATAATTCGCCAGCGAGTCTATTCAATTATTCTGCAAAAGACAGCATATGCTCCAACATTCATTTTACTTGGGATAAAACATATTATTGATCTTCCTCGCGATCCAAATGCAGCCCATACCATAAGAGATCCACCACCGTGTTTTCGCTTGTAGCACGTGCTGTGAGGATGTCGTAAATCTTTTCAATATTTATGGTGGCCATCTGACCAGTCCAAATTAAGCTTTTTCTCATCATTATACTTTACAGATTCAAATTCTTCCTCCCAAAGTTTGTATTTTTCAGAAGATGCAATACGAGCGTGTTTATGGCGCTAGGTTAAGTGTGTGGTTTGGCATATATTTCCCACTGCGCTTAATACTGCCATCGATTTCGGGGTATTATACAAAATTCGAAACCGTATTGGGGTGCCGATTTATTGCAGCTACTATCTTACAAATTTATATTGGCAGAAAATTTCATTCCTTAAAATTTTCCGCGCTTCAAAATCAGTAGGTTCACTTCCACGTCGCATTTTCAACCAGAAACAAAATTGTGAAGTTAATTATTCTTTGAATATATTCAAAATGTCCTTCCTATGAAGCTTTCATCGAAATCCATTGCATAGATGCTGTTTCAAAAAAAGAAACAACGATTGCCATTAGATTGGCGTTACAATGTACCTATGTTACAATTCATACATTTTGTATTATATTTAGTATAGTTCGACTTAGTTTCACAGAAGTGACAACGGCCTCTCTTTGTATTTTTCTTTTCTTGCGGGTGATGGCTTCCTGGCTACAGTACCATAGGGCTGTGTCTTACCCTGCCGCTTTTCATCTTCCAAAGCTCAAAACCCAGTTCTTCCAAAAAATGTCTGCTACGAAAATGCTTTGATTCGTTCCACTCGGTATTTATTGCTGTCCAAATCACGAAGGCAATGCATGCGGTTACATCAAGCATATTTGCGAATAGAGCTACGGGCCACCTATTGATCTTCCGCTTACAAGTACATACATATATGTGGCAACCAGCTGGTCGATTGTATCCAAATCTGCATTTGTATGGTTATAAAACTCTGATATTTCTGGTTTCTTCGACTGGTTATCCTGTATTTGTGAGTCTTGGTGTACTGTGCTTATAAGATATGAGCACCTATTTTTGTTTTATATTTGAACATATGCTACTAATGTAACGTTATTTTTATGCTCACGAGGAAACTATGAGTAAAAGGCAGAGGTTTTTTGTGTCTAAAATATGTGGGGTAGAAACCCTTTATTTTTTCGGACAGTCACAACTATACACGCTGAAAAATAACGGCCCCCGCAACATATTGCAGGAAACATGTACATTAGGGCTATAACTTTTTAACAATTTTTGCGAATTTCAAAATTGGCATACTATAGTCCAATAGGCCATTAAAAACTATGAAGAAATACGTTTTTACTTTTTCGCTAGCGTCAAAAAAGTTCACCCACCAACAGCGATAAAGTTTAGAATATGAATATGAAAACAAAAAACAATTTTGTCAAACTTTATTTTAGTTTTAATGGAAATTTTAGCTTCTTCGACGCGTTTTCGAGTATAGCCACCTTTATTGTTAATAATTTGGCTTCGTGATTCATTGCATTTCAATGTGTCTTATAAGAAAAGTGTAATAGTGGTTCAAAAAAATTCCAAAATCTGGGAGAAACAATTAATCACATTCCAAAACAGTTTATCAATGTCTCGAATGATTCCCAATATAGAGACCCAATTATACGAATTGAACAAAATGCCTAGTCAAAAGATAATAATTGGAAGATTTAATGCTTTAGCAAAATCAGTAAAAAGTAAAAATAAAAGATATGTTACAATATCTGGTGAATTACACACATTATGGGGAAAGATGAGTATTCCAAAACTTACTAAAAGATCAGTGAAAAGAAAAGTGGAAAACTTAATTCAACTTTATCATAAATATTCGCGAAAGCAAAAAAGTGGTGTTAATTTTGAAGACATTTTTAATATAACTAACGAAGTGGCAGATTTCAAATCTGAAGATCTAGATTTCCAATCAAAAGAAATAGATTTGGAATCATTATCAAGTTATACATTTGAAGCCAACATTTCCTCATAAGAATCGGATAATTATAAACCTCCAGCACGACTAACACGGAATCCACAATCTACAGTTCCAGCTGTGGAGCTTGTGAACAAAGTTCATATAAGTACAAGAAAGGCTGCAAAAATTTGTGAGGAATTGGCTCAATCTGGAATTAAAATCTCCACACCTTCGCAACCAGCTATATATAAGGCAGTTATGAAATCAGCTGAACAAAAAGAAGAATTATTAAAAAAGCAGTTAAAAGAAGAAAATTGGTGTCTGCACTTTGATGGCAAAAAAATAAATGGTAAAGAAGTTCAGGTGATAGTTTTAAAAAATGAAAGTAAATAAATCTACCTTGGAGTACTGGTTTTGGATGATGGAAAAGCGAATTCTATATCTCATGGAATAAAAGATATTCTTAGTAAGTTCGAACTTTACGAATGCATAAAAATGATAATTTGCGATACAACAGCAGTAAACACAGGGAATAAAAATGGAGTAGTTATTCAATTGCAAAACTATTTTAAATCAATTAAATTGAATACGCCGCAATACGTTGGTTGTCAACACCATATTTTAAATTTAATATTAAGGCACGTTATGGATGAGTTGCTCGGAGGAAAAACGTCATCTCCCGAAATATGTTACAATTTTATACCAGAATTAATCAACAATTACAACGAACTCAAGATAAGCTATACCCAAAATAAAGAAAAAATAGACACCAAAAACATAAAGTGGCGCGATGATATGCAGTATCTGTTTGAATTAGGAAATGCATTCAGATATTTTCAAAAAAACCAAAAGTTTCCATTTATAAAATTTAAAACTATTCCGCCGATCAGCAATGCACGATGGAATTCGAGGGCCATCCTTGCACTTTTAGCTTTTATACTAATACCAAAATATCGGTCTGAGTTATACCCAATTTGTGATTTTATTTGCGGTCAATGGTACGATATATGGTTCTCAGATCACCAATTCAACGAAGATAATTTTCAGCTTTTAAACCTATCATTAGTAAGATTCGAAAACGCCAAGAAATGTTTTCTTAAACATTGGGTACAAGATGATTCATTCATCAAAAATCAGCAAAGGATCAATATTTGTGCAGAACGTGCAATAAAAATTGTCCAGGATATATACCCATTTTGCAAATCTACACGTACTTTAAACTTAAAATTTTTATCCTACAATAGTAATTAAATTGATGATATGATATTGTTGTGTTTTATTTTTAATATAACCATTGTATATGAAGTTTAATAACTCGTTATGATATGAAATAAAATTACTTAAATTTTAATTTTTTTTGTATTGATTTAGAAAATGCGTTTGGTGGGTGAAGTTTTTTTCTTAATATGATGCAAGATAATGCTTTTCATTAATAAAACATCATGGCGCATCTCGTGGTACTATGCCAACAAAATTGGTTATAGCCCTAATGTACATGCTTGCAAGCATTGTTTTCGTAAAAAGAAGATCTGGTGATTTTTGTTTCTTTTTTGTCTAGCACGTTTTTGTTTCCAGCAGTTTTCAACAATCAAGGCCAAATTTGGGTCACATTACTTATGTTATTATAACCTATTAATGTTTGTGTTCCAAACATGTTATATGACGCTAATCACATCTACCAGAAGAAAGGTTTGAAAGAAATATGATTTTGTGCTAAATGTGTCGATTTGTATGGGAGGTACCAGAAGGGGCGTGGTCACAACGCCCATTTTCAATCCCAAACTCAATATTGGCAAATAATAGTCACTGACAAAATTTCATTGTGATCTGTAAAGATTTACGGGAGTTATCGTGTTGACCAGCCAGCCAGACAGACAGACGGACATGGCTCAAACGTCTTAAAACGTATTTCGTCCAAAGATACTAAGGGTCTAATATCGCTCCTTCTATGTGTTACATTTTTTTACGTATTAAAATTTGTTACGTCGGTGGTGCAATGGTTAGTGTGCGCGCCTCTTGTACAGGAGATCCGGGGTTCAATTCCTGCTCCGACCACCTTAAAATTTCTTTCGACAGCGGTCACCTCGCTTAGTGACGGCGACGCTATCGAGTACTTAGCCATGAAAAAGCTTCAATCAGTGAGTATAAAAACTATAAAGCGCACAGCTCACTGGTTGTGAGAAGCTCTCCCCAATTCCTTAATGGGATGTAATGGGAAACTATTTATTTATTTTTATTAAATGATATACATATACCCCCATCCCTATGGGTGAGGGTATAAATATGTGGAGATCAGGGATTTCGCGGGAAACGAAAATGAAAGCACACAGTCTAAATGTTGCTTGCGGAAATAGTGTAAAATTGTGTTGGGCAAAATTTGACCAAAATACAAGATTCGTTACATTTTTTTATGGTGGAGCCTCTGGTGGGGCCACGATATAAATTTTCTCAACGCAGCTGAATATACGTAAAAAATAATTGTCAAGAAATTTCATTCCGGTATTACTAAATACACGCCAGATACGCTGAGTTAAAAATGCGTTTGGGCAAAATTTGCCCAAAATACAGGATTAGGGTTAAGTTTTCATTATTCGATCTTTAAGTTGTTATGTTCTTTAACAATTGTTGGCTTCAAGATCATTAACTATGAAAAAGTATTTTTTCTATGAAAAAATAAATTATAATAGAAAATATTCAAAGGAAATTGATTATTATTGTGGATGGTTGGGAATATAGCTATTTCAATGCCCACCAAGTCATATCATCAGCTCCCTTCTTTTGGCGTAGAATACGTCTTGCCTTACGGTATAGGGAGTCATGTCAGATTGTTATTGTAGTAATCTTCATTTCATTGATTATGAGGAAACGGCGAGATAACTTTTTTAAAAAATTGTTTTGTAGGTAAATGAAGATGTTATCTTTCGTTTGATATACATTTCATATTGGTTGATATCTTCCTAATATTTAAATTTCTCAAATGAAAATTGTTTAAACACATACACTCAAACATATGTGTGGTGTTTGGTTGAGTGTTTGAGTTTGTAGCGTGAACACAAACTATGCTGCTGTTTCAGTGTGGACACAAACCTTCGGCTGTTGTTTTGATTGATGAAATATTGAAATTTCGTATATTTACTTATGCATTTAAGTGAAACAAAATGTTAAATGTGAATTTGAATTTAACATGGATATATAAGTATAAAAAATATAAATCAAATTGATTTGCGTCTGTTATTTATCATTTATCCTTACTCTTTTAATTTAAAAACATATTTATCCTATTTTTCCTACCATAAGCTTATGTATATTATCAAAAGTAACTATCAAATAAATAAATTCATTTGCTTATGTTATTTATCATTTATTGTTATATATGTTTGCTGTCTTATCGGATGGCGTATTCTACGTTAAACTTAATGGTTGTGTCTCTGACACGGCCTGCAGGGACAGTCCGTGGCCGAAGGCCTCGGACAACTGTCTGCTGTTTTTTTTTTTTTTTTTTTTTTTTGGATATATATAAGTAGTATTTATTATACTTTTAATTAAAATTCATTACATATTATTTAACAATATTTCTAAATTCTCCCTCACTGTGTTATTTCATTATTCTTGACAAATGTTGAGATATTTCTTTTAAAGATATTTATGTTTCTTCCTGTTTTGATATAATTAGGTAGCATATTATACAGTTTAAGTCCTTTGAAGAACAGCGATCGTTGCATTGCTGTTGCCGTCACCCTTTGTAATCTGAAGTCTTCTGCGTTTCTTAGATTATATGGCTGCATTTCACCTACATAGTTCAGTTGATCGATTAAATAGGCTGGAGCATTTCCCATCTTAATTTTTTGGACAAAGTTTAGTGTGTTTAGAGCCAGTTTTTGTTGTATATTTAGCCATTTCAGTGTATCAAGCATTGTGTGTATCGGAGTATATCTGTTGCATTTTAATATTGCACGCATTGCCTTATTTTGGAGTTTTTGTAGTCTTTGAAGTTGTGTTGTTGTGCAGCAAGTGTACAAAGTTGTAGAGCCAAATTCAAAGTGCGGTTTTATTATAGTATTGTACATATTTATTGCCGTTGTTACCGATATTTTATTTCGCACCCGCTTAAAAAATCCAATTTTTTTTTTGCCAATTTTGTTACATATATATTCAACGTGTTGTTTAAATTTTAATTCTTGATCCATAACGAATCCGAGATATTTAATTTGCTTAGCCTTTTCAATTGTTTCATTATTTATTTTAAAAATTACATTACAGTTCATGTTTACTTCCATTATTTTAGTTTTACTTTCATTTAGTTTTAATTTATTCATTTTCAGCCAATTGTTTATGTTGTTCATATCATGCGTTAAATTGTCTGTACATTGTTCCTCTGTATATCCTTTAGCATATATCATCAGTGTGTCATCAGCATACATAACTATTTCGCATTTCTCTAAAATATTGAGCATGTCGTTTATATATATTATAAACAGCAGCGCTCCTAATATTGATCCCTGTGGTACCCCATATTCATTATCAGTTTCATCTGATTTAACACCGTTTACCTTAGTTATTTGTTTACGATTTGTGTCAGATATGAAATGTTTTGAATATTGATAGTTATGGCGAGGTATTTGTTGTGGATGTATTCACAAAAGTAGGAGTGTTGCGACAATTCTCGCTAAGTTGCTTTTTGTTTATCTCTATAATGTGTGATAATATATCTAAATACTTGTGGAGAAGAAGGGGTCTGATGATATGCCGTAGTGGGCATTGAAATAGCCTATATTCCCAACCATCCAGCATAATAATCAATTTCATATAATTTCTATTAAAATGTACTTTCTCATAGAAAAATTACTTTTTAATAGTTAATGATCTTGAACCGAACAATTATTGACGAACATTGTCGCTGGCTGCGACCTGAGTTATTCCTGCGGGGATAGCGAATTTAACTCCCAAATATAAAACACGGCAATGTGTATTTATATAATAATACGGTAGGGTAGGGTAGGGGTTTATTTCTAAAAAAATTATTTAATTATAATAAAATTAAAACAAATATAAAAACCAACACTACTTACCGCAGTCTTTATCCCCAACAAACTGATTTAACAGCAGAACAACTGCTTTGCTGGAGCCCTACATTGTACTTGTTTACAAAACTTAACAGTTTCTTTCCAACACAACAAGTACAATGTACGGACAACGGGGGAAATGCGGTAAGTCGTAAACAAATGACGACAAAAAAGGGACTTAAAAAAAACTCAAACAAATGATCATTATAGGCAAACAATAATAACAAGTTAATGATCATAAACAACCAAATGAAAACAATATGACAAAAAAAGGGCAAATGAATAGAAACAAAAAATATAAGTAAATACAATAACAAACATGAGCATCAGCTACAAACATATATTCAAAAATATCAGATTTACTCACATACGAGAAGAAATTTAGTATTAAAAACAAAAGAAAAACAGAGATGTTCCACTGTTCAGCTTGAGGAACGCGAATGTTTATCAGTGCACATATGTACATATAATTATTTTCTATTGAATTGCAAACTTACAGCGAAATCTCAGATAACCGGACCACAAATAAAGAACCAAAGAAGAAAGGATGTACATGATAAAAGAGAGGGTGGTTATAAGCTAACCAATTGTTTAGACAAAAATAAATTATCGTTAGTTTTTAGGTGGAAAGAAAAAAACTATTTTTGCTCATATGGGTAAATCCTGAAAAAGGTCAACCATAACCAAAAAATTTAAGTTAGTATTTTCGCAAAAATTTCAGTGTATATACATATTAAGCTGCATCACTTCTTTATTTAATCCAACTCATAAATTTAATTTCTTTTTATCTTAACTTTCAAAATTGTAAGACTCTGCATTTACACATACAAAATTTTAGTTTTTTCCTTTTGTACTTGTTTTTATGACAGCTTTTGCTGCATTTGTTTTCATACTCATTTTCTTCTATCTCTCCATTTTGATCTTCCGCTATGAGATCAATGTTAGCACTAACGTATAGCTGTAACGTATATCCATAGAGTAAATATGGGTAGAGAAAATCTTTCACTCACCAAATTTCTGACATTTGTCCTCGTGTGATGTATACGTTTGATGTTGAAAAGAATTGCTTTACTAATACCAGATAGAGGCAATGGTTCAAAACAACGAACAAAATAACAACAACGGCATTTCGTTTTGTGTGTTAAAATTAATGTGTTAAATACAACACAGATGTATGCTAACAATAACAGTCAATAAAAAAGTTTAAAACACATTTAAATTTCACAGTTTTTCACCAAAATTACATGAAAAATTAAAGCAAGAAGTTATTGTAATTCCACCTGGTGTATATCACTTTTCGTCAAACATCTCTCTATCACACCGACCGCATCACGAAGAGTGGGAAAGGAAACGTCAGATGAGACAAATGGCGGCTCTACTATAAATTTACTCTATGCGTATATCGTACCATGTACATACATATGTATTTTCAATAAAATTTCTTTGAAAAAATAATCGCTTTTATTGAGTGGAAAAATGTGAAACGTCCGACACGAAACGTATGAACAACTAAAATTACTACTGCCCTTAATAAAGGCGAAGTGTTTAGCTTCTTTGAAAGCTTGTTATATTTATAATAAATACTGTCTTCAAAATTTTTTTGTATGGCTGCTGAATTTGCAGATTTAGGCAGATTATTAACTAAGTCTCAAAATAACTTCCGTTTTGAGAAACGTCCGAACGCATATTTAAAATAAAATTTTTGTGCAGCACTTAAGTTGAAATAATAATTTATTGATTACATTTTATTATACTAATATATAGCTTTTTGATACTTCACACCTGTCCTACATATGTATATCATATATAATACATATGTATATCATACATATATAAAATAGCACCAACGTCGAAAACTATTGCCATTCCAATAAAAAATTAAATTCTGTGCTTATTATTTGAACATAACTAAGCGATGACGTAGTACTCTGTTTACTCTTTTTAAGAGAAGTTTTTTTTCCTCAAGATAGTTAACGGTTCTCTAGAAATTATCGATCATTTACAAAAGGATCTACTTCAGTGCAGTCAATGGAATAGCACCAGCAGGCTTTTTTAAATTTGTTTTGCAAAATTTTGTGAAAAAAGTGAAAACAAAAGGCAAATTTTTTAATATACTGTCTTGAAAATCAGGTAATAATTTTATAAAAATTGTATAGTTATGGGTCGCGGAAAGCATTGTTCGCCGGAAAAACGTGAACTAATAAAAAAGATATACATTGGCACCACTAAAAGATCATTGGAAACTAGAATGACAGAACACAAGGCAGACATAAGGAACAGGAGAATGAGCACTGCACTCTCACAACATATGATGGAGAACAATCACACACCAGACATGGGAAACGTCAGAATTATAGACAGAGAGAAGAACACTAACAGGAGATATACACTAGAGAGTTTGAGAATTCAACAAAAACATGACATAAGTATGAACACAAAAGAGGACAAAGACAAGACAAATTGTCACTACTACATGACGCTAACACTGGACAAACATATATAGTGTGGAGAAAACATACATGTACGACATATATACATTTATGTTAGATTAACACTAAATAGACATGCAAATAAATATATAGAAAAACGAAGTAAGTGTGAACAGTGAACGGAAAATACTAAATGTAATATTAATTGTTATCATTGTTATTTAGAATAAAACTCCCCTGAAGAGGATGCCAATAAAGCATCGAAACGTAGGGAAACCAATTGAATTAAATAGTTTTATTTAATACATTGGAATTGCGACCAAAAAAGCCAGCAAGGTTATAGAATATATAACATTTTCATCGAACAAAAAAAAATTTGCGTCCGAGGCTAAATCTTATTCCCAAATAAGGAATTTGCTGGGATGTTCCAATAAAATGATAATAAATGCCCTAAGATATGAGCAAAAAGTTGAATCTCGTGGTAGGAAGGAAGCCAGTTTTGTCACCCTTATGGTAAAGCCTTTAGTACGCGCGACTAAAGCAATTCCCTTTATGACAGCCACGGAGCTCAAAAAAACATTGGATGTGCCGGCAAGCGTGGAAACTATTCGCCGCAAACTTCGAGGCAACAGCCTCAATGTCTGTAGTTCTCGAAAAGTGCCGCTCCTTACCTCTAAGCATGTTGCTAAAATGATATCTTTTGCTAAAGCACTTCAAAATTGGCCAAAGGAAAAGTGGAGAAATGTGCTTTGGACTGACGAATCCAAAATTGTCCTTTTTGGTGGAAAGGGTTCCAGATCTTTTGTCCGTAGGCCACCTAACAGTGAATACATGCCAAAATTCACATCAAAAACTATAAAACATGGTATGGTCTTGCTTTTCATATCAAGGTGTGGGTCCCATATATTGAATCAAAACCGTTATGGATGCATCGGTTTATGTAAAAATCCTTGATGAAATTATGCTGCCGTATGCTTCCTACGAAATGCCGCTGGTGTGGGTCTTCCAGCAAGACAATGACCCCAAACACACCAGCAAAATGGCAAAAAAATGGTTCAACGATAACTCTATCAATGTAATGGAGTGGCCGCGCAGTCCCCATATTTGAACCCTATCGAAAATCTGTGGACGGATATAAAAAAGGGTGTATCAACAATAAAACCAACAAGCGTTGAAGGGCTCTGGGAGGCTGTGCAGAAAATTTGGAGTTCCATCAAAGTTGAAAGATGCCAGCATTTAGTCGATTCCATGGGAAGGCGTTGTGCCGCGGTAATAGCAAACAAAGGTCACGCGACAAAGTATTGAAACAATACAATTAATTTATCAACAAGATATCTGAGTAAAATTTTTGATTTATTTTAAGAAAGACCACTATTTTTTGTTAAAAATGAAATGAAGTGCTATTATTTTGACTGGGTAGTTTTTAAGTTTTTTGTTTAAATTAATTAGCAAATTATAAACTGTTGAAAAAACCGAATAATTCTCTTATGATAATAAACCATTAACATCAAAGAATTTATTATCTTGGTTTGAGTTAAATTGGCCCAACTGCTAAACAGATGTAAATGGAGTCAATATAAATTTTTGCGTGGTGCTATTATTTCGACCGCAGCTGTAACTACCGACAAAACGATAACGAATTCGATATCGTTTCTTAGATAATTAGCCCCCAGGGTTTTAATTTTTTGCGTATTTTGCGTTCTTTTTCACTGTAGTCCAGGTTATTAATCATTGAAGCATCAATGCATGAATTTTTTTTTTAAATTTAGGGTGCTAGTAATCTCATGATGTACAAATTTATCAATATTTAGTCCAATTAAAAGAGCATTGATTGTTTGATAAAAAAAAAAACTTCATTGAATGAAAATAATTTGTTGCTTTTGGATTTAAAGTAAATTTGTATTTTCTATTATTAATCTCGAAAATTGTCTGTACTGAGGAATCATTTTCATTTCATTTTTTATGTACAGAAATCTTGTGTTAAATGTTCCCGGATAACAGCAGTAAATATGTATTTTTGGTTTGCACGAGCTGCTGTTGTTTTTATTATTAAGCTCACAAGGCTCACACTTTTTAATCATAATACGTTTTAAATATATACAGGGACCAATTGTTCTCCTCTTAGCCATTTTTGTAATATAAGCCCGTTTGCTTTTGCCTTTAATGAACATTGAACATCATTAACGTTGTAGCATACGGTTTCGTCCTGTGAGAGGCGCAACGTTCACTGACCGCAAGTGCTCTCTTACTAACATCATCTGCCTGATGTAATTGGAATTGTATTTCTGATATATTAATATTTTTATGTCAAGGTTACAAAATGCCAAGAAATTGTAACAAACCCCAATTGTTTGTTCATAGAATTGATGCTACTCTTCATTTTTTGATACACCACACAAAGTCTTAATTAACCTCCACCTCTATCCCACAGAAACTCGCGAATAGCACTAGGGAATACGTTTGCGATGATGTGGGGGTACAACAACTGTCTTCATCATCATCAGTGTTGCCCACCTTCCCCTACTTCTCTGTGTTGGTGGGTTTCTTTTCTCAACTCTGCTCTACTGTGTCATATAAGCTGCTGTGAACTTTGCGTATATTGTTTGTAACCTTTTCAGCTGTTTTATTTCATTTTTCACTCGTTTTATTATTATTTTATTTTCTATTATTTTTTTTTTATTTTTATTTTTTATTTTTTTTTGTGCAAATTCTGTCTTGTGTTCATTCTGGTTCGTTGTCGGATTTACCATTTGCGGATTTTGTTTATCATTGTTTACGTCCGTCCGTCCATCTATCTCAGTGTCTGTTGTTGGTTGTCTTCCACTGTGCACCGCGGTTGAGTGAATGAGTACTGCGGTGCTTTGCTCCATTCTGCGCTTTGCTCCCGTATCTTTTTTAGATTCCAACTAATTTGCATTCCGTTTGTTGTTGTTTTTTCTCTCGCCGTTTTCAGCACCAGCATTTTATTGTCTTTTGCCGCTGTTTATTTTTAATTGTACATGTTTGTATCTTTAATTTGATTTCGTTAATTTTACGTTTACGTTTGCATTGATTTTCCCTTTCAATAGAGGATGAGCGATAACAAGCTAAGTAAAATGATGCATGTAATAATGAGATTGACCGGCACGGCACGTCCATAAAAACGTAAACCAGTTGAAGAATGTATGATTTCATACTTCCTTCGATGATAACGTTGCTATTTTTGATTGCACTGCCCTCACTTTTTGTGTCAGTGTCGTTTCTCGAGGCATTAATAAATTATGATGGTATTTTGCCGCAGCTAATTTCTAATTTTATTGCCATTATAAAAATGCATTATTATTTGAATTCAATTAGTTCGAAAAAATATATTCTTGTTTATGTCTTTTATATTTTACAGTCCATTTGTCTCGTAAATATTTATGGGACTTTAGTAATATTTTTTGTTTGTATAATCGAAGAGTCGTTTTGTTAGCTTTATCGAAAAAAACTCTTCAGATTCTTTGTAATATCAGTACGCACTTCGAATTTTATACAAGAACTTTTGTTAGTAATTTTGTATTAAACGAACTACGCTTATGGCAATTAATTCAACTAATCTTTTTTGAAACTGTTGATATTTCAACGATATCAAAAACTGTGTCGGTGGTAGAATAAGGGCAGAAACAGGAATTTGTGCGTTTTTTGGCATACTCCAACATCGGTGGAAAGAATATGTAAAAATATGCTGGTTTGTTTCCTCTTTTATATTTGTCATTAATTGGCCTTGGAAGCTTTCTTATATTACAATTGAAATAAATAAATAAAAAATAAATAAATAATATTACTAAATTAGATGCAAAACATTTTTTGCCCAAAATGTAGAGGATTGAAATTGAGAATTGAAAAATTGATAATAGATTTTTCTTCACAATCACGCCCCGTACAAATTATTAGACGAAACAATTTTATATTTATATACACCCACCGAAATAATTATAAAGGCAGTATATTTTTTCACGGTACTACCAATGCATTGCGTTTTTGGTGTAGAATTTAAATACATTTATGAGTCATTAGGTATATTATGTCATAGAATGTAACCAGTCGGTATCTTTTACAAGTTACATGAAAAGTGACGTTGTTTTTTCAGTTTCTGGTGCGAAATATATATAAAGGCAACATGGAAAAGAACCCGTATTCGAACAGCAGTAAATAGGAATTTAAACATAAGTGAGTTTTCTTTGGTTGTTATTTTATTGTTTTAAAATTAACGTCGGTCAAATTAAAAAAAAATCAATTTATATAGAATACCTGGCTGAAAGTGGTTAAGTAAACAAGAAAGGGGAAACTTTTAAGATTATCATGATGAAGGGCTATCCAATCGGGAAATTTTGAGGCGATTGAAAAGACCTAACTGCGTCATTGACAATTTTATAAAATAGGGTGTTCAATGTGGAAACACAAAACGACCAGGAAGGACTCCGCTGAGCAATGAAAGCGCCAAAAGAGAGATGAAAAGGATTGCTGTTAAAGAAAACTTCTGTGATATGGAAATTATTGCCGAATTGAGCTAGGGTGCAGGTTTGGGTCGTGGCCAACAAATAATGAACCCCGACTTGAAACTGTCATTTGGGAAAAAAAGTATGCAAAACTTGGTTCAAACCAAGACACGAATTAGCCAGACTTAAATTCGCTGAAATATACAGATTTTTGGATGAGAAGTGATATTTGCCGATGGAAAGAATTTAATTTGGATGTACCTGATGGCTCGTAAAAATATTGGCGTTCCACTCATTTCTCCAAAATTATGCGTCAGCGACGAAATTTTGTCGGTGGGTCCCATACGGTTTGGGCAGGTATGAGATATAGGGGAACCACTCCAATATGTTTCATTTTCACAAAAATGGGCTCCGTGTATTATATTCGAATATTGAATGTCATCTTAGGTTATTCTGGAGAGGAAATTTGTGCCCCAGAATTTATCACCCAGCAGGACAACGCAGCAGTACATCGGTATAAGAAAACTCTCAAAGTTTCTGGGGCCCAGAAATAATACCAACTCTTGACTGACCTACACTTAGTTCTGATCTTTATCCGATCGAGGACCTCTGGTCTATTTTACCTACTCAAGTTTACCACCCAGGGCGCCAGTTGATGAATGTCAAGGATCGAAGAGTAGCAATTCATGAAAACGGCAGATAACTGATTCTGCGCATATTCATTAGTTGATAACCTCAATGCCAAGACGCTTAATACAAGTTATCAGCGATAATGGAGATAATACGGCTTAGAAAACTTTTTAAAATAGTTAAATAAACCTTTTGCCTTTATAAATATTTCGCACTAGTAATTAGTTTATTTTTGTTGATTCAAGTCATAGTCAAAGTATTTTTCGTGAAAAGTATTTTATTTTGAAAGCCCTAATACAATATAAAATAATAACATCTCGAAAATTCATTTCAACATTTGGAAAAAACAAAATAAGGTGTTGCCTTTATATTTATTTCGCTGGGTGTATATATATTACTTATGTTTACAAAAGCGATTTCAGTTTTGTCGCAAAAAGATTTCTAAATAATTTTATGGAGCAGATTTCTTTTAGCAGCAAAATTGTAAATTGTATTTTTTCGTTTTTTCCCTTCACTCGTAGAGCATTAAATGCTGCGGAAGTCCATATTTTCCGAAATATAGGTCTCCAAAGCTTGAATGTATAATCGCGCATAACTCTGCCATTTATTATCCGATCCTGATGAAACAAATTTCATTAGAAAGGTCCTTTTAGAATCTGTATATAAAGATATCTGTCGTTATTAACCAATTGAGGGCCAATGAAAAAAAAACCTTTTTTAATCTCACTTTTTTGACAATCATTTTTTTTTCAAAAAAAAAATTTCCTAGTATACTTTTTTTTACTAGACTCCGATGTAGAGAAATTTTCAACCTTTTTTAAGCGGAGATATTACAGTTTAAGAAAAGAAGAACCTATTGAATTAATATTTTCGGAAGAGGACGGTGAGGTGGAAGACGCCAACCCCTTAGGTCGAGGAAATAATGTTTTTTGTTTTGCTTTTTTATATATTGAATATTTGGCAAAAATTCAGGACCAAGGGCAGGCAAAAAACAAATTGTTTAAAAAAAACCAAAATTAAAGAAAAAGTAAAGAATGTGAGAAAAGGGAAAACTAGCCCTCGCATGGACATATGTTGCTCGTACCGTGTGGTAGACCTTTTTGAAAATCGTTAAATTTATATTCCACCTAGTCGGGTTCCAATTAGGGGGGTTCAAATTCCCTCTGTACCTTAAGTCGATGTGTGACAAAATCACGCTCGATTTTTTAGAAATAATTTTTTTTATTTTGGTGTGTAAAAACTACAACAAAGGACAACAGAAATAAAAGACAACAACAACAAAAGACAACAAGTTGATTGGACCAAAAAAAAGTGAGGTTAAACATTTTTTAAATGAGCCCTCAATGGGTTAATGAAAGGAAATATATTTATATACAGAGTTACACAAGGGCTTTGTAATCATACATATTTCAATCAGATCCAATGATAAATACCTGAGATATGACCGATTATATACTCAAGCTTTAAAGGCCTAATCTCAAGATGTTGCACCAAGCTCGGGAAAAAAAACGTATTTTTCAACTCAGCGCAAAAGCCTTTACCGTTGGTGAAATTTTGGTGCAGATCTGATTTTGCTGCTAAAATAGTTTTATGCCAATTTTATGCTATTAGGACCAAAACAAGATATTAATTTTGCCTCCCTTTATTATCATCACAATGAATAATTTTTGGGCCACACATTAGTTATATATTGGAATATGCAGCAGTCCCATTTTACTTTTCCAGTTTGTTTTTCATTTTTTGTGGTTTGGAGTTAGATAAATTAGATAGTAGATAAGTTAGATAAATTTATATTTCTGATCCAGCAATATAAAATCAATCATTTATCATTGGAAATGGTTTTGTTGTTTTTCAAAATATTCTGATGTTATACACATGCTTGATGTTATACACTGCATTTGATTTACCAGCGATTTACAGTGGTTTTTGATGGTGCTTCATCAGCAAATGTCGAAACAAATTGATTGAGACACTCTTGTCTCGATAATTCACGCCGAAAATCGTAAAAAATCATCGCACGAAAATTTTCACGGGTTAATAATTCTCTTTTTTGACCGAGATGAATTTTTCAAACACACTGTAAATACAACAAATAGTGCTCGTAAGTGAAAACGCTCTATGTATTTTAAGCTAAAAAATGTCAAACTTTCCAATGGATGTTCCAGTTTGCATCTGGCAACTCTTGTATTGCCAGGACCTAAAATATAAATTGCAAACCTCGTATATACTACCATAAATAAAATATACAGTCTTTTCCTAAACTTTAAGTTTAACTTGTCTCCGGAATTCTATTATTGCTTTTAAACAATTCATTTATTTTTAATTTTCATTTCAGGGTATGGTTAAAGATATCTTTGATGATGGCGTATGTTGTGAAATCAAAGGGTAAGTTGTTATTCTTATTAAATAACATTTTAAAATTAAAAAATAAAAATATTTGTAAGTGCTCTATTTACACGATGACATTTCTTGTGGGTATATTTTTCAGTTCTTTTTTAAAGCTGCTACGTAATTTATCGAGCTATTACACGTTGATTTTTCACAATATCGAATTATTGAATTATCATCAGAGATGGTTATTTCTGTCAAAATCAAAACAGAAACGGAAAATACGTAAAGAGATATTGAAAAAATCGGGATAGTATCAAAATCCCGAAATGCCAAAATCCCGAATTTTTTAAAAGGCCGAAAAATGTCAAAATCTCGAATTTCAAAATCCCGAATTTCAAAATCCCGAATTAAAATACCGAATTTTGAAAAATCCCGAATTATTGAAAATCATACCAATACAATTTTTTTATATTTTTATTAATTTCGATTTATATCTAAAATGCAAGATTAACTGCTATGGCTTTTAAATAGTCTGTTTTATCCATACATTGTATGTTATTGAATACAGCCTTTAAATTTTGGGTTTTTGAACAATTTTTTTTGTTGCGGGGTTGAACGTTCCCCGATTTAACTTTTTCGATTGCCGATTTAGCAACAATCACCTCTTTAGCCAGATTTTCGATCAGACTGTAAAGACCGGCATGCTTTTTGCCAACAACAACTTTAAGGCGTCTATGCCAAGCCTCGACAGAGTTTTGGGTGCGTGGGAAATTTTCTTCTAGCATGTCGCAGACCGACCAAAACTCGGTATCATACCGTCCTTCAATGTAATTGCAATTTATCCAACGAGCTATTTTTTGGCATCTTTATCTGCAAAGTTGCGGTATAGAACTTCATAATATTCAGGTATTTTAGCACCCGGCACAAAAGCAAGGGCCCTTATCATCCGAACTTGCAAGCTAAATTCTTCACAGTTCCCATACTTAGTACTTAAGCCCTCCTTCTGAATCTTGCGCCAAATTATTTTGGCCAAAATGGAACTGACATCCTTTGCACTCAGCATACGGGAAAAATTGTTTTGCAGTGTTAATGATGGCTTTTTCAAAATCCGAAATTATCTTTAGTGGCTTTAAGTGTATGTTCCATTCCCAAGCTAGTTTGGTAAGACTGAAGAAAACTTCCGAATATAGGCCTCTGCGGTCTTGCGACTCATTAAGCAGAAGACTAAGGGCACTATCTGGCCCTGAATGTAACCATGAATACTAAAAAGTTGAGTCATAATCGAAGGCACAACATAGATCGTTCCGTCCATCAACCAACATTGTGCTTCCTCCAAAAGCTTCAAACTAGACTGCGTACCCAATAAAATGTTCTTTTCTCCGCCGAACTCCTTTTCATCCAAAACAAAAAATTCTCCTTCCAGGAATTTTAAGTCTTCCGGAATATTGATTTCATCCAAAGTTTACGGCTCATTAACTTTATTTGAACGAATGCGCTTGATCTTTATTTTTTGTGCAGCTTTGGAAGGCAAATAAACCCGGCAATTTTGATTGGTATCGGCAACGGTATCTCTTATTATTTGACAAGGAGCCTTTTCAGTACTGTTTTTTGCATTTGTTTTTAAGGAGTTGTTAGAATGCATCACATGTTTTTCATTAGCTACGGGCTCATGACTGTGGACAGAAGGCTCCTTTTTTAATATGTGTTCGTCGTTCACCATGATTGTGTGCAAACGACTTTTGCAAAACTTTTCTTTTCTATTTGCACAACACCAGTAATACACTTTTTCAGTTGATTTTTCCAAATGGTACGAATGGCCATTCAAATTCAGTTTTTGTTTGCCTTTATTTGATATCAAAACTTCCAGACTCATTTTGTATTTTTTTGTGAAAAATTATTTCATTATTATTAAATATTTTCATATGTGAACTAAGACTGAATAATTTATTTATATATTTTAAAATATCGCGAATAATTGTACAGTTTTCCATGTGAACTTAGATCGAGGAATTTATTTATAGATTTCAAAATCGCGAATAATTGTACAGTTTTCCATATGTGAACTTAGATTGAAGAATTTATTTATAGATTTCAAAATCCCGAATAATTGTACAGTTTTCCATATGTGAACTTAGATCGAGGAAGTTATTTATAGATTTCAAAATCCCGAATAATTGTACTGTTTCGCGCGATTTTTAAAACCAAAACTGTACAATTATTCGGGATTTTGTAATTCGGGATTTTGTAATTCGGGATTTTGTTTTCGGGATTTTGTAATTCGGGCATATGACCCCAACCCGAAAAAATCCCCCGAAACACAATGCCAGGGCATTTCATGGCATTTTTCCTCCTCTCTTACTTCTCTACTCCTCTTGCCTTACGAATGTAAAATTCGCAAAATTTCTTGCGGCGATAAAATCATCGTGTAATAATGCTCTAAAACACATAATAATCGCAGTGTTGAAAAAAGTAATAGAAACGAGTTTTTTTTTTAAATTCATTTTATTCCTTATTATACATAAATTCATAATATAGTTACGCCTCAGCGCCAATTGGCATTATAGAGGCAAGTTGGCAAAAAAAAAATACATAATCCTAATTATTCGTGTATAATTATTAAATTAATTAAAAATAATATAAGTAATTCATATTTTATATCGTATATACTCATACATCAAAAGTTATATCAGAAGCTCATCAACATGTAGCAACAAATGATTTCTTAACGATGATTTGAAAAGTGCGAATCTTTCAATTATCCTTATATGTTGAGGCAAGATGTTAAATTCTCTACGTTGTTTCAAATTGGCAAAAGGCAACTCTCAAATGATCATTATTTCGAGTGTTAAATATATGTTGGTTTCGTAATAAATGTACCGTATGGTGTCCTATATCATGCAGACATTTGAAAACATAAACTAACAGTTGTAATTTGTAAGACCCATGGATTGGTAAAACACTTGGGAAAACATCCCTGTACAAAGAAATCGTAGAATATGACATGGGTAAACTAGCTACTGCTTTCAATGCCTTATTTTGCAGTCGCTGAAGTGATCTTAATTCCGAGGTTTTTTTGATGTGTTAACATCTATACGCGCGCCTCTAGGGCAGTAAACTATCAAACTTATACATACGCAAGTGTTAGGTTTTAAGAGTAAATCATCGTTTGTTTGTTCGTTGCTTGGCAGTCGGTATCGAAAGTGATTATTGGGCGATTTTCATATAATTTTCCCACGCGATTTTCTCCGGAAATTCATATCCGATTTTATTAATTTTTGGATTAAAAAGTTAGTGCGGGTTTCGACGAAGAGTTTAGGCCAAAAATTAAGGCGATCCGATATCGGCGAGCCGAGATTTAAGTGTTTTAATTTGGAGTATTAATTTGGAGTAATATTAAAAAAGTATTTTATGTTGATCTTCGGTTATATCGTACGAATATAACAATGTATGTATGTATGTACAAGTGTCTGTTGCTTTGCATTCTTTGACTTTTGTGGGAATAAAACAAAAAGTATTGAGCAAGAAAATAATGACACATGTGCTTGCACTGGGTCTTTAAATAATTTTAAGTATTAATATTATTTAACTGTAACGTCATCATATGATTGAACGCTGTTTTTTATTTTCCAATGTAACATTTACGAATGTGTTCATAGAAATCGAACAGGTACCGTGTAGCAAAAAGGTGTTAACACATCGCCCGTGAGTTTGAACACTCATTGGATTTTTTTTATAGCCATACACAATAGACAAATAATTACAATGATTTTGAACTAAGGCTTGAAAAATTAAAAATTTTGTATGTTTGTCAAACTTGTTCTTAAACTTATACAACAATCCAATAGCAGGTGATATTTTAGACTTCAGATATTGTACATGTTGAACCCAAGAAAGATTTCCCTGCAAATGCATTCCTAAATACTTCAACGATGTAACTTCTAAAATTTCTCTTCCATCAACAAATATGCTAAACTCATTATTAAAACAGAAATGTGGTTTAAATCTCATTAGTTTTGTCATTTATATATGTATATAGAGAACAACAAGGGCCCTAAAACACTACCTTGAGGGACTCCATGTTCAACAACTTCTAAACTACTTTGTTGTTGATTAATCTGAACAAATTGTCTTCGATTATGAAGGTAGATCCATAGTAGCAAAAGTTAATTTCTCCTAATACCGTAATACTGAAGCTTTTTATATAAAATTGTATGATCAATGAGATCATCTGCCTGCGACAGATCTGTGCCCTTCATCTAACCCCTTGCATATATAATTTTGAACATTTGCAATAGCCTTCTTAGTGCCACAACCCTTTCGAAAACCATATTGAAAATTATTCAGAATATTATTTTCCTGAAAATATTTGTCTAAACGCCAAGCGTTTACCCTTATATATGTAATGAATTAAAATGAATTGTAATCTAGTGTAAGTGTAGATTTAAGTACTGTACTCGTACCTCATTGTGATTGAGAACAGTTAAGCTTTAGTTTGTGAATTGTTAATTATCAACCGATTTAGGATCGCGCAGCCTTTCTTCTCTGTAAAGTGCACGAAGCACGAATCAGTTGTTCTACTGCACTCAGCCGCTACGGTTTATATTTCGTTTTTTCTCTCCAGTTTTGAAGCTGCATTTATTACATCTACACTTACACTTAATTTATATAGAAAATAAACCCCAATACGATTTATAACGTTAAAAGCTCTAACCCTTTTTCAATGTAAAAGCATCCAGTCGTTAAAGGTAAGAACCGTCTCCCGTTGTCCTAACTCTGGGCCACTACTAATTCTTATCTTTTCCATACATCTCACATCGTTTATACAATTGATCATATTATGAGAAATTGTATAAACGAACACTAGCTCAACCATATCTTCACCATCTCCAGCGATTGATACGGAGTTGGAACTCCATCATCAATCCCAAGTTATAATAAGCCGTGACGCGCTTATTCAATATTTAAAAAGTTGAACATGTAGAATTTTTTCAAAAATTTTGTCAATAATGGGTAGTACCGAAATTGGTCAACCGTTGTTGACTTACTTTCTTTAGGAATTGGAATTATTTTGTGTATCTTCAAAATATCTGGGTAAATTGATGTGTTTATGATATCTTTAACAGCCCAATTCTCAATAGCAATTCCCGGGGAGTTTTTTCCCTATTCCCTGTTCCCCTATTCTAAATAAAATCTCCCTGGGAGTTTTTTCCCTATTCCCTTTTCCCTTATTCTAAACGAACTTCGAAAAAGGGAAATATTTCCCCGGGAAAAAAGTAGGTATTCTAAATGTCAATAAAATGGAGAATGTGAAAACAACTTTTGGGAGTAATTCCCCCAACAAATTGCTAGGGAGTACTGCGCAAAAATGTAAGTATTTAATATTTTCTATAAAAAATTAAATAATGACTTTTATTTTCATCAATATTATGGCATTATTCTATGGAATAAATTTAGTTTAGCACCAACTCTCAGATCTACACCAAAATGTCACCACCGAGAAAAGCGTCTGCACTGAGTTCAAAAGTTTTAAAAGAGGTTATCAAAGTTAGTAGAAATGAGTATCATTGCAAAGGTCTTTCTATATTCTATAAATCTGTGTATGCACATATTTATTTTTATTAATCCATTGGGCGTTAATTAAAAAACAATATTTGTTAACCTCCCATTTTTAATAAAAATTTATTATTTCAAAAAATTTGTAGTTTTTTGGTAGACTCCGATAATAGACAAGACTTTTGCCTTTTTTAATGTATAATTCTCACCAATAACCCTTGAAGGACCGGAGACATTTAAGTTGAAAGTTTTGAATACATTTGCCACTTTTTGCACCAAAATTAAAAAATTATTTACAAAAAATCACGCGATTTAACACAAAAATACTATGCCAAAGCCACGAATCGGGTGTTGGACTCGCACTCGCACCAACTGGTTAATATAGATAAAAATGTTTATACACAGATTTATAGGGTTTAAAAAGGCCTTTGTGATGGTACTGATCGGATAATAAATGGCTGACTTATGCCCGATTATATATTCAAGCTATGGAGGTCTATATTTCGGAAAATATGGACCAGCGCCCTTTTTTTAATCTCTTTTCCGTAACGTTGAAATGGAAATAAATTTTTGAAACTCGTTAAATTTATATTTCACCTTGGCTCAGGCAGGGGGTACAAATTTCCTCTGAACCTTAAGACGATGTGTGGCAAAATCAGTAAAATCGCGCGATTGTTTTAAAATAATTTTTGATATTTTTATGAAAACAGCTCCTCATATTATGTTGAAAGTTTGATAACAAAACTTGAACTTTTTATATCCCCGGTCTTTCAAGGGCTACTGAGCCGTATTATACCTTGAAAGAAAGCCTGAAATCTTCTCTATTACCGGTATGTAGAAAAAACGTTGCAACACTACGGTTTTTTGAAAAAGAATGATTTTAAAGAAAAAAGTGAGGTTATAAAATCTTTTTTTTTAAATTATTCCACAATGGGTTAATAAAAAGTAAAATATTTTTAACCGCGTTTGTGGAGTTTAAAAAGGCCTTTCTAATGACATAAATTTCAGCAACGTCGGAAAAGTAGTTTCAGAGATATAGCCGACTATACACTCAAGCTTTGCAAGCCCATATCTCAAGAAGATGGGCCGATCGTACAAAAAAACATATATATTTCAGCTCATCTTAAAAATCTATATTGATGATAAAATTTTTATTCAATTCCAAGAAATGCCCCTGAACTAGAGTTTATCCAAGTAAATATGTACGTTCCCATATTTACTTACAAAGTTTGCGGCAGCTCCAGTGAATTCGTCGCATCGCGTAACTATCTCCTTGCAAACGTTTGTTGTTGCTTCTCCTGCTCCCGGTCGTTCTTCTGCTGCCATTATAAAGGCTGTGGTGTACATTTTCACTTATTTTGATTGATAATTAAGTTTTATTTGCTTAAAATGATTTGCATTTAACAACCAAAACCAAACGTCATAAAGCAAAACAGCTGACTTCGAAAATTCGCAATTCTCTCTCCCATATTATTCTATTCCCCGTCTGTTTAGAATAGGAGGATTTTATTCCCGGGAAAAAATAATTCCCCGGGAATTATCTCCCGGGGAGTATTCAGAATCGGGCTGTAAATATATCCACTAAATGCGGAGTAATAGAGCTGACGCTTGTCAAAAAAACTATGGGATAAATGCCATCATGGCCACAGCTTTTCCCAGGTGATAAGCTACGTATAACATTCTCTACTTCTTCACGTGTAGTATAATTGAGCTGAAATATACTATTACATGTTCTTAAAGTTCTCAGCGCATTGCATGTGTCGGTGGGAAATTGTTGAATTTGCTGTTTCATTATGTGTGCTGATTCCAAAAAGTAAGAATTTAACATTTCAGCCTTACGTGCATCGCTTAGAACAAATTCTCCAAAGGAGTCCTTTATAAATAAATCCTTGTCTGAAACTCTACCAAGTGTCTCATTCATAAATCCCCAGGACTTTTTCGGATCATTTTTATTTACTTCTAAATTATTTGAATAAAAATTGTTCATTGAACTATTATAAGCTTCCTTAATAACTTTGCTAATGCCACTTAGTTTAGTTTCAATTTCATCAGTACACATTTTCCTCCGTTGCTTTAAAAGACGATCTTTATACGACATCAATTTCCCCGAATTACCATTTATTTACCCACGGCGTAATTTTATATTTCAAATTTATATTCTTTTTTTTTGTAAATCTTTGCTTTTTTGCTTGTTCAGTGAAAAATGAAAACAAATGTTAACATGGTTTCACATGAAAAAACAAGTGGAACGAAACGGTATTTTTTCGCAATTACCTCGGGGATCTCTCCAGTTTATGGAGAGAGAAGGGAAGAGAACGGAAGCACGGGAACTCAGGAATTGCGCAAGTAAAATTGCCGAGTGTGATCCCCGAGTATGCAACACTAGCGATTCGAGTTTTGTGCAACTGTGCAAATAATTGACAAAATGTTTTCATATTAATAAATATGTTACACATACTATTTGAACGTGAAAAAACATGGAGACTGACAAAAGGAAAGCGTTTCAGCGAAAATTACAAGGAATATTTATTCAATCATTCAATGTCGACCTTTCAAACAATAAGTAGGTTTTATTAACACAAGCAAACTTGTATTAATCATGTACTAATCATTGTATTTAGGCAACCGATACAAGTTCACAAAGTGATCGTCGGTCGTCATTGGATCGTGGATTTGGGTCATCGCGAAGTGTGCGTCTCAGAACTTTCGGAGCAAATTTCTTTTAGCAGCAAAATTGAATTTTTTGGTTTTTTTTTTTGCCTGGTAGAGCATTAAATGCGGATTTTAAAAAAAAGGAAAAGTTTGCGGAAGTCCATATTTTCCGAAATATAGGTCTCCAAAGCTTGAATGTATAATCGCGCAAATCTCTGCCATTTATTATCCGATCCTGACGAAATAAATTTCATAAATAGTTAAATTTATATTCCACCTAGGCTCAGGCAGGGGGTTCAAATTCCCTCTGTACCTTAAGTCAATGTGTGACAAAATCAGAAAAATCACGCGAGTTTTTAGAAATAATTTTTTTATTTTGGTTTGTAAAAACTACAATAAAGGACAACAGAAATAAAAACAAAATTAATTTTGGTGAAATTTTGGTGCAGATCTGATTTTGCTGCTAAAATAGTTTTATGCCGAACTTTCAAATAATTGCTGGAAATATTTAATTATATAAGTATTTACTGCAATAAAAAGCGTGCAATAACTTTTTCGTACATTCGCTAATCCGAGTTCTTTGCGATAAAGCAAACAAAATTATTAATCCCAACATATTTTGTTTGTGTATTTCACTAGTTTAACATTTTGCTTCGAAATTTCAATGGTAGGGTTACTAAAGTTATATGGGATAATGGCAACGAAACACGTTTTTCATAACAAATACGAAAATCGCCAAATAGGTATTTGTAAAAAGACTGAGTGAAAACTTCTTATGACAACGAAAATGTAACTTTTTTTTCATTTCACAGTTTCATAGAACCAGAATTGACCCCCGAGACTCGATATGGTTTTTCATACAAGGTTTTAAAAAATTATATATAATGAGATTGCGATTTCTGTTATTCTTCGCAAACCTGAACTGTAAATACATTGAACGTATACAAGAAGTTTGAACAAAATTTTTCATTTCAAATTTTTGTTAACATGGATTTCTTGTAATATTTTCCTGCATTTTGTTATAAAATCATATTTAATTTATTTCATATTTACTTTTATGGCAGATACTATATGATATATGATCTTATACCTGAACGGGTTTTTTCGGGATCAACAAATGCAAAATGTATCTGGGAAATGTTGAAACATGAAGTAAGGTGCCTTTCCGGTTATACTTATTCCGGGTATGTGATGGAAATCGATTGACTTGAATACGATTTGACATAATAATGATCTTTTTTTTTTAGAAAATAATGGATAACAATTAATTTATTCCGCCTTTTCTCCCAATAAATGATTTGTGCCCGTAAAATTCGTTTAAATAGTCAATCGTATATGATTTTTACGCGGTCGATTTTAATCACATATCGGATTATGTCGTTGTTAGACTGTTGATATTTACAAACTTTTAATTACACAAATTCCCAGCAAAATTATGATTCATCAATGATTTGTCTTCGAACTTGTTGTCTGTAGAATCGATTTCTAGAAACCACTCTCAGAACACAATACCGCGGTTTAAAACCAAGATTTAAATATTCTACAATTTCAAAAAGTTGTTGTGAACGTGGTCTCACATGAATGTCATAATGTGGTAATAATTCCTAACCGGGTATTCTGTTTGTTACTTTCACACATAAATAATTTTCATTAGGAATCTTTTCTCAATTAAATTTTTTCAAAGAAGTTTGAATTACTATTTTGACTTGTAAAGCTTGAAGAGAGTCTGGTTTATTGCTAAAGACCAATGACTTCAAATAAGCCTACAAGAAATAGTCTAATGTTGTTAAATCAGAACTTTGGAGGCCATTCAATGTCACAATTTCTTGGAATAATCGAATCTCCAAACTTTTCTCGCAATAATTCGGTTGTTTCCCTGCTGTGTGAAACGCAGCCTCGTCTTATTGGAACCAGATGTTGGCAAGATCAACTTCTTCCAATTTCGGCCATAAAAGTTAGATATCATCAATCTCTACCGTTCTCCATTGACAGTAACGGTGTTATCAGCTTTATTTCGACAGAAGTACGGTCCGATGATTCCACCAGACCAAAAATCACACCAAACTGTCAATTTAGGTGGATGTAATGGGTGTTCATGAATAATTTTTGGATTTTCTTCGCACCAGAATCGACAGTTTTGTTTATTACCGCACCACTTGGATGAAAGTCAGCCTCATAGGAGAATATGATTTTCTTAAAAAAAAATCGTTATTGTTTTAAAGTTGTTCCAAGACGAAATCAGCGAATTCATGACGTTTGCGGTAGTTCAATGGCTTCAGTTCTTGACTGATAACAATTTTATACGAATGCAAGCCTAAATCCTTTCTCAAAATCCGCCAGGTTGTGGTTTGAGACAGTTCCAATTGTTGATATCGGAATCGATAAATTGCGGTCTTCAGCAACACTTGCCTGAAAGGCAGCAATATTTTCATTACATCGAGCGGTCCTTTGTCTTATTGGCACTTGAACATTATGTAAAGAAAATGTACGCTCGTAATTTGTAACAATTCAATTGGAGAAGGATTATTTTAATAAAAAAAATTTAATAATTTGTAAACGTTGTTCTTGCGTATATCTATCTCTCCATGATGAAATTGTAAACATTACTGAATACACTGAAAAAAACCGAAACGTCACATAGAAATCATATCACTCAAATTGGAAATCATATCACTCACTCAATTATATGGCAAATATTTGGAATATTGAAATACATATGCACAAATTTTATTATATAAAAACTTTCAAACAGATTCCTTTTTAAAAATGGTTTTTGAAATACATACTTGATATAGTTATTATAACTGACCATAAAAGTTTGAAATAAAGTAGTATACACTATAACATTATGCTTTATTTTCTTAAGCAATTAGTGTTAGATACTGTCTTGTATATGGTACAAAAATATTTGGCTGGTAATGTGCAACTTTTTCTCATACTAATTATTTCTTACCACTTTATCTGGCCAACCTATTCGACAACATATATTTTCCATAAAATACTCTGCACTATCAATTAATATAAGATGAATTTCATCTACAACATTTTAAAAGATGCTTCAATATGCAATATGTATACGACGAACTTTGCAACGATGGTGGTCAGTCATTCCTTGTCGTTGTTTTAGAAAACATAAATCATGCTAACGTCTAAATGTGTACAAACAAATCGAAAGCAAAAGGTTTATTTGTGTAATTTTTACTGTCTCTATGAAAAAGTCATTTATGCAAATGGTTTTCTTTTACACACAGATTAAGTTCTATGGGCAATTCGAACCAGCCAGCAACCACCACATGCCAAAAGATAAATTCTGATGACGACGACGGCCACGATAAAACCAACAACTCACAATTGATCCTAAAAATACCCAATTTTTATTCGTTGTTGTTATTCGAAATTAGTATTAAAAGAGATTTCCGCATATTCTCCTGTGTTTAGGCTTTTTTTTGTGTGTGAATTTGCATTTTTCTCCGCTATTAAAAAGTTGTTGATATTGTTCCGAGCAAACAGAATAGAAAAACGTATGTAGATTTTTGGACCTGGGCCAATATAGTAGTGGCTGTGCGACTACCCCACAAGAGATCTTTGTTTTATAAAAACATATTTATGTTCAATACTTGTGTATGCCAGAAATGTTGTATGATGCTGATGATGACTGACTGACGAGCTAAATACGACATACACAGGCTAGGGCTGGCACCAAACACTTGAAAAGAAGGCGGTATGGCAGATTTTGTTCCAACCAGTACTAAATACTATTTACTGAAGTTAAATCAAGTCGGCGAGAAAGCTTCAAATTCAATACATCCAAACAAAGGTCAGATTAAGGAGATGTAGGGAGATGCTGTAAGGTATCTCAACACCACTCGAGTTCATTTGAATTGTCCTATTAATAAAGAAAACTAATTTCTTTTCGTTGTGAGGAAACACTCTTTTATTATGATTTTTTATGGAAGCAAGTTACTAGGGTGTATTTTCTAAGAATTTGTTTTTCATTTTTCAAGCGCCAGAGCATTATATACGCACGGGGTTTCTATGGCACAGCTGATCGAAAGGTACTATTCGCATTCCCTTTGATTTCTGTCCGTTTTATGTCCAACCAAAGTGTAAAATTGGTAAAATACAGCAGCAAATCGAACTCGATGAAATGGCCTACTACCTCGTCGTCATGAAGAGTCAGCGAAGAGAGTAATCGAGGCTCTTAAGTATTACTCTATGATATACGTCTACTAATAGAGATATAGTCTTAATGATTCCTGGCAAATCATATATTTAAATCATATATTTTTTATCAGCGATTGTTTGCAACGATGGTATTGACAAATTAATCAAGCTTCATGCATGCAAACCATAACTCAATTTCATTGAGACTTCTATACTATGCAAAAAATCGCAAAATATCACATGCGCCCAAACGCAATAGGCATTCTCTAAACCTTTTAATATTTCAACAATCAGCTCCCAGTAGACATGATTTTTGCGGTAGCACAATACACCAAATTGAAACATTTCTTATAGAAATCCAAATTTCAAATATAATTTAAATGCTACAAAAAGTACTAAATTCTATCATCTCATATGGCGGCGCACCACAACATCCTAATAATACAAAATACAAATAATGTGAATACATATAAGAATATGACGCCAACGAGACAACTGACGTTTTTAAATTCGTTGGCTTATTAATTGATGGTATTAATGGTGGAGGGTCATGAGGAATGTCCACACACCTGTCTTTGAGATTTATGCTTTTCTTCGACATTTATTTTTTGCGCTCATTTGTTGTACAAGTTCTTTAACTTTCAAAATCAATTACATTTAGTATGACAAATGTCCTCTTTATTAATTTATTTGTTTACCGTTTCCATACATTCTCGTTGCAGTGTTCCAGAGGTTCAAAAATTTCCCTTTGTAAATGTACGTTTTCCACCGGACGAATTGGAGATACCGGAAGAGCCAGTAATTTTTGAAGAGGGTATGGAAGTGGAAGTCTTTACCCGATCGACGGAGGACGAAAAGTGCGGCTGGTGGATAGGCATCTTGAAAATGATAAATGCCGAGTGTTGTGCTGTGATGTATACTGGTTTAGGGACATATACCGAAGTTGTGACACTGGATCGGTTACGCACGAAGAATCTCAATCCTCCGCTTACACCTACATCAATTCATAAGTTCACGATACCGGTACCCGAAGAATTGCGTGCCGAGTAAGTCCTAACCTACAGTTTATATTATTTAAAACCACCGGACTTCATGTATTTTATTTATTTACACAGAGCGCAAAAAGATGACATTCACAGGGAATTTCTACGTACCATAAACGCTGGCGTTTGTGTTTACAATTCCGATTTGATGTCGTTAATTGTGCTTTCCAAATGCAAAAAATCTGAACATCGCGCCAACTTGCTTAAGGATATGCATTTTCGTAATTTATTACAAAAGGTAAATAATTATTCTATTTATAAAACATGGATGATTTTAAGCGAGAGCAATGCCCATTTTCCAATTTAAAGGCGGAAGGTACTTTCATTTCTTTCGTTTGCCACGAAAAAGGTGTTTTCTTTTTCTGAAATAACCTTATTTTCAGACACCGAAACGATTACAAGTTTCAATGTAAAAATTATGAATTAAGAATTATTTATTAATTTTTTTAATTAAATTGGAAAAATATCTCTTAGTTTTTGAACTTAAACAAAAATAATTATGAAATTTTAAGTTTCGGTGTTTGTTTAAAAACCGAGTAGAATTCTTTCGTCATTACATCTTCCTTTTCAGATACTTAGTTCTAATGCGCTGTCCTACATTGCTTGTAACTGCTTTATACATTTTTACACTTATAAACACCTGCATTGAATCGAAACAATTTTGTGGGATCGTTAATACTGATCCATTAAGGACATTGAGGAGTCGCAGAACAAAACGTGACTTTTACTATTTTTTTTTTTTTTTTTTACAAAATATTATTTATTTATTTATTTGTTTTAATCTTACGAAAACTATTTCTAAGATTAAAATTATTATAGAGCACTAGCAGCTGAGGCTATCGGCTGTCGTTTGTATATACAATGTGTACGAGATATGTTGTTTATATTCTAAGTTTCAGTGATCTAATGAAAGTATAGATGTTATTAATATTTTCTAAAGATGGGTCCCTAAGAATGTCGTATATTGATTTATTTCCAAAAGTAGTTCTTCTTAGGCTGTTGATATGTGGGAAATCTTCAAGAATGTGCCTAAGTGTAAGACTGTTTCCGCACTTGGAGCACATTGCGGGTCCGGTTCTTTTAAAGATGTGTTCATGAGAGAAGATGGTGTGCCCCAGACGGATCCTGCTAAAAACGCGTATTCTCAATTTATCGGCATTTGTGGGATATGATGGTGTTCTAGGGTTTTGTCAGCTTCGTTGTTGCCCAGTATGCCAATTTGACTTGGGATCCAGTGAATCCGTATTTGGTTCTCATTCCCAAAAATAACGTTTCTGATTTTGTTAATGGTGTTCCACTTATTTGAAAAAGGATTACTTATTGCTTTGATTACCGAAAGGCAGTCCGAATAGATAACGGGTTTCTTCTTGTTCATTCTAGCACATAAGATTGCCTGGAGTATAGCACAAGACTCGGCCGTAAAGACTGAGCAGTGCTAGTACAATGAACCAAGTGCGATGTGTTTCCCAAAAGCGTCAACGACGGCATAAGCTGGGGGTTTGTTTTCACTTTTATTACCATCTGTGAATAATCTATTGATAGAGAAGTTTATTGTTCGCAAAGAAGTTTGTGGAAAACATCAGGTGAAGTATGTTCTATTTTAAATTTAGAAAAAGAGAGATCAACGCAAAGAAGTTTGTGGAAAACATCAGGTGAAGTATGTTCTATTTTAAATTTAGAAAAAGAGAGATCAACGCAGGCGCTATTAAACTTCCAGGGTGGCTGTAGGCTAACATATCTTGAAACCTTTGGTGGAATCTCGAGTTCATGTAATAATCCTAAGGACGCGGATATTGCTGAAGGAATCCTTTTCTGATTTTTGGCCAAAAGATAGGAAGATATGTCCTTATTGACAATGGAGTTGTTGCTAGTAAGCAGTTTAGGAATCATTTTTGACTTTTGCTTCATAAATACGGGCTTCAATTGATGGGAGACCACTTTCTAATAAAATATTGTTAATGGGTGTGGTCCGGAAGGCATAAACACTTGTTTTAACGGCTTGATGATAGAAAGGTTTGATAATGTTTATGGTAGATTTGCAAGAGTTACCAAACAGAAATAGCCCATAATCTATTTTGCTCAGTACAAGTGTTTTTGTAAGATACGAAAGGATGTGGGTGTGAACGGATGTTCTCATTGCAAGATACTTTACAATGTTTACTCGACTTATCAGTGAGTTTTTAAGTTGTGTGCAGTGTTCTTTCCAGCTGTATCTGTTTGAGAATATAACCCCCAACATTTTCAGATTTTAAACATGAGTAATTTCCGTATTATTAATTTCAATGCTTTGTTGTGTAGCGCTACAATTCTGTTTCCGACATAAGTGCAATATTTTTGATTTTGTCAATGAAATTTTTGCCCCGGATGTTACTGTTCGATGTCTTCTAGAATGTTCTTTAGGGCCTGTATGTTTTCGTGATTATTACAAGCAATGATCATTGTGAGGGACTCTGCTTATTATTCTGCTTATTTCATTGAAAGCTATTTGAAAGAGGATAACCGATAAAGGTGTCCCCTGTGGGATGCCGTTCTTCATAGGAAAAGAATTGGATAGGTATCCGTTGACCTTGACTCTGAAGCGACGGTTGGTAAAAAATGATTTTACGTAAGAGAAGATTTTTGGACCAATTGACAATGATTTAAAAATGTTGCAAAATGTTGTTGTTTGCATGAATTTGGTTAAATTCTATTGGAAAAATCTTATTTGGATAATTTTTCTTTTCTCATAATAGACTAGAGATTTTATCGCAGAGATTTTTTTACCTAGAGATTTTATCGTATAATCGGATGAAAAATATAATCTTGGATTTCCCAACATTTTGAAATAATCAAAAGGGCACTGTTTGTTCTGCGACTCCTCATATGATGTATCAACGGAAGGGTATTGAAACGGAGATCACATATGGGTATTTCCAGGAAAAGGTCAACCAGGAGTGAAAAATGAAATTTAAGCAAACATTGAACTTTTTTGCATAATATTGCAGAAGAATATTTGAATTTTCATAAAATAAAAAAATTCATTACTTATTTTAGCTGTTTTCCTAAAAAAAAAAATTGGTCTGAAACGTAAAAATTTTGTTTTCTCATTTTTGGGAATTTTTTAAGGAATTTTTCTCTTGAGCCGCTTAAAAGGCAAAATAAGAGATTCGATTGCTTTTCTGATGCTTACTCTCTCTATTATTAATAAATGAGAAGAAAAAAATGCAAAGGGACCAAACAAAGAGCAACTAACGGTAAATTCTTATTTTGATATTTACATCTTCTTTGAAGCGTACATTCGCGAACAAAAACATCAGTCATTGTCATAACTTTGAAGTGAGTGCAGACAATTTGCTAAAAAAATTTACCCAAATCAAAATTCGAGGCAGTAACTTGTGTAAATTTGGTCTAAAAATAGTCTACCGAAATTTTTTTTTTAATTTTTTAAATTTCGTACGTTAGCGACCGTAAGTATGATTTTGTTTATAAGGAAGTGTCTTATCATTCAATATGCGCATATATTTACTTAGATGGGAAAAACACGTTCTACATCGCAAAATTTGAAACACAAGCGGTATTTAAACAAAATCAAAGGCGATCCCGAAAAGGCAAAAAAATATCGGGAAAAAGCAACTCAAAGGATGAGAAAACGCCGCGCAGAGCTAGCGAAATTAAGTAAAAATAACAAAATTTTAATTGAAATTAATATTAAAGAACAAGCACGATCGAAACGATATCGTCAAAATAAGAAAGATGCGGCTCTATCCCAACAACAACAACAACAAGAGCTGCAGCAACAAGAAAACAAACTCGAAGCATACACTTGCAAACAAACGCTTGGAAAAGCAATAAAAAGAGCCGAGAGTGCATTGCCAAGAGACTCACAAAAAAAATTTTAGTTATTGCGGCACCAACAAACCAAGCAAATGAAAATACTTTTAACGACAATTTGGAAATGGAAGCAAAATTAAAATTGGCAAAAGAAATTTATCAGCGCGAAGATATTAGCGTTCAAGCTGCAGGAAGAAAGGACACAATCATTGTAGGCGGAGAAATTATTCCAAAACTTTTTATGCTTCTAACCGTGTCTGAAGCATATGAAATTTATAAGCAAGAGACCGTTGCTAGAGGCATTAGCAAGTCAAAATTTTTCGAATGTCGCCCTCAAAACGTTCAATTGTCAAGCAAAATGCCACACAACATGTGTGTATGTATGTACCACGCCAATTTCAGTTGTTTGCTAAAGGGCTGTGCCTCAATTATTGACTCTTTTCCCAAAAGCGTTGAAAGCTTTTTAAAATCTGTTTGTTGCAACATTGAACACGAAGTATGTATGACTAATGATTGCGAAGAATGTACAAAGGATGTGATGGGCATTGTTCCTTTGAAATATTGGTCAAAAATGGACGAAAACGTAAATTGGCAATATTGGAGGAAAGTGGACGACCGTGTATCGCTGACTTCTAATGTTGCTCCGCTATTGAGCTTACTTCACGAATTAAAAACTCAATTACCACTTTTCAAAACACATTTTTTTGTAAAGCGGGCGCAACAAAATTATTTTGAAGCTGTCAGAAAAAGTGTTAGGCCTGGAGCACTTGTGCTGCAAGTTGATTTCGCAGAAAATTATCGGCTGATCTGCCAAAAAGAAATACAAAGCGCGCACTTTAACTACAAGCAAGTTTCGATATTTACTTGTGTTGCCTGGATGTATGGCCAAACTAAATCCTTTGCAATAATAAGCGATAGCTTAAACCATGGAAAAGTCAATGTTTACGTTTATATAAGAAAGCTTGTCGAACAAATTAAAAGCCAACATGGGAATTTTGAAAGTATTTACCTGTTTTCAGACGGGAGTAGCTGTCAGTTTAAAAACAAGTTTATCGTTTGGAACATACCCACTTTAATGACTGAATTTGGATGCAAAATTGTAAAATGAAAAATTTGGCAACTTACAAAAACAAAAAATATTATTTTAAACGACGCCGTTTCTTTTTACAACTGTGCAAAAAAATGTGTTAAAGGAATTAACATCACATTTGTTGGAGCAAATGAAATTGCTGAAATATCCCCAATTATAAATCAAAATTGGGAAAATTTGCCTAACATTCCAGGAATAAGAATGATACATTCAGTTGTTTGCGACTGTGATTCAAAAATACAAATAGCTCTTACAGCTTCTTCAAAATATAAAAATATTTCTTAAATTTTTCTTTTTCTTTATAAAAATTGACATTTTTCTTAATCGATGTTATCTTTTTTTTAATAAATGAAGTAGTTTGTTTAATTTCTTTGAGCAATAACTTACTCGGTTTTTGATATTTGTGAAATAGATTGTCTATGAAAAAATAAAAAAAAAACATCTGATGTCATAATATTAGTAAAAACACATGGTGGAAAAAACGTACGTTCGCGACCCGTACGTTCGCGACCACACTTTAGGAGTCTATAAAAAAAACCAATGGAGATATTTTAATGTCTAAGCACTTAAAAGAAAGTTACATATCTGCGCATTTATACAAAATTAATTTCATTAAAATATTCCATTCCAATTCGCAGAGTTTTGCATCCATGTAACAGGAGTCAAATGTGACATCCATTTTTTCGTACGTTCGCGACCGCTTGTTTTTTGCTAATATGGAAAAAGTATAAATCACAAGAAACTCCCTTTTGCACCAACTACGTCTCTGAGGGAATGATTTCAAGTCATAAAAAGAAGGGGAGAAAAAATTATAGTTTAACTAGATTTTTTTACTAAAAACGCGTACGAAGTACGTTCGCGACCCCCGGAAATGCCCATATACATATATGTCAACATTTATAATACACAGCTTGATTAAAAAGAAAATTATTTATTTTTTATATAAGAAAAGTTGACATAATTTTTATTGCCAGTTATTATATTTCATAATTATTTTTTTTAGGTCAAAATATTTTAAATAAATTAAAAATATAAAGGGATGATTTTTATTTATTAACCATTTATAGTTTTTATTTATTCACCAGATATAGTTTTTAAAAACGAAGATGTTTTGCAAAAAAAAAATCTAATGAGTGGTCGAACTCACGGGTACCTGTTCGATTTCTATGAAGCAGTACCTCGTTTCTGTAGTTCTCGAATCGAAAAAGTTTTCACATTAAGCATGAAACAAAAAATTCCATCGTTTCTCGATTTGTAAGTAAAAACTGTTTCTGTATAACAATGCGAAAAGAGACAACACTGCTGACGTTTTTATTGGAATATTCCAAGAAAGCTGTCAAGTAATAAAAAAATAAACAAACAAAATAAGATAGTGCCATTAATAACAACAAACAGAAGTTGTTTTAAGGGAATTTACCTGTCCAAATTGTCTTGCAAATTCCAAATTAGTTGAAACATATTTAACAATATTTTCTTTTTTTGATTTTTCTGTAAATTGTACGAACAATTAATTGAAATACATAACAAAAATATATAACTCTCCCACTTAAAATATAAATTCTTAATTTTTTAAAAAGAATTTTTGTAGAAACAATATCAAAACCTCGCACCGTTTTAATTTGTGAGTTTTTCTCGCATTTTCCAATAAGCATGAAAAAACCAGTACGTCCCAGAAAGTTCTCGGAAAACAAATGTTGCAGAAACAGTCACATGTGAGAAGCGAGTTTTTGTAACGATTCGTAGCGTTTTTGTTTCAATTCATATGTTTCACGTGAAAACTTTTTCGATTCGAGAATTACAGAAACGAGGTACAAGGCTCGCAAAATTAATAAAAATACTCAAAAGACCGACAAATTTCTTTACGAGTAGCAAGACTTTGTCTTTTAAGGCAATTATTCGCTGCCGCTACATCAATACTTACTTTTTACTTTTATTGACTATATTACAACCTCATGAGGTCAGACGTCTTACACATATTAATTAAACAAACAAATTAAACAAATTTCAACATATTCTTCCAACTGGCTCTATCCTTCGCATTTTCTCGCCAGTTGGTAACACCAAGGATACGGAGGGATTCTTCTGCCTGGTCTTTCCAGCGGAGTCTTGGTCGTCCTCTTTTCCTGCTTCCATCGGGTACGTTATCAAAAATCTTTCGCGCTGGCTCATCTTCATCCATTCTGATAACATGGCCTAGCCAACGCAATTGGCACACTTTGATTCGTCTAGCTTTGTCCACGTCAGAATCCGCTTGCGATATGACCCAAGTTTCGGAGCCATATGTCAAGACAGGTAAAATGAGAGTCTGATATAGCTGGATAGGGCTTTGTTCCTAAACTGCTTGCTGAGCCCAAAATAACATCTATTTGCAAGCACAATTCTCCTATCTATCTTCAGGCAAATTCATCTACCACTTCAAAATTAAATCGTTTGTCAACGTTCAAGTGCGGACCAAGTGGAGAGGCTTCTCTATTCGTTGGCACCATCAATTTTGTCTTGCCCTCATTAACAGAAAGACCCACCTTCGCCGATTCCCTTTCGATTCTTGAAAATACTGCAGTAACCTCTCGCAAATTTCGCCCAATGATGTCAATGTCGTCAGCATACGCCAGCAACATATGGCTTTTCGTGTTAATGATCTTGTTCGGATTCACTGCAGCCTTTCCCATTATCGTCTTCATTAAGATGTTGAAGAGATTGCACGAAAGTGTGTCGCTTTGTCTAAGTCCTCGCTTGGTACAGAATGGTTCAGTGAGGTCTTTCTCCACTTTCACTGCTGATTTGGTGTTGGTCAGCGTCATTCTACAGAGGCGGATCAGTTTTGCCGGAATACCAAGTTCAGACATAGCTTCGTACAGTTTTCCCCATATGGGGCTATCGAAAGCAGCTTTGTAATCGACAAAAAGGTGGTATGTATCGATTTGCTTTTCGTGGGTCTTTTCCAGGGTTTGGCGTAGCGTGAATATTTGGTCAGTTGTGGACTTGCCTGGTCTAAAACCACACTGATAAGGTCCAATCAGGTTTTCAATAATTGGCTTTAGTCTTTCACATAATACGCTCGACAAGACCTTATACGCGATGGATAAAAGACTGATACCGCGATAGTTGGAACAGACACACGGATCACCCTTTTTGAATACAGGACATAATACACTGAGACTCCAGTCGTCGGGCATAGATTCCCCCAGCCATATACCGCATATCAGTTGATGCATGTGGGCTATCAGTCCTTCGCCACCTGCCTTAAAAAGTTCAGCGGGTAGGTCATCCGCACCAGCGGCTTTATTATTCTTCAGGCGGGAGATCGCCTTTCTAATCTCGTCTTGGTCATTACCTCCTGATCTTCAGTGGAAGAATCTGAGTGGAGTAGTGCTGAAAAGTGGTCTCTCCACATTTTGCTTCTCAGTCACCAGATTCCCATTCTCGTCCTTGCAGGAGGGCAGCCCATTATTAGGCCCGTTGGTCGATCTTCTTACCCTCTGGAAAAACTTACGGGATTCACCATTCATCCTGCACATTTCGGTTCTTTCACTCTCTCTCTGCTCCCACTGCCATTTTTTTCGCCTAAATAGTTGGTTTTCCTCCCTTCTCAGCCTCTTGTACCGCTCACTCGCAGCACGCGTTGTAACTGACTGTTTCGTTGCCATACATGCAGCGTCTTTTTTATCAGTTGCAATGCGACATTCTTCGTCGTACCATGGCTTATCCTTCTGCGTTTTTTCTGCGGTTCAGTCATTGCAGCGATTTCCAAAGAATGGGAGATGTGCTTCCACTTCGCATCTGGGTCTTCGGGAGGGGGTATTCTGCTCCAGCAGGAGAGAGAGTTTCTGTCGATAGGACATTGATATCTCCGGTATTTGTAGCTTGTCAATATCCAGCTTTTCCTGTGTTCGGCTCCGTACGTTTTTCGCCCTGCTCAATCTCGTGCGAACTTTCGCAGCCACCAGGTAATGATCCGAGTCGATATTGGCACCTCGAATCGCACGTACATCCATTACACTAGAAGAGTGCCTGCCATCTATTACCAAGTGATCAATCTGGTTCTTCGTCCGTTGATCAGGAGATATCCAGGTCGCCTCATGAATGTCATTATGCTGGAATCGTGTGCTACTAACTACCATGTTCTTTGCAACGGCGAAGTCTATCAGTCTTATTCCATTATCGGAGGTGGTATCATGTAGACTGTGATTGCCGATGGTTGGTCGAAAGACACTTTCCTTTCCTAATTTGGCATTAAAATCGCCTAGAATAATCTTAATATCGTGGTCAGGGCAGCATTCATATACTTCCTCCAGGCGCTCATAAAATGTTTCTTTGACCTCATCATATTTATCCTCTGTCGGTGCGTGCACACAAATTAACGAGATGTTGAAATATTTCGCTTTGATGCGAATTGTGGCCATGTGGTCACTCACTGGGTTGAACCTTGAAACTAGGTGTCGCAGTCTTTTGTCTACGCAGTATGTCCTGGACAATGGCTTATCGGAAACCTCCGTTAGCTAGCTAAAGTGAGAAGGCGAAACGAATGAGCAACCCTGAGTGGTAATGCGATCACTGATACGTCTCAGGATTATTAGGTGACCCTGTCACTGAAGCTCTTCGAAGTAGTGGACATATTCTTGTCCTTTGAAGGCGGATGAGCCAACAGCCCTGGCCAACTGGCGGATGTCCTCGGAAAATATAAAGCTGACATCACAGCGATCCAGGAAATGCGATGGACAGGATATGGTTGCACCAGAAAGAAAAACTTCGATATTTACTACAGCTGCCATGAGTGTAAGCACGAATTTGGGTGCGGATTTATAGATAAGCCATTGTCCAGGACATACTGCGTGGAAGTAGTGAGCTGCTTGGACTGCCCAATGAAGGAATCATTTCTGACCACTCCCAAGTGAATAGCTATCAGAAACTTTCCACCTCCAAGGACAGTCCCACGTCCCATGTCATCAATACTATCATACCTATTTTCAGGCAGAGACCACATATTATTTTCAATGCTAACGCTGCATAGCTTCGACGTAGATAACGCTGTGTTATTTGCATGTGTTGACTTTGTTAGATTGTACCCTGCCCGTGCCTATAGATGTTAACACATCAATAAAGCAATATTTAACTCACTAAAATAATTGTTTTTGTTTTGTCATAAACAGAGCGACGACAAAAAGTATTCAATAGTATAGAGAACTTTTTGCACTCTTTTTCCGCTCTCATGTAGAGAGTCTGAGTAAAAGAGCATAAACGAGTCTTATTCTCTTTATAGAATAAAACAATACAAAAAGCATAAATGTTTCAAAAGGCAACACATAAAAATTATGAATGGACCAAGTTATGACGAAAGAGAGTAATACGTTTTGAATCATTTGAGTCATACAATTTATTCCATGAGTTCTCAATACTATTCAATACTCGTTGGCGACGACGACCTGCTTGTTCGCTGCCGCTACATTAATATCATCATACTTATGTATTTTCAAGCAGAGACTATTGTTGTACAACAACAACGTATGTGATGCTAACGCTGGGTGTTGTTTGCATGTGTTCACTTTGATAGATTGCCCTGCCCGTGCCTATAGATTTTAACACATAAAAACAAATAATTTCTAATGGGGACCGATGGTTCTTTGGAGATGGAAAGAAGTTGTTCCCAAATGTTTTCTTGTGTGTTTTGGTTGCAATATTTTTCGAACACTTGCATAGTGCAAACTTTTCACTTCAGATGAGTTATCGTTTGCATTTGATGAATTTTTCTGATGAATTTTTCTGAAGCAGCTTCCAAACAACCGCTGATGAAGATCTGCGGCAAGATCTGAAATAGCTATACGGTTTGCCAGGAATCATGAGGCTGCATTTGCAAAACATATTTTTTAAAAAACTATCTCTATTCATTCTCTATTCAGTCTTTAGCTTGAATAATAAAATAAAATAATCCAATGAGTTTTCGAACTCACACTCACCTTTTGGTTACACGGTACCTGTTCGATTTCTATGAACACATTAGTAAATGTTACATTGGGAAATAAAAAACAGCGTTCAATCATATGATGACGTTACATTTAAAGACCAGTGCAAGCACATGTGTCATTATTTTCTTGCTTAATACTTTTTGTTTTATTCCCACGAAAACAAAGAGTGCAAAGCAACAGACACATGAACATACATACATTGTTATGTTCGTACATACGCTACACATGTTCACACATTTTTCGTTGCTCTCTTAATATCTCATTTGTATATACGTGTAACCCAGGGATGATATTTGTAGTGAATAAGGACTTTTTTACCTCCTTTCGATTTCAAAAAGTCCCCAACTCCTTTTGGTCTAATAAGAGTACTTCCGGATTTGACTCAACAAATTTTATGTGAGAGGTTTTTAAATATAATTGGATGAATTTTGTTTTTATATCAAGGGTCGACCTTGTCAATCTCAGCTGATCGAAAATTGCCAAGATTTATTTATTGTTATTTTTTGTGTAATAAGACTGAAATGTATGTGTGCCTGAGGCTGACTAAAGCTTTCACTGCATTTACACCGAAAGATTAACAAACCGTACGCAGATTAAGTACATAAATTTTTTTATATGTTCTACAAACAGTCTGTTAATATTTCATTGTAAGTACAGATTTATTTAATTATTTAATAAAATGTACTCTAACGTCGAAAAAGTACTTTCAGAAGAATACAAAAAGTCCCCTCGAAAATTATCAAATTTCATCACTGGTATAACCACGTCATTATTCTCTTTGCTCTGAGAGTGCTCCGCACCCAAACAAGACAACAATTCGCTGTCGCTACATCAGTGTGTGTTTTTTATCGCAGTCTGAAAATCTGTGTTTCGCAGTCGAACAAATCTGTGTTCTATGTAGGGGTGTGTCACCCTTATCATTTAATGGTGTGGAAAATAGATTTTGGCCGGTTCTGAGACCTACTCGATATGCACACATTTCATACAAAGTCCAGCCGTTTCGGAGGAGTTTAACGACAAACAATCTGTGATCGCAGTCGGACAAACTGTGGCTGGATGTGTTCACTTTGTGATTTAAGTCTCTACCCGCGCCTTTAGATGTTAACACATCAAAAACATAAGATGAAAAAAAGAACAATAAACATCCTATGGGTATTTGAAGTAGAGACGAAGGAAATACAAAAATATAATCTTTGGTTTACACTTTATCTTGAAGATTATGCACCCTTAACGATGATAGAATCATAGGTAGCATATTCAATGTTGAGCAGTCCTATATATTGCCAATGTAATCTTCAATTTTAGAAGACAAACATTCTCTTAAGACTGCTCTGATAAAAGTGATAAAAATCGAGTCGAATCGAATTTACAAAAATTTTAAATGATTTATGTGACACTCGTAAAATTGAATTTATTTGTATTTCTATTAGTTTTTATCTTATTTTTGGTTGAAATTAAGAACTGTATGTGTTTTTTTATGTTGATTGTAGACCGAAATGAATATGTTTGTTTTATTGCTCATCTATCATATATGTACATACATATATCCTCTTTTTATGGCAGTAAGATAATGTTTTTCTATGGCAGTAAAATGTCACTTTCCTAAACAAGATGTATTTCTTAAAATCAATTTTCTTTTTACTTTTTAGTTTATGATCTTAAAACATACTGAAGAGGCTGCTCGTCAACTGAAATCTTCAAAACTAGTTAACCGTGGGTGAGTGTAACAAATGTCCGTGTATTTTATATATTTATACTCTTATTTCCTACTCTGTTCATTCATTAAAAATTTAATAAATCGTATTTTTTATTTTTATCAAATCGTTATTTCCTAATTCATATTTCATCAGGCATAGTGACGTATTTAAAGTACGAGAAGATTTAATGGGTCTGGCGATTGGTTCACATGGTGCCAATATACAAGCAGCCCGGCTAGTTGATGGTGTTACCAACATAGAGCTCGAAGAGAAATCTTGTACTTTTAAAATAACCGGCGAATCTGAAGAATCGGTGCAGAGAGCCCGAGCCATGCTGGAATACTCAGAGGAATTCTTTCAGGTTCCTAGAGAGTTGGTCGGTAAGGTTATTGGGAAGAATGGTCGTATCATACAAGAGATTGTCGATAAAAGTGGTGTATTTCGAATTAAGGTGGTAATTAATCCTTTCAAGAGCAGCAGAATCGATTTTAAAAATATTCATTTTTCCGTTTTTTACTATTTTAAAATCATATGTCGACAATGTAGATCGCTGGCGACGATGAGCCCGACACTAGTATACGCCGTGAGCTGGGTTTTGTGCCATTTGTGTTCATTGGTACCGTCGATAGTATTACAAATGCCAGAGTATTGTTGGAATATCATCTGGCGCACCTAGAAGTAAGTTTGTTTTTGTTGTTGTTTCATTTCATTCTTATTCCCTAGACCACACTGTAAAATCCGGGTATTCTGATCATCATACATGTATCGTCACCTAAATTCATTCCATAAGGCCGTGTAACTACTCAAAAATTCAAAATTGAATTTTTGCCTGATTATGATGTACTTCACCAAAATACATCTTACATACGACATTTTACATTATACGCCCAAAAATTAGGATTTAATAGAAGAAAATCAAAATTAAATTTATTAATTAAATTAGTTTTGTTAGAATCTTTTTAACTAGTTATAATCATTTTTATTTTTGTTTTAATAATTACAATCAATAGATTAAAAACAGAGGTTGACTAAAAACGTGGCGGCCAAATACGTAATACTCGAAACAGCGAACAAAATGGCAGGGATCACCAGTAGTATTCGCACAGCGATAACGTTCAGGAAGTTTGTGAGCAGAGTAGCGTAGAAATTCAGCCTTTTTTTATCGGCTTTTGATTTCAAACAAATCTAAATTTGATTCGAAAAATGTAGATATCGTATTAATTTTTTTGTAGTTTTTAATTTATAATGTTTTTTACTTCTCCTGAAAAAAAAAAAAACTAAAAAGTGTTGTTACGGCCTTGCGGATTTTATGTGGCGATATATAGAAATAAAAGATTTCCTAAATATACCGATCGACTCAAAATCACTTTATGAATCGATTTAACTGCTTCCGTCTATCGGTCCACTTATTCTTGCAATCAACTTCGTAGACATTTCAGAGCAACTTGATATAGCCTTTAATGGCACCAAGGACGAACTATATATCGGCCCTCATTTTGATGTAGCCCTCATACAAATGTGCCTGGGTCCAAAGATATTTGAAGGCACGTTTTATCTAGGAATTAAGTGGCGAACAGTGAGTGCAGGGCATGCATGGAGGACGATGAGACGATGGAGCACTTCTTATGCCACTGCCCGGCCTTCACACAAGCTAGATCCAGATATCTTTCGGATAGTACGATACCGGACATGACCAAACTTGTGGGTATGGACTGGAACAAACTAAGGAATTTCGTGAATAGCACCGAATTCCTATAAGGGATATAGTGAAATAGTAGGATAAACTTAGAGCGCACAACAGGTCGAATTAGCGGCTTAAGTGTATGTCGTACTGACATGCGAAGCTTTAGAGTGCTCCTTCTGAACACTCAACACCGCACCCCTCTTTTCAAACTTACTAACTAAGTAAAATTATGATGAACTTGATTTAGCGTTTTATGGCACCAAGAACGACCTCTATATCGGCCCTCATTTTGATGTAGCCCCCATACAAATATGCCTGGGTCCAAAGGTGTTTGAAGGCACGTTTGATCTAGGAAAAAAATTAAAGCAGAAGCAGTTGAATCGATTCATAAAATTGTGTACAATCTAATAACATGACACATGTAACAAGTGGAACAAATAGGTTACATACCAATTGTATCAACCATGGAGTCACAATCGACTCCAGAGGTTACCCTTTGCTCTGACAATCACGTCGTTCAATTTCTATAAAAACTCAGATCGGTCCCAAAGTACTTCTGGAAATCAATCCAGATATTTTTTAATCTCCAGCGTGCTTAAAAAGACGAGGAACATTTTAGAAAGTTACTAAAAGTAGGAAGCAAGTATTAAACATTAATTTAAGTTTATGTTTCTAATTAAAACTTTGTAATCCTGTTTTAAAATAACCCCTATTATATTTTATATACGCATGGTTTTTTGGGTCTGTGAAATACATTGTAAGGATAATACATGTGTTCACTTAACGATCACTATGGTGTAGGCTAGCGATTGACAATCGCGAAATTTGGTGAACTCTATTACACCGATTTTGTGATTTCAAGTTATATTCGCAAATATCAGACAAAACGTTATTATCAGCACATGGGCGATTGTCCCATTTCAACGATAAGTGCTACAAAAGATTAGGCCGATGATGTTCGCTTTGAATCGCTTTCGCCTACTGGCATAGCTGGCATACTAAGGTTACAACCTAGATTGCTATTATGACTCTTATTATGAACAGATTACAAACACAAGGTGGTGTAGAATGTTTATGTATTATTGGTTGCTTCTAAATTATCGTTTGTTCACCTTGGGCGCTGTTTACTTATTAATGTTATTGTTTGGTATTTTCTTTTAAAGGAAGTGGAGAAATTGCGCCAAGAGAAATTAGAAATTGATCAACAACTGCGAGCCATTCAAGAGTCATCGATGGGTTCCGTGCAAAATTTCCCTACCTCGCGCCGTTCCGAACGTGGCTACAGCAGTGATATTGAATCTGTTCGTTCGAGTCGGGGAGGCCCTCGCGGTCGCGGCCGAGGACGTAGCGGCGGCGGCAATGGTGGCGGTGGTGGCAATCAACGATATAATCAAGGCTAGTGAATGTTGCTATCTCCGAAATTCATTTTATTTAATAACTTCTTTTGTGAACAGGCCGTCGAGGAGGTGGTGGTGATGATGACGACTATAATTCTCGCGGCGATCATCGTTACAACGATCGCGGCATGGGTGGTGGTGGTGGTTATCGCGGAGGTGATCGTCGTGGCGGCCAAAGACGTAATACTCGAAACAGCGAACAAAATGGCAGGGATCACCAGTACTATTCGCACAGCGATAACGTGCAAGAAGTTCGTGAGCAGAGTAGCGTAGAAAGAGGTAAGTTACGTTTTGATTGATTTCTGTTTGAAATATATTAAGTAAGGTTAGGTGGCAGTAGTAGATGTGAGATTCAGACTTTTGGTCCATTGGAATGCCATAGGCTATCGTAAAAATGCGTTAGCCCCATCGCAACGCATTTAACTACATTCCAACAAGGATATGATTTTAACACAATGCTTAGAAGAGACATATCCTAGGCCCCTCAAGAAGTGTGATTCATACAGTAGACATCCTTCTGCTGGCAAGTGCTGAATATATTCAGTGTATTCATACCCTAATCCGTCTATACCACGTCGGCAAGTAATTTCTTTTGGACTACAGCCTCGCAGTATGTCTGTCAATCAGAGTGTACCATCAAAACTAATGATATCAATAACGTTTTAAGTCTAACTAGGGAAATAAATTTCATAGATCTTCTATCTCTACCTCTACCTCCCTAGAATATACCTCATGATTTTGAAAATTTCATGACAAAATCGAAGAAATGTTAAAAATAATGAAATAATAAATATTTTCTCATTACAACCCATGCAGGGGCAGGGGAAAGCCTTATAACGGGTTTTCCAATAAGGAATTGACAACTTTTTTTTAAAATAAAACGCAAACCATTTGAGATATTTCCAAAACTTTATGATCGACTTGAAATACAATCAAAACATTTATGAGTGGAACTCGACTTCGTGCATATGGCCACCACAATTTTCGATGACTCGGTCAAACATTTGGGCCGTAACGGCCGCTATTTTGCGTTCAATGTTGGCTCTGAGTTCTTCCAACGTCGTCTTATTGGCATAGACCAATGATTTGATGTAGCCCCAAAGAAAAAAGCCTAGAGGCGTTAAATAGCACGAACGAGGCGGGCAATTGACTGGTCCATTTCTTGAGATAATACGCTCACCAAACTTACTCTTCAACAAAACGATTGTAACCTGTGCTGTGTGGCTTGTGACACCGTCCTGTTGAAATCACATCTCGTCCAAGTCCATGTTTTCCAATTCGGGCCAAAAATAATCGGTAATCATGGCGAGATAACGATTGCCATTCACAGTAACGTGACCAAACAGTTATTTTTTGTGGATGAAGTGGTGATTCATGAAGCACATGTGGATTTTCACCAAACCAATAACGCATATTTTGCTTATTGACGAATCCATTGAGCCAAAAATAAGCTTCGTCACTGAAGAATGATTTTGCGATGAAATTAATCATCTTGGCGCATCTTCTCCAGAGCCCAATCGGAGAACATACGTCGCGACAAATGGTCCATCGGCTTCAATTCTTGAGTCAGCTTGATCTTGTATGGGTGTAAACCAAGATCTTTACGCAAAATTCTCCATAAAATGGTCTTGGCGATGCCCAGTTCTTGAGAACGCCGCGGAATCGACTGATTTGGATCGTTTGCTAGGACGCCTGAACGGTAGCGATATTTTCGTCACTTCGACCAACCCGTTGTCTCACTGACACAGCACCATCACACAATGAATATGTACATAGACTTCAATTTTTGCACTAAACTTTTTATTGCTTGTCTACTAGGGCGAGAATAACGACCGAAAATTGGAGTTAACGCTCTTAAAGTTGCGGTCACCGACTCCGAATGTCGGTAGTACATTTTTATAATTCGCATACGTTGTTCGTTCGTGTACTTTACCATGATGAAAATGTTGAGTTTACTGAAAAAAGGAAAGTAACAGGTAGATGATCAGTGAAATAGTGCGTTCACAAATTAAATTCAAAGTTGTCAAGTACCTATTGGAAAATCCTTTATATTCAGTGGGCTGTGCGCTTTCTAGGTTTACATTCACTGATTGGTTTATCATTTCATTTATTTCAAAGCCTTATGGACAATTCAAAAGCCTTATGGCCTTCTGGCCAATTTCAAGTTAATTCCAATATGCAGAAATTAAAATATAGCAGCTAAAAATAAAAACTGCACAAGAAAATAGGTACAACGGTTCGGAAAAAGTTTCATGGCCATTTACTCGATAAGCTAGATGACCGTTATCGAAAGAAATATCAACTGGTTTGAGCAGTGATCGAACCGACGTTATCCTGTGTACAAGAGTCGCGCACACTAATCATTGCAATCGGTTTATTGCGAGTCTGAACACATTAATTTGAAAAAAAAAATATATCATCCCTCATGAATTTGAAAATTAATTTTCAAGAACCCAAACTTGTTGGGTTAAAATATTTTATTAGACACAGAAAAAACATTCGTTTCGACACAACGGGTTTTTCAATAAGAGCGCTACAAAAGTTTTTTTAAATAAAACAAAATCGGTTTTAGATACCAATGAAATTCTTTATTCCTGTGAAAGTACGTTCGATGCCATTATGTATGGAACTCGATTTCTTTTGCATGGCCACCACGGGCACGCTTGCAGAAGTCCAGACGCTGAACCCAATTTTCGACGGTTTTCAAGCATAAATCGGCCGATACTGCTGCAATTTCACGTTCGATATTCGTACGAAGTTCATCAATCGTCGCTGGCTTGTTGGCATAGACCATAGACTTGACGTAGCCCCACAGGAAATAATCTAACGGCGTCAAATCGCACGACCGAGGCGGCCAATCAGCCAGAAATTATGACGACCATAAATTGGACGTAGCGCTCTTAAAGTTGAGGTCACTGACTCCAAATTTCGGTAGTAAATTTTAATAATTTCGACTCGTTGGCTCGTATATCTTTCCATGATGAAATTTCAAACCTTACTGAAGAGAAATGTCAAAAGAGCGGGAAAAAATATGTCGTCGTTTGCTGTTCCTATCGATTTACTTTTGTAGGGTCTCTGTTGAAAAACCCTTTACATATAAATATAATTGTATCATGAGCTACTGTGATACAAAACGTAAAGTAGTTATCTATAAGGTAGAAGACATTTAGCATTCAAATTCACAACAAAACTCATATTTTTCAAATAAATTTATAGCAACTTTGCATTAAAATTTCTAAAGATATATCTGTAGAATTGAAATGAAAGTTTTTCGATCCGATTGGATTTATGTAACTGGAAAACAACACTTAGATTGTTCTTGGTTTATCCGGAAGGCAGTGACTCTTCGAGAAATATTGAGAGGTGCACAAGCATTTGTTTTGAATTCGCGTAGTTGTCGTATTTTATCTTCTACCAAATTAGGCGCATTTCATATATGTAGCAGGATATATCAATTTATCAATATCTGCTATAAATTTTTTGCGTTTGATTTTAAAAATTATCTGGGTTATAAAAAACGTTTTATAAACTCGAATTAAAAGAAAACTTATGTTCTCTGGTATGCCCACTATTTAAAAATACAAAATATTCTTTAGACAATTGGTAGGTAGGATCGTCCAAATCGAGAATTATTTTTCTTTTGCTAATATCTACTATCAATTTAAAAATTGTACTCATCCCGAAAACCTGTATTTACTGACCAATAATGGAACTATTATGGTAGCTAAATACATCTTTAGTATAAAATAAGATAGCTAGAAATGTACTGGTGTTTTTTTTGCTATTTTTTATAGCCATATAACCGAATTATAAGCGATTTTTTAATTTATCCACTCCTCATCAAGTGAAATAGTATAGTACAATGTTATCAATTTTTATAGAAATTAAATTGAAATAATGGTGGACTTCAAATGTACAGTACGTTTTCTAACGCAAGTTTAAATATTGATTAGGTAAGGTTTCTTTTATTTTCATTTCACTTATAAATTTTCGCAATTGGGGGATGCGACAACCCTATCAACAGAGAGAATTTTGATTTTTTTATTGTATCATCTTGACTTGTAATTAAAACCTGGGTCGGAATGATGATCGCTTTTGTATCGTTGTCCGTATTTTGGAAGCGCGATAAATTGGAATCTTTAATCCAATATTACGAAATAGTTATATGTATTTTTATAAATTTTCATCAAATATACACTTTAAACTCACTTTCGTAATCCAGATTACGTTACGAAACGGATAACATCATTCGGTCCCTGTTTGGCGGAAAAAATTAATAAGTGAGTAAGCCTTTTGCACAGATAATTGTACTAACACTGTTCAAGCCTGGCTAGAACAAAGTATTGCTATTTCTTTTTTATTTTATTGTTCTATAATTTATTGTTCTCTATAATAGAGATATACTTTTTTGAAAAAGAATGTGTTTTGCAAATGCATCCTCATGATTCCTGGCAAACCTTATAGCTATTTCAGATCTCGCCACAGATCTTCATCAGCTGTTTTTTGGAATGCTGATTTTGAAAAATTCATCAAACTAAATGCCAACGAAACTGAGAATATTCCACTATGCAAGTGTTCGAAAAATATCGCAAGCAAAACACACAAGAAAACATTTGCAAACAACTTCTTTCCATCTCCAGAAAACCTTCATTTGCAAAACATCTTCTTTTTCAAAAAACTATATCTCTATAGAGATATAGAATGGTCTTGAGCTTGAACAATGAAATAAAAAAGTATCAATAAAAAGGCCGAATAAATAAGAAATTATTTCTTTTTTATTTAACAGTGATACTGTATTTTTCTACCATCGACTATTTCTGCCGGAGATGCTTTGCCAGTACTGTATTTATTAGAATGAAAATACCTTGTGATTTTAAAAACAAACATTTCAGAACAAAAATATTTCATGTTTTAAGAACATCAAAGTTGTAGACTTTTTATTCTGACAGAAAATTTTGATACAAAATGATTCTGAATGCAGAACAGGGCCGATTATATCATCTTAAATTTATGCCTGGCCTTATTATATTGTTGGGAGAAATTTGTTTATAATAAAAGTCAATAGCATCAAGCCAGATAGGTAAATTGGTGTAGGTCTGTTATATAAATATTATTACAAGATTTGATGAAATTTTAGAACAAATACACTGGCCATAAAAAGCTGATAAAAATAAAACAAAAACAATTTTCCGCTCGGCCCAACTTTTTGAGATATAAGCATTTGAAGCTTGAGTATATAATCGATCATATCTCCGTTATTTATGCTCCGATCTTGTTCGGATGAACACCATTACAAAGGTAATTACAAGCTCTATGAATACATACATAAAGATATTAATTTTTATTAACACATTGGGGGCAAATTACAAAATTAAAATTTTTTAACCTCACTTTTTTTATAAAAATTTGTTTTCCTCAAAAAACAGCCAAAGTAAACTTATGGGTTTTCTGTACGTAGATTAAAGACAACACTGCAAGTTTTTTTAACCCTGCTGTTAGATTAGAAAAAACTTACGAATCTTAGATTGAGGGACCATTTGGTCCATACTGCAATTTTCATCCAAAATAATAATTTTATCTTATTCTTTGTAACTATTTTGGTTCAAAAATTTCTAAAGCAAGTATTTGACATATCAAAAACATCCGCTAACATATCAAAAACATCTTCTAAATATTTGACATGAATTTACATTCGCTTGGTAATGAAAAAACTTACGAATCTTAGATTGAGGGACCATTTGGTCCATACTGGAATTTTCATCCAAAATAATAATTTTATCTTATCCTTTGTAACTATTTTGGTTCAATAATTTCTAAAGCAAGTATTTGACATATCAAAAACATCTTCTAAATATTTGACATGAATTTACATTCGCTTGGTAATGAAAAAATGTACTATTGACCAAATGGTCCTCTAATCTAAGATTCGTCATTTTGTATTTTTCTCAGTCCTGAATAAAGTTAGAAAATTTAATTTTCGCACATAACATTGTTTTATTAAAAGACCCCATTAGCAGAAAAATTTAGTCAGTATATATCACCGTTCCAAAGTTACAAGGGAAAACAGAAAAAATTTGGACCAAATGGTCCTAATCTAACAGCAGGGTTAAAGTATAATACTGTGCACTAGCCCTTCAAAGACCAGAGATACATACTACTTACGTTCAACAAAATTTAAAAAAATTCGGGCAATATTTTTTTTAATTTGCCCCCAATGCGTTAATAAAAATTATTATATTTAGATACGGATTAATAGAATTTGTAATTACCTCTGTAATGGTGTTCACCAGAACAAGATCCGAGCACATATACCTGAGATATGACCGATTATATACTCAAGCTTTAAATTCCCATATCTGAAAAAACAAATGTTTACAGTGTAGAAACTTTTGTCAATGACAAAATTTTGGTGCAGACAAAATAGATGTAGCTACTAATCCGTATTTAAACCAAAATTTTAATTACATAAAAAAAGTCTTCGAACTTCATGTTTCGTAATCTGAAGCAGGAGCGCTTAAAAGATTTTCATATTGGATACCCTGGTTACGAAAGCATAAACAAAAGGTAGCTGTTAACAAGCGTGTTGGCAAAAAAGGCGTTTAAGCGTTTTAAACTCGATTCTCGTTGGCACGCTTAATTTTTTGATACGGTTATTTAAGGTGTTTATACGTGCGTGTCAAGCCTAAACGACTCGAGTTAATTTGTGTTAAAGCGTCGTATAAACGAGGTAAATATTTGTTAACTTTGGGGGAGCCATGGAGACGATGATCATATTCAAAAGCGAACACCCTTTATACATATAAGATATGCTTTTGCAGGAAATATAGTAGAAATCGGTTAATATTTGTTACCTCTGGTACCGACAGTGTACCAAGCATAGAGTAACATCACCTAGAGCTGCCATCTTTCTCATCTGTTGTTTCATTTCACACTCTTCGTGGTGCGGTGCGATAGAGTTATTTGATATACATTGACTTACACCAGGTGGTATTACAAAAATTGCTAACTTAAATTTATCATGACTTTTTGGTTAAGAACTGTAAAATTTAAACGTATTTTGGACTTTTTTTCTTATCTTTTATTGTTAGTATATATATATATATTTGTGGTGTATTTACACAACAATTTTAATGCACAAAACGAAATACGGTTGCTGGTTTCTGGTTGGTTGGTTGGTTTGAACCATTGCCCCTATCTGGTATTATTAAAGCAATACTTTGCAACATGCAACGTCCTTATTCAACCACACCACACTTTGTAAATTTACTTAGACAAATCGCTACTCTATACGTCATTACTCTATGGGTGGGTTTTAAGAAATTTTAGAACTGTTCATAGATATTTTTTGTTCATGCGGGATATAAACAAAAGTACAAAAATGTCATTAATAAAATCTAAACAACATTTAATTACTACCATTTTTTTAGTAAAATTGATTTCACTAATGTCACTAAAAACAATGTTCTAAACCACAAAAAGTAGAATCTGCCAGATTTTGTTACCTAAACTTATCAGAATTATTCGACCCTGTTCTGCATACATATCATTTTGAATCAGAATTTTCTTTCAGAATAAAAAGTACAAGTTTGATGTTCTTAAAACATGAAATTTTGTTTGTTCTGAATTGTTTGTTTTTAAAATCACAAGGCATTTGCGTTCAAATTCCAAACTGATATTTTTCTTCTGAATTGTTTTACAGAAACCCCAATATTCTGAAACGTTTTATGTTTGCCTGGATTCTATTTACAGAACAGGGCCGATTATAATTGCAACTGCATTCAATTTTCAATTTTTAAGTTTTTTTGAAGAAGGTTGAACTAGGCTGCTATCGTCGCTGGGTTTTCGCAAAGAGCAGCGTTTTGTAAAAAAAATTGTTCGACAACTTTGACTTCTTATTTGTGAAATAAAAACAATTTCGTGTGAAATTATACTTATGTATTCCCAGCGACGATATGTATGTAGCTGCTTGTTATTTTTTATTTTATTTTAGGTGACAATATGAAGAAGAGTTTAGCGAATATGAAGATGAAGATGATGGAGATGAAAACGAAGATGAAGATGATGGTGTTCGAAAGGAAGATGTAGATGAGGAACAATATTAAGTTGATGTTAATATTTAAAATTAATTAAAATATTGTTTTCCTTTGTTTTTTCTTTTAATTATTTATTCATAACATTCCAACTAAAATATGTAATAACTACCTACATATATAATATATAAATATTGAATTTGTATTTTCAAAACTTTTTGTTCTACAATAAAACTACAATGTAGATATGTATATGGTGGGCCAGCCAGCCATTATTTAATGAAGAAGTAGCGGTTGTAGAAATAAATGCGTACATATCGCACACGCACTGCGAAAAGAGTCAGAGTCTCAAAATCTACTGAAAAATGTTTTTGAAATGACAAAGAGTATATGCCCAGGCAGAAATTGAAGACGGTACAAAAAAACAGTACTTTAAAAGCACTGACAGACAGAAATTAGCGACGTACAAAAAACCGGAATTTCAAATCTTTTTTTTTGTTCTTTAAAAAAAAAAACTAGTTCTTTTCCGTACTGCCTGTGGAAATTGTTTTCCAGTACTGTTCTAGCCAGATATTGAACCGTTAATTTTTTTTTTAAATTTAATTAATTTATTGAGCCTTTTTAAGAACATTGAATGATTTTGAATCGTGTTAGAAGACAATATTTAAGAATCGTGTATTATCTTTAAAACATAAATTTGGAACAGTTACAGTTTTGTGTCAAGTAATGTTTTAGAACAATATGATGTATGAGAACGTCCTTGCTCCCGGGACTACAATAACGTGAGAGTTTGTACTGTAGTGTAAATATTTGTCGACCATAGCTAGACGTTACGTATCACCATTGAATGGAACACGGGTAGCATATTGTTTTGCTGACTCTGTGAGAAATGCAAGTGTTACGATTCACACATTCCGGTCGCACGGTAGAATATGACACCGCTGCTATTTACACTCACCAAACTTTATGTTAATAAAATATTAATGATGAATAAACGAGCAGTCGCTCACAAAACCTTAAACCTCTCGTTACTTATTACAGTACTATCTCGAATATAAATAAATGTATATAAAAATAAATGCAGATATAAATATATATAAAATGTACAAATTAAACTTAACAAATATATTGGGACGTAGAAAAACAAATGGAAAAATATATCCCACCCGCGGCATTTACATTTTTTTCACTAACCGGAGAAAATATGATCTCTTAGCCTTAAAAGGAAATTACAACTGGAAAAATATTATATTAACCTCTTTGGGTTCCCGCTATTGATTTTGAATAAAAATTGTAGCAAATATTTACATTTGTATCAAAATTTGGTGGACTTTCGTTGAGGAATTCAATTGGTGATAAGTAGTTCGTATTCGTCCAACTATAAAGTTGTTGCCTATTGAAAATATCAACTATTATCTGATTTGGGTGGTCACGAAGTCTAGAAATGAATCTATTCAAAATATCGCAGACATATAGACCTATTGGAGTTATTCGCGACTCTCTATAAATTACATTATTTGAGTATCGTTTATTCTCAGATTCAAAGTATTTGCCTACACAGTGACGCGCAAAACTTTACGTTCTAAAATACCCATTTCTTTCATAATTTTCGGGGAAATGCTAAACCAAATTGCAAATCCGTAGAGGAATATTGGTCTAATTACTTGTTTTATATAAAAGTAAATTGGTATTTTTGGGTAAATTTTTATTTAGAAGAATTCTCGAAAATATATTTAATATTCTGTACGCTTTTTTGAACCGTTTATTGATAGTGATATTTCCATTTCAATAAGTTTATTATTTTATTTATGTTTAAAGTACAAGTAATTGTGGAATAGAGTAATTCCTACTGATTTCTTGTTCAATACAGTTAGAATACATTTGGACTCCATCATGTGTAAATTTATTTCACTATCATTTTAATCCCAATAAAAAATATTGCCCTTCAACAAATATTGTTTTTTTCTACTAATTACTAATGTAATTACTTTTTTTAATTTATTTATTCACACTTGTAATTTTAAGCCTTTCGGCCAATTCCAATAAATTGCAAAAGAACTACTCTATTATTATATATATTTTAAATATCAAGATCAAAAAACTAATTAATAAAAAAGTTCAATTAGAGATCATATAATTCATGACTAATACTAATTCTGAGTTCTCATATGTGCTTTATTCGAATTCAAATAGACAACAACACATACTCTATTAAACATATTATGTACATTATTTAATCAATTGAATGCTCTAAAAAAAATATGAAACAATACTCCGTTTAACAATTCCCAAAGGTAAAAATAAAATATAAAAAATATCAAATTAACATTTAAAAAAAAGAAACATTGTCGAGTACTGCGTTATTTCTCCAAAATGTTGAAGAAGCTTTTTGCGATAAGTAGCGCTAGTGAAGTTAAATACTCGTAATGTACAAGGAAGCTTAGAGTAATGCCATGTAGAGCTGCCATTCTTCTCAACTGACATTTCTTTTCACGCTATTCGTGGTGCGGTCGGTGCGATAGAGAGTTGTTTGACGTAAATTTATTTACACAAGGTGGAATTACAAAAATTGTTAACTTACATTTTTTCACGTCGTTTTGATGAAAAACTGAATTTAAATCGCATTTTAGAATGTTTTTTGTTATATTTTATTGTTAGTATATATGTTTGTGGTGTATAAACACAAAAATGTTAACGCACAAAACGAAATACCTTTGCTGATTTATTGTTGGTTGGTTTGAGCCATTGTCTCTATCTGGTATTATTAAAGCAATACTTGCCAACATTCAACCGCTCATCTGCAACACACCAAATGTCATCAATTTACTGAGAGAGTTGGCTACTATATACGTCATTACTCTATGCACGGAAGCAAGTTGAACAATCTGGCATTCTCACCTGAAAGGACCTATTCATATAACCTCACGCTCTAGGAATTATCAATTAATTCGTACGTAATGAACAGCCAAATTTAAACAAATTCGTGAGAAAGGTGGGTATTGATATTGATAGATATTGATATTGAAATGCACAAAATTTGAGAAACTACAACCCAAAAATCGGTTAACAGGGAGTTACACGGTCAAAAAGTCTGATTGAGTATAAATACCGCACTACTCTAGTAAAAGCTAACTGAATTTTCCTCATGTTTGGTTTTTAGACCCACAGTATACTTCTAGACAGTATAATATGTTGTGCATAACGAGAGCATGTACAAGTATCTCCTTTATGTTGCGTGGTAATATTAAATCGGTGTTGTATAATTGCGCAAAAATTGGTGCGACGAATGACACTTCACGTTACGAACAAAATCAATTGGAACATTGTCATATTCCAACTGCAAAGCATCAACAGCAGACTATGAAAACAACAGTGTCTTGGTCTTTGAAGCATTTACACTAAGTTTATTCGAAACCATCCATATATACTTAAAGAGCGCAAGACATAATCAATTTTACCCTGCAATACGTGAACATATTGATAACCTCCACTAAATGGCAGCTGCACATCATCCGCATACCCATAGGGCGTGCACCAATCACCTACATATATTTTCAAATAAGTCATTTAAGGAAAGAATATACAGAAGAGGCTTCTAGTACAAAAATAAATTCAAAGATATACATATATAAAAAACTAAAAACAATTATACAAATTAAAATCCAAGAATGGTAATATGAACTACTTACATGCTACAGCAAATTGGGTAATTCTCGCCCGAGTTGAGGTTTTAGTGTCGAGTAATGTTTGTATACAACCAAAAATCTGTAAAGATCATGATCACCAAAATCACGATCAGGTTTCAGCGGCACTCGCGCTTGGTTGGTTGAAAAGGCTGCAAGTCAGCACGGTGTCTAGCACACTTAGGCTATAGAAGCCCATTGTGATACCTGCAGTTGCAATAAATTTGTCTATAAGACCTACAGGAATATCCTGTAGGGCTGCGGTGCTAACTAGATGTGTTCCGAATATCCTACTTCTCAGACCAAGAGAAGGTGTTTCGTCGTTTCCGCGTCCTCTTCCATGCAGCATCTACAGAGAGTGGAGGGCGTGTTTTCCTCTCGGCAAGTTAAGTAGTTGCCTAGTCCTCTTCCTGTCCACCTGTGGCCAGAGGACCCTGGCTTGTTTGCAAGTTGAAGTAAGTCTCCACTTGTCCTTGAACATAGTATCGGCCCACTGCCTCATCTGCAAACGGCAGGTAGAGATTGGCATTTTTGTAAATTAGCACGTTTAAGATTTTATTTTACTTTATGTAACTTATTTTATGTAACTGGCTGAGCAAACTGAGGTTATGTGAATTTTTTTCCGAAAGCTCTGTATCTCGGCGATTTGACTTTTTTCTACTTTTTTTATTGATTCTGAAAGGCCTCTTAAAGACCTTTCCAACAAGCCGAAAAACAAAAAACTGACCACTGGCTCAGAAGTTAGCAACTTTACCCTACTACCCTCCAACCGCCAATCCGAAAATGTTGAACCCGCTGCCATTTCGCACCCTTGCATTTTCGGATATGGTCCTAGTAGACTTTTCTTCATGAAATGAGCCAAGGAATACGCTGGAGAAATTTGTCCGGAACTACCTGAATCACCCTGTATGTAATAGAGGCGAGGAACCGACCTTCATAATTTCGGTTAGGAGGGAAGTACTAGACCTAACTTTACTACTTGGCTACGTCTATGTAACTGTATCCGATTGGAGCGTACTTTCTGATCATAGATACCTAGAGTTCCACATAAATATCGAACCTCTGAAAAAGGAAGATTTTACAAATTATAGGAAAACGGACTGGAACGCCTATCCTAATGTGGACTAATGGAATAACTAGTTGGCAAATTTACTGATTCGTGCAGGAACGCGCTCAATGAGTCCTGTAAGACCAGTGGTTATAATGCTGCCAAGAGTAACAAAAAACCTCATTGGTGGAATGCTGAGCTTCAGGATCTAAGATCGTCCATTAGGCGGCTTTTTAACAAGGCCAAAAAGAGCGGCGACCAAAGGGATTGGGACGTTTACAAGATTAGTCTTAATCTATATGAAGGTGAAATCAAGAAGGCCAAACGGAAATCGTGGCGAAACTTCTGTGAATCCATTAAGGGAACCAACCAGACTGCACGCTTAAGATGCGTGCTCGCTAAAAACCCACCGTGTGCGGGGTTCTTAATGAAATACGATGGAACGTAGACGTATTCGTCTGAAGAGTCTCTTCGGATTCTCCTGGATACCCACTTTCCCAACGATGACCGGAATGCTGGTCATCAGCCAGAAGAGCTAGGCGGAAACTCACCTAGCTTAGAAAAAGTTCGCTCAATAGTGAGCAGAAAAAATCTGATATGGGCCATTAGATGCTTTAAGCCCTATAAATCAGCCGGACCTGACGGGATAATTCCCGCGCAACTACAGGAGGCACTATACCTATCTTGTAGTTGTTTGGAGGCAATCTTCAGGGACTGCCTTATGCTGGGAGTCATTCCTAGCATTTGGAAGCAAACCAAAGTGGTTTTCGTCCCGAAAGCGGGCAAATGCTCTCATGTCAAACCAAAGGACTTTAGACCAATCAGTCTATCATCCTTTGTTCTTAAGACATTTGAAAGGTTACTGGACATTCACGTTCGAAGTAATCTTCCACATAATCTACTATCGAGTTCTCAGCATGCCTATATCAAGGGCAGGTCAACTGAGACGGCTCTCCACTCTATAGCCCGCATAATAGAGAACTCTCTTGAGAATAAGGTCTTCGGTCTAGGGACCTTCCTGGACATCGAGGGTGCCTTCAATAACATTCAACCTTCGGCGATTCTTAGATCGTTACAGAATCTAGGAGTCGACAGCTTAGTGACACGCCTAATAGGGAAGCTTCTGGTGGATACATCCGTCAAAGCTGAATGGGGTGGTGTTACAATTGCTAGGAACGTTAACAGTGGGACACCGCATGGGGGAGTTCTGTCTCCACTATTATGGTTAACTTCTGTCAATGAACTGCTTCTTGAATTGGACAGGGCCGAATGTCAGGTTTTTGCCTATGCCGATGATATTGCTATCATCTGTCCGGGTAGAAACCTCAATTTACTTAGCATTCTTACAACCAGCCTACTAAGTCTGATTTCGAACTGGACCGCTAACAACGGACTATCACTTAACCCACTTAAAACGGAGCTTATCTTGTTCCCTCGGAAATATAAAATACCCGCATTTGAACTGCCATCAGTTAATGGGGTGCAATTACAGTTGACGAAAAAGGTCAAGTATCTGGGATAATTCTCGACAGAAAACTGACCTGGAAATCGAATGTAGAGGAGAGGGTAAAAAGGGCGTTTATTGCTCTTTACTGCTGTAAAGGCGCTGGGGACTGTCTCCTAAGTTCCCCATGTGGATTTACACGGCAATAGTCAGACCAATACTTCTCTATGGCATCGTAGTTTGGTGGAGGTCCCTCCAAAAGAAATATATTCTGAATTCCTTGATGAAAATTCAAAGATCAGCACTGATTAGCGTTAGTGGGGCAATGGACACGACGTCAGGTACTGCACTTAGTGCTATCCTGAACATCTGTACTCCTGATATCATGGCCGAATCGGCAGCCGCTACATCCCTGGTGAGAATCAGAGATTGTGGCGCAATGATATCAGTGCATTCCGTACACGCTGAATTGGTACACCAGATCAACTCTATTCCCGTAAAAACGGACTACTGTATCCCCTACCTTCTACCAGCGACAAATCTAAGGAATTCTATTCTGAACAGGAATACCTGGAAAAGTCACTGGAAGGGGACACCAATAGTATCAGATTTTTCACGGATGGATCAAAGTTGGACGAGCAAGTAGGCTATGGGGTCCATTCACCTGACCTAAATGTAAACATATCCTTCAAGCTGCCTGATCACTGTAATGTATTACCGCCATACTGGAGGTTGCTGAACGACTGAAAAGTAGTGTCACAACCCTCCGGAGAATATGTATCTACACAGACAGCCAGGCTGCCATAAAATCCCTGGAAGCCATGTTTGCTACGTCCCTGACGGTGAAAGAATGCCACTCATCACATAGGGTGATGGCAGAGTATTTTGACATCAGGCTCATCTGGGTACCGGGACACAGCTTGCTTCCACTTTGGTTTGCTTTCAAATGCTAGGAATGACTCCCAGCATAAGGCAGCCCCTGAAGATTGCCTCCAAACAACTACCAGATAGGTATAGTGCCTCCTGTAGTTGCGCGGGAATTATCCCGTCAGGTCCGGCTGATTTATAGGGCTGATGACCAGCATTCCGGTCATCGTTGGGAAAGTGGGTATCCAGGAGAATCCGAAGAGACTTCAGACGAATACGTTCACGTTCCATCGTCTTTCATTAAGAACCCCGCACACGGTGGGTTTTTAGCGAGCACGCATCTTAAGCGTGCAGTCTGGTTGGTTCCCTTAATGGATTCACAGAAGTTTCGCCAGGATTTCCGTTTGGCCTTCTTGATTTCACCTTCATATAGATTAAGACTAATCTTGTAAACGTCCCAATCCCTTTGGTCGCCGCTCTTTTTGGCCTTGTTAAAAAGCCGCCTAATAGACGATCTTAGATCCTGAAGCTCAGCATTCCACCAATGAGGTTTTTTGTTACTCTTGGCAGGATTATAACCACTGGTCTTACAGGACTCATTGAGCGCGTTCCTGCACGCATCAGTAAATTTGCCAACTAGTTATTCCATTAGTCCACATTAGTCGGAATATTCGTATGGTTACCTAAGAGTTTCCTTAGGCACCCACGATAGGCGTTCCAGTCCGTTTTCCTATAATTTTTAAAATCTTCCTTTTTCAGAGGTTCGATATTTATGTGGAACTCTAGGTATCTATGATCAGAAAATGAGTGATCAGAAAGTACGCTCCAATCGGATACAGTTACATAGACGTAGCCAAGTAGTAAAGTTAGGTCTAGTACTTCCCTCCTAACCGAAATTATGAAGGTCGGTTCCTCGCCTCTATTACATACAGGGTGATTCAGGTAGTTCCGGACAAATTTCTCCAGCGTATTCCTTGGCTCATTTCATGAAGAAAAGTCCACTAGGTCCATATCCGAAAATGCAAGGGTGCGAAATGGCAGCGGGTTCAAAATTTTCGGATTGGCGGTTGGAGGGTAGTAGGGTAAAGTTGCTAACTTCTGAGCGCTTATAATGAAATTAAAAAGATACTCACCTCGATCATTGGTGCCGGTACGCGTTGGTGCGCGTTGGCATCAGCACCTATAGTGACGCTACAATTTCGTCTTTTTGCCTGCGATACAATACCCGCTCGATTAGGATTAGGTTAGGTCCACTCGATTAGTTTAGAAACGATTCAAAAATACTTTTATTTTTAACAGAAAAAATAAAAGTCCTAAAATAACTTATTTTTGATTCGAAAAATAAAAGTTTTTTTTAAGAGTTATTTTTGATTTTTATTTTTTCAGTTAAAAAATAACTGGTTTTGATTTAGGGTGTGTTATTCGGAATCTTTCTGGATTACGAAAGATCAGTGTAACTTTATCATTTCAATACTTGACAACATTTGTCTGCGATGATTGCAACATGATGATTTTTTCATTTAACATTTTTTTCATAACAGTTATTATTTACGGTCCTTGCTTTTTTTTGTGATTTTGCATTTATTTTACAGGTAAATTTCATGTCTTTTTGGGTAATTTTTCATATTTTCAAATTTAAAATTTTGGCGATATTTTTAAAAATTGGGCGATATTTCATTAAATTGTTGGGCTATTTTTTTTTTTTGGCCGATAATTTCATGCCGCCTTAAAATATATCGACAAAAACAATTTTTTTTTGAATTTGTTATCCTCGTATATTTTTAAATTTCATTAAATTTATTAAATTACACATTCAAATGATCTAAAATGCTCTCCGAATTTTAGACAAGATACCGATTGATTATATTAATACATATTGATAAATAAAAATATCCCTAAAGTCGCCAGGAGACACAACAGAACAGTGTAGCTGAGCGAGCATCGCAATTTACTACAGAACGAATGAATCGGCCCGCATTGATACTTGCTTTGGTCCGCAATCGCTCTGCGGGCCTGGTGTTGGACAGCCTTGATTTAGAGAATCTATAACATTAATCAAACCAAAAATGTACATGCCAAAAGACGGAACAGATTTTTCTTGTCAAGTTGATAAATCTTGTTCTGTCAAAGCAAATTGTTATGTGACATTAGTGGAAAAAGAATGGAAAAAATTATTGGTATTAGATGATTTTTAGGTTTTGTATTATTTTGGCCGCCAGTGGTACAATGGTTAGTGTGCGCGGCTCTTGTACATGAGAACGTGGGATCGATCCCTGTTCAGACCACCTTACATTTCTTTCGACGACGGCCACCTCGCAAAATACCGTTCGCAGCAGGTGTAAAACTGTAGGTCCCAATCAGTGAGTGTAAAACTAGAAAGCACACATCTCACTGATTGTGAGAATCTCTCCCCTATCTCTTCATGGGATGTTATGGGAGGGACACCATTATTTATTATTAAATGCGATTTGTGTACTTTTTAGCATTGACTGCAGAAAAATGTCTACATATGATGAACAGCACTCAAATTTCCCACACACATCTCTCTCACCTATTCAAGTAAAACGGAGGAAAGTACAACCAGTTAGGGGAATGACTACAAGTCGTACGTGACTTTCAAGAAAGTTGTTTTAATTTGAAACCTCTATGAATATGTCGTTAAATTAAATGTGGTTTCGAAAACTTTTGTTTTTTAAGTACATACTTTGTTTATTTACAATCTACAGTAGAATAATAAACGAATTTGTTGAATAGATTTAAAATAACAGAAGTTATACTTTTCCAACGATAAACGCAACAAAAAAATTGTTACATAGTCAAAGTATAGAGAAATATTTACACTACTTTAATTGTCACAGTATGTATGTGTTAGAAATTGCTCTTGTGCGGGCACACGCGAGCACCCCGGCCATGGTACAAAGAAATGGTAGAAGCACTAGCCCAGCTGATTTGAACTTTTTTCTGGACTGAGCGTGAGTAAGTTTTTCTCTTATGTCAAAGTTTGTTTACATTTGTCTATCTGCAACCCCCGTTCGCCAGCAACTTCTGTTTTTGAAATATTTCTCTGCAAAAATTACATAGAAACGTTTTAATTTTCATACTTAATCACATTCAATATATCAAATAACACTCAATCATTTTCTAAATGGAACTTTTTGCAAATTTGTTTACATTTTCATCATTTTTCTATCAGCTGACTTGACACAACACAGACACTGAGCAAATACAAAATGCCTGTTGTTTTTGGCTTGTTGTATTTGTTGTCGTACTGCATCTACCATTATATTTCTACCATGGTTACCACATATTTTAGGGAAAGTTATTCCATGTGGGATAATAAACGGGATAATAATGAATTTCATTTTTTATTTCTACATTTATTTCTATACCCACTGTACTGTATCATTATTTGTTCATTTGTATACATATGTATTTACGTACATATGTATTTTTATTATTCTAATGAAAATAAGATCTCGCACTACTAAATCGCTAAAATTAAAACAAACACAAATGTATGGCAATACTTCGTGCATTAAATGCTTTCTCTTTTTTCGCATCTCTCTCTCTCATCAATAAGAGGTGCTCATTATTTGACTCGGTACTGAAAGAGCAATTCAAACGAACGGCTCTGCGTTCTCTGTCATTGCGCGGGTGGTCTGTACGAAATGCTCCTCATCTGACAAAGAGCGGAGCAATTGTTATGCTCCGGCTCTCTAAATTTTGAGAGCCGGGGTCATGGTAGAAATATAATACAACAAGCCAAAAACAACAGGCATTTTGTATTTGCTCAGTGTCTGTGTTGTGTCAAGTCAGCTGATAGAAAAATGATGAAAATGTAAACAAATTTGCAAAAAGTTCCATTTAGAAAATGATTGAGTGTTATTTGATATATTGAAAGTGATTAAGTATGAAAATTAAAACGTTTCTATGTAATTTTTGCAGAGAAATATTTCAAAAACAGAAGTTGCTGGCGAACGGGGGTTGCAGACAGACAAATGTAAACAAACTTTGACATAAGAGAAAAACTTACTCACGCTCAGTCCAGAAAAAAGTTCAAATCAGCTGGGCTAGTGCTTCTACCATTTCTTTGTACCATGGTGGTAACACTGTTTAAAAAGCAAATCGCCTCTCACACTCTATTGACTATTCGTAACGGGAGAATTTAGAGCAAATTCTCCTCAATCGTCAAAATTTTTGTGTATTTGTTAAGAGCTGATCGTTTAAACTGCCCAAACAAGAGCTTGCTTAACGACTGTCTCCGAGAACCAGAGCTGTTGTGAATTTCTGCCCGAGGGCATTGAGCATTCGTCAAATGAGAAACATCGATGTCGATAAAACATTGGTTAAAAACATCGATGTTTCCAAACATCGATGTTTCTGCGCACGTATTCTTTTCCCTCTGACATTGACTAAAAAAAAAAAAAGGTCGTCAAGTGAGAAACATCGATGTTGATCCAACATCGGTTACAAATCTGTGCCGAAAAGGAAAAACGACTTATGTACATTTCCAACTTTTTTAGATGAACAACTTTAGGGGGTGTTTTCCATGAGATTATCTGAAATTTAATTAGATATGTAAACAATATATGGTGCATGACTTCCTGATTCAAAGTCAAATTAAACAAAAACTAGATCTGGAGGTAATTGAGACCCCAGTGGTAATCGTAGTGCCCTTAATCAATATTTTCCTAAGTGCACTTAAGACGTTTTTCCTTTTTGACACAGAAATGTTTCTGCGTGTTTTGTTTTCCCTGAAGTGCAGTTTTATATATGTTATGTCGACGATATTAAGCAAAAACATACAAAAGTTGATTAGTACTGTTTTTTTATTTTTATTGCTAAAAAAAACTAATAAAAAACATCGATGTTTTTTCTATAAATTTTTTATTTTGAAAACATCGATGTTTTCTCTATAAATTTTTTATTTTGAAAACATCGATGTTTTTTATTAAAGTTTTTTAGCAATAAAAAAAAAAACAGTACTAATCAACTTTTGTATGTTTTTGCTTTATATCGACCAATAGGGTGATATATACGCCGGCACGTCATATATAAAAGCGAAATCCAAACATCGATGTTTGAAAATATTAATGTTTTTTTTTTATATAATTTTGTTAGCAATTCGAAAACATCGATGTTTTTTTCTATAAATTTTGTTAATTTGAAAAACATCGATATAAAAGGCAGCACTAATAAAGTTTTGTATATACTATTTGCCTTTATATCGACGAATAGGGTGATTTGTATATTGACAACACATATCTACAAGAGAATTTCAGCAAAAACAAAACAACGATGTTTTTATTTAGTTTGTTAACAATTCGAAAACATCGATGTTTCTCATTTCATTTCTGCAAAATTAAGACACCCCCAAAAACATCGATGTTTTTGAATATTTTAAGCATAAAATAACTCCAGTATACATAAAATAACTCCAGTATAAATAAAGTTTTGTATATCGTTTTGTAAACATCGATGTCGGTAAAAACTTCTACGCCGATCGTTTGTTACTTCAGCCGCGCCATTGAATCGATGTAACATCGGTCAAAAACATCGATGTTTTCGCTCACGCCGCCGATGAGTTTGTGACAAAGAAAAAACAAAAGGTCCTCAAATGAAACACATGCGAAGCCGACAATTTAATTTTGCCTCGGCTCACAACCAGTCCGAAAGCAAAAACATCGATGCAAACATCGATACAAAACATCGATGCTGGAAAAACATCGGCACTAAGACATCGATGTTAAAAGTACTCGATGTTTTAGAAAAACATCGATGTTTTTAAAACATCGATGTCGATGTCGCAGCCCTAGTCTGCTCCTCCTCTTTATTTTAACCCTGCTGTTAGATTAGGACCATTTGGTCCAAATTTTTTCTGTTTTCCCTTGTAACTTTGGAACGGTGATATATACTGACTAAATTTTTCTGCTAATGGGGTCTTTTAATAAAACAATGTTATGTGCGAAAATTAAATTTTCTAACTTTATTCAGGACTGAGAAAAATACAAAATGACGAATCTTAGATTAGAGGACCATTTGGTCAATAGTACATTTTTTCATTACCAAGCGAATGTAAATTCATGTCAAATATTTAGAAGATGTTTTTGATATGTCAAATACTTGCTTTAGAAATTATTGAACCAAAATAGTTACAAAGGATAAGATAAAATTATTATTTTGGATGAAAATTCCAGTATGGACCAAATGGTCCCTCAATCTAAGATTCGTAAGTTTTTTCATTACCAAGCGAATGTAAATTCATGTCAAATATTTAGAAGATGTTTTTGATATGTTAGCGGATGTTTTTGATATGTCAAATACTTGCTTTAGAAATTTTTGAACCAAAATAGTTACAAAGAATAAGATAAAATTATTATTTTGGATGAAAATTGCAGTATGGACCAAATGGTCCCTCAATCTAAGATTCGTAAGTTTTTTCTAATCTAACAGCAGGGTTAAAAGAGAAAGAGCGCGGGCGAGCGAGCAATTTTGAACACTGTGTATTACAATGTACATTATAGCTTTTAATTACGATAGGGAGGATCTAATACGTGATGCCGCTTTAGACTTCTTGTTTCGTTTATTGAATCGAGTAGGAAAATTGCAGAGTGTTAATATGGACACTGAGTCTCCGAAGGTAGCTCTCACTATATCGATTGATTTCGTCTCGTAACTAATGTCTTGGAAGGATCTAATTGGATAGTAGTATTTTTGACGTACCATGGTGCTTTGGTTATAAGCACAAGCGTTTTGGACTGGAATCTTTCAAGAACATCCACATTTGAATTACTGGCGGTACCACATAACTGTATACCATAAGTTCAAACTGATTTAAGAATCACTTTGTATTTATATTCGTAGTTTATTGTTCAAACATACATGGCTGTCATAGAAACCATGTCGGTTTTGCTACTTGTCGTTTTTGCACACCAATGTTGGTTTCATTTGGTGTCATGAAACCAAGTTTATTTTGTCATATTCGAATGTAAATAAAACCAATGTTAGAATTAGCTGTTGCTTACATGCGTTTATTTGTTTTCAATTTTATTTTACTTGTGTGCAGAAAATGGAAGAAATAACAGAATTGTTTTCATTGAAATATCAATTGAAGTAATCATATTACACTAAAAAGTTATAAAAAATTAATTTGTCGCTATAAATAAAAAAAAATGGCATCAGCAGTTGTAGCATTTTTGTTATTATATTTTTAGCATTTTTTGAAGAACGCTCAGAAAAGGTGACGATAAAGATTCGGAGAGATTTCAGCAATCCACTTGAGTCCTTTTACTTTGTCATCTGAAAATTTTTTTTGAACGGTCGCCGGTACTTTGCGTACGGTCCACCGCCAGTTGCCCTAGATCCTGCTTTATTTTAAAAAACTACAAGTTAATACAATTTGTTTTGTGGCAAAAATTTTGTTTACCTTTTCCCATCCATTTGCGCGGCATTTTGTGGACCTGCACCATTTACTGATTCTGTCAATTGTAGGGTATCCACTGTCTTATCGCGCTTTGTGAACCCCTTTATTAGGTCTGGATATTTCTCCATAAAGTCCAAGATAATTGTATTTTGGGTCCTATTAAAAAAATAAAAACAAAAATGCAAAAATATATATGGGCATTTCCATAGAAAGGTCAACCTTTTGTCACATCACGTCACTCTCGATAATTTCTTATATTTTCGGACCAGTTAGTTTGATTGTCTTCTTTTCTTTTACTAACTATGTAGTTACATACATTCTGTATTTTGGAAAAGAATAGACGATAATCGAACCACATGATCCTAAAATATAAGAAATTAACGAGGGTGACGTGATGTGACATAGGGTGGCACTTTCTCTGAAAATCCCATATATGTTTATTAAGCAATTATTAATATAAATCAATTCACTTACATTTTTACAAAACATCCCGGTGCAAACAAATAAAAAACCAAAAACGTGCAAATGAAAACTGACAGCTGTTAGCTTCTTGGTTTATTTCCAATATCTAAACCGATGACATTGGTTTCGGTTGTGACACTTAAAGCGAACCACAGACTTGTCATTCATGAGCATGAACACCAGCTATCGTTGATGTTTATTGTCGGTTTACCGCCCTTTTTGATACAAAGTAAGAATGTAATCGAAGTGTCACTTGTCATGTTCACAAACTTTTTTGGTAATATTTTATCAAATTCATCAGTCAGACAAAAAATTATCGACCAAGCCCGTGCTAATGAATGTCGCAGTCGGTGGTTCGCTTAAAACCGACATCAATTCTAGTTCGAATATAAAATCGATAACATTGGTTTTCATTACACCAAAGCATTTGTTCTTGTCGTTTTCAAAACCAATAGTGACAACAGTGGTTTCTATGACAGCCCTGATAGTTTTGACTTGGGGTCCTATCAATCAGTAAAGTATCCTCGTTTTAATGTTTAGCTGTTGCTGCTTATTCTTGATATGTTGTTTAAATGTCAGACGTTTGTCCAACACCATTCCTATGCAGTTCATCGAATCGCTAGTTGGAATTGTACCTCCAATAGTAGCAGGAGTCACAGTCACCACGCCTCAATGCGAATTTTTCAGCATTAACTTTTATATTCCATTTCGTTAGCCATTGGTCGAGTCCATTTAGTTGGATTTGCACCAAAGATGATGCCTGTGTGGAGGATTCGCTAGTAGCAAACTAGTTGTGTGTTTTCTTCTATGTATATTTTAGTTATATTTTAGAAAATACTGTACTTTTTTTTACTGCATTAGAAACAATTAGTTACAATTTGGTTTTTTTTTTCATTTCAAATTAGCTGAAAGCAATTCATCCTTTGAAGGAAGTTCACGAAGACGCAGAAGACAAAAGAGCAACGTTCCCCATAACAGTGAGTATGATGTCATTATTGCCATTCCAACAAAGTAATGGAATTTAAATTAAAACTATTCGATGAGAATTTCGTACAACCAAATTAAAATTTTATTGTGTCTGTTTGTTTTTTTATCAATTATAGCGAACCCTGGCATGACCAACAATAAATCCCAACAAAATAGTAAACCACCACAACATAACGCAGATAAAAACAATGCCAGTGGCAGTGGAGGTGGTGCATCTGGATCTGGTGGTAATGTTGTAGAAAGATCAAAACAAAATGCCAACACTAATAACAACATCAACAAAGAAGTTAATAATATTGTACCAATCAAGAGTGATCAACCGCAGCAGCAACAACAACAACAGCAGGTACAAGGTGGTGGTTACAATAATGCAACACAACAGCAACCGCAACCACAAAATCAACCGCCAAAAGCCAGACGTAGCCATAAGAATCGCAATCAACAACAGCAGCTGCAGCAAAATCATGCAAACGATCATCCAAAGTCGCATCAGCAGACAGACAGACAACAGCCACCACAGCAGCAACAACAACACACACAGGTTAAAAAAGAACCATTGGTGAACGGAACTTCCTAATTTACCGTTGATTGGTAACATAATTAACAAGTATACACCTACACCAACGACAGACACACCATCCATATTCATAAATACAAAATGTTTTCATATTTACACCTCAGTAAGATTCGCCCATTAACGCATACATGCATTCATTTTCACCACACACCTACACAAACCAACAAACACTCATTTCACCTCATTTATTTGGGAATTTGAAACCATGAACTCGCCCACTCAGTCCCGTATATATTTTTGTTAATGACTATTGTAGAGAGTGAAGAGGATATTAATTATCCATTGTACGGATTTAATCAATTATTCAGAAACTAAGAGAATATGTAAAAAATCATCCCCTTTCACTCTCTCTACCATAACTCCCACCCAGTATCCCCATCCCCCCTTCATCGCTCATCCTTTTGGCGTTTTGCAGCAATTTATATGATTAATTTGTTTCAATAACCCAACAAATTAAAAAACAAAACAAGTAAATATTCAGAGAAATCATAAATAATAGTAATAAAGAATTTTATAAAAAAAAATTAAAATAAAATATAAATAATAATAAATTTTATGAAACAATAAATAAAATCTATAATAATAACGGTACATATTATTAAATAATAAAAACCAAAATAAACATAAACAAACAACCTATATGTAACTTATAAAACAAATATGATTACAATAAAAAAAAGAAAGAAAATAAAAACCTAAAATAACAACAACAACAAGTAATTATAATTATAAAATAATATAAAGATATAAATAAAAATAAAAAGAAACAAACAAAAAAGTAAGTTAAAAAACAGGAAATGAAAGCAACTGAAATATAAAAAGGAGAACAACAAATTATTAATTTAATTGATAAACAAGAAAATAAATTTTACTAGTAATTAAATATATTTAACAAGAATAAGAAAGGAGACAGCACTTAATTTGATAAACAGAGAATTAAAAGTAAACAAAATTTAAATTTAAATTTAAATAAAATAAACAACAACAACAAAATAAAAAGAGAACAATGTTAACTAACATTACTAATTTTTAAGTTTTATGTAAAAAATATATATATAAACTTTCATCTTCTTTTTTATTTTATTTTTTCATTTTCAAAAAGAGAAAAGCATGAAATAAAACAAAAACAAAATTCCTTAAAGGTTTTTTTTCTAACTCTAAAACAAAAACTCAAAACATAACGATGCCTCATATTATATAACTTTAACTTGCGATTTAAAGTTTTGCAAGTTTTTAATGTTGTTTAGTGGCTGGGAGGGATAAGCTAATCGATTATCGGGGTTGTTTTAAAAAGCAATTCAGATTGAAAACAAATACACGCAACAATACCAACAAATGCCTTGTGTTGTCACAATGGAACAAATTGCTAGACCTAAGCGGCAGTGCGTAGAAAAGATGCCTGGGCCCCTACTATGAAATTCGATTCGAAAATTAAAACTATTCGAAAGTTCTTTCCGATCCGTATTTGAAATGGTACCATGTAAAACTTTCGGATTGAACAAAAAGTGTTACCAATACTTTCGGAAAATGTGTTTTTTTTTTGGTTGGCAACATTTCATGTCAAAATTATATTTGGGTTGTTATTGTTCATAAATAAGTTTTAGAAATATTCTAGATAAAGTAAATTAGGGGTCCTGGGGTTAATTATTTCATTGGAAGGGTAAGGAAAAATATTACAATTTCTTATTATTCACTAGTTTTAACCATTTCGCCCGTCCCTAGTTCCATACTGGACTATGCCATTTTGCTCCCTATTCATATACATTGAACATTTACAAAATAATGCGACTTCGGCAGCAGTCAACGACATAACTACATTCCCTACATTCAAAATTCATTTACTGAGTGAAAAGCATTACTGTCATTATAAGTATATGCAAACTATCTCACGAAGGCTCTAATAAACGAAGGAAGAGGCACGAATTTAGTGCACGAATTCCTTAGAGTCGCTGTTTTCCGAAGTATAGCGATACTTTGGTCATGGGCACGGCAATAAGTTGAAAAATACCATATAACATTGAATAATCAAATTTTTTAAAAGACATTTAGCCATTAAAATAAGTTTTTGCTACAAAAAATCATTCATTTTCTTATTGTGCATAAAAATTCCTTAATTAATAATATAAAATTTGTCTATTTTTTATAAAAATCAAATAGTTTATATCTTTCCGCTATCTCTTAAAAGCAACCGAATAAGAATCTCAAAAATCGAGTTAATTTCTGTTCGAAAATCGAGATACATGGTTCAATCTTTCCGTAAATCGAAACTAGAATCCGACTTTCGGATATGGCTCATTCGAATTCGAGATCCATGGTACCAAAAATTCGATTCCGTTAAATTTTTCTTTCGAATCGAGTTACATAGTTAGGGCCCTGGTGCCTGATCACGGCGATCGTGATCGAGAACACGATTGTAACGACTCAAATTTGGTACAATCAACGTGCTTGGATCACGGCTCACAATCGGCATTTTGTATTTACCCAACGAGCACAAAAACGGATGCGGTCCGTAAAAACATAAAAAGCGAATCAGTGAAATTTAGAGTTGTTTAGTTCACGAACGAACTAGTTCAATTGAACGATACACTCTTGTGAACTAGTTCACACTCTTCCGCTCTTTTGTTTCAGTAGTTCACTTGTTTCAGCAGTTTTATACCCTCACCAAAGGATGGGGGTATATATCATTTACTACGTAAAAAATATAACACAGAACGAACCATATTAGACCCTCAGTATCTGGACGAAATTCGTTTTAGGACTTTTTAAGACGTTTGACGTTTTTAAGACGTGAAACACTTCCGACCTTAATGAAATTAGGTATAAGGCTTCACGTTATCAAACGCCAATCACCGACTAAAACAAGGGTGATTGTGCCACGCCCATTTTGGTACCTCCCATACAAAAGTAGTTTGGCCGTCTGGGTGTTCGGCACGAGAAGTCCCGCAAAACCGCACCAATTTATATGAAAGTTTGTACTAGCCAATATTTAGTCAAATAAAAGTCTCCTATAGAATATGATCTGTTTTGCCACACCCATTCTAGAACCTCCCACATAAAAGTTGATCGACACGATAACTCTAGTAAACTACAAGCGATCTCAATAAAATTCGGTACTAGGCAATATTTTGCTATAAGCTACTGTGTAAGTAATAACTGACTATTGTGCCACGCCAAGTTTCGTACCTCCCATACAAAAGTTGGGCCTATTTGCGGTTTGCCGACTCGATATCTCCAATAAATTATAACCGATCTTAATAAAATTTGGTACTGATCAAAATTTAGGCAACAACTTGCCATGCCCATTTTTGTACCTCGCATACTCGTACAAATATTGGGAGGAAACTAACTAATTAGGGTATTCAATAATATTTAGCGCAAAGTCGTCAATCCGCTATTGAATATGGTCACTTTTGAGTATGGGCGTTTTTTAACAGAACTCCCACGCAATGGATGATTTAGGGTGAGGGTATGATTAAGTCGGTTAACCCGACTGAAACTTATGTACTGGTTTTGTATTTCAGTTGTGCAGTTCTCTTCACCATTTTCTAGTTCATGCTCTCTTTGTCTCATTCAATCTGCCCAAAGGTTCCTAATGTTGCAATCTTTGTGGAATGGATATGTAACCGACTTCTACACAATAACTACAGCGCTAATCACTACTTGTGTTCCCAAATATAAAAAGATTACGGAAACACCAATATTTCAGAAACGGAATAACCCAATCGTTAAGCCGATCTTCAATAGGACGATTTAGAATAAATAAATATCATAGTATCCAAATCACTTTAGACATCTGCAAAAATCAAATCGTGAACTACAAGTTGAACTGAAATAAGCTATTTAGTTCACAATCATAGGAACTGTTAAGCTGAAATGATACAATGAACTTGTGAACTTAATGAATGAACTAGTTCATTCTGCTGATCTGAACTAAAAAGAGCGCTCTCTTGGATGAACTAAAATTCCCAACTCTAGTGAAATTGCGTTTTAGCGGATCCGTTTCGAACCCGTTACAAGTCCGTAAAACAAAGTGAATCAGTAAAACTACATTATAGCGGATCCGTTCCGAACCAGTAAAAACATAAAAAAGCGAAATGCAAGTTTGGGAAAGCATATTTGAAATTGCAAACATCGGATTCTAATATGAAGTCCGTTGCGAGTTGGAGACGTATCCGAAAAAGCAGAAAAAAACATTCGCGTTTTCGAGAAGAATGCGAATTCAGAACGAATCCGCAAAAATAGTTTAAAGTGGATCCGCTTTGAATCCATTTTATCACTCCTGTTCTATCTTCCACCGTGAATTTGATTCCCTTGACATATTCATTTCACTCAGGTGGATCACTATGTTCTATATTCGACGTGGAATAGTTTTATCGATTTTATTTTGGAATATGAACATACATATGTACATATTTTTGTTAGCCTGTCAGAAAATCAGAAAATGTGGCATTGCAAACAGTCACGGTTTATTTAACTGCAAACAAAATCATCTGTTGCGTGTAACTAAAACAAAGAAGAAGAACGAGAGTCTGGGCGACATAAAAGAAAACGGTTGCAAAAAATAATGGGTCGATTATTGATAGCAACCGAATCTCAGTTGAGTTGTCAACTTACAACGCCACTGAAATAAAAATTAGTATTCAGCCTTATTCTGCATTACAATTCCGTCTCCGCATTCCGTTACATTACGATCGTAAAATGGTATTCCAATTAATTGGAAGAAAAAGAGGAAGACAAGAGTGTATTCACAAACAGCTGCTTTGTTGTGAAACGTATGAGATACTTACATATGTGATAAAACAGTGATTCAGTGATAAAACAGATGACTATTAAATGTTGTTGATACTTTAACAAATTTAACACATCAGTGAGTACCGAAATACAAAAAAAAGGCAGAACATAAGTAAAAGGTATTTGTGGCCAAACTATACCAGTGTGTTGTTGTGCCGGAGAAGAATTTTGTTGTGCCGGAGGTGTTATTTTCATGTGTTTAACATCATTGTAGCACAAAGTAAAGTTAAGAGAAATGGAATCGATAGCAGCGGCGTTTGAGGAGAACAACGTGCTCCGGAATACAGAGGGAAGACTTGAAAAGCGAAAATTGAGAGACAATTGCAATCCGTTCGAGGTGAGCGATCAATTGTAACAGATTTGTTTTAAAAGTGTTGATGTGTTAAATAAATTTTTAGTTTTACAGATTACAAAAAACTTTCGCCTAAATAAAGACGCGTTTAAATATGTGTTAAATACTTTTGCACAAGAAGCTCCGGCGAATACGTTAACGTCTTTATCACCACTTAACAGAGTAGTGGCTGCTTTGCGATTCTTTGCAGAAGGAAGCTACCAACACGGAGTTGGTACAGATTTTAATGTTGCGATGGGTCAATCCACAGTGTCCAAGTCGCTTTCGTATTTCCTTCAAGTAATGCAGCGAAAGCTTTGCGCTCAGTGGATAAGATTTGACCAGACTGAGGAGGAAAAGACGCAAGCAAAGCTAGAGTTTTATGGGAAGGCCCGCTTTCCAGGGGTCAGTATGCGTGTTGATGGCACACTTATAAAAATTATAAAACCATCCGAAGAGGCGTTCAGCTATTATAATAGAAAAGTATTTTTTAGCATTAATGCTATGGTGGTATGTATGTATGTATTTCGTTTTAATGATTACTGTGCTCGTAAATAGAATTTATGTTTTTAGGTGTGCGATAACAAAATGCGCATAAGAAGCATTGACGCAAGATATCCCGGATGTAACCATGATTGTTTTTGACCTGCAATAAATTAAATAAAACTCACAAATCAGTACCAACAAATAAACTATTTATATAATTTATGAAACGTTTTATTTTTTTTTATTGTATTTTATACTTACCTTTTGCTCAATTCCTCTTTTTTACACTTAAACTTGATTTTTTGAATAATTTTTTCACCAAACACAACATTTTTAAGACGCTCCGTCAAGTAATTACCAACTTACAAAAACTGATTTACGATTGTAACGCAGAATACACACGATCGTAAAAAACTCAGTCACGATAAGAAATTGAAGCGAAACGGAATGGAGAATACCAAAGTTGCAATAACGGAGAAAATTACGATTGGATTGTAATGTAGAATAAGGCAACTTTGGCCAGTTGCCGTAGGTAACTGTGTTTCCCGCCGATAACAGAGTTTTGACACTTCGCCAACTGTAAATAATGTAAACAACCAAAAAAATCTAAAGTGTGTGAAAATAAAGAAAATCAAAAGCTTTTTAATAATAATGATTAGTTCGACGAGGAAGATAAAGTACAAAACGTGGCATCTATTAGAAGACACTTAAGAGACAACTCTAATCCTTTAGAATTGCCGGCTATACTGAGCGAATATTATTGCTGAGAATAATTGTTAATAAGCAATTACCCTTACCCTGTAAGTCGTCGCCAAATACGTCGACGCGTGAAAGTCGTGGTCACCTGCTAACGACGGCGTTGTCACATCAATGCAAACTCAGTACCTGGTAAGACGTCGCGGCCAGTGACGCCTGCGTATCGATAATTTACTACAAAAAACTGTAATCTCTAACGTGTTAAAAAAAATTTTCTTCAATTTGTTTGCTAGCATGTATTTTTTTCTTGATCTAAGTTCAAGTTCTATTGAGGAAGAACAGACAAAATTCCTTCTTTGTATACAAAGAAAAATTATAAGGCAAAGGTCAGATATATTTAACGTAACAGATATCAAGTAAATTTTGTCATGCCATTCATCAAATATGTCATTTATCTATAGGTTTCAAAACCATTTTCGCAACAACAAAGCAGCATTTAAATGCTTGATACTATTCCGACGAAAATGAAGAAAAATATTCGTTCAACATCTGTGTCCGCAAGGCTTGGGGTTTTTCTCCAGTTCTTTTATTAAATTTTCGAACTGTGTTGCATTTGTAATTTGTGTTTTTTCCCCCATTTTATCTTTTATATTTCACTTTTCACCAACTTACAAATCAATCAAAACACAACTGTTTGCTTCAAGGCGTAGCAAGTCGTGTAGAAAAAGCGTAACGCCCCGAAATAAGTCGAGTCGACTCAACATGGTTGTAAAAACGTCATTGCGGGTACCATGTACTCGCCGTCTGCTGTCGACACGATTTCGGAGGTGCCAAAATTAACACGGCGACACAAGATGTCGACGACAACTTACAGGGTAGGGGTGAAACATTTTTAGGTTCAAGGCATATTTTCGCCTTCCAAAAGAGGGAATAGTTTATTTAGTGGATATTTTGGAAAATGACTTCATACGAAGTCATCGGATGACAGCAATGCCTCCGCTCTTAAAAGTTTGTGCAGCTTTAAGGTTTTTACGGACGGAAGTTTCCAAAAGTTCCATGGCAACGACTTCAACCTTGGCCTGGCTCAACCTACGTTGTCGGTTGTTTTGAAGAAAGTTGTGCATCTAATTGAAAAAAAAACATTTGTAAGATGTGGATTATTTCAAAAATGGCGGAGGAAGAAAAGACCCAAAAAAATCCGGCTTTACTATAAACGAAGTTTCCTGGTGTTGTCGGATGTATAGATGGGACACACGGACGTATCATTGGAGCGAAGGAAGAAGTTCGCCATTTATACATAAATAGGAAAGGCTAGTTTAGTTTGAATGTTTTGCTGGTAAGTTATAAAACTGGGCCTTTTCGGAAATGCATCACTGCTCTGCATCTGCTGCGCGGCACTTTCGTAAATGCAACATCTGAAAACAAAATGCGCAACAAACAAGCATCTGCACCAGCTGTTGCATTTCCGAATAGGCCCACTATAATAATTATTTTCATAACAATAATCTAATTGTAGATATTCGACTACGAAATATGAATCAGGAATGTTGACGCCAGACATCCTGGTTCTACTCACGATGCCCTCATTTGGAACAAAAGTCCACTGAAGCAACAGGTAGCTGATTTCAGGGCAAACATATGGCTACTAGGGCTAAATTGCCGGAGTTTGGGCTCAGCTCAAAACTTGTTGAAAAAGGCCGAAAATATAGAAAACGGAAAATATGTCATTTTTTGTCGGACGGACCTATGTTCCAGACCTTTTATTTAAAGTCTGGTAAATTGTTCTTGAAAGTTTTTAAAATGACTAGCAATGAAGCAGATTCATCATTCCCTAGCAATGAAGCAGATTCATCACTCACACTAAATGTCAAGACATACTATAATATGGTAAATTGGTGTTATGTGGGTGCACAGATGCCGTTCCACAAAAATATAGACACCATTAAATTTGGGATAAAAATACCTTTCATTTGAGTACCCACAGTTGCTTGTTTCTAGCAGTCTCTAACTGGACTGTTTTTTTGACCCTGTTGGCCCCAATATTACAAAAATATATACAAAGATATATTTTTTCTTATATTTTTCTTTAATTTTGTTTTTTCATAAGTTTTGAGCTGCCCGAGCTCCGACAATTTTGCCGTTACTAGGTACTATTTTATATAAATAATATTTAGGGTTTTCACAAGCTCTCGTAATGTCGTAATGTTGTACTGGGTTGTCGTGCCTAAGTACAAGCTTGTGTTTTTTTATTCCCTGCTAAACTAATTTTTCGACGAATTTGTATGGAGTGCCGCTTAAAAGCGCTTAGCTTCCAATACAAAGTGGTCGAAAAATTAGTTTAGCAGGGAATAAAAAAACAGGCTCTACGATAGTTGTGAACAAATTATTGCATTTCTTGTTGTATGTCGTACGTATCCAGCTGATTGCAAAAAAACTGATTGAAGAAAAACATATTTTGAAACTAAAATGAAGAAAATAAACGAAACGGATAAAATAATAACATCAATAACGTAACATAATAATCAGGTATGTGATAGAAAACGATTTATAATCAAAAACGATGAAATTTGTGATGCACATGTCTGTTTCGATTTCATTTCGGTTTGAGCTGAAATCGAATTCGATTTCATATTCCATTTCGTTCTATGAAGATATGGATAAGAAAGAGTGTGATAGAAAACGAATTACCGTTTTGATTTTCGTTTTTAAATCGAGTAGTCTTTGGGTGACAATTTTACAAAAGTGATAAGATGAAAGCAAAAGTTAAGAATTTGAAATGTAAGTACTTATATCAATTTTTACTTTACTTTTTTCCCGGCAAGTCTAATAGGTTAGAAGAGTCATGCAACTTTTTTCTTTTAATATTTTCTCCTTTGTTTATTTCGTTATTTAATATTGATGAAACTGACAAAACAAATGCAATTTTAATAAATAACTTATGCGCTAACACCTGTATTTTAGAATTGTATTCCTTTTGAGCAAACACTTGTTAAAACGTAAACAAATGTTCAGAGTTATTTTTTCGAATGAATATGGTGGAAATGAAACAAAAGTGGAAAATGAAATCGATACGTTTTCAGTCACAAATAAAATCGATCTGTTCGTTTTGGTACTTCGTTTTCATTTGAAAACGAATCGATTTGCATCACATACCTGAATATTACAAAATAAGTAATAAATATCAACAACAGCTCTTATGGTAGTGATGTTACTTATCAAATGTATTCGGTAATAACAAACTCGGTACAAGAAGAACAGCACCAGTAAAGTACGACAATCAGTAAACATACCTTCGATGTTGTACTTGTCGTAACCCGGCGTTTACATCTGCTAGTTTTGCCTAGATAGTAGCAATACATTCAAACATTTTTACTAATACACTCACACTTTTGCTACTATCTTCGCTACTATCTTTGATTTTTTGAAGATAGCTGCGTTGCTAGTTGTTTACATTTCGTGGATAGTGTTTGACGTTTAGAGGAATTTCACAACAAACAAACGCCATTCACGTCTCGGAGTATTTTGTGGAAAATCTATTTAATTGAATCAAATTTGGAAAATAAATTAAAAAACATAAATTGAAATTGTAAGATAAATTAAACTTTTGTTGTGCATAGAAGTTAATTGAACTAAATAAAACTTTTGCTAAAATTAAACACTGATCGCGTGCTGTAGCTGTATATATATATATTGCTTTAAAGTGTCATTTTTGACAGCTATCTGCCAACTATCTAGCTTACTAGCTAGACGCCTACGTCACACAAACGTTTTTCACATTTTTTGACAACCAATACATATTCTCAACTATCTAGTCGTCTACTAGCAGATGTAAACGCACAGTAAGTTAGTTTTATATGGAAGCCAACAACAAAATTCGTACAACTGTTGTGAGAAGTTACGAAAGTACGACAAGTACGAGAAATTCCTAATTGTATTCATTATTCACAAATTTTTATTTAACAACAAAAAATTAGGATTTTCTTTAGAACCACAGCTTTTGACTCCTTATTGTTCACCAGAACGGTTTGTTTTGTTTTAAAAACTATACAGCAACCAAAAATTCGTGGTTGCCAATATAACACCTATCAAGCAACTGAAGTTGCTAGTTGTCAGTTGCCAGATGTAATAACTTTTCGGCAACTGACAACCCAACTGAGGTTCGGTTGCTATCGGTAATCGACCAATAAAATTTGTGTAATCGTGTTTGTAAAAAATTACTGGAAATAATTTAAGTAATGTGTAATTCAACAGAGAACACGTTAAATTATCATCCGGTAAATGCAATCGCAAACAGTTGTTCCCTTTTCCCAAAATTGCAATCACAGAATACCCTTTCCGTTGAAATGTTTTCCCTTTCTGCTTAATAATTAAATGGGGAATGCTATCTCAGAAAATGGTTCACTCATATTCAAACAAAATTTCCTTTATCGTGTATATGGGTTTTTTTCATTTTTCCCTTTGATTTGTTCACTTCATTACTGTTCGGGAACTGTATTCATCATGTAAGTATTTATTTCTTTTAAGTAGAATATTAAAGTTTGTATTCAGATATTTTAGGACTAGATGTGTTGATATCAAAGTGTAAATAGATATCATGCTCAATAAAATGCAAAGTAACAGATCTATTGCCTACGGTTTTGTGAAAATTTCAAAAGACGTGTTGGCTGAATTTTGGGGGTTACTTACAGCTTACAGAAGAGAGAAAAAATTTTATATTTTTTGGATAATACGAATATGGTATATTTTCACGGACCGAAATAATGATTATTGTTCTTTTTTTAAATCAAAAAATCAATCAGAACAGACATAAAAGAAAATTAATTTCATCATAATGAACTTTTTTGACAAACTACATTTCCGCCAGGATTTTTAAATTTTAGATTTTTAGTTTCCACCGACGACGGGCACTAATCGAAATGTATTATTAATTTATTATATCAAACATTTGAGTAATTAGGATGTTATTAATCGCGCATCCATAATTTATACTTTTTAATTATTCACTTTCTTATGCAACAACATTGAAACATGTGACTATTTTGCATAGACTAATACATACCTAGATAAACTTATTCTCTCATCTGACGTTTCATTTCACACTCTCATCGTAGGTTTGTGGAAATGAGAGCAATTAAATTTAAAATTATCTTACACCAGGTGTAGTTACAAAATATGTTCACTTAACTTTTTCCTGTTGTTTTGGTGTAGAACTGAAAAATTTAAATATATTTTGCACTTTTTTATTGACTTTTATCGTTGGTATACATTTGTATTGTATTTAACACAACTAGTTTGCCACAAAAACACGAAATTCGGGGTGACCGGTCATAACGCCCAACGGTCATAAGGCCCAAATTTTTTTTTGGGCCTTATGACTGTTCCGAGGGCGGGCATAACACCCAAATTGGTTTTGGGCCTTATGACCGCTCCGAGGGTGGTCATAACGCCCAACAGATGAAAAGACACAAAGCCCAAAGTTCTTGGACTTCTCCTACAGCACTTGTTATATGGGCCTTGTACAAACGGTCATGACGCCCAAATTTTTTTGGGGCCTTATGACCGCATTTCGGATGGCCGTATGGCCCAAAACCAAATTAGGCGTTATGGCCACCCTAAGGGCGGACATAAGACTCAAAAAATATTTTGGGCCTTATGACCGTTGGGCGTTATGACCGGTCACCGAAATTCGGTTGTTGTTCCTATGTTGATCGCTGTATACTATTGCCACTATCTGGTATTATTGAACCCATATTTCTACCATCCAATGTTTACTTTCCATCGTACCTATGACGTTTAATTTATTGTGCGAATAAAACCTTCTATGGTATGTGTTATTCTATGCTATTTTGTAATAATGTTTATCAAAACAAAAGTTGTCAACATAAAAATATAACAAAACGAAATATAAAAAGTTATGTTCAATATAAAAAATTATGTTTAGAAAAGCCTGCAATGGATTACATATAATAATATTGTTTACAAGCCTTAAATTATGTAAAAACTATGCCTTATTGTAGGTAAAGTGCTTCATTCCGGAAATCAGCAGTACAACATTCATTTACGTATTTCCGTTTCCCCCTTTTGTACTTCTTCTTCTTTAAATGTCATACATATGCATATGCACTGTTCCTTTTCCGTCGATTGCGCGCCTAACCTAATGATCAAGTTGTTTGTTTACACCGTAGACTAATACATACCTAGATAAACTTATTCTCTCATCTGACGTTTCATTTCACACTCTCAACGTAGGTTCGTGGAAATGAGAGCAATTAAATTTAAAATTATCTTACACCAGGTGTAGTTACAAAATATGTTCACTTAACTTTTTCCTGTCGTTTTGGTGTAGAACTGAAAAATTTAAATATATTTTGCACTTTTTTATTGACTTTTATCGTTGGTATACATTTGTATTGTATTTAACACAACTAGTTTGCCACAAAAACACGAAATTCGGTTGTTGTTCCTATATTGATCGCTGTATACTATTGCCACTATCTGGTATTATTGAACCCATATTTCTACCATCCAATGTTTACTTTCCATCGTACCTATGACGTTTAATTTATTGAGCGAATAAAACCTTCTATGGTATGTGTTATTCTATGGTTTACACTAACTCTCTTTATTTTGACATTTTCGCCTCTCATGTCATTTGTTAGTTGTTTAACAATCCTCCGGTCGTTCGCAATTGGCTCCCGTAAATGTTGTTAAAATTTCGGTAAAAGTGTGAATAATACAAGTATAATTATAAATAATTGTAACAATTTATTAAACTACGATTGGAAACTCTTAGTTAAATCAAATATTTGTGAAAATCCATAAGAAATCGCATTAATTTACGAATATGTTACAAATTCAGTTATCATTTGTGGCTTACGGTGGAGCCGGTCGTTCGTATCGGTGTATGTGTGTGTTTGTAAAAACGGTTAAATAAAGATGGAGTGTAAAGAGAAATGCATAAATGTGGTGATCACAAGTAGGAGGAGTAAAAGGAATAAATTTAAAGCGGGGAAAAGTGTTTGTATTAAAAAATATATCCCAGTAGTTCGTGCACATAAAGTGAAATCTCGTGAAGGTATTCGCATTATCGGTTTTGCTTATAGATATATCTTGTTGAGGTGTGAAGGATAACTATTTTGTTTTGATAGATTAGAGTGCGAGATTATCGTTTACACATTAAGCTCCGTATGTTAAAATTTTTGTTATTTATCTCTAAGGCCTGGTACGAAAGCTCCCTGGAGACGATCAAATAATTCCATCAACGCTTTAAGTGTGTGGGTGCAATCGGATTTCATCGTTGTCGGCAATGATTGATGAAAATCAAAAAATTTGATTTTATAATTAGATGGTGTATTATTTGATCGTCTCGCACATGGTTGAAATATGAGGTTGTGTTATAAGAACAGCTGATCGACGTTTTTTCACGTCGTTATACAGAGTTCTGTCAAATTTGATCTACTTTGTTTGTTTATTTAGTAAATACTTAACAGATTTCAAGAAATTCATTATAAAACCAGTTTGACCGCATATTAATTTTGTTAATTTGTACAATTGTAAAGTCAAGTTTTGTAAAGTTGTTTGTACAATTAAAGGAAGAACGAAAAAAATGGAAAAAATTTACAGAGGTGTCAGGGGACACCCGGTTGGAACGAAGCTCCTTTCGGTATACATATATTATATACTAGTTAGTAGCAAGACTCCTAAGGCGCTTGTTAAAAAATACTGTAATTTAAATGGATCTTTAAGAAAAGATACTTTTTGTAAAATGATAAAGTTTTTCTTAAGAAATTTGTTATTTATTCAATGTATTTTTTTTTTTAAAAATATATTTTTAGGTCCCTTTTGTAAGAACATGTATTCATTCTATTTTACCGAAAACGTACTTTCTTTGATGAGAGGTACGTCTTTTATTAAAAGAATGTTTTTATGTAAGAAAAAGCCTAAGAGTATGAATTTTTTTTACAAAGAAATACTTTTTTTTAAGAACAGGTACTTTTTAAAGACGTGGTAATCTTTTTGGGATAAGGTTACTTTTGTAAAAAAAATACTTATTTTCAGTAACGAGAAGAAAGAAACGAAAAGAAAAGGTATTATTTTATTGTTCTTCAAAGTAATTTTTGTAAGAAAATGTATTTTTTGTAAGAGAAGGTATTTTTTTTTGGAAGAAAAGCTTTTTTTACGAAAGAACAAGTACAATTTTAAGAGTAGGTACTTATCTCAAGAAAAGTTATTTTGGTTTACAAAAGAGGTACTCTTTAAAGAAAATATAGTTTTTTTAAGAAAAAGCAACTTGTAAGATAATGAACGATTTTAAGAAAAGGTACTTTTTGTAAGAAAATTTGCCTTTTTAAGCAAAGGTACTTCTTTAAGATAAGGTATTTTTTTAAGTAAAGGTACTCTGTTTAAGAATATGAATAGGTATTTTTTTTTGAGAAAATTTACTTTTTCTAAGAAAACGCACTTATTTAAGAAAATGTTATTTTTTAAACTTCTTTCACATTGGCTTTTCAAAATTTACTTTTTATTTGGTTCAAACTACAATATGTAATAAACAGGCTCCACCTAGAAAACTTCCCATTAAACAAGAAATATCCCCCCAAAAATTTGTCTAGACACAAACCAAACCAAAAGTACGAGTGTAAGAGTAAGTGTGCTGCCAAATGTAATTCCATGTTCAGGGTTGTACTTCATAGATTTGCCAGTCTTGCACTTTGGCTTTCATAAATTAACTTTTTATTGGGTTCAAAACTACAATATGTTATAAACAGGCTCCACCTAGAAAACTTTCCTCTAAACCAAACCGAACCAAAAGTACCCAATATAGTTGATAATAATTGGTTGTAATAAAGTATTTAAAAAAAAAGTTGTTTAAAATTTTTCCATTTAGTCCCCATTCCGCAACCTGCGATAAGGAACTTCGTTCCAAAATCAACTGAGTTTGACAGAACTCTGTATCACTAATCCATACACAATTCTCCTGCCCTGCTATCACTTCGCAAAAACACTTCGCATTATGATTGACAAAAACAAGCTCAGTTATGTAGTGAAAGCCGACATGGGCAAGTGCGCGAATGACAAAAATTAGTTGACTTCAACTCTTCTAAATATTTCCATGAGTAAACCTATTTATTCCGTTGTTTATACTAGTAATTCATCCATTTTTTTGAGGGTTTTTTCTTAATTTTTAATAAAATTGCTGTAGAAGCTAAAAAAAAGTAAATCATCATCAGACGTCCACATTGTAAACAAATACAACGTAGTCAAAAACAAACTGCAGATTGACGTATTTATTTGAACGTTTGCGGGCAAGAAACGAGCGCACCACACTTAAAAATACACATTGCTTGATGAAATTAGTTGATTGTCTCCAGGGCGCTTGAGTTCGTTCGCGTGAAATAGTTGCTACAACTTATATTTTTACGTACCGTCATTTCCATTTGCTTAGTATCATTTGAAAATCAATTACAGTGTTGTTACGCCAATTGTTTGGGACCGGAATTTTGACAACGAAAAGAAACACCACATGCGTTAAAAATAATATGGAGTGCGTACAATAATTATAAATGAAATATTTACAAGGTAAATCAGAGATACACTCCGGTTCACTTATTTAAGGGCACTAAAAATTCCATATTCAGCAGCCTGTATCTTTTCAATTTGTAACCGATTGCAGAATTTTAAAATGTAAATGGAACATCATCTTGAGATGTTAAAAAAAATCATGACAATAGTGGGTTCTTAACTCAAGAACTTTTTTGAGCAATTTATAAAAAAAATCCAAAAATGTGATTTTTTTTGGTTCACTTGAATAAAGGCACTTTATTATTTTTAAAGTAAGCGATGATTTTTTGTAGGGAGCGTTTGTTTATTACAATTTATTACATCTTAATCATTTTACGAGTCAAAATGGCAAAACAAAAAATTTTAAATCTATCGGAAAAAACTAAAATCGATTTACCGTTCTGAAGGATATTCTAACCGCGCTATAGCTAAACAAATAGGACGGATCCCAACAGTTGTCGACAATTACATCAAGGACCCCGAGGGGTATGGAAAAAATGTTAAAGGTAGGGTTTCATTGTCTTTATCTACGTATTAGAAAAGAAAAATCATCAGAATTGCTTCTAATTCTGCCTTAACCTTGTCAAAAATAAGAGCTCAAGCTGGAGTGGAAGCGAGCAAGTCATCAGTACGCAGAGTAAATAAGAACGAGGTAGACAATTTGATGACAAGCAGTCACTAATTCAGGCCATTAAGGATGCTTGGTATCAAATTTCGTTGGATTACATAAATTCTCTTTATCTCTCAATGAAAACCCGTATATTTGAAGTTATTTAAAACAAAGGGGGTTGTACCCATTACTAATAGTTCTTAAATAAAGTAAAATAAATTTAAAAAACAAGAAAAACTGTTTTTCATTTAAATTAATTAAAGTGCCTTTATTCAAGTGAACCAAAACAAAATAGCACATTTTTGGACATTTTGTTTATAAATTGTTCAAAGAAAGTTCTTTAGTTAAGAAACCACTATTGTCATGATTTTTTTATATCTCACGATGATGTCTAGCTTCCATTTCCATTTTAAAATTCTGCAATCGGTTACAAATTGCAAAAGATACAGGCTGCTGAATATGGAATTTTTAATGCCTTTAAATAAGTGAACCGGAGTGTAGTTGGTAACACTCAGCAACAAAATTTTCCGTTTAGAGATTAATGGCACAATTTCTTACGAAAATTTCGCAAGAACTTGATATGGGGCTTAAATGAACAAAATTCTTACGGAAATTTCGCAAGAACTGAATAGGGACTTTAGACGGAAAATTTTGTGGCAGAGGGTTACCACCTATCTTTGATTTACCTTGCAAATATTTTATTAATAATTCCTCATCGCACTCCGTTTTATTCCTAACTCATGTTTTATTACTTTAGTTTGTTAAAATTATCGAAATGTTAAAATTCCGATCCCAAACAATTATCAAACAATTGCTTTCGTACGAAATAATTTTGGCGTGACAACCCTGAAATTGCGTTTGCTTACGAAATTTTCGCAAAGAGCTGAGCACCAGACAAATTTTCGCAAAGACCTGAGTACCAGACAAATGAGGAGCGGACTTTTCTGTTCACGAAATGTTCGTTATTTTATATACACGTACTTCTTATGGCAACGTCAATACCAAATTACGGGGCTTAGATCAGAGAAATCAAAAGACTTTTGTGTGTCCATAAGGTCGTCATAACAAAAGTGGCTGTCGGTAAAATGCTAATAAAATAAATAGTTCTAGAAAGTAACGGGGTTTTCAATAAGAGCGCTACATAAGTTTTTTTTAAAATAAAACAAAACCGGTTTTAGATACCAATGAAATTCTTTATTCATGTGAAAGTACGTTCGATGCCATTATGTATGGAACTCGATTTCTTTTGCATGGCCACCACGGACACGCTTGCAGAAATCCAGACGCTGAATCCAATTTTCGACGATTTTCAAGCATAAATCGGCCGATACTGCTGCAATTTCACGTTCGATATTCGTACGAAGTTCATCAATCGTCGCTGGCTTGTTGGCATAGACCATAGACTTGACGTAGTCCCACAGGAAATAATCTAACGGCGTCAAATCGCACGACCGAGGCGGCCAATCGTGAGATAACACGTTCACCAAACCTGGTTTCCAATAAATTGATTGTGGCATTAGCTGTGTGGCTTGTGGCGCTGTCCTGTTGGAACCACATGTCCTCCAAGTCCATATTATCCAATTGGGGCGAAAAATATTCGGTTATCATTGAACGGTAGCGATTCGCATACAAATCCTCCAAGTCCATATTATCCAATTGGGGCCAAAAATATTCGGTTATCATTGAACGGTAGCGATTCGCATTCACAGTAATGTGCCGGTCTTGATCATCACGGAAGAAGTACGGCCCAATGACGCCGTCGGCCCATAAACCGCACCAAACCGTAATTTTTTTCGGGATGTAATGATGACTCATGGAATACGTGTGGATTGCTGTCTGACCAATAACTCATATTTTGCTTATTGACGAAGCCATTCAGCCAGAAATGAGCCGACCATAAATTGGACGTAGCGCTCTTAAAGTTGAGGCCACTGACTCCAAATTTCGGTAGTAAATTTTAATAATTTCGACTCGTTGTTGGCTCGTATATCTTTCCATGATGAAATGACAAACTTTACTGAAGAGAAATGTCAAAAGAGCGGGAAAAAAATGGCGTCGTTTGCTGTCCCTATCGATTTACTTTTGTAGGGTCTCTGTTGAAAAACCCTTTAGTAGGAGTTATACCAAACAGGCGGATTTACATTATTAACGTTTGGTAAGTAAACATATGTATGTATATATATTTAAGATTATCACACAAAATATTCAATGTAATTAGTCGTAAATATAAATTTATTTAAACCCTCACCCATAGGTATGGGGGTGTGTATATATCATTTAATACGGAAAAAAATTTAACGCATCGAAGGAGCTGTATTATACCCTCAGTATCTTTGGACGAAATTCGTTTTGGGACTTTTTAAGACGATTAGGCCATGTCTGTCTGGCTGGCTGTCTGTCTAGCTGCGGTAAATCTTTATCGATAACAGCAAAATTTTGTCAGTGACTATTATTTGTCGAGGGTTAGTTTGGGATTGAAAATGGGCGTTTTGATCATGCCCGTTCTGGTACCTCCAATACAAATCGACACATTTAGTACGAAATTATGTTTCTACTAAAACCTTTTTCTAGTAGATGTGATTAGTTTCGACTCAAACGTTGGTTAATAATCCGTAAATATCTACCATACTGGAGAAAATGGGCGAGGTCGCCACGAACCTTCTGGTACCTCCCATACATAAGCTTGGTGGTCTTCCGTGTTGTCAATGCGATAAGTCGCGTGAAATACTTCCGATGTCAATAAAATTGGGTATTAGGCTTCATGTCATTAAACACCCGTCGCCGATTAAGACAGGCGTGATTTTGCCACGCCCATTTTGGTGCCTCCCATACATAAGTTGTTCCGCCGGCTGGTTGTTCGACAAGATAACTCCCGCGAATCCAAACCAATCTTTATGAAATTTGATACTAGACAAAATTTAGTCAAATGCCACTCTTTTATGGAAAATGAGTGGTTTTGATACGCTCATTCTGGTACCTCCCATACAAAAGCTTGGTGGTCGTCCGGGCTGTCAATACGTGAAACACTTCCGATCATAATGAAATTAGGTTGCCGGCTTCGTGTCATCACACACCAGTCAGCGATTAAGACAAGGGTGATTTTGCCACGCCCTACTAATATTAGTTATGCGGCCGGTTGGTTGTTCAGCAAGATAACTCCCGCAAAACCAAACAAATCTTTATGAAATTTGGCACTAGACAAAATTTAGTTAAATGCACACAAAAGTTGGACCGATGACCGGTTGATCGAAATGATAACTCTCGTAAACTACAAGCGATCTTAATGAAATTCGGTACTCGGCAATGTTTTCCCTAAAAATTAAAGATTAACTACTGGACCACGCACATTTTCGTAGCTGCCATACAAAAGTAGGACGGCTTTCCGGTTGGCTAACACGATATCTCCCCTATACCACAACCGAATTTAGCATCAATCAATATCAATAGGTCAATATTTTGTGTAACAACAACTTCGCCATGCCCATTTTTCCACCTCCCATATAAATATTGGGTGGACAATTGGCTGGTAGTCACGATAACTCCCCATAATCACTTAGAATCGTAATGGTACCAGAATGAGCTATCAAACCGCCCATTTTCAACCTATTTTAGGATAATTAATAGTCAATACGAAAATATCATTGTGATCGGTATAGATTTACGGGGATTATCCGGCCGAACAACTTTTGTATTGGAGATACCAGAATGGGTGTGGCAAACTTAATCAATGACTGGCGTTTGCTGAGGTGAAGCCAAATACCCAATTTGATTTATATTGCTAGAGTTTCAGGCGACTTATCGCTTTGACAACCCGGACGACCACCAAGCTTTTGTATGGGAGGTACCAGAATGGGCGTGGCGACCTATTCCGATATTTTCTTTATTAACTGTGTTTTCCAACCCAACTATGACCTTCAGAATATATCGCACCCTAAATACAAAACAGTCATAACTCAAAATTTAGAAATTTTCGGTAGAGACAAAAAACTGAATTTGTTACGAAAAAAATGTATGAAAATTCTCATTAGGAGTCACATTCGTTTAGAATTTTTAGACGAAAGTGAAGAGAAAATGACCACAGATTTGTACAGTGGATAGAATTGGTCCTTGGTTATTGCTTTTAATCAAAATATGAAAATCTGAAAATTTCGAGTTATGACGCTTTTGAAGTTAGTGTGCGATATGAGCTAATCAGAGGCCAACTAACTGATCGAATGTATTTTAATGTTGGTATACATTAGGGTGGACCTTGTGTCGATATTTTGGTAGATGAGGGCTCTATTCCGTGCCTTTTTGAAAAAAAATGACAATGCCGAAAAAAAAAATTAAAAAAAAAAAACATTAGGGGTTGCGCACGAGCCGAGAAAAAGGTCCACTTTGCCAAAATTAGGGGGGAAATTGCCATAGGTCATCAGGGGTCACCCGTAGGGGGGAAGAATGTATGGCCGACCCCCATTAAATTTTTACCGCCAACATTTTCCCCCAAGACACCCACCCCCTATCTCCTCCCCTTAGGGGGGTCACCATACAAAAATGGAGGTTGCTCAGTATTTTCGAAAAACACCATAGGTCATCAGGGGTCACCCCTAGGGGGGCAAAATATATGACCGACCCCCATTAACTTTTCATCCCCAACATCTTTTCCGAACAAACTTACCCTCTATCTCCACTCCTTGAGGGACTCCCCATACAAAAATACTGAAAATCTATGTATTTACAGTTGCACAATATCGAGATTTTTTTGATTTTTTATAGAAATTCCACCAATATTCAAGAGTGGTCATTGTTTGGAAAGTCTTGAAAAATTTGAAACGCACACGTGCTGAATCAGGTACATAGGCACCCTTAGCAGATGCCCCCATTCATCAGTACCTGGCAGTAAAATATTGCAAAATACGTAGTAGTTATAAATAGCAGTTCATTCATCGATTGTTGTCATTCAACAAGTGCCGACGACCGCGAAAAGTAAATTGATTTTTCTCCCGTTTTTTAAAAGTTAAGATGACAACACGACTTAGATCGCGCGACGATATTTTTTTGATTGGTTATCCAAGCATGAATGTTACGGGGAACAAATTACCGTCGAAGAAGCAAGTGCTAAGAATGCATTTCTTCAACATTCGCAAACGAAACATGTCGAAGAAAAATAGTGCGGTTATAGTCGCGGACGCAGTGATGATTTTTTGGCGCCAAGCAGCTATTCCGACGAAAGCCAGAGGAGATGTTACAAGAAAAATAGCTGCGCTGCACGATGAGTGGGATGCTTTAAGAAAGTCATCTCACAGAAAGACTGAGTCCACTAGAGAAAAAGAGAATACGTTTTCTGATAGCTTGGATAATCTTTTCGACATCGCACACGCCAACGCCCTTGAGAAAATGACAAATACCGAAGACATTGAGTTTCTGCTAAAGCAAAGAGAAGATGGCCGGCCAGGAACTATGGGAGGTGTGGACGCTACTGATACTCGAACGAGGAAAAGAAAAGCTGAGCGCGAAGAACAAGAAGAGTTGCGACGCAAACGTGCAACGGAATCTAGTAGAGATCGGTTCGCTAAAGGCGGTAAGCTATTTCGCGCTTTGTGTGTTCGTCCAATGTTTATATTCAAATGAAATTCGTTCAATTGCAGTGGTTAAATTTTCAAGCAGTGATTCAAGCGACGATAATGGGAGACAGGACGAAAACTTCCCGGCAGAAGCTGGCCCGTCAAATGTTGGTGACAGAAGAGGTTACAAACAATGTTTTACTGAACGAGTCCTATCAGCTTTGGACAAGTGCAAAGTGACTGACCGAGACGCGGTCGGCATTATGATAGCGGCGGCAGAAGCATTTGGACGCGATCCTCAACAATACACAATAAACCGTACGTCGCTTCGGAGATGTCGGCGTTCAAATCGAGGGAACATGCTGAGTTATGTGAAAGACAATCCAGAAGTAAGATCGCATAGATTTATTTGCTCTCATTCAGAATTCTTATTCTTCAACGCGTTTCATTCATCTCCAGCTTGTCGCAGCTAAATCCTTCGTAGTCCATTGGGATGGCAAAATGCTTTTGGATTTTGTGGGTACAAAGAAGGTGGACCGTCTACCGGTAATTGTCTCGTACGGAGAAAAAGAACAACTTCTTGGAGTTCCCAAAGTAGAAGATGAGAAAGGAAAAGGCCGGAGAATAGCACATGCCGTTTATCAACTGTTGGCATCTTGGCATATGACACATCGAATACAAGGACTTTCTTTCGACACGACATCAACGAACAGTGGCCCATTCTCCGGAGCCGCAGTTGCTCTTGAGCGGCTGTTGGAGAGAGAAATCTTATATTTACCTTGCAGACACCACGTATACGAACTGGTGCTAGGGAAGTTTTTGAGACAAAAATGGGAAAGACCAGTGCACCAGGCGTTCCTTGCTTTGACCGTTTCAAACAGGAATGGGACGCTGTAAAGGTTAAACCATTCCATTCTGGCTTGATAGACGATCAAGTCGTCAGAAAAATTCCTGTGGCAATGCAAGTCGGCATAAAGAAGTTTTGCTTAGATCAATTGAAGGAGAAACACCCTCGCGATGACTACAAAGAAATGCTACAATTAATTCTTTTGTTTCTGGGTGAAAAACTTGAGAATTACCATTTCCGACCTCCAGGACCCGTTTACCATGCTCGATGGATGGCAAAAGCCATTTACAGCCTCAAGATGTTTTTGTTTCGGAGAACTTTTCACTTATCTGTATGTGAATTGAATGGTATTCGACACGTTTGTATTTTTGTGGTGCGACTTTACGTCAAGGCATGGTTTGGTTCTTCTCGAGCAGCTGAGGCGCCGAATCAAGATTGGAAGTTTTTGAAGGACATCGTCGAGTACAAGTCCGTTGACCAGGATTTATCTCGGGTAATGATAAAGAAATTTATCGGTCACCTATGGTATCTCGCCGATGAGCACATAGCCCTTGCCTTTTTCGATGACAAGGTTTCAAATGAGTTGAAGGCCAAAATCGCCCAAGCATTGCTAGAAAATGAGAATGACGAAGGTGAAGAAGATGAAGAAGACGAAAAAGGTGAAGAAGATGAAGAAGACGAAGAAGGTGAAGAAGATGAAGAAGACGAAGAAGGTGAAGAAGATGAAGAAGACGACCCGGTTCCCCCAGCTCCTCGCGTCGTAATCAAAAGCACCAGCGTTAAAAAAATCGAGGTGAAATTCAAAGATGTGAATGAGGAATTCTTGGCTAAAGACTTGAGCAACTTCGTCTCTCATAATACCAAAAATTTATTTGTACGATTTGGAATATCGCAAGATTTCATTCTTGCAAATCCAGCAACCTGGAAATCTCGCGCAGACTATCAAGAAGGTCGTAGAATTGTAAATAACTTGCGCGTTGTGAACGACACTGCCGAAAGAGGAGTAAAAATGATACAAGATTATAATAGAATACTGTGTCAAGGCGAAGAAGAGAAACAGTATTTACTACATGTTATCGATTCTTACCGCAAGAAATACCCATCAGCGAACAAAAATATGTTAATTTGACTATATTATATTAAGAGTGCTTAGTAGTACTACTCAATTACAGCTTCTTTTATTTTTGTATGGGGAGTCCCTCAAGGAGTGGAGATAGAGGGTAAGTTTGTTCGGAAAAGATGTTGGGGATGAAAAGTTAATGGGGGTCGGTCATATATTTTGCCCCCCTAGGGGTGACCCCTGATGACCTATGGTGTTTTTCGAAAATACTGAGCAACCTCCATTTTTGTATGGTGACCCCCCTAAGGGGAGGAGATAGGGGGTGGGTGTCTTGGGGGAAAATGTTGGCGGTAAAAAGTTAATGGGGGTCGGCCATACATTCTTCCCCCCTACGGGTGACCCCTGATGACCTATGGCAATTTCCCCCCTAATTTTGGCAAAGTGGACCTTTTTCTCGGCTCGTGCGCAACCCCTAATGTTTTTTTTTTTTTATTTTTTTTTTCGGCATTGTCATTTTTTTTCAAAAAGGCACGGAATAGAGCCCTCATCTACCAAAATATCGCAAAAATGTCATTTCAAGGTCCACCTTAGTATACATGGATATCAAAAACTTCAACCCTGTGGCCATAACAATGTTTGATCTTTAATGAATTTCAGTACTACCTGTATGCAATTATACTAAATGGTGTATTACGACTAATTTTTGGACATAACTCCGGGAAATGGACTCCTGTTGGTACACAATATACCATTATGAGAAAGAGAATATCGTCGTCTTTTCAATGATAACTAAATTGGTTTGTATGTTCACTGCATCGGACGAAAATACGCATTCCCTTTTATTTTTGCCCGCTTTATATTCAACCAAAGAGTAACATACAACAGCAACTCGAACTCGATGAAATAACATACTAGTTCGTCGTCACGTAAAGAGAGGAACGTATAGAGAGGGAGGGCGGCTCTTATCCAGTGCTCTAATTTCGCAAGTAATTTCTTCATTTATCTCTAAATGAAATTTTTGCTGCAGACAGTTACCGCCTATCACTGTTTACCTTGCAAATATTTCATCTTCGCACTCCATTTTATTTTTAACGCATTCGCTGATATATGTATATAAAACGTAATTTTGAATATTTTTATATATGTACATACGTTCGTTCTTCTTATGGGAACAAAAATTTCATAGAAACTGAATACAGGGCCTAGTTCTAGGTCATCTCTCTGGATGTAAGTATTATACGGATCAATGTATCATACGGAACTTCAAGATCAATTACAGATCTGCAATCATTAAACTCTTATTACAAAATATTGATGTTATTGATTCTGCAAGAGCTTTGGGAAAAATAATCAATATTCTCGATGCATTGTATTTTATTAAAGATTCGTGAAATAAAGTAACACCTGATACTACATAAACTCTTTTCAAAAAGCAGTCTTATTTACTTCAGAATTTGATTCGGGGGTTGATATCCCGTATTGCAATATTGACTAGACGTGTTGATGGATCACAGCATTTTGAATGTACTACTGAATTTACATAAAATTGATGAAAACCTTCTAACCATATACATAGCAATATGTCAAAAAAAGTGGTTTTTCCAATTTAAAGATATGTTTACCAAATTATATGTACTGATTTGGGGATACATTCGGCTATCTGAAATGCTCATTAGGGTGGCCCTCATTTACATGATATGTGAATTATAGGGTGTTCTTGTTGTCATTGATTTTTCAACTGATTACGAATTTTTTCCTGTAATTTTATTAATATCCGAAAAACTGGAATTTTTTAATTTTTTACAATAAACTGGGTTAGTAGCCTTTCATTTAAGATGAATATTTCATTCGTACACTTAGAGAAAAAAAATTATTATAATAATAAGTGGTAAAGGTAGGTTTACGACTTTTTCATTTGAAATGGCACAAAAACGGCTAAAGATTTTTGGCCAAAATTTTCTATTTCTCGTTTAGAACCTTAAAATCTTAAATTCTACCAAGGCGCTTCGCAGTACAATGTTTCGTTTGGAAAAAAAAATTGAAAAAACTTCAAGAAAAATGGAAAAAATCCAAAATTTTTTGGTTTTTTTACCTTCCTCAATTCATTACGTCCAAACTAAGCTTTGTCACGTGAAGCGCCTTGGTGGAATTTTAGATACTGAAGTTTTTTCCAAGTATGTGCAATTTTGGACAAAAATCTTTAGCCGTATTTGTGCCATTTAAAAAACAATTGACCCTCTTACTTGCAAATTTCACAATTTCAATGAAAATTAAGAAAGTACTCGTTTATTATACATGGTATAATGAGAAAGGTAAAGTTACTAGTACTCTTTGATACAACTCTACTTGGTTTACTCTTTGATACAACTCTAGTTCGTACAATTGTCAAATAAGCTATTGTACACGCATCCATACGTGTGTATTTACAAGTGTTCACAACAACAAAATATCAACAAACATGCAGTTAGCTCTAATAAATTGTCAATCGTCAATTAAGTTGAAACGGACAACGAAAGAAAATAAAATTTAGTTCGTTTTTTTATCAACGGAAAGAACAAATTGTTTTTAAACCACCGCGTCGAACTCAACAACTCAAGTCTAACTCAACAATCAGTTAAAAGTTAAATAAAACATAATTAAAACTGTGTTTTAAGAGAAATCGCAAAAAAAATCCTAATTAAGTAAACAATGCTTGAAATTGTTCGGGCCAGCTTAAACTGTTTTTACAAAGACTCCAACAGTCGTATTTGCTGGAGAAGTGATCTAAAAAATAGTGATATTTTTCATCTTTTTCAATTAATGAAGATACGAAATAGTAACAAGATCGATTCTGTAGATAAAGACAATATTGTGGAACTTCTAAATACAATAGAAGGTCCTCTGAATAGACGGACAATAATTCGGAAGTTCGATCACTTTAAAATACAATGCAAACAAAAATCCAAAAATGATAAGATTGGAAAATATAGAAAGAAATCAACAAATAAAAAAACGACGATCAGATAGTAAAATTCTGTTTCAAAATATAGATCAGATAGATGAACCTATTGAATTGTGTGACTTACTAACACAATTATCAGACATCGAGTTACAAAGTCACAGAATAAAAATTCTTAAAAAACAAATAAACATTTTGAGAAGCAAACATTACAAATATCATGGACAAAAAATATGGCAAACAAAAACTATTGATTTGGAGGCTGAACTAAAAGAAAAGTTAAAAAATTTGCACTCCTATACTGAATTTTAACCATTTAAATAACAAAAAAAAAATTCTTTAAAAAAGCACTCAAAAATTTGCAGATTATATTTCTTTATAGAATTGAATAATGTAAAATAAAGAGTGCAATTTTTATTTGCCTATTTTTCACTATAAAAAAATCGTTGATGTATTTCACTTAAATAGAAACATTTTACTATTATTGACCATTCTATAACCTGCAATCATTTCTTTTAAGCCCACGAAAATGGTTAAACTGTGTTATATTTTGAAATACAACTAATTTTAAAAAAAAAGTCCGTCTACTTTTAAACACTTTAGTCTATATTTTTCGTACTTTACTCCCGATATTTATCACTGATACCTCTGTGGACGCGTTCTGGGCTAAGCTTGTTTATATTTCAAAAAATGTTGCAAAATGTTGCCGCAAGATGGCGCGATTTACATGTTTGTTAAAAAATTATAAAAATGGACCGTTATTTGCAATTTTTCAAAGTTGACACATTCAACAAAAATTATCATCTAATATTTTAGACAAAATTGCAGAACATTGTCAAATGAAATTTTAAGGTTTTAAGTGTCAAATAAACGATTATAGTGAGTAACATAAAAATAACGGTACTTTCTCAGAAAACCCAAATTTAAAAAACTCGTGGAATAAATATTGTTTCTGAGTCCCCAAAGATTCATATTCAACAATAAAAAAGTTCTTTTTCGCAAAAAGTCGTTTTTGACATACTATTGCTAATTTTACGTAATAATTTGTACACATTAATATGTGCCTCAGCGCACCTTGGGAATTTTTGAGGCTAACTGGAAACATTTTTACATGTGTAAAACTTTATAAATAAAATTAACAATAGTTTAAAAATTTATATGTTTATATTAGAAGCGTTTCAATATTTTGTAACAGATATTGTTTTAAACTAATTTTGAAAGATGAAATTGATACTGAATTTTTTATGAATTCTGGCAAATTATTGTATTCCAAACTACCGTTGTATTCAACCCTTTGCTTCGTGATCTTCTAACGACATCTACTCACTCTAAGATCTGATCTATGCCTGGTATTGAAATGTTGCTGGTTCTCTTGGAATTGAATTGTATGATATCCAATATTGTGCAAAACTTTATATACATATGTATGTTAGCAACTGCAACTTGTAGATGCCACATATCGGCAAAACCGTTTCAGCTACATCTGAGTACACAGACAGTGTTGAGTACATCCTTGGAAGTTTAAATATGTTCTTTAGCGCTTTGTTTTGAATAATTTGGAGGGACTTCAAATCAGCATTTTTCTTATAGCCGTAAATTAGTGCTAAATAACTAAGTTTACTTTGAATTAAAGACTCAAATATCATCATCTTTGTTCTCTCGTTAAGTTTGTTTCTTAGTTTGAATAATATACCAGTAATAGGAGACACTTTCGATTTAAGCTGTTGTATATGACTTTGTCAAGAAAGCTTGTTTTGTAAAATTACTCCTAAGTATTTTACTGTTATAGCTTCTGAAATTTTCTTTCCGTTTAACTCTATATCACAATTTGCATTTCTATTTTGTTTGAGGTTTAAAACGTATAAATTTCGTTTTGTTTGGGTTTAAAATGAATTTGTTTAGTTTCGCGTATTCTGCAATTAATTGTGTATCATGATCAACATCGGATTTTAGCAATATATCTTGATGGTATGGATAAAGTACACATAGGTCATCAGCATACATAAAAACTTTACCACGTAGCCCAATGTTATTTAAATCGTTCAAATAAATTTTGAATAAAAGTGGTCCTAACACACTGCCCTGAGGTACTCCACACATGACAATTTCCATAGAACTTTTGGTTGAATTGATTTGAACAAACTGTTGTCTATTGCTAACATAGCTTTTAAAAATGCAAGCTCTCGTCCAGACAAGCCATAAAAAGTCAGTTTCTCAATTAGTATTGTGTGATCCACTAAATCAAAGGCCTTTGTGAAGTCATAAAACATGCCACCCACGCCAGAATATCCACAGTCCAAACATGATATGACGCGAGAGAGAAATGCGTTTGAGTGAACTCCTAGCACTTTTTGGTTCTCTTTTACCAGGGTTGCCAAGTTGCGCACATCGTCTAATTGTAAATCGTCTTTGTTCAATACACGAGCAGTTGAAGTAAGTAGTATGTTGAAGTAAAATTACATAAATTATGAAAAAATATGAAATAATCGAGTTATGACGCGAGAGAGATATGCGTTTGAGTGAATTGTGACCAATTTTTGGTTCTCTTTTACGAGGGTTGCCAAATTGCGCACATCTTCTGGTCGTCTAATTATTGATCGTATTTGGTGTTAGAGTGAAATTATTTATAGAGTTTGCAATTAAGTTTTAGTTTAAGTTTTTTTTCAGTTAAAGTTTTTATTACTCTGTGTTCTAATTTTTCCAATGACTTTTCTGGGTTTCCGGTACAAGAAACCCAGCTGTTTCAGACTGTATATATATTACCACACTGTTCCATACTTACTAGGGTAACCATTCAATTAATCATTATTCGGTTAATCGATTAATCATGCTATAAAATTAACCGAACATTTTAATAATTAAGTTTTTCGATTAACGATTAACTCGAACAAATCATAGCGATTAATAAAATATTAGCACATGTTTATGGCAAGCAGTCCGTTTTGAAATACTCCTACAATGTGGCAACTTATATGACAACGATTTACGAACAAATTTCATAACTTTATACACATTTCGAACAGATTTGATCGTTTGTTGAGAGAAAGAGTCGCGCAGTGCTTTGGCTCATAGACATACATAAAAAAATTTGTCTCGAAATTGGTTGATTAAGTTGGGTCTGATGAAATTTCACTTTGTTTGGGGGTATCAAAATACCTGGTCCGATTCTGCTCAAACTATATACAATACTGATAATAGTCAGAAAATTTTTGTAAAAATTAATCAATCCAATAGGTTGTTATAGTGTGATATAGTTTCAGAGCGACCCTACCCTTTGTATAGGAGGTATCGGAAAGCGTAGCACCTTTGGGTCCAAACTTTGAGATTTTTTTAAATTTTGGTTTGGTAAGAAAAGTCGCTAATTTTCATGTTGCTGCAACTACGATTTGTGAATTGTACCTACATATATTTTATACTTTATAATGAAGTTGCTTTTGTTACGTTTTGTTTTGTTTTAATAAATGTGCCTAGTACAATATTTGAACACTTTTTTGTTTTATTTTATTCGAATAATCGATTAATCGAATAATTTGATTGCGTTTTGTTCAGTTAATTGCCAGATTGAAATTTACGATTAACGATTAACCGATTAATCAAAAAACCCGATTAAATGGATACCCTAACCCCCATCCTTTGGGTGAGGGTATAATTACATAAAGTATGTAGAAAGTGTGAAATACTCAAGTTATGACGGGAGAGAGAAATGCGTTTGAGTGAATCGCGTCGACTTTTGGTTCTCTTCTATAAGGGTTGCCAAATTGTGCCGAGGTTTTCTTCTCTACTTGTACATCCTTTTTGGTTTTGTAGCAAAATGTAATGAAGTGTTAGAGTAAAATTATTTATAGAGTTTGCAATTAAAACACAAATTTATTAAAATAAAGATTTTTCTCGTTCTGCATGGGTTGCCAAGTTTTTATTACTCTGTGCTCTAACTTTTTCAGTGACTTTTGTGGATTTTCGGTCCAAGGAAAACAGCTGTATACATATATTACCACACTGTACCATACTTACCCCTTTAGTTCCGCAGATGTTTTATAATAAATAATATTCGAAATTAATTCATAATTATGTAGTAAAAGCTTATCGCGGCGGCAGTGAAGATAGCGGCTGTGATTATTACACCACACAACCAGCTAACCACACTGCCAAAGCGCTTAGCCAATCAATAATATTCAACACTTGACACATTTTCATTTGAGTTGCAATACATTTTTGGTACGCGTACACTTGCAATGAAAGTAAAAGAAAAAGCTTCGCTCGCTATGTTTTTACACACTGGCGGACGTTATGTTATACCCGTGTACCACCTGTCCATACATTAACTTACTGTGTGGTGAGGCGCCATCTGATGTTTCAATGCTCACACTACATGTGCATTGTCTTTGGTGATGACAGTTTGGGTCTGCTGGTGTTGTTTGCGCTACTAACGCCATCCATGGGCTATGCTGCGATGCTTCTAGCCGTTTGTAAGTTGTTTATGCCCAGTTATGCCATATATCAATGCGTAAAAGCTTTTAGTATTTATATTGTTATGCTGAAAAATATGCTATAAAAAACGTGGGCTAGAGGCGAATTTTTATCTCAAAAAAAGTTTCAGCTGGAACAGTAAACAATGTTGCATGTATGTATAAGGGGCAAGGTTATCTGATATGTATTCGACAAGGACTTTGGGGAATTTAGTTCAAGGCCATTGCTCTGCTCTGGTTTGATATTACTTTTTGTTTCTCATTTAAATTGCGAGTTGTTGCCATATTTTGCACAGTTCTTTGTAACGATAGCATTTTGACAATGACCTACATACACTTTTCTGGTATTGCGGTAGGAAATATCGTACAGACATAGATAGCTGCTGAACTATTTGAATGAATTTTGTGGTAAGACCTTCATTGGTTTTGTTGGAGTAACATTTCGCGGTCATTCAGTTATGTATGTATGTCAGTCAGGAAGAGCTTTTGAAATCAATATGAGGATTTTAAAATTGTAAACGAACTGCAGGTATTTAATTTAAGTGGTTTACGATATTTGAAAGTACAGAATCTAATACCAGGTGATTTTCAAACGATTTTCGATATTCAAGTTCGCGAAGGATTCAAGATATTGAGAAAAGATATTAGATCTTAAAAAATCTTTGCAAAATATTAATTAAAAAGTCCTGATTTAAGTCTGGCCAAAGCAGATTGTCATTTTATTTTAGCTAACTATGTGTGATATGACTAAAATTAGGAGTAATAGGAAAGAGCGAATAGTGTTTGTTGATGTTCGTTTTAAGCGTCTGATGTGAAACTGCGCCATAATATCCTGTTCATAATTGTAACTGCTAAATACTAAATATTGAGCTTATATCTTCATGAAAAATAAGCCTAAGACCACATGTGTTTAAGATAAATCTGATGATGCCTGCAGCAAAGAAATATGTTTGAGTCTAATAAACAGTAACTCTCTTAAGAGACAGCTATTCCATTTTCAGCGATTATTTTCGTACTGCGATTATTTTCGTACAAAATATATGAACTCTGATAAATAAAAAAATATATCTATGGCAAAACGACTTTTATCTCAAAACCTGCAAAATCGTACGCCCCAAAAAAAACGTTATAAAAATGTGCCGCCAATTATCTACCGAACATCGAGTCCAAGACTTGACTGCACATCATGCTACCCAATGATGTCTTTAGAGGGAAGATCGGAAGAAAAATTATATCATCTCGTTGGAATCCTGATACAACAACATAGTTCTTCAACTTTTAATTGCAAATCCAACACAAGGTTATTTTGCTTAACTCTTGTAGGAAAAATCTGTGAGGGTTGAAGGGACCTAATCTGAAATCGTTATTCAATCCGTATTTGAATGTAAAATATCTGGTAAAAAAAAGTTCTCTGAAATAGATAAACCTACTCAAAACTCTATTGAACAATATGCATACGAAATCTAGATGCAAAAAATCTTATTATAACGTCCACATTAGGAGTTATGGAAGCCCAGTAGGAATTAGTAGGAGCTAATGTTTCTCTGTTCCAGAACTTTCAACTTTCTTAATTGTAATTCAGAAAATATCAATTGAAATTCGGGATTTCCAATTGAAATTAAGAAGCGACCAAATCAAATTCAGAATTTTCAATTGAAATTTAGAAAATATTAATTGAAATTTAGAATTTCTGTTTGAAAATTAGAAAATATCAATTAAAATTCAGTAAACTCAAATTGAAATTCAGAAAATATTAATTAAAATTCAGAAACAAATCATTTGAGATTTGGAAAATATCAATTGAAATTTTGAAAACATAAACTAAAATTGAGAAACTACCAATTGAAATTCAGATAATATCTATTGAATTTCAGAATTAATTCAATTGAAGTTTCATCTCGTGATATGCATTTGTCTGAATTTCAATTCATCTTTTCTGAATATCATCTGATGTTTTCTGAATTGCAATTGATATTTTCCGAATCTCAAATGATATGTCTCTGAATTTCAATTAATATTATCTGAATTGCAATTGATATTTTCTGAATTTCAATTGATGTTTTCCGAATATCGATTGATATTTTCCAAATCTGAAGTGATTTGTTTCTGAATTTTAATTAATATTTTCTGAATGTCAACTGATTTTTTTTTGAATTTTAATTGATGTTTTCTGAATTTCAATTGTCAATTTCTAAATTTCAATCGATGTTTATACGCTAAGGCGCTGTTGAGAACACTCACAATCTTCGAAACGATCGACGTCCAATGTGAGTTCAAACCCCAGTTTCGACTGTTTAATTCTTTCATTAAATGCAGAAAAAGCCTGATCTATTAGCTCGTAGGAAAAATAAATATCTTCTAATATTCTATTAAATGAATATGAATTGAAACAAATATAATTTTCTATAGATTCACAGAACAGAACTGTTTTAAAAGAGGTTGTTGCGGCTGTTGCCGCCCAATTGCAGTTGCCACAAACGAATTGAGGTTGTCACGAATGATTTTAGTCCACACAATTGATATTAAGTTGAAGGAACCAGTAAAAGATTGCGACAACCACAAAGGCGGTTGTGACAACCTCAAATGCGGTTGTGGCAACCTCAAATGCATTTGAGACAGCCTCAAATGCAGTAGAAACAACCTCAACTGCGGTTGGGACAACCTCTAATATGGTTATGACAACCTTTAATGCAGTTGCGACAACCTCTAACGTAGTTGGGACCTCTAATGCAGCTGAGACAACCTGAAATGCAGTTGAGACAACCTCAAATTCAATTGAGACAACCTCAAATGCAGTAGGGACCTCTAATGCGGTTGCAACAACCTCTAATGCGGTTGCGACAACCTATAATGCGTTTGAGACAACGTCTAATGCGGTAGAGACTGCCTCTTTAAATGCGGTTGAGACAGCCTCTCTAATGCAGTGGTGACAACCTCTCATGCGGTTGTGACCACCTCAAATTTAGATGTGATAACATCTAATGTGATTTTGACAACCTTTAAATTCGGTTACGGCTAATTCGTTTATTTTTTACTGTGTGTGTACCAACAACTCTAGAAATTAACATAGCTAAGTCAACGGTTTGCTAAGAATTGTGGCAATTTTTCCATTTTGAAATTAGTTTTGAATCAGTGTAATGTATAAGTTTCAATAGGTGCATTGGAATTTCTAATAACAATTTAAAAATTTATAATTTCCAATAACAATTAAAAAAAAACAACTTATATCGCTTGAAAATCTTAACATTTAATTTGAAATCACAATTCGACCTATATCAATCGTATTTGATATTAAAAAGACAATTTAAATTGCATATTTAAAATAACATTTCAGTCGAAATTTAAAAATTTCCTTTTTAATTTTAAAACATATCAACTGTAATTCAAAAAAATCGAATTTGAAAAAAAAATCAAATAAAAATCTATTAATTGCATTTGGAATTTAAACATTCAAAATTTAAAATTCGAAAAAATCAATTAAAATTGCATTAATTGAAATTGGAATTCGAAAATTAATAAGATTAAATTCAAAACATTAACAGCCTTAAAGTTGTGTGCCACTTGAGAGACGTTTTTTGTATGATAAATCATCTCTCAAACCTCTCATAACTAAATAAGGTCGTAGGTGAATTTCGAAACACATCAACTGAAATTCAATGGACATTAATTAAAGTTCAAAACACATCAACTTAATTCAAAAATATATCATATGAAATTCAACAGGCCAAATGAAATTCAAAATATATCTATTGCTATTCTAAAAACAGCTATTGAAAATCTAAAAACATCTATTGAAAATCTAAAAACATCTATTGAAAATCTAAAAATACCTACTTATTGAAATTCAAAACTCATCAAAAATTACTTTAGAGGACATCAATTCAAATTACAAAGAATTGAATTCAATATCAAAATACATTAAATGAATTGTATTTTCATGAAACACATGAATTTAAATTCCAAACACATCAATTGAAATGCAAAAGAAATTAATTAAAATTCAAGATCGAAACTATTAACGTTTGGAAAAAATCACTTAAGGTTTAAGACCTATTTGAACAATTGTTTCCAATTCAAACCCATCTTTTGCCAGATTCAAATAAGATATAATTTTACCTAAAGGGTGGCTCGTTAAGCATTTGCTTTCTAATTTTCAAAATAATTACCACACATTTTCAGAACTGTTCGAAATTTGTATTAGAGTCGATAAGTCAAAGCTTATATATTGTTCTTAAATATTATTTCGTGAAAATGTTGATCACGACAACGTTGTAAAGAATCTAAGTGAGATGCCCAGTTCTCAAACACTTTTCGTATATGCGTTAACCTGGAACTGATAGCTTATTCATGAAACTTTAAGCGAACCACAGACTTGACTAGCAAATAAGAATGTAATCGAAGTTGTTCGCATCACTATCATGTTTAAAAAATATTTTGGTAATATTTTTACAAATTAATCAGTTAAATAAAAAGTTTTCGACCAAGCTCATGCTCAATAATGACAAGTCTGTGGTTCGCTTTATGGAAATATGATACCAGCACTGGAATTCTGTAACTTTTTATCGATAAAAATCAGTAGTTAAATTGACAAAATTTGGAAATTTTTTAATTATCGATATTTCTCGATAGAAAGTTACAGAATTCCGGTGCAGGGGAATTTAAATTGCTTTCGAAATTTATTTGCAATTTTATGAATTTTGACAATTTGTCAATTGGTAAACCTGGAAAGCTGATAGCTCATCTATGAAACTTTATGGAAATATGATATCAGCTCCGGAATTTTTCAAGTTTTTATCGATAAAATTCGGAAGTTAAATTGACGAAATTCGGAAATTTTGTATTGAAATTTTATGAATTATGACAATTTAATTAACGATTTTTCTCGATTAAAAGTTACAGAATTCCGGTGCAGGGAAATTTAAATGGTTTTTTTGCAATTTTATGAATTTTGATATCTTAACTATCGATTTTTATCGATAAAAAGTCACAGAATTCCGGCGCAGGGAAAGTTAAATTGCTTTCGAATTTTATTTGCAATTTTATGAATTTTGACAATTTGTCAATTAGTAAACCTAGAAAGCTGATAGCTCATCTATGAATCTTTATGGAAATATGATATCAGCTCCGGAATTTTTACTTTTTATCGATAAAATTCGGAAGTTAAATTGACGAAATTCGGATATTTTGTATTGAAATTTTATGAATTATGACAATTTAATTACCCATTTTTGTCGATTAAAAGTTACAGAATTCCGGTGCAGGAAAATTTAAATTGATTTCGAAATTTATTTGCAATTTTATGAATTGTGATATTTTTTAATTTGATATTTTAGCTATCGATTTTTATCGATAAAAAGTTACAGAATTCCCGTGCAGGGAAAATTAAAATGTTTTCGAAATTTAATTTTGTTTTAATTTAGTTAATTTATTTTCTTCAAGGAAGATTTGACTCGTGTTGTAATTTTATGAATTTTGATATTTTAACTATCGATTTTTAGCGATAAAAAGTTACAGACTTCCTGGGCAGGGAAATTTAAATTATTTTCGAAATTTAATTTTGATTATTTTTATTTAACTTATTTTCTTCAAGGAAGATTTGGATCGTGTTGTAAACTAGATTTCTTGAACATTATTATTATTAATATCAAGATCTGGGACGATATTTTGAGCTAAGCATATGTATTTTGTTAAAAAATAAACCAATTTGTGGGAGGTTTTTTCTACTTTTTAAACCTATCAACTTTCTGGCGGAATTGATTGTTTGATTAAACTCAAAAATAATATGGAATGTTGTAATTCGAAAGGGGGGGGGGGGGGTTCGTGGTGAAATTGTCGTATAATTGATAATAATTATTATTATTTATTATTATTAATTATTACTCATACGCATCATTGCCCTTCTATTGAGTAACATACACATTTTTATAATTTTGCTACAAAAGCGTCAACAAATTAACTGGATAAAGACTGGAAAGAAAACACAACATTCTTTTCAGTCAACTTTTCAGAAGTTATTGAGTTCTCTTCTGTCCAAAATTATCACCGTATATGATTGTAATAAAGTTAGGATTTCAGGACATCATTAGGTTCCAAAATTTGAACAACATTTTCAGTGATTAGAATTAAGTAAATTATATTTGAAGTGACGATTTGAGGGTGAAAGTCATAGTTTCCTGTAATTTTTCTTAATTGCTGGGCTCAATATCAAGGTTATATTAATTCTTTAGATTTATAAAATTATATAATTTTTGCTTATATTTTTAAATATAAATCTTAGCAATGTAATTTAGGAGTATTTTAAATGTTGACTATAAAATTTAGAACCTGTACGTCGAACATTTTAACTATTTTATACAAAATCTGTTAAACTTCATTCCCATGACTCATGAGATCCACAAGATCCATGATTTGCTAAAGGTCTGGCGAAATACTACTTCTACCTCATATGATTTTGTGGTTAAATCTATAAATATCTAAGGTCTCTTAAGATTTTCTCCCTCTGTTAAATATTAAAAAATAATGTGGTCATATTTAGAAATTCCAGAACTGCATTACGATTATTTATGTACAACGTAGAAATGTATTAATGGGGGGAAAACATATTATGCTTAACTATTAATAAAACACCAAGTATATAATTGTTTATTTTGAAAATAATTTCTTTATTTTATTCACTTCATCAGTCTTAATAATATTAAAAATAAAAAAAAATAATAAATATGATTAAATGTATTAAAAAAAAAACATACCTTAATTTAAAATAGTACTTAAGCATATAACTCTTTAGCATCATCATCTTTTTGATAATTTATAACTGAACACTTATCTATCGTTTGAAACACTTTAATACTTTTTAAGAAAAATTGCATAGTTTGAAAGTTTTGAGTTATTTGTATTTTAAAATTTTAAAAAAATCATCTGTAGGTATATAAAACTGTGTGTGTTTTTCATCATCGTCATCATCAGTATCGACAACATTTAGTATAAATCAAACCAGAAGATTGATCGTAATGGCGTGTCGTACCAGATAGTGCATTTACAAACTACTTAAAAACCCAGTGCAAATGTCACCCCTGATACGAACTCCAAAACAAAGGATAATAACAAAAATAATTTCAGAAAAAAAATTAATTAATTAATCAAGTTGTATCTCAAGAACATCAACGAAGCAACGAACCGAACAACAAAAGCTTTAATTCGCAAAAAAAAACAAAAAAAAATTATTTATCTGTCTCGAGTCTGGAAATGACAAAGGATTCTTAACGGCGGGGAGGAAAGTTACTTTAAAACATTTTACACTAAAAATTTAAAGAAAATTAAACGAGTTGACGGCGCCACTGATAATCGACTGTAGGCATTCAAATGGTCAAACTAAAAGAGAGATTAAACACAATTGGAGTAGCTTTCGGCGACGATGATATAGATTTCACTAATGTTTAAGATGCAATTCAGCCGGGTTTCCCTTGCGATTCAAATTGATGATCACACGATTTTTAGGTACAGGTTTTCTTGTCGCAGCGGGAACGCGTGGGTGCGCGAGAAGCTTTAAACTTCATCGAGAAGGAAAACGTTTAGCTCCTGAGCCCTTAAAGTGCGATTAACTGCTAGGGTTTCATTAACTAAGCTATGGCATATGAAGGGATGTAAATGATCCAAAAAAAAGGATACTCGATGACGAATACGAAGGACTCTATAGAATTGGAATACAGAAGAACTCTATAGAATTGACACTAAAGAAAGACAATTTTAGAAAAACTGCTAAGACTATTTGCTATTTCTTTTAAAGTGACAAAGTTGTCTTAAATTGTTGGCAAATTTGTAAAACACAAGAATGATACAATGTCGAATGATTCGCGAGAAAAAAAAACAATTAAAAGCCCTTACAAAATTGATCAAGTACCGCTGTCAAATATTGTTGATCACATACCATCGTGTTTTTACAATTCTACAATTTACTGAAGCAAACAACTTTTGCTATTTCCGAGTGACGTTTATAAACACTTCAATTTAAAACTTTAGACAAATGAAATCAACAAGTTGAATGAAGTGCTTCGAAAATTTTACTACAAATCAAAACAAAAAGCCTACAGTGTCCTACCCTGTTTTCAATCTTTTGAAGCAAACAACTTTTGTTATCTTAAAGCAATGAGTACACTCATTGTTTTGAAAGACGTAACGCCGAATAAAGTCAAAGCCAAGGAGGAAGAAGCTTTTCGCTATTCAGCTTTAGATGCATAAACAAATATTTTCCCACTACACTCCATGAAGGGATTGGGAACAGTTTCACACAGTTTTCAGAACAGTTTTTCGATAATGTAAATTTAGACTCTATAAATCTGTGTATAAATATATTGTCTTATTAACCCATTAGGGCCCACTAAAATTTCTTTTAACCTCACAAAAATACTATGCCCAAGTCGATAGAGATGTCCGTAGTCGAAAGAAATGTAATGCGCTTTCTAGTGCTTAAACTCACTGATTGGGACATACGGTTTACATCGTTTTCGAACGGATTTTTTGAAACGCCTTTTCATGGCTATTTACTCGATGTCGAAAAAAATGTAAAGTGGTCCCAGAAGGTATGTAGTCCAAATAATAAGGAATAGTTGGACGAATTAGTTTCTATACACGATATTCAATTGAAATTCGAAAAATTCCAATTAAACATGACAAATCTTTAAAAATTCCATTTGAAATTTAAAATACCCCAATTAAAATTGCAGATAATTCACTTGAAATTCAAGGAACATCAATTGAAATTCAAAAGACATCAAATGAAATTGAAAATACATCAATTTAAATTCAAAACGGAACAATTGAAACATAAAATTCGTCAATTGTAATTGTAAAAATCCATCAAAAATCAAAATTGGAGAAATATCAGTTAAAATTTAAAACTCTTACGGCCGATTTCACCACGTTTTCACCATGGCAGTTACAGCTAACTTACAGTTTAAAGTTGTCAGTTTCTATGGAATTTAAAATTTGAAACTGTTTAAAATTTAAAACTTTTTAAAAATTCCATTTGAAATTTAGGACACATCAGTTAAAATTTCACATAAATCATTTGAAATTTAGACAACATCAATTGAAATTCAAATGATATAAATTGAAATTGAAGTCTTTTGAAATTGAAGTCTCAGTTGAAATGTAAAATACATCAATTACAATTCAAAATGCATCAAATGTAATTGAAATCTCTTGAATTTAATATAAATCAGCGGAAACTTAAAATACATCAATTGCAATTCAAAAGACAATTCAAAAGTGAAATTTAAATCTCATCAATTGAAATTCACAACTCTTTAATTAAAAATCAAAACTTATCAATTGAAATTCAAATGAACTGAATTATAATAAAGCTTACAATTTAAATTGATTAGTTTTGCATTTAAATTGACATATTTTGAAATTGAATTGAATTTTAAAATTCAACTTTAATGGTTCACAAATTTCAACAACCTAAAATGATTCACTTGATACCTTTCACTTGATACCTTATGCATTTCAATTGATGTTATTTGTTTTCAAACATTGATGTTCTTCAAAATTTCAACTGATACATATGTTTAAAATGTCAAATAAAATCCTTGAAAAATTTTAATTTTTAAAAAAATTTTAAATTTTTTTGTTTATGAATTTTGTTTCATAGGTTCAAAATTTAAATTGATGACTTTCCAATTGATGAGGTTCAAATTTCATTTGAAGAGTTTTTAATTTAAATTGATGAGTTTTGAATTTCATTTGATTAGGTTTGAATAGCAATTAATGAGGTTGAAATGACATTTGATTAATTTTGAATTGAGAAATTTAAAAAATAAATAATTGAAATTTAAAAGACATTAGATGATATTTAAATGATATCAATTGAAATTTAAAACACATAATTGCAACTTAAAATACATCAATTGAATTTTAAAACATATCAATTGAAATTTAAAATACATTAATTCAAATTTATATTACATAAATTGCAATATTAAACGTATCAATTGAAATTTAAAAAACTGACAAATTTTATATTTCAATTGAAGTATTTCAACTTTTACTTGATGTCTTTTAAATTTCAATTGATGTACTTTAAATTTCAATTGATGTGTTTTAAATATCAATTGATGTGTTTCAAATTTCATTTGTTGTTTTCTATATTTCAATTCATATGTTTTAAATTTTGATTGATATTTTTAAAATTTAAGAGATGTTTTTCAAATTTTCATTGATGTTTTTAAATATCAATTGATGTCACTTAAACTCAATTGATGACTTTTAAATTTCAACTGATATCATTGAAATTTAATTGTTGTCTTGTATATTACATTTGCAATCTTTTAAATTTCAATTGAAGTCTTTGATGGCGGTTAAATTTCAGTTGATGTGCATTTAATGTTTTTCATATTCCAACTGATTCGTTTAAATTTTTATTCATATTTTTTAAATTTTAATTGATGTGTTTTAAATTTCAATGGATATCTTTTAAATTTCAATTAATGTGTTTCAAATGTTTTCTATACTTCAATTGATGTATTTAAATTTTGATTAATATTTTTAAATTTTAATAGATGTTTTTCAAATTTTCAATGATGTTTTTTTAAATTTCTATTGAAGTCTTTTAAATTTCAATTAATGTAATTTAAATTCAATTTATGAAATTTAATTTCAGTTGATGTTTTCAATTTCACCTGTGTTTTTTAAATTTCTATTGACATTTTTTACATTTCAATTGAAGTCTTTTCAATTTCAATTGATTTATTTTATATTTCAAATAGAATTTTCAAATTATAATTGATGTATTTTAAATTTCAAACATAATTTTTAAATTTCAATTGATATTTATCAAAATTAAAATGATATTTTTTGAAATTCAATTGGAAATGGTATAGAATGGATGCATCTCACAAACTTCCTTCTCTCCCTGCAAGGGTTTGTAATGAAGATTCAAATGTTTCCACTAGACGCACATCTTCGCAACCGTTGATTTTAAATTCATATAATTTTTGTTCGTAAAAACTGGGCAGCACTGCGTTTGAATTTGAGATAGTTCTAAGCTATTAGTATTGAAATTGGCTGAACTTTAGGGTGATCTCTATTCGCCATTTTTGTCGTTATTGTGAAATGTCAGTAAGATGTTAATAGAGCTGGCAATTCAAAACTTGGCAGCACTTTACTTTTACTTTGGCATCCATTCTTGTATAAACGCGACCGAACGTGAACATTTTAAAAGGGATTTCTTCTTATTAATAAATAGGCTGATTCCCGCTTCTTGCAAAGCGACTCCAATTATGTTTAATCTCTGAAATGGCATAGCTTGTAATAACTTGAAATATTTGTAATTAAAATTGATTTGTAAATTATTGGTTTTTTATTTTTATTTTAAATTTAAATTATGTTCGTAGAAAGTGACGCATTGCTTGAGATCTAAACTATTTAAACAAACAAAAAAAAAAAGACAAATATTCAACGAAAACTGTAAGAATTTGGTTGATACATGCTTGAAGTTGAGATTTTCTAATTTGAGGAGGGCGAAATGCGAATGATGGCAACTTGGACTGTGAAATGTTGGGCAACGTTATAGTCTACAGGTTCGTTATATGTTTTTGCAAATAACAGGAAATTAACGAAATAATTCACACAAAACAAAAAGAAATGATAAGAAAACGCGGACAAGCAGAACTTGCAGGTGTTAAAACTATAACAGACAATTTGAGCAACGAGTTTGGATTGATGGCTAAAAAAAAGGGTGATGGTTTTGGTGGAGGGGCCAATATGAACACTCTAATCGAAATTCTTATTAAAGATAATAATATTTAAACGAATAAAAAACTATTTACAGCTTTTGTGTTGACATAATTTATTACAATTATTGTCATAAATGCCTTAACATCAAATGCACGATTTCTATTTCGTACTTGGAAACCACACATGCAATGAATTGCCAGAGAAGTGATTACCAGTATTTCCTGCAGCAGTTTTAGTTTATCATAGTTTCTTGGAAGCGATAAGGTTATCAGTCAATGCAGTTGGGGTATTTTGGGAATTTTTCGTTAACAATTGTGATAAAGAAAAAACAGTTGTTTATTCCTCAATTTTAGTTTTGCTTGATCCGAGTTATAAAAGTTATGAGAGATTTGAGAGTCGATTTATCATTCTCAAAACGTCTCTCAAATCTCTCACAACTTTTTATGAATGTGGCGCTAAGTTTTTATCATGTTTCAACTTTTTCTTAAGATTTCTCAAAGTTTGAAAATTATTTTTTAAACATTTATTTGGTTTAATTTTTTATTTTATTTTTTTTTTGCTTTCGTATTAATTTCTTAATGAAAAGTTTCTTTTTGTGCTTCTATTTTTACATATGGTTGAGTGATTATTTTGGTTTTTAGGTTAGGAGTGTTAAAAGTCTGTGGAAAGATTTCTCGCTGATAATTTAACAAAACACGCTATTTTCTTGTGCTCCACTGAGGAAGTGATTGTGTAGACAATTTTCATAAACTAATGAAATTTTGGAATAATTAATTAAGCTACATTTGTTACACAAAAATGCTGGCGTAATATTTACAGGGTGACGCGAAAATTGATATCCTCATGGGTTTTAAGCATCTCGAAGTTAGATTGTATTTTAAAGTTTTTCTATTCAGGGTTATTTTTAATAAATTGTAAATTAAAACTTTGTTGTTATCGTCAGCAATACCAAAATTACGGATCTATCAGAGTTGAGCTGATTTGAGTTGAAAAACTCAATCGTATTTATCTAAACATTCGCTGTAGCATATAAACTTGGCAGCACTTTACATCAATTAGAAAAGGGTGCAAATGTTTTAAAGATCCGCTAAAAGGAAACAAAGTGTTTCGATACATATACATAGCTTTGATGAATTCACCTAAAAGTACACGAACAGCGTCTGCTGATGAAGATCTTGGCAAGATCCGAAATAGCTATGCAGACAGCCCTGGTATTGGACTACTTTTTTGTGCTCGACTTTTTTGAAAATAATATAAAGCTAATAAATAAGCTTAATGTTAAAAAGGTATTGAGCTTGAATAAATTTAAAAAATTAAAGGAAATAAAAACTTTATTTACTGAGGACGAGTTTGTCGTTTATTTAACTTGACAAACTTGGCATTACTTTTGTCATGTGTGTCCCGAAAAATTGTTCAGTAACCGAAGAAAACATGATCTCTAAGCCTAAAGGAAACTACAGCTTTGAAAATAACGAGGATCTAAGACAACTAAATTTGTATGTTGACGATATAAATTGGATTTAAAGAAAATTATCAACATTGCCAAGAGTTTATTTTCGACATTTTTGTTGTATTTTCTATTCGAATCAAAAAACCACAAACAAAATCGGTGCAGAATTAAGAAATTGGTCGCAATTAGAAAGGAACTACAATATATACTAAATATTGATTACTGGCTTCACCTAGAAAACTTCCCATTAAATAAGAAATTTCCCAACATATGTTAGTCTAGACGCAAACCAAAGCAAAAGTACCCAATATAGTTGATAATACTGGGTTGTAGCATAAAAGTGTTAATAAAAAAAAGTTGTTTAATTTGTTTTTATTTAGCCCCCATTCCGCAACGTGTGATAAGGAACTTCGTTCCAAAATTTTGTGAACATGATAGTGATGCGAACAACTTCGATAACATTCTAATTTAATATCAAGAATGGCGGTAACCTGACAATAAACATCAACGATAGCTGATGTTCATTCTCATTAATAACAAGTTTGTGGTTAGCTTTAATAATAAAACAGTAATAAGATTCACCTATTCGATTGATTATCTGAAAAGTTTGCAAAACATGCACAGTAAAAACTCTGACAGTAATAGGTCGATAGATCAAAGCAAACAACTTTTGTTATTTTCAAAAATTTTCAATTTGGAAAACTAGGCAGTAACTCGGAAATTTACCCAAGAAACATGATACAGCAGTATAAAAAAAATAGTTTCCCATTACATTCCATGGAGGGATTTGGGAAAGCTGCTCACAATCAGTGAGCTGTGCGCTTTCTAGTTTTCTACACTCACTGATTGGGACCTATAGTTTTACACCGGTGCCGAACGGTATTTTGAGAAGCTTTTTCATCGCTAAGTACTGGATATTGTCGGCGTTATTAAGAGAGGTGACGTTCGTCGAAAGAAATTTAAGGTTGTCTGAGCAGGGATCGAACCCACGTTCTCATGTAGAAGAGTTGCGCACACTAGACATTGCTACAGCAGTATACCGCTGAACAATTCGATCAATTCAATTCATTTGAAGAAAAGGGGCCAAAATAAATCTTACACTAACAGAAAAATCTATTAGTATTTCAAACCTAAACATTATCATATAAAACCTACGCCCATTTCCATCACTCACATAGATCTCCAAGTTAATGTGAACGAATTTCATTGAAATAAAGTTAAGCAATTTACTGATGAACAACAGACAAAAAAAAAAAAACGTAATTGCATGTTTCAATTATTTTTAAACAATGGATTTGATTAAAGCTGCAACAATGAACATGTGTGTGTCAAAACTAATACAATGACAAAAAACAAGCAAATTAATGCTGAAAAAATACAGCAAATTATAAATAAATATAAACAAAAAAACAAGAAACATGTGTCATCGACAAACACAGCAATGCCAACAATGATGCTTGGGTATGCAGTTTATGAGAGATAGAGTGAGAGGGGGACACAGCAATCAGAGAGAGAGAGAGTGAGCTAAAGATTCAGCAATATATAAATATTACTTATACGCCCCCAGTGAATACGAAACACACAGCAAGGACATTCGCAATATCACAGACACACACCACACCACACCTTTCCTATTTTAACTATCAGCCAATGCCTCGATAACTGTTATTGACATTGTAAATCAAAAATTTAAATTGTTTGTCTACATAAAAACTAAATTGTTAATAAAAACAAAAATTAATCTCTTTTTTTCACACACATAAATCACATTTGGAGATTTCAAATGTGGGCTTTCACAAATTCCTCATGTTCCAAACATATGTTTAAATGGAGTAATGTTTTCGAATTTTGCAGTTGCATTCGTGTTCTGTTTTGAAAAAAAAAAACACAACAAAATAAATTACAGGTTTTATATAATTCATTGACATAACAAAAGGAAAAATAATTCAACAATAATAATTAAGCTAATTATCACGTGTGTTTGAATAGGTTTATTTGCAGTGAATAAGCGATTTTTTGTCGTGTGGAGTGTGATTTTTTTATTGTTGTTGTTGTTGTTGAGGGTATATATTAAAGGCGAAGGGGAATAGAGGAGACTGCTAAAATGTCGATTTTTTCCACACTAAATATGAACTCAATTCGAAGGGTTTCTGCTAGAATGAACTAAGACGATTTTTATATTGTGGCCTGTTCCTGGAAGAGGAAAAAATCAATGTGAATTTTATCTAGTTCCCAAGATAAGCATCACCAAAGTTTCGATTTATAATCGCTCTCTGGAGTATTTCTTTTGGCGTAGAATACGTCTTACCTTACGGTATAGGGAGTCATGTCAGATTGTTATTGTTGTAATCTTTATTTCATTGATTATGAGGAAACGGCGAGATAACTTTTTTTAAAAATTTTTTTTGTAGGTAAATGAAGATGTTATCTTTCGTTTGATATACATTTCATATTGGTTGATATCTTCCTAATATTTAAATTTCTCAAATGAAAATTGTTTAAACACATACACTCAAACATATGTGTGGTGTTTGGTTGAGTGTTTGAGTTTGTAGCGTGAACACAAACTAGGCTGCTGTTTCAGTGTGGACACAAACCTTCGACTGTTGTTTTGATTGATGAAATATTGAAATTTCGTATATTTACTTATGTATTTAAGTGAAACAAAATGTTAAATGTGAATTTGAATTTAACATGGATATATAGTTATAAAAAATATAAACCAAATTGATTTGCGTCTGTTATTTATCATTTATCCTTACTCTTTTAATTTAAAAACATATTTATCCTATTTTTCCTACCACAAGCTTATGTATATTATCAAAAGTAACTATCAAATAAATAAATTCATTTGCTTATGTTATTTATCATTTATTGTAATATATGTTTGCTGTCTTATCGGATGGCGTATTCTACGTTAAACTTAATGGCCGTGTCTGTGACGCAGCCTGGAGGGACAGTCCGTGGCCGAAGGCCTCGGACAACTGTCTGCTGTATTTTTCTAAACTATGGGATTATAAATGAAGACAACAAAAATATGTATGTATGTTATTCAATACAAAATGAGGGCAACATTTAATGAAGTTACAATTTCCCATTTAATTAATTTTAGAGCCTTAATATTCAATACTTTAGTTTCCGAGATATTGTCCAAAGGGCTGAATTTTTAATCGCTCTCTTAAAGAAATTTTGTCTACTGACTTACTTATGCGATTATAAACGAAAACCTCTAAAATATGCACATTATACCCTACAAAATATTGACAATTTACGTGAAGATGCACTGTTCCAATTTTTTGCCTTTAAAGTCTAAATTAACAAACCCATAGTTCCCGATATACAGACTCTTAATGTCTGTATATCCAGTAAAAGTAAAATTCAGTTAATGGAATTACTTCTTTCAGTACTTCTAATGAGGCACTAAGTGCCGATAATTTGCTTACAAGAATGCATATTTGCATTGCAGCTGGCTGCAATGCAGCACTGTTCCAATTTTTTGCCTTTAAAGTCTAAATTAACACACCTATACTTCCCGAGATATAGACTCTTAATGTCTGTATATCCACTGAAAATAAAATGCAGTCAATGGAATTACTTCTTACAGTACTTCCAGTGAAACACTAAGTGCCGATTATTTGCATACAAGAATGAAAATTTGCATTGCAGGTGGCTGATATGCTGATGTTTGTCAGAAGTACAGTAAGTACATGTGCCTGTCACAATACCATTTCCAATTGAAAATTCAAAAAATATCAAATTAATTTTGAAATCTAACAATTGAAATTTATAAACTCTATTTGAAGTTTAAAATACATCAATTAAAATTTAAAAACTCCATTTGAAGTTTAAAATACATCAATTAAAATTTAAGAAACATTACTTGCAGTTTAAAAGAAATCAATGGCAATTTAAATGAAATCAGTTGAAATTTAAAAGACATCAACTGAAATTTAAAAATCACCAATTAAAATTCAAAAATTATATTTGAAATTGTAAGTACATTAATTATAACTTATGAGACATCAATTGCAATTTAAAAGACATCAATTGAAATTTAAAATACATCAATGAAATTTAGGAAACATAAATTGACTTTTAAAGGACTTCAATTGAATTTTAAAATACATTTAATGCAATTTAAAATTCGTTAGATGAAATTCAAAACCCATTAACAGATTTTAAATATGATTTCAATTAATAAATAAAAAAAATAAATAAATGGTTTCCCATTACAACCCATGAAGGGCCAGGGCAGAACTTCTCACAATCACTGAGCTGTGCGCTTTCCAGTTTTACACTCACTGATTGGGACCTACAGTTTTACACCGATTCCCAGCGGTATTTTGAAAAACTTTTTCATGGCTATATACTCGATAGTGTCGTCGTCACGATGCGAGATGACCTCTGCCGAAAGAAATTTTAAGTTGGTCACAGCAGGGATCTCATGTACAAGAGGCGCGCACACTAACTATTGCATCACCGACGGCTACTCAATTATTAATACAGTTTAACACCGGATCCGATCGGTATTTTAAGCAGCTTTTTCTTGGCTAAGTACTCGATAGTGTCGCCATCATTAAGCGAGGTCGAAAGAAATGTTAGGTGGTCAGGGCAGGAATCGAACTAAAGTTCGCCGCGCACACTAACCATTTGCACCACTAATGGTCACAGTTTCAAATGACGTTTTTAACATTTCAATTGATGTGTGTTAAATTTCAAATTATGTTTTTTTTTTTTTAAATTTCAATTGATGTATTTTACATTTGAATTGATGACATTTCAATTCAATTGACGTCTGTTACATTTCAATTGAAATTTTTTAGGCTTCAATTGATATAATTTTGATTTCAATTGATGTGTTTTGCAATTCAATTGATGTGTTTTGCAATTCAATTGTTGTCTCATAAATTTCAGTTGATTTGTTTTAAATTTCAATTGATGTTGTTTACATTTCAATTTATGTATATCGAATTTAAACTGATGAATTTCAAGTTTCAATTGATGTATTTTAAATTTCAATTGATGTGTGTTAAAATTCAATTTACACCTTTTAAATTTCAATTGATGTCTTTAAAATGTCCTTTAATTTCTTCAATTCATATCTTAAATTTCAATTGAGTTTTTTTAATTTCAATTAAGGTCTTTTAAATTTCAATTGTTATCTTTTAAATTTCAATCAATGTCTTTTTAATTTCAATTGATGCGTTTTTAATATCAATTGATGTATTTTAGGTTTCAATTGAAATCTTTATATTTCAATTTCTGTCTTTTAAAATTCAGTTGTTGCTTTTTAACATCTTTAACATCTTTAACATTTTCATAAATTTCTTCTAAATTTCAATTGGTGTCCTTTAAGTTTAAATTGAGGGTTTTTAAATTTCAGATTGATGTCATAAATTTAAATTGCGGTTTTTGTTTATTATCAATTGAAGTCGTTTTAATTTAAATTTATGTCTTTAAAACTTTCAATAATTTATTTTATATTTCAATTGATGTCTTAAATTCAATCGATGTTTTTTTTTAATATCAATTGACGTCTTTTAATATCAGTTGATGTCTTTTAAGTTTCAATTGAGGAGTTTTGAATTTCAATTGATGTCTTAAATTTCATTTGAGGCTTTTTTAATATCAATTGATGTCCTTGAAATTTCAGTTGAAGTCTTTTAAGTTTTAAATGAGGTTTTCTTAATATAATTAACGTCATTTTAATTTCAATTGATGTTTTTTAAAATTTCCGTTGATATGTCCTAAATTGCAATTGATGTCTTTTAAAATTCAATTTACGCCTTTTAAATTTCAATTGATTTCTTTAAAATTTAAATTAATTTCTTTAAACTTTCAATTGATGGCTTTTAAGTTTCAATTAAGGTGTTTTAAATTTCGTCCTAGCTTAAATTTCAATTGCATTTTCTAATATCAATTGACGTCGTTTAAATTTAAATTGTTATCTCTAAATTTCAATTGACGTCTTTTAAATTTGAATTGATGTAGTTTAATGTTCTGTTGAAATTTTAGAATTTGAATTGATGTATTGTAAATTTGAAATATTATTCTTAATTCTTAAATTTTAATTGTTTTGTTTTTAATTTCAATTGTAAATGTTGTAGTGCTGCTGCTGTTCATCTGAATACAACAACATCGATAGCTTAAAGCAAATACGCGCACATCTGGCAATCAAGGTGGCTTCGGTTCGAGTCCCGATCAGAGAAGATATTGGTAAACAAGAAAATATTTATTTCGCAAATATTTACAAATAATTGTAGATGTCGCTCGAGTCACCATTTCTCTGTACTTTTCCCATTTTACAAAAAGTTGGACTCGGGTCCCTCAACTGTTACCGTTTTCTAGTCCGACATTCTACAATCGTACTAATAAACTGACATTTTACTAAAAAGTCGAACCAATGAGCAGAATTGGAAGTATTTCCGTCCTGGATGAATACAATGCAAAAGGCATTGGTGTTGCATCCAAAATTCACCACCTCACTTACAGAGTAGTTGTAGTTGAATTTCTGGATTTTGGTATGTAAAGTGTTGATACTAAGTTACCTGAATCGTACGTTAAACTTTATATCTAATCCTTTGCTCACTGACCACTGTTTAATAGCCAGATTCGCATCTAGATTACTGCAGAAACGATGTGTTCTAAAAACTAAAAGAGAAGAAACTGTGGTGATAAAGAGGAGACGAGAACATCGAACATCTCCTTTTGTGAGTAGGATACAATGTCTAGGATCTTACTGCATGTTGGATGTAACAGACAATTAGGTAACCAAACAAAATGATTTTAGAACCTAATTGCCGATAACTAATTGTTTCGCCCAGGAACTAATATATGTCTGTTTTTCTGGAATATCGAGATTGGGTATCATATAGCTTGAACACCCCTTGACAATACCCGGTTAATTTACAGGTTCAACTATGGGGCCGAAATATGACGTCCCAGATGGAACGGCCCAAATTGAATTAAGTGACAGCTACTTCTATCACACCTAAGACAGAAATATTTTTGACAGTTTGAGTAAACACCCATGTATTAATCTGTTGCGAGCTATTGAAATTTTGTAATTTTTGATTTGTATTTTTGTTTTTGATCAAAAGGTTTTTATTTCAAACTATTATCGATATAAAGATATTTGTTTGTAAATATCAGATTATACATCAGATTTTGAGTTTTCATTACATCTATAATATGACCCATTAACCCTTTACAGACAGGAGATATTAAAGAGCAAAGAGTAACATTTTTAATTTTCATACCAACAATTAATTCTAAAATAATATCGCGAAATTTTGATGTGTGGCTTAAAACAAAGTTGTACTAAAGACGATAATGCTATATTAATGCCACATTTGGTCAGTGAACTGCATAATTTTTGTTTAAAAAATTGGGTTTGTACAGTACAAATTTCATTTCATAAACGTTAAACGGTGGATTTTCGAAATATTCAAAGAAAACCGCAGCAATAGTCATAATTCTAGTTCAGTTACTTTAACACAAGAAACGCTTTGGCAATGTGTAAGTTTTCTACATTCCACTGACACCATAACAATTTACGTAGTCCTATTGTTTTGCCCACCACTATGCGAGTGTTTTGTTCAATAACTTTGTAATCTCATTGCTGACACATTGAAAATACAAAAAAAAAACTCCCTGCCAATGTAATTGTGGTTTTCTAATATCGAAATGAACTTTAAGCCTTTTAGTTACAATTAAAACAAAGGCATTTAATTATTTCGAAAAAAATATAGAATTTTTCCTACCATTCGAGGAGACCAATTAGAAGGGGCAAAGAGAGAAAGAGGAAATTTTTATATTAAAAATGGGTCATAGTGGTTTGAAGTTTTTGTTTTTACGCCGCGGCTTTTAATGCATTTCAAAACAAAACAACAAAAAATTGCTAATTTTAGCAAATTAATTAACTACAAACATACATATGTTTATTACTTGTACACTTTGTCTTGTCGCTTTAGTTTTTGTGGCGTAAACGTTTTTTTTTCTCCAGTTATTTAAACTAAAACTTTTGCTCTAGATATGAATGAACATTGTTATAATTGTATTTTTGCTTTAGTTGTTGTCGTGTTATTAGGCAAGTTGTCGTGTTGTTGTTACTTGTCGCTTAGTGTAAATGTCATGTGTCTTGTCAGTTTTGGTTTGTGGGATTTTGAGGTTATGTGCTGGTATGTTTTTGACACTTTTCGTCTACTTGATGATAAGATTTCATTAACATTATAAAGCGTCTATGTGTCTGTCCAAAAATTCTCCACTACACCTAGTCTGTGCTGTGCGTTGTTCCATTATCTTGTGGTCAGTCCATTAGAATTTATGGCCTAACAAATATGTTTGTTCTTTCATTCTCTCTTCCGCTCTCTCTGTCTTCGTCTCTTGTTTCTTATTTTTTGTATTTATTATTTTGCATGAGTAATTTCAAAAATATCTACAAACAAAAATGTAGGTCATACGTATAAACTTTAGCCGACCGTAATAGTTTTTTAGTTTAAATGCCATGTGAATTGTGTAGCAATGTCGGATAGTTCGTATTGTATGCGGAAATGCGGAACTTAAGGGGTTAATTTTAATTATGGCAATTACCAAAGAAAGGTTAAAGATGAACCCGTTAATAAGTTGTGTTTTGAATGACACAACTTGAATTGTACGAAAATAAACCAATTTGTTTTGGGGATTCTATTTTTGAGTTTAATTGATATTTTTTTTGGAAATTCGAATAATTTTTGGGGGGCACAAGAGACTGACGGCGTTTTCAACGATAAGGCATTTCGATAGAACAGTCGCAGTTTCGTGAGTTCTATAAATGTGAGTGAGAAACTAGAATCAGTGAATGGAAAAATAGAAGTCACACAGTTCACTGTTTTTGAAAAGCTGTCCCCTGTCTCTTAATGGGATGCAATGGGAAAATAAAATATTTATCTAGTTTAGAATTTAAAAATCGACTTGTTTGTAGCGTCAATAACAGACAAAGTCTCCACGAATATTACAAGGACTTCCATAGAATTAGACGGATTGTTACTCAAGCGTTAAAATCTTCGCATGGAAGTCTGCAGGGATATTCCAAGAACTTCCATAGAATTGGACGGGTTGCCTATTATTCAAGGGTTAAAATTTTGGCATGGCTCTGCTGGTCGGCAAGAAATTAAACTTATTAAAATGATCTATATTATAGCGATAAACCAGTTCAAAGTTAAAACTAAATGGTCAAAAGTTTGTCTGTTAAAAATAAGGAACAGCTACCAGCACGCCAAGTAAAAAAGTTAAGAGTTCGTTTGGCGCAAACATATTTCTTTTGCCGCAACAATTATCTGTTTGCCAGTTAATTTTATGGCTGATCTCAAAAGTTGATACCTTTCCCGCTAATAAAAACATTTATCGTAAAAGTAGTTTCGTGTGCTAATTTGATTTGCTAATAATTTGTTTGCATTAAACGCTAAAACAGTTTGTCGCAAACGTTTGTCGTTTCTCGCAACAGTTATTACGAGTACGTAATTAGTATAACTTGTTTGCGGCAAACGCAAGAATAGTTAATGGAAACTTTTTTAATTTAAAAATTTGTAATTTTATTACGACCGATTCCCCGTTAGTTTACATGCCAGAAATATTTTTAAAGTGGCTTTATTGGAATAATGGACATTACAGGAAATCACACTCACTGGCATGACTAGATTCGAACTACGTGACAAGTTTATCATCGTTTCTCGTAAACGTTTTTGTGCTTATGCTTGAAATGTTTGTAACCGTTTCTGTTGGTTTACATGTCAGCAACATTTTTCCAAGTAACAACATATTTACATTTGTTGCAGTAATAGACTAGGCAGGAAAGCTCAGCCACTGGCATGGGTAGTTAAGAACTTCGTGGCAAGTTCTTCATCGTTTCTCGTAAACGTTTGTTGCGTTTAGAGTTACCATGTAGTGTTTGCTGTAAACGTTTTTCGGTTCTCGCAAACGCTTTTTTTTATTTTTCACAATAAAACAGATATTCTTGATTTAACAAATGTTCGTTTGCCACAATAACATTGATATTTCCAATAATAAATAATTTTAAATAGAATATATAATCTCAATCCAGAATAAGAATACAACAACAAAACACTTTCAGACGGACAACGTTACTATTATCCTAACAAGCAGCTGCAATTGTATTGAAAAGTGGTGAGATTGGAAGTACTTCCGTTGAATTACACCATGCAAAATTCATTGGTGTAGCAGTCAATTTTTTTGTAACCTTTCCTGTGTAGGTGTGCTGAATTAATAATTTTTATTGCTCAGTATTCTACACCATCGTCATGCAATGCGTAGTGTGCGCGCCTCTTGTACTTGAGATCCGGGGTTCGATCCCTGCTCTGACCACCTTAAAATTTCTTTCGAAGGCGGTCACCTCGCATAGTGACGGCAACACTATCGAGTATTTAGCCATGAAAATGCTTCTCAAAAATACAGTTCGGAAACGGTGTAAAACTGTAGGTCCCAATTACTAGATTACTGTAGGTCCCAAAAACTAGAAAGCGCACAACTCACTGGTTGTGAGAAGCTGCCCCCGATTCCTTCATGGAATGTAATGGGAAATCATTTATTGTTTTTATAATCGCGACTAAAGTGAAGTAAAAGGTTTAATTATTTAATTCAAATAAATACACGCAAAGAAAAAACTCGTTCCTCCCAAACGAAATCTCAGATAACTGAAGTTCGTTTGGAGACTGTAGTTGGGAGAGACAAACTTCTCTTAAGCCATACATGTCATTTCGTTTGGGAGAACCGCAAAATTTTTGCAGCAAACGAGTTATGAAAAATGTAAACTGAAAAAAAACGTTAGCGAGAAACGAAAAACGGTTCCGCCAACTGTTCCTTCAGTTACAGCAACCGAGTTGTAATTAAAACTTTTATTTATGACTTCCATTAGCTCTTTTTGTTTAAATTTCCAACTTTTATGATTTACCCATTAAGTTTGTTTTGGAAAAAGTTGGCATTTTTGTCTAGTTTTTCACTGTCTATTTACGCGTCTGTCTCGCCTTGCATTCAAATAATAACTAAAAGCGAAGCAAAGCATTAGAGTGTGTGATCACTTTTATGTGTATGCGAGAGTGTGTATGCCAAACGAGTGGATAAGACTGTGTATACAGGCGACAGAATTAGAGAAATTTACATTCTTCTAAATCTGTGCTCCCATTAGAAAAATTGCTAATTTCAGTTATCGCAGGCGTTTTTTTAAATTTGCGGCAAATGTAATTTTATACGCGTTTGATGCAAACGAGAATTCGTTTGCAACAACATAATACACATTTGCGATATATGAGTGTATCTGGGAGAACTACATGAACGGTGGCTATTAATAAATTAATACAAATCAATCAAAGTATTGTTGCGGCAACCGAGTAATAAACGTTTTTTTTCCTTTGCGTGTATAATTCGAATAAAATATTGATTCGAAATGTTGAAGTTTTACGGCCTTTTTCTTTGTCTCGTACGTAATGCAAAGCGAACGAAAATCAGTCACGCATTTTTGACTAAAATTTGGTTCCGCTAAGTTGAAATTTTGGTTTGCCAGACTCTATGTTTGTTCCCAACTGACAGCACATTCGAAATATAAATAAATTTGTATTTAAATGTTTTGAAAAATTTTATGTTTTCATTCGACGTGAAACGACAAGATTGTGGAACACAAATCAACTTTCTTTCGTCTAGAACACGAACGAAAGTTTTCGTTCGAGATTGAAAAACAATCTGTTAGATTCTAGATTTTATGTTTTAAATGTTGGGACAATTTTAAGCGTCAAGCCGTGGCTAAGCTGTTTAATATATTTTTTGTGATTTTCAAAATTAAATTGTTCGAGCGTTTGGTCTTTTTTCAAATAATTTTTTCTGCAATATTTCGCTGTCCTTTGGGTAGCATCGTCAGGAAGATAAACACAATTATTAATGAAAAATTAAATGAATTAATAAACGAAAATTTTATATTTTGGTTTGTGATTTTCTTTTCTTTTCTCTATTCATTTCAATTTTCAAGTCTTCAAAATTTTTGTAGATTTAATGATTTATTAAATGATATATTTAATGGTAAAAAATCTATCAATCAGTAACCTGAGGGTAAACTAAATATGTCTAACGCCGCCCTTTAAACAGGGTTACATAAAAGCAACAATAAGAAGATTTCCAACCAAATGCTATCATTATGAAAATATTAAACTGAAGTTCTTCCAACTTCTACAACAAATTCTAAACCCAACAATAAGTTTAATAATTATCTAGTTTCGCTCATTAGCATCATTCATTATTTCAACTCCGAACCGAAGAAAATCAAATGCCTCCAAACGTATAATGAGAGGGCTATTTAGTATAGCTAATGATGTTTTTGATTTACTTGTTGTTGCCCAGCAAATTCCCCAAGTGTTAGTCAAATTCCCGAAATTTAACGATATTTTGTTCATTCATAACCTCAACTGAATGATGTAAACCACGAGGTTTTAATAACTTTACATGGTGTTAGTCATAGTTAGTCGTAACTTCTGATAGTGATGGGAAAGTTGTGAATAAAAACATTAAATATTTTAGAGTACTTGAACACGATAAGTAACAAAGTATTCGTTAACTACAGAGTTGTATTTTTATTAAAGAAATTCTATGGAAAAACAAATCTGTTGACTGATTTTTTGATAAAGTAGAGATAATGTTGGGAATTGTCGGGAACTTTGAAAGCAAATGGCATAAGTCTCATCTCACTTTGTGTTATCTCATAATATCCGTGAAACTGATCAACGAAATTATTCGAAATATTGGAATATATTATGTAATAAGTATATAGAAGAAGAAACTTTCGACTGTACTTCCTTTTACTCTTATGACTTCAAACCGAACGAAAAAAAAATTTTATTAAAAATTATATTTTTGATTTCAACTATGCAAACAAATTTGACAACTGTTGCAAAATATAATTAGGAATTCTACTAATTCTCTGTTAATACTTTGAGTACTTATATTAATAACTACTCAATACTTATACACACTCTTAATCGATTGTGCCAAAGTAACCACAATTTTGTCCACACACTATTTTTTATTCACATACGAGTACATTCAGATATATAGTACATATGTTCAATTTCAAATTTGTGGCTTTTATTTATTTTTTTTATTTATTTATATTTTTTTTTTGTTATTTCTACGTAAAGAGTTTATTTATGTGGATCATGTGATAATACCAGAGCAGTTGTTCCATAATATTTAAACAAACGGTTTTGAAAAAATGCGAACAAATACTTATGACATACCCGATAAGTACATTCATACGTACATATGTATATCAGTGTGTATACGTGTGTACATACTCATATACCATAAACGTCATGGCGGAAGCGTCAAAATTAACGTCATTTTTCAACGAACACACAAAAATGTAGACGATTACTATTTCGCTTGTGAAAAAGGTAGCAAGCGAGAGAGACAGAGAGAGAGAGAAAGACAAAAATGAAAAAGAGTGACAGATCAAACGATTTCCAAAAAAAAAAACGATTGAACAAAAGCGCGCGCTTATTTTGTTTCTTATGTTATGCCTAACCCTAAAATTAATTGTTTGTGAGATTGGTATTTTTGTGTATGGCAGTGAATGACTGATTACACGGAGCAACAAATTCAGATAAGTGAATGAGTGATTACACAGAGCAACAATTTCAAGTAAACATGCACGCACTGCGGTAGATTTTAATCTGTTTGTATTTAAACTGAAGTTAATTGTTGTACAACGATACAAATTACACAGTAATAGGCAGAATATTCAGCACACCGAAACATCTGTATTTGGAGTTTGTCGCAAATATACTACACTTGTGCTCAAACACATTGTGCTTGCTATTCAATGTAACATGTTTGAGACACAATGATTAATAGGCTAAAATTTATGTTTTTGAAACCCATATGTCGTATTTTTTTTTGTTGGAAACCGCTGAAAACAAATACGAGGCTGATAACAAAGAGTCAACATATTCAATTCATGAAAACAATGCATGCAAACATGTACTTGTTTCCTGCAATATGTTGCTGAGGCCATTATTATACAGCATGTATACGTAAAGAGATATTGCAAATTTAATTGCTGGATTAATGAATTTCTCACAGTGTTGTCAGTAGATGGAAGTAACTACTTCCAATTTGTATATATTTCAGTACAATTTCAGCAAAATATAAGCACGATGGTAGTATTAGCGTGTAGAAAATAGAAAAATAATCCCACCATAGTTGTTCATTTGTATTTCTTGTTAATTTCGACAAATTTCACAGAGTCGGCAAAGTAAAACATATCGCTCATTTGCGACAAGACCGTCATAACTCAAAAAACCTAGTTTCGAATAAAACGACTTCGAAACGTTCAAGTTGTATAGGATCAGGGGGGAATACATGACACAGCTGATCGACTATGTAGTAGGAAATTGATAGAAAACAGAGTGGTTGGGAGAGAGAGCAATAAGCAACCAGAAGCAAACCATGCTGCAAACTAAGTTCAAATCAGGGGGTTACTCAATTAGACGACCAGAATATGTGCGCAACTTGGCAACCCTGGTAAAAGAGAACCAAAAAGTACTAGGAGTTCACTCAAACGCATTTCTCTCTCGCGTCATATCTTGCTTATTTCATACTTTTTGCATAGTTTATGTAATTTTACTTCAACATGGTTGGAATTTGTATAGTTATATGTATACAATAACACTATCAAAAAGCTGCTCGTGTATTGAAATATTCATTGAAGAGAGTAAGAGAGAGAGAGTAGAGAAGTACTAGGGTTTCACTCGTTTTGTTTGTTGGCATTTGAGTGAAGAGACATTTTGACTGTCTAATGGCACGGCTAATCGAAAAGGTACTAGGGAAATGATGTAGAATGGGAGACCATAGAAGATATAGAGATGTATTTATTTATTTATTAAAGACGGTTTATTTATTATTTAAAGACGGTTAAAAGAGTCGTGTTTGATTGATACTAATGACAGCTAAATTGTGTTTATATTGTTTGCATAGAACGAAAATACGAATTCCCTTTTATTTCTGTCCGTTTTCTGTCCAACCAAAGAGTAAATTACAATAGCAACTCGAACTCGATGAAATGGCCTACTACCTCGACGTCATCAAGAGAACGTGACGAGAGGGATAGCGGCTCTTGTCTATTTATATATGGTTCAAATAATGTTTGACAGAAATGACAGCTAAATTATGGTTTATTTTGGTTGCATCGAACGAAAATAGCAACATAAAGAGAGGGAGAGAAACTCTTATATGTAAATTGCTCTATGATAGGATTGTGTGCAAATTCTAGTTTCAAAATAATCTCAGGCCGAACTTAAAAATAATTTTGATATGCAAATCAATTTATTTGATAGAACTGTACAGGGATAATATTGTGTATTATTTTGTTCAAAAACAATAAATTTTGAGTTATGACGGTCTTATCTCAAATAAGTGAAATAAATATTACATCCCATGAAAGGACAGTAGAGAGCTCCTGGAAATCAATGACCTGTGCGCTTTCTAGTTTTACACACACTGATTTGGGAGCTACAGTTTTACACCAGTTACGAAGGGGTTTTTCGAAATCTTTTCATGGCTGACTACTCGACTGAAATTATAATCTACATGTACAGTGTGGTAGATCCGTGGTTTTAATAGCTGAACAGAAAATTGTTTAAAAAAAATGAAGTAAAACTGATTACTTCGTTGGATGGTTGGTGTTATACTCGTAGCTATGTCGATACCCACCAATGCTCATCACCTCCCAGAAATTTTTAGATATATCACTACACCATATAGGTAATGCGTTTTTTTATGCTTGGATAGAACGTACGAAAGGTTTAGTTGTCAAATAAACTGTCATACTGCGCTCACTTTTTCACATTTATAATCAATATATTCTGGCAAATCATCATGAATAGAATCACGCTTGAACAACGCTACCAAATTATATAAATATACTTTGGAAATCAGTTATTGATTCGCGCCACTTATAGACGACTTCGTGATTTATGTGGCGCACATCTCAGCAAGCCATCCGGTGAACTGTGCACGCTGAAAATTTTGTCTTTTTTGTTGTTTGGATACAAATTCTCGTATAATGTGTTTGTAGCTTGTCGCAAATATAGTTTACTTGTGTCCAAACACATTGTGTTTGCTAATCAGTATAACATGTTTGCGACACATTGATTAATGTGTTATAACATATGGGCATTTCCACAGAAAGGTCAACCTTTTGTCACATCACGTCACTCTCGATAATTACTTATATTTTAGGACCAGTTTCTTTGATTGTGTTATTTTATTTTAATAAATATGTAGTTACTTACATTCTGAATTTAGGAAAAGAATAGAAAACAATCGAACCACATGGTCGTAAAATATAACCAAATAACGAGGGTGACGTGATGTGACATAGGGTGGCACTTTCTCTGGAAATGCCCATATGTGTTTGTGATTCAAATATAGCATTGTATGTGCTTAACATACAGCTGTTATTTTTCGTCGCAATGCTCTGTCGACAGCAAAATTATAAAAAACGGACAAAGAGAGTTTATTCTCAGCCTAAGTTAATGTTATTGCAAGTGTGTAACTGTATTTTTGCATTATTCTTTCAGTCAGTGATTCTTAAATATTCCTGAATAGGTGTGAAAAAGAATAGAGTGATTCTTATCAGTCATCAATCGTTCGTTTGGGAGGAAACACACGAATGCATCGACGTAAGTATATGCATTAGGGCGGGTTGATTTGTATGGATGAAAAAAATGAAAAAATGATTAGGATTTGATTTTAGACCCATGGTTTCTTCGGAGAATTTTCTTAGAATTTTATGTAGTTTACGTGTTTGCTATACGATTCATCAACCAAAAAATCAACCCGCCCTAATATGCATGTTTGGGATGAAACACGCATATGGGCATTTCCAGAGAAAGTGCCACCCTATGTCACATCACGTCACCCTCGTTATTTGGTTATATTTTATGACCATGTGGTTCGATTGTTTTCTATTCTTTTCCTAAATACAGAATGTAAGTAACTGCATATTTAGTAAAAGAAAAAAATACAATGAAACTAACTGGTCCTAAAGTATAAGTAATTATCGAGAGTGACGTGATGTGACAAAAGGTTGACCTTTCTGTGGAAATGCCCATATGGCTTCACGTAAAAGTATGCACCTTTGCAAGTTAACATATCAGTTTATTTAAATACAAGTAAGATTAGAGCTGGCAAATATATGAATATTTAGAGCGTGTTCCAAATATATGCATGGTTCCTGCAGATTCAGCATTATTACGAATGTCGTTCTCGTATTTCGACTACGACAGTTGTGTAAAGGATTAAAGACAAAGGGGACGTGTTATCTTTAATCTTTTACAAAACTGTCGTAGTCGAAATACGACAACGACACTCGTAATAAGGCTGAATGTGTTTGAGAGGATATGTTACAGAGGCCGTGTTTTAGAGTGCAATATTAAGACTATTCAGATGTTTTACATTTTTTTCAACACTATTAAAAAATTGAAGCCTCTGGTGGAAAAAGGTGTTAACTCACTTTTTTCAAAAACAATATTTTCCTTCTTTTAATGTTTCCGTTGTATCCGATTTTTTAGATAAATAAAAATGATTTTTTAGACAAAAAAAAAATCAGATACCACGTAAACATTAAAAGAAGGAAAATATTGTTTTGAAAAAATGTGAGTTAATACCTTCTTCCACCAAGGGCGTGAATTGTATTCAGCCCGATCTGACTTAAGTTTTACAGAGGCCATTAGATCCGTCGCTGGTATAATGTTAGTGTGCGCGACTCTCGTGCATGAGAACCTTAAAATTTCTTTTGACATCGGTCACCTTGCTTAGTGACGACAACACTATCGAGTATTTAGCCATGACAAAAGCTTCTCAAAATATCGTTCGGAACCGGTGTAAAACAGTAGGCCCCAATCAATGAGTGTAAAACTAGAACGCGCTCAGTTCATTGGTTTGTGAAAAGCTCTCCCTAATCCCTTCATGGGATGTAACGGGAAATCAATTTTTTGCATTAGATACAACCATTTTCCACAGAATATTGAAAACAAACTTTCGTTGTGTATTTTTATTTTAATAAAGACATTATTTTTATAATTTGATGGAAACAAAATTTCATCAAATACGGGTTTCGTTCGGAGTTTAACAACCTGTTTCTTTAACTCGAACGAAAGCTTTCGTTCGTGTTCTAGACGAAAGACAGTTGATTTGGGTTTCACAATCTTGTCGTTTCAAGTCGAATGAAAACATAAAATTTTTCAGTACAAATTTTGGTTTCTCTATTTCGAACGTACTGTCACTTAGGAACAAACATGAAGTCAGGCGAACGAAAATTTTGACTTAGAGAACCCCAATTTGAGTCGAATGTGAGTGACTAATGGCCAGTTTCACAGTTGACAATTTTCCATTTAAATGTACTTTAAATGCCCGATGTCTGACATTTAAATGTCATTTTATATGAAAATTTTCTATGAATTTTTAAAGTCAGCTTTTAAATGACAAGTGTGAAACCCGCCCTTAGTTTCCTTGAAACTTTATAGGTGATTGCAGTAAAATAGTTCCTTTTGCCGCATCCTGAACATATAAGGATTCGCTGCGTTGCTGTTTGTATTTTTCTGCCACTTGATGGAATGAATATCAACGAAAGTGGTTGATTTCAAAATTTAAATTCTTGATTTTCATATCGTTTTGGTTTAAAGTTATAAAAGCATTCGTTTTGTTAAAACACAACTAAAAGGGTAATTCACCATTTGGTATTTGGATTCATGACGAAATATCCACATTGAAATTGAATTTAGAACAGTAAAGAATGGTTTAATCCAATTCGTTCGCATTGGGATAATTTTAAAAACAATTCAAAATTTATAGCTGAATGTTGAAATCGTGCATATGGTATTTCTCTTATTCGTTAACAATTTTATTTTATTCGTTAACGAACCCGCATTGGAATAATTTTAAAAACTATTCAAAATTTATAGTTGAATGTTGAAATCTTGTAGAAATTTCTCTAAACTCTTCATATAATTTCACAACGTTTATTGTTACGAATGTTGGAACGAAGGTAAATTTTCAAAATTTCCCAAAAATATTCACATTGAAATTGAATTTGGAACACTAAAGAATGGTTTTATCTTATTCGTTAACAAGCTCGCATTGGAATAATTTTAAAAACTATTCAAAATTTATAGTTGAATGTTGAAGTCTTGTATAAATTTCTCTAAACTTTTCACACAACTTCACCACGTTAATTGTTACGAATGTCGGTACGAATGTTAATTTTCAAAATTTTCCAAACAATTTAACTCTACACTTGAAAGTTGAAATCGGGTATAAATTCTCATACCTTTTCTTTATAACTTCACCACATTTTAACTCACAAGGATAATGGTTGGATAAGTTAATTGTTGTTCGAAAACAGAGTTACAGTCCTTGAGACTTCACAAGTCGTACAATATCAATTCACTTTCATTTTCCATTTTGTTGATATCATTATTATCTATTATTTTCCCTCAATATCACTCTATTGTTATTAAACAATTAATTTGTTATAAACAACTGATTTGCTAGAAATGGGTTTACCTATAAATTGTTTTTGGGCAACAGTACTATCGAAATTTTCATTTGTAACTACATACAAACAACTATTTAAAAAACACCCACACACACACACACACACAAATATTACTAATACAGTGACACAAAAACCAAACACGAATAAATTGTCAACCCACCAAGGTCGTTTGATTATTTCTATGTGTTGGTTGGTATTTTAATTTACGTTCTTCGAACCGATTCAAAGAAAGGAAAAAAGCGAAAAAAAAATTATATAAAAACTAAAAAAAAAATTTCATTGCAAACAAAGAATATAATTTTAAATATAATTGAAAGTGAAATGATGGGGGAGGCGAAGTTGATATTACAAATACGACAACAGCAAGAAGAAGATGGACAAAAACAAATTGCTCATACCCCATGTAGGACATAGTACGAGTACATAACCGCCACATCACCACACACCACTTACCCACACTATGCATGTATATGGGTGAAGGGAAAAGTACTTTGTTTAGTTTATAAACACGTGTAAGTGTTACCATTATAGGGGCGAGAGAGTGTGTGTGTGTGTGGTGGTAACTGTGGCTCTTCGTGTCATTTCTTTATGCACTAAAGGTCTTGTCACACTGTAAGTCCGTGTGTGTGAATGCAGAGTTAGTTTCCCATTGATTTTTATAGCCTTGGTATTTGGTATAGCAAAATGATGTTTATATATGACACAAGTGACAGTTTTTTTTTGTTATCTATATCTTACATACACTTTGTTACATTTGTAGGTGTTGTATGGAAGTACATACATACATATGTATGTGTGTTTATATATGTATGTGTTTCTATTGTGTAGTACCATATACTTTTCTTTTTCTTCTTCTTCCTTTTAGTTTTGTTACTCTTTCATTTTCGTTTATGTACAAAAATAATAGACAATGAATTTAAAATATGTATGTTGTTATTCCTTTTTGGTTGCTTCTTTTTTTTGTCGTGTGGTTCTCTATTTAAGTGGTCTCGCGTGTGTGTGTGTGTATGTGTATGTTTGTTAGTGTTTGTTTTTATTTGCAAAAGTGTTGGTGTTTTTGCAATAGTTTTGCCTTTTAACACGTTCATCTTCTTCGTGTTGCTGCAATGGCTTTTAGTGCCAAGTTTGTTTAAAATGTAACAACAGTGGGAAACAAAAGTTTGTTGTGCTTTAGAAAATTTTCACTTTTCATTGATAGAACTGAATTCGAATGAAAATACAAAAATTGCATTTCATGTGAAAGCCATCACAGGTAATATTAATTTCTAAGGCATGAAACAGTAAAGTGGAACGAACTGAAAGTGAAACATGAAACATGGGCATTTGCATAGAGAAATGCAAAAGAGAAGCCATGAGTGTTTCAGGTCCACCAAATTCTCGTCGAAAGTTACTGGGCTAACGACAGTTTTAATACAGTGTTTTTTATGCCAGTTTTTTCTGTCAGAATTTGGACGTAATACAAATAAAATATGAATGAAAATTGTTGTGTACTTCAAATAAAAACTGATTTATTGCATATAAAGTTATTTTAAAAGTCATAACTGCCAATAAAATCGAATTTAAAGTCAGTTTTTTCAATTCATCTATCGCTCACACTCCTTCAAATGCTATCGTGTATCAAATTTGCAGCTCGCTCGAACAGCTGCTTCATCGAAACCACCTGATCATAGGTAATATTCACTGTTGTGGAATGATAGTGGAACGACATGAAAGTGGAACATGAAACATGGGCATTTGCATAGAGAAATGCAAAAGAGAATCCATGAGTATTTCCAAGAAATTCTCGTGCATCAAAATTCTCGTCGAAAGTCACTGGGCTAAAGACAGTTTTAATATAAAGCCTTTTTTTACTCCCTGCTAAACTAATTTTTCGACCACTTTGTTTGGGGAACTAAGCGATATTAAGCGATTTTAAGCGACATTCCATTCAAAGTCGTCGAAAAATTAGTTTAGCAGGGAATAAAAAAACAAGCTTATAGTTTTTGTGCCAGTTTATTCTGCCAGAATTTGGACGGAATACAAATAAAAACCGAATGAAAATTGTGGAGTTCTTCAAATCAAAACTAATTTATTTCATATGAAGTTATTTTAAAAGTCATAAGTGCCAATAAAATTGAATTTAAAGTCTCTGTCAAATTCAATCTTGTGTCAAATTTGAAGCTAGGAGGTCGATCAGCTGTTTCATCGAAACCCCCTGATCACAGGTAAAATCCCTATTGTGGAATGAAAGAGGAAAGCGGAACGTCATGAAAGTGGAACATGAAACATGGGCATTTGCATAGAGAAATGAAAAACAGAAGCCTTGAGTGTTTCAATTCCACCAAATTCTCGTCGAAAGTCACTGGTCTAACGACAGTTTTAATACAGTTTTTTTATGCCAGTTTATTCTGCCAGAATTTGAACGTAATACAAATAAAAAATGAATGAAAATTGTGGTGCTCTTCAAATCAAAACTGATTTATTGCATATAAAGGTATTTTAAAAGTCATAAGTGCCAATAAAATTGAATTTAAAGTCAGTTTTTTTCAATTCGCTTATCGCTCACTCTCTTTCAAATTCAGTCTTTTATTGAAATTCTTTGAATAACAATTAATTTAAAGTGTTAAAATGCAACAATTGAAGTTCAAAAAACTTCAATTGATATTAAAGAGATTGTAATTGATGTGAAGAATACATCAATTAAAATCTAGTGTACATTCAACTGAAATTTTGGAAATTGTATTTGAAATTTTAAAATTATATTTGATATTTTAAAACTGTACGTGAAACTTTAAGATTATACTTGACATTTTACATTTTTGAATTGGAATTTTTTAATCTGCAATTGAAATTTAAAACCCGTCAATTCAAAAAACATCATTCAACATTGAAAATACAGTAATTGAAAACAAGCTTCTCAAACTACCATTCGGGACCGGTGTAAAACTATAGGTCCACAATCAGTGAGCGTAAAACTAGAAAGCGCACAACTCACTGGTTCTGAGAAGCTCTCCCCCAAGCCCTTCATAGGATGTAGTGGGAAACCATTTTTTGTAATTCAAGTTTTATCAATTGGTCAGAAATTAAAATTTAAATGAGATTAATTGAAATTGAAAACACATCTATTGAAATTGAAAACATATCAATTGAAATTGAAAACACATCGAATGAAATTGAAAACACATCAACTGAAATTGAAAACACATCAATTGAAATTGAAACACATCTATTGAAATTGAAAACACATCAATTGAAATTGAAAACATATCAATTGAAATTGAAAACACATCAATTGAAATTGAGAAGACATCAATGGAAATTGAAAATCAATACTAATACAAAATTGTTTAATTCGTTGAATTTAAATTGATTTGATGTTTTTGATGCACACCAAATTCAATTTAAAGAAACGTCAATTGAAATTCAAAAGTCATCAACTGATATTTAAAAGACAGCAATTAAAATCTACACTATTTTCAACTGAAATATGACAATTGTGGTTGTAGTTTCAAATTTATAAATTGAAATTGTTAAACCACCAAATGAAATTCAAAACACAGTAATTGAAGTCTGGATAATAATTTGTATATGAAATTAGTTATTTCTTAGAATTTCTGTTGAAGCGTTTCAACTTCCTTTTTATATTTCAAATGTACATTTTTAAAAAGTTGAATGTACTGGAAAATGTTGAGTACTAAATTCAGATCCGGACATTAAAATCATTGCTTCGAGAAACCCATATTCATAGTTACTGTTCCTGCACATGCAAAATGTTTTAGGAAGGACCCAACCCAAATGTTTTATTATTGCGCTTGAAGGTTAAATGAAGGAGACTTTTGGTCTACCCAGTCGAACAAAGGAACATAAAAGTTGTGAAATTCAAAAATGATCTATTGCTGGCGATTGTTGTTTAAACTACTTGCAGTTAAGGCTATGCATACTTTTGTCCTAAACTGTAGGTACATGTGTCCATGTGCAAGGGTGTGTATGTATGTATGTTAATGCCTTGGTTGCGCAATAACTGTGCATGTGAATTTGTGTGGGTAATGGAGTGTTGTGTTCACATTTCAAATGACATTATTTTGCACATGCATTCAGCTGCTGCTGCAATGGACACATACATACGTATTTCACAATTGTCGAATGTCCTTATTTTCACTTTCCACAATGTTCGACATTTATCCCCAATATAGCCAATACTCCGCCACCCCCATTTACCCCTGCAACCTATACTACAATGTACATACGTGTTTACAAGTGTAGTGGTGAGGACAACAAGACAAGGAATAATTGTGAATGAAGACAAAACAACCTTTTGAAAACACAAAAAGAATAACATTCAAACTAATACGTATGTGTATAATCAATAAATTTTTAGTTTTGACTATAAATAGTTATAGTTCTTGTTGCTGTTGTTGCTTTATATTGTTTACTCGTGCAATTTTGATGTGTATGTATGTATGTATGTATGTAGTATGTACATTCAGAAAATCTCTAATTTTCCTCATTGCAACTTTGGTTCGAAATGCATTTTCCCATTGCAACACATCGCGGCGAAAAGTTTTCATTTTTTTCACGACGATTGCTTGAGCAAATGTATCTTTTGGCTCTAGGCCAATTTAGTATTTGGTAGTGCTCTTATTTTTGACATTATTTCTTGTTATTGCCAGTTTTTTTCCTGTGAGTGTGTGTGTGTATTTTTTGTTTGTTGGTCTATTTTGGTTTTAAGCATTAGCATTTTTCCTCATACTGAGTGTGAAAATTTATAGTTTGATCGTTATTTTCCTCAATTTCGTTGTTTTAAGAAAACAATTTGTCTTTACAAGAAAATGCATTACAACCACAACAATTGGCACAATTTTCAATTAAATGCATTTATGTCGTCTTTTACCAAATTCAGCTACATGTTTGGATTTTTATAAAAACCATAGAAAATAATTGCGACTCTGTGGGTTCTACATATACAAACCAAGAGTTTTCAATCTAAAAGGAAAGTAAACATAAGTTTGACAAGCGGAATTTTTAATGACAACATTTTATATAATTTTAATGACGGAGTCCTATTGATTTAATCGCCAAGGAATGCCAACTCTTTGTTCAATCAATAGAGTTATATTGATAGTTGTAATCTACTATTTAAATAGTTGTTTTCTTTAATTTCCTAAAATAGTTGCAGAAGAAACAAATCAGGCAGCTAAGTCGCATCGTATAAAGGAGGATCTACGTCCTTTTAATCGTATGTGAGAGACAACTCTCTATCCTAATAATATAACTATAATGATAGTTGCAATTTATTGTTCAAATAGTTGTTGTCTTTCATTTCTTAAAAAATTGTAGAAAAGGAAAATCAAACAGCTAAGTCGTATACTATAAAGGAGGATACACGTCGTTTTAATCGTATGTAATATTCACTACTTTCTTCTAAAAATATAACTATAATGATAGTTGTAATATCCTATTTAAATAGTATAAATTATTCCCGTATAATTGTTGTAGAAAAAGCTAAGCAACTCCCGTAAAGGAAGATCCACGCCGTTTGAATCATCTCTGAAAGGCAATTCCTTGTCCTAACAATAGAGCTATAATGTTGGTTGTAATCTCCTATTTAAATAGTTGTTTTCTTTAATATCCTAAAAAAGTTGTAGAAGAAACAAATCAGGCAGCTAATTCGCATTCTATAAAGGAGGATCAACGACATTTTAATCGTATATGAGAGTCAACTCTTTGTCCTAACAATGTAACTATAATAATAGTTGTCATTTCATGTTTAAGTTGTTATTGTATTTCATTTCCTAAAATAGTTGTAGAAACGACAAAACAGAAAGCTAAGTCGTATACTATAAAGGAGGATCCACTTCGTTTTAATCGTGTGTGATATTTACCACTTTGTCCTAAAAATATAACTATAATGATTGTTGTAATCTCCTATTTCAATAGTTTTAGTTATTTTCCTAAAATAAAAAAGAAGAAGCAAAGCAGACAGCTAAGTTGCATCCCGTAAGGGAGGATCGTCGTTTTAATCGGAGGAACGTCGTTTGAATCATTTTTAAGAGTCAATTCATTGTCCTAACAATAGAGCTATAATGCTGGTTGTAATCTCCTATTGAAATAGTTGTTGTTTTTTTATTTTCTAAAAATACTGTAGAAGAAGCAATTCAGACAGCTATATAGCAGTCTATAAATGAGGATCCACTTCGTTTTAATCGTTTGCAAGGGTCAACTCTTTGCCCTAACAATATAACTATAATAATAGTTGTAATTTTCTGTTTGAATTGTTATTGTATTTCATTTCCTAAAATAGTTGTAGAAACGGTAAAACAGACAGCTAAGTCGTATATTATAAAGGAGGATCCATCCACGTCGTTTTAATCGCTTGTAATATTCACCGCTTTGTCCTAAAAATATAACTATAATGATAGTTGTAACCTCCTATTTAAATAGTTTTAATTATTCCTGTATAACAGTTATAGAAAAAGCTAAGCAGCTCCCGTAAAGGAGGATACACGTCGTTTGAATCATTTGTGAGAGTTAATTCATTGGCCTAACAATACAGCTATAATGCTGATTGTAATCTCCTATTTAAATAGTTGTTTTTTTCATTTCCTAAAAATGCTGTAGAAATGGAAAATCAGGCAGCTACGTCGCATCCTGTAAATGAGGATCCTCTTCGTTTTAATCATTTGCAAGGGTCAACTCTTTGCCCTAACAATAGATATATAATGATAGTTGTAATCTCCTATTTTAATAGTTGTTTTATTTGTATCCCTAAAATAGTTGTAGAAAACGTACATCAGCCAGCTAAGTCGGATACTGTAAAGCAGGACCATATCGTTTTAATTGTCTATGACAGTTAACTCTTTGTTCAAACAATATAGCGATAGTTATAGTTAAAATCTACTATATAAATAGTTGTTTTAATTCATTTCCTGTAAGAGTCAACTCTTTGTCCTAAGAATAGACCTGTAATGATAGTTATAATCTCCTATTTAAATAGTTTTGATTTTGTCGGCCACCGGCAGATAAGTATGTGTGAACAGTTCTCTTGTTGCTTATTGAGATCTGCCAATACAACAAAGCCCGCCTTAGGTTAAATTAATAATTGAATGTCAATTGTTGTTCTAACAATTTTGTCTAGTTAATGGAACGTAATTTTAATGGGACTTTAATGGATACGGTGTAATTTTAAAGGCTTTTAGGTTGGGAATTCGAATAAGATGGTTGATGGATTCGCTAATTTCAGAGCATTCTGGAAAATACTAGATGTGTATGGAAATATCTAAATGGTATTATGACTGCAATAAATAGGCAATGCATGTCGCTCTTCGGTGGTCAGTTTGATCTGACACGACAAACTGACACATAGGCGATTAATAATTACTAAAACCGGAAAGTTAATATTGCCCATTTTGTGAAAATTTTCAGTAGAGTCAAGAATCTTGGGATTCACTGTTAAAAAATGCATGAATATTCTCCATAATAGATATATTGACTCGGGATTTTTTTTGTCGAAAGGTAGAAAACCCGACACGTTTTTGAAGTTAGGGTACGATGTGTTCACTCCCATCGTAAATAAAATTCTGCAGGTATATTTAAAAAAAAAATGGTTTCCCATTACAGCTCATGAAGAAATAGGGGAGAGCTTCTCACAACCAGTGAGCTGTGCGCTTTTTAGTTTTGAACTTACTGATTGGGATCTACAGTTTTACACCGATTCCGAACGGTAGTTTGAGAAGCTTTTTCATGGCTAAATACTCGATAGTGTCGCCGTCACTATGCGAGGTGACCGCCGCCGAAAGAAATTTTAGTTGGTCAAAGCAGGGAACGTACCCAGGATCCCAAGTACAAGAGCCGCGCACACTAGCCATTGCACTACCGACGGCCATATTTTGCTCGCTAGAAAAAATAAAGCAAACAAATCACAATGAAAAATTCCGAAACAGTTTATTCAGGATAGCGGTGAGTATGTTGTCCACCCAATCATAATATGATCAGATGCGGATTAGACGTAATCATATTCCCTACCATCCTATCGTGAATAAAATTTCCCTCTGAATATTTTGTTCGCCAGAACAAGTGAAGATTGATCCCCAATCATTATGTAAATAAAGTAACAATAAATATTTTCTCTATTACATCCTTTGAAGGAGCAGGGAAGAGCTTCTAGCAATTAGTGAGGTATGCGTTTTGTTTTGAGTAGGACCTGCAGTTTTACTGCGGTTCCGAACGGTGTTTTTTGAAAAGCTTTTACATGACTAATTACTCTATGGTATCCCTGTCACTAAGCGAAGTGCCCGTCGTCGAGAGGCCTGTAAATTGGCCAGTGCAAGAATTGCACCCATTTTTTTCATGCACAGGAAATATGATCAGCACAATTATATATTTGGTTTACAAACACAATATGATTAGATACAATCATCATATATTTGCCTCCTTACCATACACGCTGAAAAATTTGTCTTTTTTTGTTGTTTGGATGCAAATATAATGTGTTTGTAGCTTGTCGCAAATATAGTAAACTTGTGTCCAAACACATTGTGTTTGCTATTCAATATAACATGTTTGGAGAAGAATGAGTAATAGGTTATAAAATATGCATTTGTGACCCCAATGTGGCTTTGTTTCTAGAAAACTGCTGAAAAGAAACAGCATAAAGAAACAAAAAGCAGCAGAATTTCAATTCACGAAAGCAAAGCTTGCAAATATGTACATGGTTGCTGGATGTTTTTCAGCGTGTAATAATATATTACACAGGCGGTGGCCATGCACCAACCTTATTTTTTCCTCTGTCTGTTAGGATCGGCATTCCCTCTTCTACTCATTTTCTAGAGTATACTAAGGGCGAGTTTCACACTCGTCATTTAAAAGCTCCCAGAAAATTTTCATGTTAAAGGACATTTATATGGCAAACATGGGGCATTTAAAGTACATTTAAATGGAGAATTTTGAACTGTGAAACTCGCCATAAGTTAAATAATTAACTTTATTAAATGGCACCTGCCGTTCGGTTCAAAATCTATTGCATAATTAAACCGCCATCGCTGACATTAGTCACTGTGTCCAAGCTTGTTTAATATTCATGTGATAGTAAACTTCTATTTCTTTAAATCAATATTCGTTTATAATGTATTATAGAATATGAAACAAAAGCAAGGGTGGTGGTTGGTGTTGGCCTTAACAATACAAACAGTTAAGAAATGAGGCTAAGCCTTCGCTAATACCACGTGTTGTACAAGGTATTAGGTGGCCACTATGACACATGTCAGTGTGAACATTGTTTATAGGTGATTTGTGGGTCATGTTTGACAGTGCAAATGTCTTGTGTATTTTATTCCTCGCTTCTTTGCTCAGCTAAATAATGCAGTATTGTGTCCGCATTGGACTGTGGACTGGCTGTATATTAAGTTTCCGGTTCTTAAATGACCACTTAGTTTCTTTTGCCCACAAAATGGGGCAATTAAGTTAAGGATATTTTTTAATCCTGCAAAAAGTAATGTCCACCTTGTGCTGTTGTAAAAGTGATGAAGTTCTAAAAAAAAATTTGTAAATATTTACACTTAGAAAAATGCATCAGTCCTTTTCAAACTTGTAGCATGAACTTCTCATACATTAAAATTCAGGACTATCAAAGATAAGGTAATTACGAAAACTGCAACAATGAATGACAATTTTTGTGTCGTTTTGTTGCAGGTGTAAAAGAATAAAAGAATTGACCAATTACTGGAACACATGTCGAAAAAGGATAACTTGAAAGTTAACACAACTTCGAAAAAGGATGAAAGAATTTTCCAATTATTGGAACACATGTCGAAAAAGTATAACTTTGGTATGAATTTCAGATAAATGTTGAAATCAAACCCTGAACTTAATTTGGCAATGATTTGAGGATTTCAATAAAAGCATTATATGGAAATGAAGCTGTAAGGTTCACTCTCTCTCTCTCTCTGTCTCTTTTTATTAGGTCACCTCAAATTGCCACCATCACTGCATGTGCATGTGGGTCATAACATTGACCTACTTTCCACAAAGCGACGAAACCAAGTTTACTTTTCGCGTGTATAGGTTACAATTGTAAACGAAGTTGTTTGGAAACTTTCTTCCTCTCCGCTCAGCACTGTGTACATAATGACATTTTGAAGTTATTTCCTTGGCTGACCTTTAAATTTTGAAAACAAGGTCATCGCTGGGAAGTAAATACATACATTTTGAATTTGTCACCAAAAAAATAAAAAATCATACCTGAATAAAAAAAATTAATTGGCAAAAAATCAAAATGAATGATAATCGTTCCAACGATTTGTCTATCAAAAATATATAAAAAATATTAAGTCTAATGTTGATGTTTTGTAGAAATAGGTGAAAACATTTTAAACGCTGTCAAAGTGATTCACAAACATGTTTTTTTTTTGCTCGAAACTGCAGACAGAAAGTTTGAACACAACAATAAACAATCCGTAAAACCGGATATGGTGGCAGGGTGACCACATATTCTATATAATTTTGAACAGCCGGTGGGGAAAACCCTGAAAGTATTTAGGAGTAAACCAACCACTTGCTAAAACCTCACCTCACCATGGTGTGTTTGTACCTTTATCCATAAATTTGAATATTTGCAAAAAATGTTTATGTTTAAAATTATTTTGTATTTCCACCTCACTCGTTAGCTCGTTGCTTCAAAGAAATGGGTCAAAACACAAAAATTCTACAAATATAATAGACAACCAAAAACCCAAAAAAAAATCTTATCAGTTTTACGAATTGTTTTTATTTGCCGATTCGCTCATAAAATTAGAATATAATTTATGCAATTTTTTAATGCGTTTAGCTCTCAGACAAAAAAGGCAAAGTCCAAGCTAAAACAGGGGATTTTTTCCATTAAAAAAAAAAGTCGATAAAAAATTCGCCAATAATATTTATGATTGTACGTCTCTGTAGTCGTCTATGCATACGAGTATAAAAGCTCATTTGTCATACGACTATAATAATACAGCCCAGTCATTGAACTTGCACAGACTTTATTTGATTTTTTTTATACACATATATACATATATTTTTTTAATTTAAATATGATTGTTAAATTGTTTGAGTAATTGTTGTGCTAATAATTTGTTTAAAAAAAATCATAAACATACAAGTGTATAAATTATATACAGTGGGGGGAAAGTATATAGGAACAGTAAACAACGAGACATATTAAGGCTGTTTTTTTATTCCCTTAAGCTATCGCCACTTACGACTTTCCAAATAAAACTATCCACACTTAATACTACGTAATGTGGCCACATTTGCTGTAATGGGTGAAAAAATACAATACGGCAACACATTTGTACCATGTCTCAACAAATACATGGTAGCCGCAAATGTTCTTATAGTTGTAAGCAGCAACAACAAACCTTTTAATTTCGTTCATTTGTTGTCAAACTGTACACAAATATGTACGAACAATACAAGAATACAAAAAAGTATAAACACAAAATATTTTGACAAGTGAAACGAAAAATGACATGGAAAAAATTTAATCACATGTTTATTGCAATTATACCTGACAGATAATTATACCATGGTCAATACGTATAACATTTACCGCTCGTTGTTGTGAACAATTTAATTCCAATTTTGTTTTCAATCGGAAATAAAAATCTATCCTTCAAGTTTAGAAATATAAAAGTATACGTAGTCTTCCATTAAATAAAATAATTTAAATGAACTGACCATGTGTAAGCCATTTTGCAAAATTCTGCTTTTGAGGCACTCCTTGATAACATTTTCATTCACAAGAAATGATAACAAAATTTGTCTAAGATAAATTTATGTTGCCATTTCTTGAAATTGAACATGTGGCAACATGTCATTGATCAAGTCTTAATTTAAGTGGGAAATTGAAATGCCACTTAATATTGCTTAGCTGTCCCGCACAAATTAAGCAATAATTAACTTTAGCGGGGTAAAAAAAAACACGCTTATTATAAGTTCTCCGTAAAGTCTTGTAACGGGTTTTTCAACAGAGACACTATAAAAGTAAATCGATAGGGACAGCAAACGACGCCATAATTTTTCCCGCTCTTTTGACATTTCTCTTCAGTAAGGTTTGCCATTTCATCATGGAAAGATATACGAGCCAACAACGAGTCGAAATTATTAAAATGTACTACCGAAATTTGGAGTCAGTGGCCTCAACTTTAAGAGCGCTACGTCCAATTTATGGTCGTCAGCGATGAGGCTCATTTCTGGCTGAATGGCTTCGTCAATAAGCAAAATATGCGTTATTGGTCAGACAGCAATCCACACGTAATACATGAGTCATCATTGCATCCCGAAAAAATTACGGTTTGGTGCGGTTTATGGGCCGGCGGCGTCATTGGGCCGTACTTCTTCCGTGATGATCAAGACCGGCACATTACTGTGAATGCGAATCGCTACCGTTCAATGATAACCGAATATTTTTTGGCCCCAATTGGATAATATGGACTTGGAGGACATGTGGTTCCAACATGACGGCGCCACAAGCCACACAGCGAATGCCACAATCAATTTATTGCAAACCAAGTTTGGTGAGCGTGTTATCTCACGAAATGGATCAGTCGATTGGCCGCCTCGGTCGTGCGATTTGACGCCGTTAGATTATTTCCTGTGGGGCTACGTCAAGTCTATGGTCTATGCCAACAAGCCAGCGACGATTGATGAACTTCATAGGAATATCGAACGTGAAATTGCAGCAGTATCGGCCGATTTATGCTTGAAAACCGTCGAAAATTGGTTTCAGCGTCTGGACTTCTGCAAGCGTGCCCGTGGTGGCCATGCAAAAGAAATCCAGTTCCATACATAATGGCATCGAACGTACTTTCACAGGAATGAAGAATTTCATTGGTATCTGAAACCGGTTTTGTTTTATTTAAAAAAAACTTTTGTAGCGCTCTTATTGAAAAACCCTCTATAAGCGGATAATACGGAAGTGTTAGATTTGTTGGTTGTTTATAATTTTGTTAGTTATTAGTGTCACGAATATGTTCAATATTTTTCAGGTAAAATTTCTGAAGAGAGCCGAAGTATCGAATAAAACAGAAAATAAATACGAATAAAGCAGACGTAGAACTTGAGGGCCGGTATCAAAGAGGGACGAAGTATCGAATAAAATAGAAAATATATACGAATAAACCAGACCTAGAGTTTGATTGTTTAAAAAAAAATTAATTAAAGTCTTGTATTTACACTTTCTTATTTTATTATTCAAGCTCAATACCATTCCATATCTCTATAAATAGAGACATATTTTTTTCTTCAAAAGAAAATTTGTAAATGTATCCTCATGATTCCAGGCAAACCGTATAGCTATTTCAGATCTAGCCACAGATCTTCATTAGCGGTTGTTTGGAATGTTGCTTTTGAAAAATTCATCAAACTAAATGCAAACAAAAACTCATCTCAATTGAGAATTTTCCACTATACAAGTGTTCGAAAAATATCGCAAGCAAAACACGTAAGAAAACGTTTGCAAAAAACTTCTTTCCATCTCCAGAAAACCATCGGTCCCCATTACAAATGGTTTTTTATTGTTGCCTAAAAGACAACACAATTTTCACCATAGAGAAATGATGTATAGAGACGCGATCTCACTCAATATTTTGATGACATTTAGTGTGTTGCATATGGGCGGTTGCATGTTGGAAAGTATTGTTTTAATAATACCAGATAGAGGCAATGGCTTAAACCATCCAACAATAAATCAGCAACGGCATTTCGATTTGTGCGTTAAAATTTTTGTGTAAATACACCACAAATATATACTAACAATAAAATATAACGAAAAAAAAGTCCAAAATACTTTTAATTTTCACAGTTTTCCATCAAAACGATATGAAAAATTTAAGTTAACAATTTTTGTAATTCCACCTGGTTTAAGTCAATCTACGTCAAATAACTCTCTGACGCACATACCGCAACACGAATAGTGTTAAAGGAAATGTCAGATGAGAACAATGGCATCTCTATACATCATTACTCTATGATGTTTACAGGCAATAACAATTGTCTGCTGATTCGTGAGGCTCTACGTTAATCAGGGATGATTTTTTTTGACATTTATTCGGAATTTTTATTTGTACTTTTTTATTTTATTTTTAAAACTCAAGACCATTCTATATCTCTATAAATAGAGATACAGTTTTTTACAAAAGAATTAGGCAAGGAGATCAGTCACAAAAAAACAAAAAGAGAATCGGATGAAATTGTCATAGAAACTTAGACATCCTTAGCTTAAAGCTACTCTAACCTCAGTCATTCTAAACTGTATCTAAACTTTGGCTAATATTTCAGTTGTTGCCTTTATCATTCCCAATTGAGTTTAAGATGAAGGCAAAAAGATTGTTATAAATTTTGTTATATATTTGAAATTATTATATATTTGAAAATATATTTGTCGTCACAAAATTTCAAAGGCATCTGTAATATTTCTTTTTGGATGCAAATATAAAATATAAATGTTGGGAGCTTGTCGCAAATATAGTTTACTTGTGTCCAAACACATTGTGTTTGCTATTCAGTATCACATGTTGGAGACACAATGATTAATAGGTTATAATATATGTGTAAAAAAATGGTTTCCCATTGCATCCCATGAAGGAATTGGCGAGGGCTTCTCACCACCAGTGACCTATGCGCTTTCTAGTTTTTTATACTCATTGAGTTTTTATACCGATTCCGAATGGTATTTTGAGAAGCTGTTTCATAGCTAAATACTCGATAGTGTCGCCGTCACTGTGTGAGGTGACAGCCGCCAAAATAAATTTTAAACTGGTCAGAGCAGGGATCGAACCCAGGATCTCATGCGTAAGAGGCGCGCACACTAACTATTGCACCACCGATGGCAATATATGTGTTTGTGATCCAAATACAGCTTTGTTTGCGATACAAATACTGGTGTGGATGCGCAGTTTAGTTCTTTTTTTGTTGCTATGATCTGCCAAGAACAAAATACTAAAAGAGTGATTGTTCTCAGCCTAAGTTAATATTATTGCAAGTATATAACTGCACGCTGAAAATTTGTTATTTTGTTGCTGTTTAGACGAAAATATAACGAGTTTGTAGCTTCTCGCAAATATACTATACATGTGCTCAAACACATTGTGTTTGTTATTCAATAAAACCATGTTTCAGACCCAATGATAAATAGGCTATAATATGTATATGTTTTTAAGACCCAAATTTGGTTTTGTTTATTGAAAACCGATAAAAAATAAAAACCAGACAGACAAGAAAGAAACAGAAAGGCAGCAGATTTTCAATTCATGAAAACAATTCTTGCAAACCTGTACATGTGTCCTGCAATATGTTACTGGGGCCATTATTATTTTCAGCGTGTATTTTGAGAAGTTTTTCAAGGCTAAATACTCCATAGTGTAGCCGCCACTATGCGAGGTCACCGCCGCCGAAAGAAATTTTGAGGTGGTCAGAACAAGGATCGGACCCAGGAAATTATGTACAAGAGGTGCGCACACTGACCATTGCACCACCGACTACCATATATGTGTTTGTGATCTAAATACAGTTTTGTTTGTGATCCAAATACATTTTATTTGTGATACAAATACAGCTGTGTTTGGTGCACTGTTTACTTCTTTTTTATTGCTATACTCTGCGAAGAGCAAAATAATAAAAGAGGGACAAAGAGAGATTGTTCTCCGAATAACTTAATACTATTGCAAGTGTATAACTGCATGCTGAAGATTTGTTATTTTTTGTTGTTGTATGCAAATATAACGTGTTTGTAGCTTGTCGCAAATATTAGGGTTTTTGTAGCTTGTCTCAAATATAGTATGCTTGTTTCCAAACACTTTGTTTTTGCTATTGCATACTACATGTTTGGGACAAAATGATTAATAGTTTATTATATATCTTATCTGTGACACAAATGTGGCTCTTTTTTGTTGAAAACAAATACGTGACAGACGATAAAGAAATAAAAATCAGCAGATCTGCCATTCACGAGCACAATTCTTGCAAACATGTACATGTTTCCCGTAAAATGTTGCTGAGGCCGTTATTTTTCAGCGTGGGTATTTTTGCATATTTTTCATAAATATTCTTGGGATGTGTGTGTAAATGAATTGAGTGTTTCTTATATTGACTGATCTACTGCATTTTAGTTGCTTCATGCATTCAGTCGTCAATCGTTCGTTTGGAAGGAAACACACGAATGCTTCGATGTAAGTATATGTATGTTTAGGATGAAACATGCATATGGCTCCATTCAAAAATATGCATCTTTGCAAGTAAACATGCTAATGTTTACATTTAAATATAAGTCAGTTTAGGATTGGCAAATATATGAATATTTGGAGTGTGTTCCAAATATATACATGGTTCCTGCATAATGTGTTTGAGAGAATATGCTACAGACACGGGGGTTTTCAGCGTGTGTGCATTTCTTGTATCGTGTTATTCTTTTTTGTTCAACATAACAGATCATCTGAGTCAAGAATCAGCCATTAACAAGCAATACTGCCGCATTCGGGGTACAGAAAATTCACATGTCAGTCAAGAAAAAACTATGCACGGACAACGAGTCACTCTTTGATGTAGTTTTTGGGCTGGCGGAGTCATCGGACCATACTTCGTCAAAATTGATGCCGGTAACGCTGTCACAGTCAACGTTATCGTGACATGAGAACAAAGTTTTTATAGCCTGAATTACATGACATGGGTTTGGACAATATGTGATTGCAACAACGCATAAAACAATGATTCTATTGTAAAGTAAGTTTTCCATAACGCATTATCTCACGAAACATCGAGGGCAATTGGACGTCGAAATCTTGCAATTTGACACCATAAGAGTTCTTTCTCTGGAGCTACGTTGAAAGTATGGTCTATGCCAATAAGCCGTAGATGATTGCAGACCTGAAGAACGAAATCATACGTGTTATAAAGGATATATAGCCCGAACTATACCAAGAGGTCATTAAAAATTTTGAATTTTGATACGTCATTTATAGGGGGCATCCCCAGAGTGTTGGTAAAAATTCAAAAAGCAAACACAGTATTGAGAGAGATCCTTCCTAGTATAAAATATCTAAGTTGTAGTGATTTAATTGCAAAGCCGTTTCGTTCACATATGCCTTGGGTGCTTCTATTTATTTGCACCTCACTGTATATACCAACATTGACTTTTGATTGCTCCGAAAACCTGTTTGCGTTTCAGTTCGACGTTCAAGTATATATATGTACCTACTTATATGAATAAACCTGGAGATAAATGCGGATAATGATGCAATTTTCATAAAAATTTCAAATTATATTCAAGTTTATGAACAATTACACAAATTGTTAAATAATTACTCTCTATTGAATTTGTAGGAGATTACAAACAAACAAAAAATACAATAATCTGATTGTCATTTGATCATTTTTGCGCCGTATCCAAGTTTTTGTTTGTGCATTTCTTTTTGAAAAGAAACATCCGTTTATTATACATGACAGACGGAAAGTTTTGAATTAGTATGGCATGGCAAAGTGCTACCAAATACGCTAAATTTTAGAATATTTTAATATGGAATTTCTTGTATTAAAAATTAGTTACACATTTTTTCTAATAAAAACACAGCTGTTATGAGGGGAATTTTAGTTTTACTATCTATATTCCGAGTCAGCACAAAGAAGGCATTAGTGACATCACATGATTTTAGGAAACGTCGTCGCAATATTTTCTATAAATTTCATAAAATTTGTACAATAAAATCGTTATGATTTATTTACAGCAATACGCTAGAGTATGTGAACTCCCCTATTGAGCACAAATGGGGTGGGGTGTATCGAGTCTCATCAATGCACATTATATTCAACAACACCACGAGTGAGAGCAATGTGGAGGTGGTGTGTTTGTATATTGACCTATTTCACCAACATCCCGCCCGAACTCTCGCCATTAGAGAGATCACCCACCCATACTGTTGATGGTTTTCCTGTTTTACCTTTATTACTCATAGAAAACATTTCAAATAGTTGATCTGCTTCTTCTTCTCTTCTATTTCCTATTCCCCACACATAGAGTAATTTCTAGTCAGTTTCATTTCGCTTTACCGATTCCGTCCTCTATTCTCTTACTGTTGCTTTTTAATACACAAGGTCAAGTCATTAGTTTAACTCTATTTCAAGCGTTTCTGTCATAAAGCTTACGTCTTCTGTGCAAGTGAGTGGATGTGAGATGTGATGTGGCCGCCGTAATGTTTATTGTTTCTACTTTACTAGAATTGCATGTGGGGTTCTCTTCAAAGCTTAATAGATTTGCGTATGTAGCTTCCCTTTCTCCTACAATGATGATAAATAACAACAATATAGCATTTTGTCTTATTGTCAGTCAGATGATGACAAAGTCAAGCATCCGATTCTATTGTGCTCGAAAAAATGAGCTTAGATTGTGTCACATTTAAGCTGTGACGTTTTGTTTGTTTTTGTCTTTTTTGTTTTGTTTTATTTGTTTGTAAAAGGAAATAATTTAATAGTTTTGTGCAAGGTTTTGAAGCTAATTATTGTGATATCTGTTGCATTTTGTTGGTTATATAGACAAATAAACAAATAGTTGATAAAGGCTTATGTTTGTTTTTAAGATGCATATAGACGATCCTCCTTTTAGGAGTTACAGCAAATTTTGTTATAAAATTTGTAACACAGGAATATTAAATTTTATCCGAACTTTATACAAACATCCTGTTAAAATTTAGCCAAATTATCAATAACAATATCAATTTCCGAGAAACTAAATACTTTCGAAACTTTCGATGTCTTTCGTACATATCTATATCTTGCTTTTTTCGAAATCTTGCACAGTTTTCCAGATATTGACGGATAATATTTGAAAATATCTATAACATTTAGAATTGTTTTTTATAAAAAATTAACTGTTCTTATGTACAGCGAACCACAGACTTGTCATTCATGAGCATAACTTTTTATCTGACTGATGAATTTGAAAACTTATTACCAAAAACATTTTGAAAACATGATAGTTATGCGAACAACTTCGATTACAATTCTTATGTGGTATCAAGAAGGGCGGTAAACCGGCAATAAACATCAACGATAGCTGATGTTCATAATCACGAATGACAAGTCTGTGGTTCGCTTTACATAAAGCGAACCACAGACTTGTCATTCATGAACATGAGCTTGGTCGATAACTTTTTATCTGGCTGATGAATTTGAAAAAATATTACCAACAAATTTTGTGAACATGATAAGTGATGCGAAAAACTTCGATTACATTCTTACTTTGTCTCAATAACGGCGGTAAACCGACAATAAACATCTACGATAGTTGATGTTCAAAATCATGAATGACAAGTCTGTGGTTCGTTTAATAACTGTTAATTTTTATAAAAAACAAATCTAAATGTTATAGATATTTTCAATTATTATCAGCCAATATCTACAAAACTATGCAAGACTTCGAAAAAGGCATGATATGTATATCTAGGAAAGGTATCGAAAGATATCGAAAGTTTCGAAATTATGTAGTTTCTCGTAAATTGATATTGTCATTGATAATTTGTCTAAATTTTAACAGGATGTTTGTATAAAACTCCGATAAAATTTAATTTGACTGTGTTAAAAAATCTTATAACAAAATTTGTTGTAACTCCTACAAGGAGTTATCGAAACTTGCAATTTTGAACATCGATAAGTTTTTCTCTCTCTAAATAAATTTTATATCGCTAATCCATGGAGTAGCCGGTGTTTAATATATTCAGATATCGGAGGTAGGTGTTTGAAAAAATCGATAACATTATTTTTATTAAGATATTTCCTTACTTGAAATTTGTCGTACCTCGCTTAGTTATCAAGGTTTGGGAAGTTGAAAATTGGAAATTTATTTATCTAAATAAATAAATAAATGGTTTCCCGTTACAGCCCATGAAGGGATTAGGGGGAGCTTCTCACAAACCAGTGAGCTGTGCGCTTCCCAGTTTTATACTCACTGATTGGGACATACCGTTTTACACCGGTTCCGAACGGTATTTTGAGAAGCTTTTTTCATGGCTATATACTCGATAGTGTCGCCGTCACTAAGCGAGGTGACCGCCGTCGAAAGAAATTTAAGGTGGTCAGAGCAGGGATCGAATCCACGTTCTCATGCACAAGAGCCGCGCACTCTACCATAGCATGGACAAATTCTAGAGCCAACATCTTTGCCAAGTTTTTGAGACATCGGTAACGGAATTCTGTAACTTTTTAACGATAAAAATCGATAGTTAAATTTTAAAAAATTCGTAAATTTTGTATTAAAATTTTATGAATTTTGGCAATTTAACAGACAATTTTACAGAACATCCGGTGCGGATGTTGAAATTTGAAAAAAAAACTAGAATATTTCGAGTTCTTTTAAAAAAGGAACTTTTTGAAATAAAAAAGTCATCACACATTGTGAATGATCCCCAGACAACTATTTGGTGTGGTCAAAAGATAATGTGGTCAATGGGATGGGACGTCTGCTAGCCTTTTCGGTTTAAAGCGGAATTTAATTACTAGAAGTTTTGATCTACTTTCTTGGAATCCTCTTTTGCAATAAAATCAGACTTAGGACTAATTCTTGATTATAAAAGTTCTGCCAACTCCTAAAGTAAACATTGCGAAAGTGCTACAACGAAATTTATGAGAGTATAAACACTAGGGTGTTTGGCTCCATGGGAGGTAATAAACCCCCATAACATGCCTCGCCAGACCCTGTGTAAAGATTGAGTCTTACCATTGAAATAAAATATACACAACGGGATTTCTGAGGCTCAGTAGGGCAACCCAACGCAGTTTGGACAACAACTACGACTATTTGTATATATTCGAAAGGAAACGAAAATGTCCAGAGCCGGCTTCGTTTCGCCATATGTATCTCTGATATGATTCTCTGATTTTCGAAATCTCTTTCAGAACTAGGATTAAAGAGAGTCACATTCAAGACACTACATTTTTCTATTCCAAACCCAAATTTGTATCTAAACCTATGTGGCACAGAATCTTGGATTATTGTGAAATCAGTTTAAGCAATAAAGGCTTCACGTGAATCGAAATGAACCAAAAAATTGATGGTAACTCTAAATATCTAATATGTATGGATGAAATTCTATTCCTCTATTAACTTTTGCGGGTAAACGGGTGTTTCCATGGTGCCGCCTTATCCTATCTCGGGGTGGTTCCCGAGAAAAGAACGATACACAAGAATAAAAACAATGTGCAGCGCTCGACTTCGTTTGTTCGTCCATGGTTGGGATGGAACCGCCCGATTTTTAGCTTGTGCGGACTCAACTCCACAGCCAGTCGGCTAATAATACGAGTACTACGAGGTTGGCGTTAATTTATAATTCAAGTTTCTATTTTATCGGATTGCCAAAATTCCGATTATGATACGAAACGGATGCGATCATTAGACCCCTGCTTATGAATTACCAAATGAATCAAATTTATCAACATCTCCTATCAAAAAAACGCAATGATGTTGGGCTAAATAGATTTATTGATAATAAAGTTGCCCTTCAACCTGTCTTCTAAATACAAATCTGACGCAGAAGAGGTAGATCAAGACTCCGCTGAAAAAACTAGACGGAAAATGACTGTCACATCTGGAGGCGTTTGGCTTTCTTAGATCCTATACAGACCCTGAGACCAATTTTAAAAAAAACTTCAATTTTCCAATTTTAATGAAATTCAATGTAATTTTTTAAAAAACTAAAAAAAATTGTTTCGATTTCAAACTAAATTAAAGAAAAATTTCAATTAATAAGTTTTATACGTTTCTAAAGTTCATAAGTTCAGACGCTGTAAAGCTTTTAAAAAACGAAAGCTCTGAAAAATAATATTCTTAATGTTGCATACTTTTAGGGTTGTCTAGAAGTTAAAACATTTTAACTGTTGTATAATAAATACATTTATAAGTTCTCAAATTTAAATTGTATTAAATTTAAAAATCTTAATTCGAAATCTTTATTTAAAACACTGTTCAGAGTCTGATCACTACAGGCCGTGTTACACTACTAGAGAAGAGGAAGATCAAGACTTCGCTGAAAAAACTAGACGGAAAATGACAGACACATCCCGAGGCGTTTGGGTTTCTTAGATCCTATACTGACCCTGAGACCAATTTTAAATAGACTCAATTTTCCAATTTTAATAAATTTCAATGTAATTCTTTAAAAAACTACAAAAAAAATTGTTTCGATTTCAAACTAAATGAAGGAAAAATTGCAATTAATAAGTTTTATAAGTTTCTAAAGATCATAAGCCTTGAAAAATAGTATTCTTAGAGCGAGTTTCACACTCGTCATTTAAAAGCTCACAGAAAATTTTCATTTTAAATGACAAGCATCAGGCATTTAAAGTACATTTAAATGGGGAATTTTCAACTGTGAAACTGGCCATTAATGTTGCCTACTTTTAGGGTTGTGAGGAAGTTAAAATGTATAATAAATACAACATTCATAAGATCTCAAATTTAAATTGCATTAAATTTAAAAATCTTAATTCGAAATCTTTATTTAAAACACTGTTCAGAGTCTGACCACTACAGGCCGTGTTACACTATTAGAGAAATCGTTGGATATGCCAAAGTTTTCGTTTGCAAAGGTTAATATACTAGAGATCGAACAACTCGCTACTGCTTTTTGACTGAAGGGAATCGAACTTATGGAAGTTGCAAATTTTAACGTCTAAAGAAGAATTCTGTCGTTAAGGTTTGAAATTGCTGAAATTGTTGCTATGAATTGCTGAAATTGTTACTGAAATTGTTAATGTGAATGTTCAAATATGTAAATATATGAACATCATGAATTCACAAAATTAAAAAATGGAGGATTTTATTCGATGTGCGCACAATTTGTTGTAATTGAACAGCAAAACAAGCTGACAGAAGTTCGTTTCCTCATGAAAGAAGCGTCAAGTGAAACGTCAGATGAGACGGTTAACAAATCTATGCATACATTAATTTATGAACCCACCAACATTCGTTGTTTAAAGTATTGTTAAACATTAACTGAAAAACGCAATTCGATGGTTAACCACAACTTATCTACGAAACGAAGATGACCACTGACTGAAAAACTGCACATAATGGTGTTTAACCATAATGAAATGGTTTTTCACCATGGCGGCCTTAACCGCCATTTTCAAGTTGATATGTTTTTGGGCCAAACTTTGCTGTTTTTAGAAACTTACAGTTAAGAAACTTAAGTCAAGTTTTGGTTAGTATCAATATTTCTAACTGTCAGGCAAAGGATTTGAATTACATTTCGACAATGTTATTACGTAAAACAATACAAAAAACATAAATGTTTCGAAAGGCATCAATGTTTCACATCAAAATTATGAATGGACCAAGTAATGACAAAAAGAGAGTAATACATTTTGATTCATTCGCCAGATGTCGCCAGTGCATTTGAGTCGTGCACTTCGTTCCACGAATTCTCTATACTATTCACTACTCTTTGGCGACGACAACCTGCAGAAAAAAACTGGCACAAAAAACTGCTGGTTAGCCCATTGACTTTCAACGGGAATTTGGTGGAACTGAAACACCCAAGGTTTCTCTGATCGACCTTCTAGCTGTAAATTTGACTTTAAATTTGATATTATTGGCACTTATGACTGTTGAAAAAACTTATAATGAATTAGTTTTGATTTGAAGAATACAACAATTTTCTTTCATTTTAATTTGTATTACGTTCGAATTGTGGCTGAAAAAACTGCCAAAAAAAAACTAGATCAAAACCTGTCGTGAGCCGAGTGACTTTAGACGAGAATTTGGTGGAACTGAAACATGTCTCTATGGTTGTAACATTGGCTACACTGTAGTTCTGTTTTCGGTTAGAATGATATTTTTGATTTAGAAATTAGAAATTTATAAAATCAAAATATAAAACCATTATTTAAAACAATTGTCAAAATCTGTCTTTAGCCGAGTGACTTTAGAGGAGAATTTGGTGGAACTGAAACATGTCTCTATGGTTGTAACATTGGCTAAACCGTAGTTCTGTTTTCGGTTAGAATGATAGTTTTGATTTAGAAATTAGAAATTTACAAAATCAAGATATAAAACCATTATTTAAAACGATTGTCAAAACCTGCCGTTAGCCGAGTGACTTTAGACGAGAATTTGGTCGAACTGAAACATGTCTCTATGGTTGTAATATTGGCTAAATCGTAGTTTTGTTTTTGCTTAGGATGATATTTTTGATTTAGAAATTAGAAATTTACAAAATCAAGATATAAAACCATTATTTAAAACAATTGTCAAAACCTGCCGTTAGCCGAGTGACTTTAGACGAGAATTTGGTCGAACTGAAACATGTCTCTATGGTTGTAATATTGGCTAAATCGTAGTTTTGTTTTTGCTTAGGATGATATTTTTGATTTAGAAATTAGAAATTTACAAAATCAAGATATAAAACCATTATTTAAAACAATTGTCAAAACCTGTCGTTAGCCGAGTGATTTTAGACGAGAATTTGGTGGAACTGAAACATTTCTCTATGGTTGTAACATTGGCTAAACCGTAGTTCTGTTTTCGGTTAGAATGATATTTTTGATTTAGAAATTTGAAATTTATAAAATCAAGATATAAAACCATTATTTAAAACAATTGTCAAAATCTGTCTTTAGCCGAGTGACTTTAGAGGAGAATTTGGTGGAACTGAAACATGTCTCTATGGTTGTAACATTGGCTAAACCGTAGTTTCTGTTTTCGGTTAGAATGATATTTTTGATACAGAAATTAGAAATTTACAAAGTCAAGATATAAAACCATTATTTAAAACAATTGTCAAATTTATATTTGTTTTTTAAATCAATCAACTTTTGTCCTCAATAAACTAAAATAAAATACTTATTTTTTTAGCTAAAACTGAACATTTTTGGAATAATAAAGTAGATTTGTTGTCGAACCCCTTTAAATTTGCCCTAAGCACTTCCTACATCAGAGAAAACACATCACACAATCGTCGCAATTACTGCAATGAAAGAAACGATCACATTTATTAGAGTAACTGAAGGGGAAGTCCAGCCGACGACTGGCTGACTGACTAAGTGGCCTCTGCTGTTTGCAGTGTTGTTGTTTGCTGTAGGTGGTGGTTTGGTGGCGGTGGTGGTGAAATAATAAATGTCAGAAACAAAAAGTGCATCATCATAGGGAAAAATTGCCACTAAAGTGGATAAACGCGGCAAACTAAACTGCAGCTAAGCGACACGATGTGTCATTGACAGTTTTGAAATGTTATTTAATTCCGTTTGTTAACCAACGAGCGCATTTTGGTGTGGGGGGTTCACACGTAAGAAGTGAAGTTGGCTGAAGCTGCTCTCTATGAAAAGCGTTTTTAATATACGATTTTTTTAATCTGGTGTGGTAGGTTTATTAACATTGTACCTCTTCTTCTATATGGGAAAGTAGGAGATTTAAGCAAAAGCTTCTTATTCGTTCATTTTGAAAGTTCATTGGTTATAATAAGTTCATATATTTTTATGTACATACATGTGTACATCTGTGTCCATCGATGATGATAGTATTTTCTGATATGTTTCTTTTTTAGCCTGTCAAATTAATTTTCTCAGGCTTTTTGAAGATGTTTTTGCTGTTGTTGTTTTTGTGTAAACTTGTGCCACAGCAAAAAGTTAATTTTAGCTTTTTTTCGTTAGCTGCTGAATTATAAGGTAATATGTGTCTGTGTATCTAAATGTAAATGCATCTGTGTGTGTGTATGTGCGAGTAAATGTGTGTTTAACAAATGCATGTGAATGTTACATTTGCACAGTGGTTTAGGAAGACTGATATATTGGTGAAATAATGTATAGTATATCTAAGTAATTGATTGTAGATTCCGTAATGACATTTTATAGGTTTAAAACTTTAAAGTTTTTAAGTTCGTATTAAGTAAAAGTGAATGGATGTTCTTGTTTTTTAAAACTTATGAACTATAGAAACTTCTAAAACTTATTTCCTGCCATTTTTCTTTAATTGAGGTTCAAATGGGGGTTTATTTGTTATTTTTTAGGGGGAGAGTGTAATATTCGGGTAAATTTTTAAAAAAAAATAATGTTTTTGATATCTTACTTAGTTTTCAAGATATCGGATGTTGAAGTTTGAACAAATTCAATACAATTTTAGAAAAGGGATAACCTCACAAATTTTTACACGACTTTCAATTGAGGAAAAACAAAAGAAAACTTAGGTTAAGCCTAATTGCGATGCAAAACTCGAACTTAAACTTCCGATATCTTGAAAACTCGGCAACTTATCGTTTTTGATTTATGTCCTTTAATAAATTCAGAACATTACTTTCCGCCGATGTTCTGAATCAAAGACCTCCAAAAACCTGGTTCCGAGGTAAATTTTGTTCCCAAAGATTGAAGGCAAAAAGTTTTGGAACAACTTTGTTAAAGAAAGTTTACCGGACAGCCAAGGCTGTCAAAGTAAGTCACAATTGACAAATCAAAAAAAAATCCACTCTATTAGTCAAAGTAAAAAAAATTCACATTAGGTGGCAGGGGACACTCGGTTGGAACGAAGTTCCTTTCGCTATATATTATGTACTAGTTCCAACACGCCTAAGGCGGTCGTTGAAAAATACTAAAATTTAAATGGATTTTTAACAAAAGATACTCTTTGTAAAATGATAAGCTTTTTTTAAGAAAATTGTATTTTTTATAGAATGTATTTTTTTAAAAAAAAAACTATATTTTTAGATCCCTTTTGTAAGAATATATATTATATTTTCCCGAACAGATCCTTTTTTAAAGAGAGGTACATACTTCTTTTATTAAAAGTTAATGTATTTATTCAGAAACGGTACTATTTTTAAGAAGAAGTACTTTCTGTAAGAAAAAGCCATAAGAGTATGAATTTTTTTTACAAAAAATTACTTTTTTTAAGAGCAGGTACTTTTTAAAGAACAGGTACTCTTTTTAGGAAAAGTTTTTTTTTTAAGAAAATGTACTTATTTTCAGAAAGGCTACTTATCTCACGAAAAAAAAGGTATTATTTTATTTTTAAAAGAAAAATAAATTAAATAACTTTTTATTAACACTATTATGCTACAACCCAGTATTATCAACTATATTGGGTACTTATGCTTTGGTTTGTGTCTCGACTAACATATGTTGGGAAATTTGAAGTTTAATGGGAAGTTTTTTAGGTGGAGCCTGTAACCAATATTTAGTATATAAAGTATTTTTAGAAAGTAAAGTGAAAGAAGTTTAAAAAAGAGCATATTCTTAAATAAATGCCTTTCTTAAAAACAGGAAATTTTCTAAAAAAAATACCTATTCATATTCTTAAACAAAGTACCTTTTCTTAAAAATAAAATTTATCTTGAAGAAGTTTGTTTAAAAAAAGTAAATTTTCTTACAAAAAGTACCTTTTCTTAATAAAAGAAATTTTCTTTAAAATAAGTACCTTTTCTTAAAAAAGTACATTTTCTTACAACAAATTGCTTTTTCTTAAAAAACTCCATTTTCTTTAAAAAGTACCTTTTTTGTGAAACAAAATAACTTTTCTTGGGATATGTACCTACTCTTAAAGATGTACCTAGTCTTGAAAACAGGACAGGACAAAAATTCCCATTTCTTAAAAAGACCTTTTCTTTAAAAAAATACCTTTTCTTCAAAAAAAATACCTTATCTTATAAAAATACATTTTCTTACAAAAATTTCTTTTCTTAATAGTACCTTTTCTTAAAAATAAAATAATATCTTCCTTTTCTTGAGATAAGTAGCCTTTCTGAAAACAAGTACATTTTCTTTAAAAAAATAACGTTTTCATAAAAAGAGTACCACTTCTTTAAAACGTACCTGTTCTTAAAAAAGTACTTCTTTGTAAAAAAATACATTCTCTTACGGCTTTTTCTTACAGAAGGTCCTTCTTAAAAATAGTACTTTTTCTTAAAAAAAACATTAGCTTTTAATAAAAGAAGTACCTCTCATTAAAAAATTACCTTTTCGGGAAAATATAATACCAATTTTTACAAAAAGGACCTAAAAATATACATAAAAAAAATACATTGTATAAAAAAAAAAATTTTTCTTAAAAAAAGTTTATCATTTTCTTTTCTTAAAGATCCATTTAAATTTTGGTATTTTTCAACGGCCGCCTTAGGCGTGTTGGAACCAACTAGTACATAATATATAACAAAAGGAACTTCGTTCCAACCGGGTGTTCCCTCACACCTCATGTGTTTTTCATGATTCCATATCGTTTTCACGTGTAATCTGATTAAGTAAAATTTCCTCAAAAGTAATTCAATTTCCTAATTGGAGGCACTAATGGAAACATCCTCAGACCTTCTACAAAGACCTACAAGCAAAACTCTTGCCGAGTTTTTTCCATTAATTTTATAGATTTTTCTTAAAACAAGGTTTACCCAAAAAGTCGATATATAGTTCTCTGTGAAATATTACCAAGATTACCCAAAATTTCATTTAAAAATAAAAATTGCATAAATTTTTAACAGATTTTGAATATTAACAGATTAAAATATTGAAGCTTTAAGCCAGGTATTCAGTTTTTCTGAAATTTTCATCGCCATAAGAAGTACGTGTATAAAATATAACAAAAATTACATGAACCGGAAATTTCCCTCACTGTACAATTGCCTTGTACTCAGCTTGTGTGCAAAATCAATTACAGGGTTGTTAGGCCAAAGTTGTTTTTCGTACGACAACAATTGTTGGTACCGGAATTTTGATGTTTCGATTTTTTTTTAACAAACTAAAGTAATACCACATGAGTTAAAAATAAAATGGAGAGTGAAAAGAAATTATTAATGAAATATTTGCAAGATACATCAAATATCAAGGTGGTAACTCTCTGCAACAACATTTTAACTGACAAAATTTCTTACGAATTTTCGCAGTTGTAATAAAAACAAGGTTTACCAATAATTGTAAATAGGGCATTCTTTATGGTCAAGATATTGTACAATTTCACATTAAAAAATTGTGAACATATTCCAAAGGCAGTGATTGGGTAATTTTAGTGAACTATAACACATCTGGAAGATATACTTGTTTGCAAACTGTGATACAATATTTTCTACAAAGGCTTGAGTGCTTTAATATTATGACTTGAGGCCTCCTAAACTATCGGAAGACAGGGGTGTTCAATGACTAAATCCTTGAGAAACATTGCAAGTAAATGATAAAAAACCTAAAAAACTTCTCACAATTAGTGAGCTTGGCGCTGTCTAGTTTTAGATTCACTGATTGGGACCAATAGTTTTACATCGGTTCCAAATGGTATTTTGTGAAGGTTTTTTCATCATGGAACGAATTGTATGAATCAAAAGCTTTGGTGACATCTGGCGAATGATTCAAAACGTATTACTCTCTTTTTGTCATAACTTGGTCCATTCATAATTTTGATGTGAAACATTGATGCCTTTTGAAACATTTATGCGTTTTGTATTGATTTATGTAATAACATTGTCGAAATTGTTCATTTATATTGAAATATTCTATAAAGAGAATACGACTCGTTTATGCTCTTTTACTCAGACTCTCTACATGAGAGCGGAAAATAGTGCAATAAGTTCTCTATACTATTGAATACATTTTGCTGTCGCTCTGTTTATCACAAAACTAAAACAATTATTTCAGTGTGCTAAATATTGCTTTCTTTATTTAAACAATATTACGTCTAATGTTAAAGCAGATGTAAGAAAAAAGAAAGTGCAATAGCTAAAGAGCTTTCTGCACAAAAACTATTGATTTTTTTACTTTCCAATGTAACATTTACTAATGTGTTCAAAACGGTTTTTTATACATCGCCCGTGAGTTCGAACCATCATTGATTTTTTTTAAATTGCAATGAATATTTGTTGTGTATTCATTGTAACCTTAAAGTTACATTCCACAAATTAGGGTCTTGTTCTTTCAACATTTTACAGCCAGTGGCAAAATATCGGGTTAGAGCTATCGAAATTATATATTTTTTAAATTCATTCAAACTGACCCCTGTAATTGTGGATGTTGAAACGAGGGATAATTTATGAAAAATGTATATTCCAGTAGTTAAATGGTCAGAAGAAAAACATTTTTGATTTTGGTTGGAATTTGAGGATAGATTTGTAATCAAACCCAAATGGATTTCAAGGTTTAGAGACACTTTCGGTAACCACAAATACTTATTAAAGGAGCTTTAATGTTGGAATCGAATTTAATCTGAATTTTAATGGTCAGTAGACACTTTGAATTTTTATGGTCAAAATAAACTTTTTTTTTATTGAAAAATGTTTTGATTTTGTTTGAAATTTGAGGTTAGATTTAGTGACACTTTCGGTAACCACAAATAATTATTGAAGGAGCTTTAATTTGGGAATTGATTTTATTCAGAATTTTTATTTCATCGTAATTCATAAATCATATTCTAATTCTAGTTTTAATATTTTTTTTTGGAAATTTATTACAAGTGGCTTCAAACTTTAACGCCCGATTTCATCATGTCTAGTTACACAGTGCAACATGAAAAAATATAACCATCTACGGACACCACTACGTGATTGAAGACAAAAAAAGACTCGTGTCTCCCAGTATTGTCCAAAGTCATACACTTTTTTTTTTTATGGGCACCCAAAGATTTGAGGCCTCGGTGTCATTCTTTCAAAAAAGTGATAATTTTGTCAGGCTCATATCTTGCAAACCGTTCGGAATTCTGATTTACTTTCGGAGGAAAAGTTGTAGCTCTTGTCATAAAGAACAAAAATTGTGAGCATATAAAATCAAAAAAAACTACAAAAAAAATCGCAAACAACTTTAAAAATTCGATTTTTTTTACCTTCCCCTGTTCAGGTCCATAGGTAGCAAACCGTTGAAAATTCAAGAAAATAATGAACTACAAAAATTTACTTAAGATCTCAATAAACAACTTTCTAGAACATATGAACTTCCTAGGAATGATTCTCTATAAACAACTTTGTAGTACATATGAACTTCCTAGGAATGATTCTTAATACCGTTTAGGTAGCTGCAAAAGTGAAAAAATTCCCGAAAATTTTTTAATTTCATTTGTTTTTTCTTTACTTCATATAGTACAATTATCCTACAGTTAGAGCTAGTGTCAGTGTCATTTTTGCAAAAAAGTGATAATTTTGTCAGGCTCATATCTTGCAAACCTTTCGGAATTTTGATTTACTTTCTGAGGGAAAGTTGTAACTCTTGTCATAAAGAACAAAAATTGTGAGCATATAAAATCAAACAAACTTCATCTTCAAGGTTAAAATTGCACAAGCTTTAAAAAATTCGATTTTTTGTACCGTTTTTCCCCTGTTCAGGTCCATATGTAGCAAATCGTTCCAAAAAAATAGTTTTTGGTGAAACAAAAATAACAGAATTGGAACTCCCTTTACCCAATGCTCGTTTTGGAAGTTTCGTGAAACTCTATATTCAGGGGTTTGATTCCTAGGCTACTGAACGTTGTGTTCTAATAAGGGGTGATTTACGCCGATTTTTTTTTTCATGTAGTGTGTTTCTTTATTTAGTTTTAAAAGTATTTGAATCAATCAATAGCCACCTTGAGTTTCAAGTAGTTCGTTATGTTTCTAATCAATATCATTTTATTTATCTCGATTGAAAAGCTATGTTTGCTCCTAACTGACAGCGCACATTCGAAATAGAGAAACCAAAATATGTTCTGAAAAATTTTGAAAAAATTTATGTTTTCATTCGACTTACTACATTCGAAATAGAGAACCAAACATTTGTCCTGAAAAATTTTCGAAAAAATTTATGTTTTCATTCGACTTGAGACTACGACAAAATTGTGAAACCCAAATCAACTTTCTTTTGTCTAGAAGACGAAGGAAAGCTTTTGTTCGCGATAGAGACAAGACACTTTTTCAACAAATTTTGGAATATGATGAAATTTATTTGTTTTCAAAGTTTTTCAAACCACTGTGCATTGCACTTTATTGCCTATCGTTGCGAGCGTAGTGTTTGTGTTTTCGGGGGTATTTGTGTTGTTGCTGAACAAGTGCAACATTAGTTATAGACGTCTAATTGGCAAAAGCAAGAAAATTGAAAAAAAACACACACACTGTCATATTTACACACACACACATACACACACATGTACACACTTTGACTCAACACGAAAATAATCGCATTTAGAAATAAGGTGAATTATGCCATTGCATAACCGAAAAAAAACACACACCAGAAAGAAACAAAAATTTACACAAAACTTGTGAAAATTTTCAAATTATTATAGTAGCACGATTCCCAACACACACACAATGTGTTGTGTTGGGTTGGGTGGTGGTGGTGATAAACCTTTTTCTATTTACTACACACCACTCCTCCTTCTTTCCCTACTCGTGTCAGCTGTAGTACTAGCTAGCGACCAACTAACTTAGTTCAACATCAGCTTAAATTCCTTTCAAAAATATAAAGACGCTAGAAAGAGGATTTACTGGGAGCGTGAATATATTGATGGAAAAGGTGTTTAAAATGTACGTTTTGTAGCGCAGTGTTGGGATGAGAGGTGAAAGATGTTATAACCCTGCACTTTTATAAAAAGAAAATTTTGATTTATATAAGAAAATTTGTAAATGTTTTGCAAATTCTCTACCACATTTCACGTACACATTAAATGCTTGCATTGCATTTAGTGCAACCCAAAGAATTTCATAAATTTCTTAAATAGTTTCTAATCTACTTGCAAGTTTTAGCAATGCGTCACTTCATTTTCAACATATTCATTCAATAATAATAAATAATTCACTTTTTCGTTTCTGTTTTTCTTTTACGGATATTGTCTGTAACACGTGTTCTTTGAGATACTTTACGTTATAGTTCATTTTGTTTCGTTTTCATTTTCACTTGAAAGTTAAAAAAAAATAAAACTCAAGAGTCCTTCCCGTGCACGTAACGATGTGCACACGAGCACGTCGTGTATGTGTGTTATTACTTAATCCTTATTTAGGTGAGTAGGGTAGCAGGCAGGCAGGCTGGCACATGTAAAGTAAGGCCTTGACGCGTTTTTCGCCTTCGTTGTAGTCGTCGTCGTCGTTGTCGTCGTTGTCGTTGTGTGACTGTGTGTGAGTATATTCCATTGGAACAGCTGATTATTGCCGTTGTAGTGGTAGTAGTTGCTGCAATATTTTCGTTGCTGTTTAGTTGTTCTTGGTGCTTAGATATTTGTATCGATTTCGTTACAAAAAAATCAATTATAATCCATTGATGTTGGAGGTAGTAGTAGTTGTGTGGTAACTACCCGTTAAGCGAGAGCGTATAAACGACCATGTCATTACAATTAATTGCTTCTTATGTGTTTAAACAATTACAAAAATCCAAAACTCTATTTTGTTTAATGTTAACAACGGTGGGAAGTTTGCAGTTGATTTCCTTTTCCTCTCGTTTAAGAATCCACTCTTTAGCTTTAAGTCAAATACTATATTTGATTGAGATTTTAGTTTTTTTTTGTATACAATTCAGCTGATGAGGAGCTGTGTCGAATGACGAATGAATTTGGCTGTTGCTGTTTCGATGTATAACTTAACACTGATGGTCGAAATGTATTCTAAAATTGCAACTGTCGTAGCAGCAGCAGCAGCAGCACCAGTCGTTGTAGTCATCATTGCCAGCACCACCAACAACATCAGTGTTGGCGGAGAGTCATCGTTGCCGTAGTCGTCGTCGTTTTTTGTCGCTGTTATTTAAGTGTTGTTGCTTTCGTCGTATTCGTGTTTGTCGTGTGCTTGTTTTTTTTTTTGTTTTTCATTTCTTCTCAACTCATTGTTTTGTGGTTGTTGTTGCTCCGCACTGAGTTTGCTGCTTTCTTTCGTTTAAATGCCGAAGTGTTTGTTGTTGCTGTTTGTTGTTGGTATCGCCATCAATGCACTGCACTCTCGTCTACACATTTTACTCATTTCAAATGTTGTTGTTAGTACACAGTACGAAATAGTTGTTGTTTCCACATCTTTACATTTATGTATTTTGTAATAAGGAAAAACTTTTACTATAAAAGTTCAACACACATAATGCATGCACTGCTACTCTCTTGCTCGAAGCTTCCATCAACTACACTCATTTCTCTTTAACAACACAAGTCCGTCAGTCATATGGCTGGCCAACTTTCTTTACACACCAACAACATAATGATGCATTTTTATTTGTTGTTATTTTCTCAAAGTTACACAAAGGTGAAATATATTACACACATCCCAACATGCAAACATTTCAATGCATTCATTAGCTTTCTTTCTCAACACTTAAAAAAGAGAGGCAGGCACCCTACCCGCCGTAACATAACAGCGTGCATCCACCAATATCTCAATGTACATATCGTATTTTCAAATCTTCCCATTGCTCTTTCACTAACAATACGAGTATCGTACTACTCAGGTACACATATCTAACGAATGCACTTTACTTTTTCTACCCTTGTTACACCACACACACTTGGTATGATGAGCTAATCCACATTTACGAACACGTCCAAAGAGAAACCCCGACCTCTGTTGTTGTTCTTTGGCGTAATACTAATGGCTAAGAAAACAGAGTGGGAACTTTTTGTTTGTTTTTTCAGTTTGTTAAATGTTATATTTGTTGTTACTCTCAGTCATTACAATTTAGCTTAAGAGCTTAAATAGTTAAAAAGCTTTGGTACATATTTTTTTTATATTCTGAGCTCACTCTTTCATTACTCTTAAGTAAATTGTATGCAGTTTTACTCTTTTGTTATTAAAGTTTTTTTTTGTTTTAACTAGCAGAGCTTTAGCTCTTATTGTTTGAAAAACAAGGGTTCCCCCCCCCAAAAGTCACATGAATGCAAAGTTGCCAGATTTTCGTTATGACCATGTATTTTGGAGGCCAATAAAAGTTTGTCACGTGTAAATATTTTGTAGGGAAATTTTCGTAAGAAATATTTTTATGGAAATTTTTGTTGTAAAGAGTTACCAGAGTTACCACATAGCACTGAATTACCTTGCAAACATTAGGCCTGTTTTTTTCTATCACCTGCTAACCTAAGTTTTCAAACACTTGGTATGGGGAGTTAAGCGATATTAAGGTCGAAAAATTACTTTAGTTTAATATTAATTTATTCGGCCGTTTTATTTATTCAAGCTCAAAAAAAAAATGGTGTCCCATAACATCCCATGAAGGGACTGAGGAGAGCTTCTCACAATCAGTGAGATGTGAGCTTTCTAGTTTTACACTCACTGATTGGGACCTACAGTTTTACACCGGTTCCGAACGGTATTTTGAGAAGCTTTTTCATGGCTACATACTCGATAGTGTCGCCATCACTATGCGAGGTGACCATCGTCGAAAGAATTATAAGGTGGTCTGAGCAGGGATCAAACCTACGTTCTCATGCACAAGAGCCGCGCACACTAACCATTGCACCACCGACGACCATTCAAGCTCAAGACCATTCTATATCTTTCTTAATAGAGATATAGTTTTCAAAAAAGGTGTTTTGCAAAATGCATCCTCATGATTTCTGGCAAATCGTATAGCTATTGCAGATCTAGCCACAGACAAAAAAAAATGTCTATTGGGAACAGGTGGCCGGCCCTCTGGACTTGTAAAGAAGTTTTGCTAATGCATTCTTGTGTTGCAATATTTTCCGAACACTTGCATTATAAAGGATTCTCATATGAATTGAGATTGATAAATTTTTCAATAGAATCATTCCAAAAAAAAACACTGATTAAGATCAGTGACTAGATCTAAAATAGCTATACGGTTTCCCAGGAATCATGAGGATGCGGTTAAATAAATAATATGGAAAAAAGTCGAAAAATTAGTTTAGCGGTAAATAAAAAACACTCTACTTATAATTATATGAATAATTCCTCTTTCCACTCTATTTATGTATCTTTGCACGCATGTGGTGTTACATTTGTTTGTCATAATAATCGAAATGTCAAAATGTTGGTTCCAAGCAATTATCATGTACTAATTGTTTTGCACAAAATAAAATAAAATAGCAAAATAAACCTTCTTATTGATTTGTTCAGGAAATGTTTCCAAAGGGCTGCGTATCAAGCAAATGAATAATGAGCGAAATTTTCGGTTCAGGAAATTATCGTTATGTGTTATACACGTGCATACTTCATATTTCAACGAAAATGCCATAAGAGCTGAATACGGAGGTTCAAACCTTGATTTTAAAGATTCTGTATTAGCCATTTGTACAAAATACGAAAATTTTTTTGATTTTTTGAATTTGAATTTTTGTTATCCAGTCAAAATCAAGTCACTCGGCTTCGCATATTCCCTTTGACATTTCTAAAGCTATCATTCACTCACAATTAGCCAAATTACACTATTAGACAAATCGTTGGATATGCCAAATATTGCATATTCACAGAGTGAATCGTATCACATAAACATTATGAGGATTGACACAGAGAAGTAAATGTTCCGTATTTGTAATTTTTTTTTATTTTCCTACAAAACGATTTCACCCTTCGATCAGGGCTTCATAAACAACAATTGTTCGATTTTGTATCTTAATTTGAGTTCGAGACATTCTTAAATTTAGTTCAAAAAATGTTACCACCTTTTTTGTAACACTATTATGCTACAACCCAGTATTATCAACTATATTGAATACTTTTGCTTGGGTTTGTGTCTAGACTAACTGGATGTCTCACATATGTTGGCAAATTTCTTGTTTAATGGGAAGTTTTCTAGGTGGAGCCTGTAACCAATATTTAGTATATATTGTAGTTTTGAACCCAATACAAAGTACATTTAGGAATGCCAAAGTGAGAGAAGTTTAAAAAAAGAAAATTTTCTTAAATAAGTGCATTTTCTTAAAAACTGTGAATTTTCTTAAAAAATACCTACATATTAATATTCTGAGACAAAGTACATTCTCTTAAAAAATTACCTTATCTTAAAGAAGTACCTTTGTTTAAAAAAAGTAAATTTTCTTGCAAAAAGTACCTTTTCTTAATAAAAGAAATTTTTTTTAAATTAGTACCTTTCCTTAAAAAAGTACATTTTCTTACAACAAATTGCCTTTTCTTAAAAACTACCAATTCTTTAAAGAGTACCTTTTTTGTGAAACAAAATAACTTTTCTTGAGATAAATACCTACTCTTAAAAATTTACCTATTCTTGAAAAAAGGACCAATTCTAAAATAATTTCCATTTCTCAAAAAAAAATACATTTCTTCAAGAAAATACATATGTACTCTTTTCTTACAAAAATTCCTTTTCTTAAAAGTACCGTTTCTTAAAACTAAAATAATACCTTTTCTGTTCTTTTCTTGAGATAACTAGACTTTCTGAAAATAAGTTAATTTCCTTAAAAAATTACCTTTTGCTTAAACGAGTACCACTTCTTTAAAAAGTACCTGTTCTTAAAAAAAGTACTTTTTTGTAAAAAAAAATTCATACTCTTATGGATTTTTCTTACAGAAAGTACTTCTTCTTAAAAATAGTACTTTCTCTTAAAAAACATTAGCATTTAAAAAAAAGTACCTCTCTTTAAAAAAGCATCCTTTCGAGAAAATATAATACATATTCTTACAAAAAGGACTTAAAAATACACTTTTTTTTAAAAGAAAATACATTCTATAAAAAAATTGTTCTTAAAAAAATTTATCATTTTACAAAAAGTATATTTTCTTAAAGATTTCTATTATCGTATTTTTCAACGGGCGCCTTAGGCGTGTTGGAACTAACTAGTACATAATATATAGCGAAAGGATCTTCGTTCCAACCGGGTATCCCCTGACAACTCATGTCATTTTTTTTATTTGGCTGATGAATTTGAATAAATATTAATAAAATATTACCAAAAAGTTTTTAAAAATGATAGTGATGTGAACAACTTCGGTTACATTTTTATTTGGTATCAACAAGGGCGGTAAACCCACAATAAACAGCAACGATAGCTGGTGCTCATGCTCATGACTGACAAGTCTGTGGTTCGTTTTAGTCAGCGTGTACATAAACACAGTATTAACTCGAAATAATATGTATAAAAATTTGTTTCGGATAAATCGTCTAAATGTGTAAAATTCTGCTGAATTTGTAGGGAAATTTGTACTTAATTCAAAGCTGTAATAAATTTTAGTTCACAAAGTCCTGCCAAATAATTATATAGACGAAAAGATTTTACGTTCGAATTGGACTAAAAACTGTGCCAAATTCTCAAATGGAATTCTTTGTTGTACTTAGTTTAAGCGCAGATGTATATAGAATGAGATAAGCAGAGCTGAAATACTTTTAAAATAAAGTGGCCTTAATATAGGGGTTTTCAACAGAGACGCTACAAAAGTAAATCGATAGGGACAGCAAACGACGCCATATTTTTTCCTGCTCTGTTGACATTTCTCTTCAGTAAGGTTTGCCATTTCATCATGGAAAGATATACGAGCCAACAACGAGTCGAAATTATTAAAATTTACTACCGAAATTTGGAGTCAGTGGCCTCAACTTTAAGAGCGCTACGTCCAATTTATGGTCGTCATAATCGTCCTACCAGATCAACAATTGAGCGTCTAGTGGACAAATTTGAATCCACAGGCACAGTACAAAATGGTCCCGTGCCAGTGAGACAAAGAAGTGCCCGTAGTGTCGAGAATATTGCTGCCGCTGAGGCTTCAGTTCAAGAAAGCCCAAATGTGTCTCTCACACGTCGTTCTCAAGCATTGGGCATCTTTGTGACGTCGTTGTGGCGAATTTTGCGAAAAGATCTTGGCCTACATCCTTACAAGATCAAATTGACGCAAGAACTGAAGCCGCTTGACCACCATAAGCGTCGTATGTTCGTGAATTGGGCTGAGCAACAACTTGAAAATGACTCGGATTTTCATCGGAAAATCATCTTCAGCGATGAGGCTCATTTCTGGCTGAATGGCTTCGTCAATAAGCAAAATATGCATTATTGGTCAGACAGCAATTCACACGTAATCCACAAGTCACCATTGCATCCCGAAAAAATTACGGTTTGGTGCGGTTTATGGGCCGGCGGCGTCATTGGGCCGTACTTCTGCCGTGATGATCAAGACTGGCAAATTACTGTGAATGCGAATCGCTACAGTTCAATGATAACCAAATATTTTTGGCCCCAATTGGAAGATATGGACTTGGAGGACATGTGGTTCCAACAGGACGGCGCCACAAGCCACACAGCGAATGCCACAATCAATTTATTGGAAAGCAAGTTTGGTGAACGTGTTATCTCACGAAATGGCCCTGTCGATTGGCCGCCTCGGTCGTTCGATTTGACGCCGTTAGATTATTTCCTGTGGGGCTACGTCAAGTCTATGGTCTATGCCAACAAGCCAGCGACGATTGATGAACTTCGTACGAATATCGAACGTGAAATTGCAGCAGTATCGGCCGATTTATGCTTGAAAACCGTCGAAAATTGGGTTCAGCGTCTGGACTTCTGCAAGCGTGCCCGTGGTGGCCATGCAAAAGAAATCGAGTTCCATACATAATGGCATCAAACGTACTTTCACAGGAATAAAGAATTTCATTGGTATCTAAAACCGGTTTTGTTTTATTTAAAAAAATTTTTTGTAGCGCTCTTATTGAAAAACCCGTTATTAGGAATTTTGAAAATTTTTTATTTTTAATTTAAGAACCATTTAGTACCCTTTAATAATAACAATTCCCAGCAGATTTCGATATTCAGTGTTGAGAATTTAATATACTACATTCCCAATTCTCATCTAGTGCATAGTGGCTATCGTACAAGAAGTCGAATTTTGTTCGTTGCCAGTCACAAACGAGGTTTATGACCCAACCCTGGCAGTTCTTATAATGATTATGTACATATTTTCTAGTATTTCATAATTTTGAGTTTGTTATTCCTAAATTTTAGGGACTAACATACTCGACTTGAGGAAGTAATTTATTTAAGAGATAGATTATTTCCCGCTCCTATAACAATGTCCCACAAATATGGCTTGGAATATTAGTACATTATTCAAAGAAGAATTTCCTCATTTTAAATCCATTCTTTTTTATTTTATTTTTTATTCTTTTATTATGCTTTTTATATTTGAGGAAATAATTGAATTTGATTGATTTTTGACAGAAAATATTCCTCCTTTTGAGACATTAAGTATCAATTTTAGATTTGTACATAATTTGAATAAATTTTTTTTGGCGTAGAATACGTCTTACCTTACGGTATAGGGAGTCATGTCAGATTGTTATTGTTGTAATCTTCATTTCATTGATTATGAGGAAACGGCGAGATAACTTTTTTTAAAAATTTTTTTGTAGGTAATTGAAGATGTTATCTTTCGTTTGATATACATTTCATTTTTGTTTGATATCTTCCTAATATTTAAATTTCTCAAATGAAAATTGTTTGAACACATACACTCAAACATATGTGTGGTGTTTGGTTGAGTGTTTGAGTTTGTAGCGTGAACACAAACTATGCTGCTGTTTCAGTGTGGACACAAACCTTCGGCTGTTGTTTTGATTGATGAAATATTGAAATTTCGTATATTTACTTATGCATTTAAGTGAAACAAAATGTTAAATGTGAATTTGAATTTAACATGGATATATAATTATAAAAAATATAAATCAAATTGATTTGCGTCTGTTATTTATCATTTATCCTTACTCTTTTAATTTAAGAACATATTTATCCTATTTTTCTATCATATTATCAAAAGTAACTTTCAAATAATCAAATTGATTTGCGTCTGTTATTTATCATTTATCCTTACTCTTTTAATTTAAGAACATATTTATCCTATTTTTCTATCATATTATCAAAAGTAACTTTCAAATAATCAAATTGATTTGCGTCTGTTATTTATCATTTATCCTTACTCTTTTAATTTAAGAACATATTTATCCTATTTTTCTATCATATTATCAAAAGTAACTTTCAAATAATCAAATTGATTTGCGTCTGTTATTTATCATTTATCCTTACTCTTTTAATTTAAGAACATATTTATCCTATTTTTCTATCATATTATCAAAAGTAACTTTCAAATAATCAAATTGATTTGCGTCTGTTATTTATCATTTATCCTTACTCTTTTAATTTAAGAACATATTTATCCTATTTTTCTATCATATTATCAAAAGTAACTATCAAATAAATAAATTGATTTGCTTATGTTATTTATCATTTATTGTTATATATGTTTTCTGTCTTATCGGATGGCGTATTCTACGTTAAACTTAATGGCCGTGTCTCTGACACAGCCTGCAGGGAGAGTCCGTGGCCGAAGGCCTCTTACAACTGTCTGCTATATTTTTTTTCACCAGATATTTCTTCAGATTTTTTTGTAAATTTTTAATTTGAAGAATTTACACAAAATAAATAAAATTGTTGGTCCTATTCTTTGTGGCTCACAGTGGTATACAAACAAAAAATTTAATACCTTTTGATGTACATAACATTTTAAAGTTCTGTAAACATGCGATTGTAGGCAAAGAGTTAAGGATTGTTTGGAGATATTAAAATTTAAAATCGGGTATATTTTAGAAAATATGCCAGATTTCACTGACCTGAATAAAAATAAAATTCACCACGGGTGGTGTGGAGGTGAGTTTTATTGATATTATTGTATGGCAACATTATAATAATACCAATGTTTGCTCTTTGATGAATTTCAGTACTACCTGCATGCAATTCACCCGCAGTAATTCGATTTATCTGCTAATCGGTGTGGTTTGTGGGATATTTGTGCATATCTCCGGTAACTAAACTCCGATTGGGATGACGTGTATCATTATCGGAGAGAGTATTTCATCACCTTTTCAGCTGCTTACTTACTTTTTCAAAGTTGAATAGAAACAATTTGTTAACCACATCAACCTTTCCAACTGTGTATTATATTTAGAGAAGGCTTCTGATTCACAACATTTATCTTGATCCACAGTGGAAATTTTTTTCTAAAATAATATTTTTTTAATATTTAGTACAATCAAACTATGCCCGACGAAATAAATATAAATGCAACGCCATTTTTTGTTTTTTCCAAATGTTGAGAAAATTTTTTTCAATTTTAATTTTATATTGTAATAGTCCTTTCAAAATTAAATACTTTGACTAAGACTTCCTGAAGATGAATCAACAAAAATAAACTAATTACAAGTGCGAAGTTTAAAATTTGAAATATTTATAAAGAAAAAAGGTTGTTTTAAATATTTTAAAAGGTTTCACAAGACGTATGCGTAGACGATGCGTATGCGTAATCGTCTTTTCATTGAGTTTAGTTATCTTCCACTTTTCTTGGGTTGCTACTTTTTTATCCGTGATATTATTAAACTGGCGCCCAAGGTGGTAAACTTAGGTAGGTAAAATAGACCAGAGGTTCGTAATAAGATCAGGACTAAGTGCAAACCAGTCGAGAGTTAGTATTATTTATAGGCCCCAGAAACATTAGAGTTTTCTTAGCCCGATATACTGCTGTTTTGTCCTGCTGGTAGATCAATTCTGGGACACAGATTTCCTCTCCAGAATTATCTAAGACGACAGACGAATATAATACTCGTAGTCCATTTTTGTGGAAACGAAACGTATTGGAGTGGTTCTTCTGTAATTAATACCTGCCCAAACCGTAAGCGAGCCACCGCCAAATTATCGCCGCTGACGCATAATTTTGAAAAAATCTTTGGAACGCTAATATTTGTCCGAGCCATCAGGTCAATACAAATTTAATTTTTTTCATCGGAAAATATCACTCCTCTTCCAAAAATCTGTATTTTTCAGCGAATTTAAATCAGGCTAATTCGTGTCTTGACATGAGACCAAGTTTTCCATACTTTTTCCCATATGACAGTTTCAAGTCGCGTTTCATTAATTGTTGAACACGACGCAACCCTAATCCCAAGCTCAACTCAACAATAATTTCCTTATCGCTGAAGTTTTCTTGCTGAACTCTGTTTTGGGGGCTGTAACTGATCAGCGGTGTCCTTCATGGCCATTTTGTGTTTCCATATTGACCACCCTATTTTATAAAATTGCCAGTGCTACAGCTAGATCTTTTCAATCGCCTCGACCGAAAATGTACGGCCGGCCGTCAATGGTATAGGACATTTATTGAGGGACATTTCTTATAACTTTTAAGGTTAACAGCAGTTTAGCACAATTTCACAATTTTACATTTAAACATCTGGCAACACTCACCTACTCCTACTCTTGAAATATTTAGGAAGTAATTATAGTTTTTTCCCCATCACATTCAATTGTTTTTAAAGAAATTCATCATGTCCATCCACATACTATATAATACGAATAAAAAGCTTTAATAGTTTCTCATAGATACGTGACAAAGCTTTAAATGTTTCTCTTCCTATCCCACTCTCTTGGTGCTCTTAATAGTTTCACTGTATATTTATGTATGTATACATGTGTTACTGTCTCCCTACGCCTCCTATTCTAAGCATTTGCATTGGGCGTTGATGTTCAAGGTGATTTGCAATAGTTTTTACGTCGTTGTTGTTGTTGTTGTAGTTTTGGTTGTTATATTTTAAACAAATGCAACAACTACTAATCATAGGGAAAAAATGCAATAACTATGTGTGTGTCCATGTTTAACATTTTGTTTGTTTTTTTTTTGAGTGTGTGTGTATGTGTTTTTTATTGTTGTTTTGCGCTATATATGCATTTTGGCACACACACACACACATACTCTAATGTAGTCGGCGTTGTGGAGCTACATTTGTACGCAAGCACATACTTATGGATATATTTAAAATAGTATCTGTATGTTTAGTGTATGTAGTTGGTGTATAATAGATATGAGTGAGTGAGTGAGTGTCTTTTTATCTCACACAATTATGTGAAATTATCGATCAATTTTGAGGTTAAGGTTAGAACAAAAATACAAAAAAAAAAAACAAAATGCATAGTAACACAAAACACATCACAACTCAACAACGAATTGATTGCTGCAGTCTGAATGAAGTTTTAAAGTTTCGCTTTAGTTTTAGAATTATTGTAGTTGAAATTAATGAATTTAGATCGAGGGTTCAAATCGTATTATTGGTTGGTTACATCATCGTACTGCGTCATGGTCATCATGGTGGGCAACTTTAGTAAATATGTACATTTAACGATTTGTACTACTGTCATCAGGCATTTGAAGGAGTACAGGACGATCTTTCTGAGGTATCAGTAGGATCCCAATAGCGGATTTGTCGTTGAATTCGAATTCAATTGTCGTAGAATTCGGAAAACACCAATTCCAAATTGTATGAACATTACCCGGTAACGCAACACCAATTTTTCTTTTCAAACGTAACAGAATTAAAGTTCAAGACTGAATCTATGGAAAAAAAAGTGCAGTACTATTTTCATAAAATAAATGCTGAAAGCATCTTGGAGTAATGGGGAAAGGTAACCAAAATAATTCATACATTACCAAACTGTTCCAAGGTAATGTAGAGAGAGCAGTCGCTTATGTACTAATTTTTTTTGATTAAATAAATGCTGAGAGCATCTTGGAGTAATGGGGCAAGGTAACCAAAATAAGCCATACATTACCAAACAGTTCCAAGGTAATGTAGAGAGAAGCAGTCGCTTATGTACTAATTTTTTTTGATAAAATAAATGCTGAGAGCATCTTGGAGTAATGGGGCAAGGTAACCAAAATAAGCCATACATTACCAAACTTTTCCAAGGTAATGTAGAGAGAAGCAGTCGCTTGTCTCGTAGAAGATTCAGCAGTATTCCAGGTTTTCGTCACGTGTATGATACGCCAAGCATCCCTTTCACTTGAAAATGAGTCAAAACATTTGAAGTGAAGAAAATCTGGGTGGCCAAGGTCGTCATCAAGAACGGCAGATAACGTGGAGAGTGTAAATCAGTCTGTTCGTGATGATCCGAATCTTTCAAGTTATTGGAAATTTTACCGTTCGACAAAATGAATGCCATGAAGGCGAAGGTTTACATTTAGACGATAGTACATATTTCTTTTAAGAAACAAATTCCCATATTCGGTACTTTGATAATTAATACAGATTTTTTGTAAATACATGTTATTTATTATTTCACAAAATATAAACTTTCTTTTGAGACACCCTTTACAATGATAAATGTTAAGAGGATTTTGTGTAACACAGTAATAGTATTCGAAGTTATACCTGTCATTGCATCGGGATCAATAAACAATCGGTTTTGAATTGTTGTCAACTGCTTACGAAGGTATCGCCTTAAATTAGGGAGTACTGCAAACCGGGGATTATTCGAAAAAATGATTGCGGGAATGTCAAACTTGTTTTTCGATTGTAATTCGTCCTTAGAATATTTTGGCAAAAAATTGTTTTTTGTGTGGTCATTAGACCGGGTCACGAACAAATTTTCCCAAAGTCGAGGGCAAATATTAAAGGTCACCTCGAGACAACTTAAAAAAAAATCAATGAGTGTTCGAACTCACGGGCGATGTGTTAACAACTTTTTGTTACACGGTACCTGTTCGATTTCTATGAACACATTAGTAAATGTTATATTGGAAAATAAAAAAAATAATAAATTTTGTACTGAAGGCTCTTTTGCTATTACACTTTCTTATTTCTTACATCTGTTTTAATAGTAGATGTAATATTGTTAAAATAAATATAGCAATATTTAGCTCACTGAAATAATTGTTTTTATTTTGTCATGAATAGAGCGACGACAAAAAGTATTCAATAGTATAGAGAACTTATTGCACTTATTTCCCGCTCTCATGCAGACAGTCTGACTAAATGAGCATAAACGAGTCTTATTCTCTTTATTGAATATTTCAATATAAATGCACCATTTCGACAATGTTATTACATAAAACAATATAAAAAGCATAAATGTTTCAAAAGGCATCAATGTTTTACATCAAAATTATGAATGCACCAAGTTATGACTAAAAGAGAGTATTACGTTTTGAATCATTCGCCAGATGTCGCCAGTGCTTTTGAGTCATATAATTCGTTCCATGAGTTCCCTATACTATTCACTGCTCTTCGGCGACGACGACCTGCTTGTTTGTTCTCTGCCGCTACATCAATACCATCATACTTATTTGCAGGCAGTGACTATTGTTGTACAACAATCACGTATGTGATGCTAACGTTATGTGTGGTTTGCATGTGTTCACTTTGATAGATTGCCCTACCCGTGCCTATAGATGTTGACACATTAAAAACAATTTTCCTTTCCGAGCCTGTGAAAAACAGCCCAAATCTTTTTTTATCGTAGTTTTTTCGCTTGTCACTCGATCGTAACATCGTTGTATAGCTCTCGACGAGTACTATATTTGTCCTATAGATATTGCTGACGTACGACATTGTCTTATAATGAGGCCATATTTAATGCAGTAACTACCCCTAAAATGTAAAAATATTTTTTACTAAAATGAAAGTCCTTTAAAAACCAAGAACATTTTGCTTTGGAAGTATACAGTTTTATTTAAAAACATAAAAGTTACGTATGACAAGATGTATCTACAGCATTAATACAAATATTGAATGAATTAGCCCAGGAAAATATTTGCCATAGCCCTAAAAAGAATGCAATACTTTTTATTAAAAAAATTGTTCGATAGCGCTAAAAAATATGCAATAATTTGCGGTAATAATGCAAACAACATGAAAAAATATTTACATTAATGCTGTAAATATATCTTGTCATACATAACTCTTTTGATTTGAATAAAATTGTATAATTCCAAAGCAAAATGTTCTTGGCTTTTAAAGGACTTAATCCTAGCAAAAAATAGTGTCGAGAGAACCCGAAAATATCAATTCGGCATTGTTCTCAACAACTTCAAATTTGAATTTTGACAAAAGATCTCCATCTTCAAGCGTTCAAAATTCAGTTTACTGAGGAGCTCAAACCAGCAGTCCATGGAGCTCAAACGAGTATACCATGGAAAGCGCCGGCAATTCGTTCAATGGGGTTCAAAGTGAAGTCAATGGCAATGTTTCAAAAAAAAGTCATCTTCTCCGATGAAGAGCATTTCCATCTGAATGGCTTCGTGAATACACGAAATTGTCGAATTTGGGTCTCAGAAAATCCTCATGCAATCCATGGGAAAAATAAATACATCCACAACAAGGAACTAACTGGTGCGGATTTTGGGCAGGCGTTGAGATTGGGCCTTACCTTTTTGAAGATGAGTCCGAAATTGCAGAGACTGTGAACGGCATTCGTTACAGTAACATGATAACGGAGTTCTTGTGGCCTCAACTGGACGGCATGGATATGGACGACATGTGGTTTCAGCAAGACGGCGCCGCCTGCCACATCGCACATGAAACAATGGATTTATTGCACCAACGATTTCCACAAAACATTATCTCAAGAAATTCTGATGTCAACTGGCCACCAACATGCGATTTAGCAGCGTGCGATTTCTTCCTTTGGGGTTTTGTGAAATCTCGGGTTTGTGCGAATAAACTAGAAACAATTCCTCTGCTCAAATCCGAGATTCAATGCGCCATCGGTGAGATACAGCCACATCTCTGTGAAAAAGTCATGGAAAATTGCATGAAAAGAGTAATGTAGTATTATCAGAGCCGTGGGGGTCAGTTGACGGATATTTTATTCCACATTTAATCGAAACATGTCTTATTTACAATCCAATAAACAAATCACATCTATCTCGAAAAATACGTGTTTTTATTTTAAAATGAAAAAGTGCGCTCTTACTGAGACACCCTAGTACGAACTTCTCATTCATTAATATTCAAGTGAGATAAATATTGTGGCCAACAAAGACACGTTGCTGCCCAATTTCCCAGGGAAAAATTTAATGTTGCTCAATAAATTGAAGTAGTTTGAAAATCTACTGAAGTCTTTTTTTGGACAAATTGAATCTCAGATTTGTACTTGCCAGTGAAGTTAGTTATAGTTAGGATCTTAAGAAAAAGAAAGAGGAACAAATCTAATTGCACGAAATGATATCACGAACTTGTATGACAATTGACAACTTTGATATTTGTTCCTACAATTTTATCGGTCGTTAAATTTGCCTTAGAAACATTATAATGTTGCTGGACACATGTTGACATTATTTTGTGTTAGCAACTTTGTACTATAGTTGCTACACTGGTGCATTCTTACTGAGACATCCTTAGTATGAACTTTTTATTCAAATGACAAAAATATTGTGGCCAACAAAGACACGTTGCTGGCCAATTTCCCAGGGGACAAAAATAAAGTTGTTCAATAAATTGAAGTATCTTGAAAATCTACAGAAGTCTCTTTTTGATAAATTGAATCTATCAGATTTGTATTTGCCAGTGAAGCTGGGTATAGTTAGGATCTTAGGAAAAAGAAGGAGGAACAAATCTAATTGCACGAAATGATACCACGAACTTGTATGACAATTGAGAACTTTGTTAGTTCTTCCTACAATTTTATAGGTCGCTAAATTTGCTTTATAAACATTAAAATGTTGCTGGACACATGTTGCCAATATTTTGTGCTAGCAACTTTGTACTACACTGGGGGAAATATGTTGTTGATATTTCGCAGACATTAATTTTGCATGGAGTTTTGCAAAATTCCGTGTGAAATGTTGAATTTAATACCGTCTTTAAGCTCTCACTGTGAATTTTTGTCAACAATTTTCAAAACATAAAATTTTTAACATTTATTATCCCCATTTATATTGACAAGAATCCCAATGACGTGTTGCACTGTGATTTAAACGTGTTATTAATTTCACGCTAGTTTACTCACTATGACCCAAAAACCGTGATTACTTTAGTTATGTTTTCATTGCGTTTTTTAATAACTCAACTAAGAATCTGTAACGTAGAAGAGGTGGGAAGGTGCGAAGAGTAAATACGGCAGCCGTAGCGGAATCGCAACAAAACCACGTCGTTAGATTTAAGTTGCTAACAATCTTATGCATGTACTTAACGCTCTAAAAGTTAAGAAAAATTACCAGGTTATTTTCTCTCTATTTTCCTATCGGTTTTCTATACATTTGTAAAGTGAATTAGACCTATTAATACAATAATTAGATAATAATAAAAAGAAAAGAAAGAAGGAAAAAAAAACAAAACATGAAACTATAAACTGAACTCATATTCTATACGACTCATAAAGTTATTAAAGTGTATCGGAAACATCAAACATACCATGACTACGTACTATCAACGATATCTAGTGATGATGAAGGCAGGCGCCTGCCTCAATGTATCAAAGATGGAACCGCATTGGGAAGAGAAACAAAAACGAGATCATAGCGTTCGCTGTATAAAGTGGCATGATGGATGCATTCTGGCATAAGTGTTCAAGTGTTTTTTGTTCATTTTCTATAGTTTATAATTTATTGAATTTGGTATTTACTCTTCACTCAAATTATTTAATAGAACCTTTGCTCAATATTTTCGAAATTAGAAAGAGACAATCGATTGTAGTGCCCAACAACAACCAAGATATTGGATTGATTGCGATTGCGATTTTTGCCTTCAACTACTAAGACTTTGTGGTGACATTATTTGTCACTTGGCTGGTCTATAATGTGTTTCGTTTACAGTCAGAGTTAAAAAATAATGTGCAAGTTGAAAATTTATTTTATTTTTTTTATTTTATTATTCAAGCTCAAGACCATTCTATATCTCCATTAATAGATATATGTTAAATTATGTTAAAAATTATATTAACAACATAGAAACTTGAAGACAAATGGTTCTTCAAGTCATATAATTCAATAGGGCCAAATGGTATTTTGACAACATTGTGGCTAGATGCAATTGCAACAATGTTGCCTGTAATTATCCGAAGAGATGTAACTAGGAATTATATTGTTTGTCCCAAATCGGGTAACCGACCGAATCATGTAGCAATAAAGTCTATGAAGAAATCAACAATAAATCAATAAGTCTTCAAGTCTTTGAATTCAACAGGACACAGAAAGAAAAATTTCGTTACGCCCAAGTAAAATTTAATATGTTTACAACAACCGAAATACATATGCAAGACATGACTAAAATAAGAAAACGTTTACAAGAAACGAAACATATTTTCATTACCCGTTATTTCGTTTACCGCCAAAGACCTACAGTAACTCCAAACTGAAAACAAAAGTTTATGACCAATGAAAAATGTTTGCGGCAAACTGATTTTGCATTAGCCACCAACGTTTTATATTTCACTGAATATGGACTTATTGTGAATAAAAGCAGGGGGTATCCAAAGTACAGCTCATCGACTATGTACTAGGAAAATGCTAGAGAACGATAAGCAACCAGAACCAAACCATCCAGCAAACCAAGAGGTTTCTATGGCACAGCTGATCGAAAAGGTACTAGGGAAATGATGTAGAATGAGAGACCAAAGAAGGCATACAGATTATAGGCCATGCAGCAAACTAAGTTTAAATAGTGTTTGATTGATACTAATGACAGCTAAATCATGTTTTATGTTGGCTGCATCGAACGAAACTACGCATTTCCTTTTATTTAAAGATTAAATTACAAAAGCAACTCGAACTCGATGAAATTGCCTACTACCTCGTTGCTACCAAGGAAACGTGAAGATAGGGATAGCGGCTTTTGTCTATTTCTCTATGAGCAAACCAAGTTTGTTTGGATGCAAATCTTCTCGTAAATATACTATTTTTGTGCCCAAACACATTGTGTTTACTATTCAATGTAACATGTTTGAGACACAATGATTAATAGACTATAATATATGTTTTTGAGGAAGTGTTTCATAGAATTTAAAATTCAAATTAATTTTATATGCTGAAAACTCTTTCTTGTTTGTATGCAAAGATAACGTGTGTTTGGAACTTGTCGCAAATATTGTATATTTGTGAACAAACACATTGAGTTTGGTATTCAATATTATATGTTTGAGACACAATGACTAAATAAAATAAATCGTTTCCCAGTTCATTCCATGAAGGAATTGGGTAGAGCTGCGTACAACCAAGCGAGCTGTGCGCTTTCTAGTTTTATACTCACGAAGTGACCGCCGCCAAAAGAAATTTAAGGTGCTCAGAGCAGGGAACGAACCCAGGATCTCATGTACCTGAGGCGCGCGCACTAACCATTGCACCACCAACGGCCACAGTGATTAATATATTATAGTATATGTGTTTGTGATCTAAATACAGCATAGTTTGTGATACAAGTACAGCTGTGATTGGTGCTCCGTTTACTATTTTTTTTGTCGATATGCTGTGTCGAGAGCAAAATAATAAAAGAGGGATAAAGGGAGATTATTGTAACTGGTTGTTTGCTTTAAGTTAGTGATTCAAATGCACTCCTGAATGCATTCCGGAAGTGGTTTTTATGTTGACTGATTTGTGGACTTTTAGTTTCATGCATTCAGTCCTCGATCGTTCGTTTGGGGGAAACACACGAATGCTTCGACGCAAGTATATGGATGTTTGGGACGAAACACTCATATAGCTCCATGTAAAGGTATGCATCTTTGCAAGTAAACATGCAATTGTTTGCACTTAAATATAAGTGAGTTTGGGACTTGCAAATATTTGAATATTTGGAGTGGGTTCCGAACATATAATTTGTTGTAATGTGTTTGTGATGTTACAGAGGTAGTGTAGTGCCTATGCTTTCCCTGATATGGAGTTGAGGCCAGGTACTATCATTGCAAGTCTGAGCATCTATCCACTAAGCTATCGTATACGTTGCACAAAGATGCGCAAAACCTTTACCTTAGAATTTGCTGGATTGTTTCTATTGAAAATCTACAGATTATATTCTAGAGAAAAAACTACATACAGCAAGGCGAGGTATTACCGACTGGGGGTTTTCAGGTCCTTTTTATCTTTTTCATTTAAAAAGAAATTATGTTCGCATTTGTGGCCATACAGTCTCCTGAATGTCTCGACCCAACTGTACGCTGAAAAATAACGGCCCCAGCAACATATTGCAGGAACAATGTACATATTTGCAAGCATTGTTTTTGTGAATGGAAGATCTGCTGCTTTTTTCTTCTTTATTATTTGTCACGTTTCTGTTTTCAATCGTTTTCAACGAACAAAGCCACAGTTGGGTCACAAATATAAGTACACATATTATAACCTACTTATCATTCGGTCCCAAACATATTATATTGAATAGAAAACACAATGTGTTTGGACACAAGTATACTATATTTGCGACAAGCTACAAATATGTTATATTTGCTTCCAAACAACAAAAAACTACAGATTTTTCAGTGTGTGTTTATAATGTAACGATGCAGATTCTTGGAATATCTAAAATTTTTTTCTCATGCATTAAAATTTAAAAATGTTTTAGTTTGGAACGATGAAATTTGTTCTACTGGCCCTTAGATGGCGCACATTTTTTGACTTGAGAGTGGCCTAAATTTCCCGACTTTACTATTTATGAGGCAATGAAGAGAACTCTTGGAATTTCCATGTTGTTAAAGTTGTGACAGAGTAACCCACTGGTGCTTAGAAAACCTATTGGTCGTATTTTGTATGAAGACACATCTGCTTTGACTTTAGATAGCGCACATTTTTTGACCTGAGAGTTGCCTGAATTTCCCGAAGCCAACTCTTGGAATTTCCATATGGTTACAGTTGCGACAGAGTAACTTACTGGTGTTCAGAAAACCTGTTGGTCGTATTTTGTATGAAGACACATCTGCTTTGACCTGAGATTCTCTTAAATTGCTCGACACAACTGTTTATATAGCATTGAAGCTGGTCTGGGATGTTCAGATGAAGATACAAACACGCTGAAAAGTCTGTATATTTTTGATGTATGGATGCAGATACAACGTGTTTTTAGTTTGTCGCAAATATAGTATATTTGTGTCCAAAAACATTGTGTTTGCCATTCAATATTACATGTTGGAGACACAATAATTAATAGGTTATTATAGGTGATTTTGTTACTCGAATGTGACTTTGTTTGTTGAACACTGCTGAAAATATAAACGTGACACAGAACAAAGAAACAGAAAAGCAGCAGATCTTGAATTCATAAAAACAGTGCTTGCATATACATATACATATATATATATATTAGGGCGGGTTAATTTTTTTTTTTGATGAAGCGTATAGCGAAATCTTAATCTATAGGTGATTTTGAGAAATTTTGCTCAAGAGACCATAGCTCTAAGTCGGATTTGGAGCCCCCCAAAAATTTCAAAATAGATATTTTTCAATTATACATAGAATAATTTAATTAAATTCGTCATAAAATCGGATAGGATAGTAGATTTCTCAATGTGGGCTTGTTTGAAAGGTATTTTTATCACCTTTCAGAATCTGTATTGATACCAAAATTTTTGTTGGCGTAGAATACGTCTTACCTTACGGTATAGGGAGTCATGTCAGAGTGTTATTGTTGTAATCTTTATTTCATTGATTATGAGGAAACGGTGAGATAACTTTTTTTAAAAATTGTTTTGTAGGTAAATGAAGATGCTATCTTTCGTTTGATATACATTTCATATTGGTTGATATCTTCCTAATATTTAAATTTCTCAAATGAAAATTGTTTAAACACATACACTCAAACATATGTGTGGTGTTTGGTTGAGTGTTTGAGTTTGTAGCGTGAACACAAACTATGCTGCTGTTTCAGTGTGGACACAAACCTTCGGCTGTTGTTTTGATTGATGAAATATTGAAATTTCGTATATTTACTTCTGTATTTAAGTGAAACAAAATGTTAAATGTGAATTTGAATTTAACATGGATATATAATTATAAAAAATATATGATAAAATTAATTCATACATTTTTATGTTAAATGAAAGTGCTGCCAAGTAAGCAAAATAACAATGCTGCTTGATGCTGTTTGGCAGCAGCTGACGGTTGACGTTTAGTAAATTAAAATAAAAACTACTAATCAAAATGGCACCTACACGAAATACAAGAAAGCAACGAGTGGTTGTTATGCAGAGAAATAAATACTCAGGTATTTATACATTTAATTGGGATTATATTCGAAACGATGCTCCCACAACTATTGATAACACAACATTGACTTAGTTTTTGCGAGAAATTGGAATGTTTATTTAAAAACATATTTATCCTATTTTTCCTATCATAAGCCCATATTATCAAAAGTAACTTTCAAATAATCAAATTGATTTGCGTCTGTTATTTATCATTTATCCTTACTCTTTTAATTTAAAAACATATTTATCCTATTTTTCCTACCATGAGCTTATGTATATTATCAAAAGTAACTATCAAATAAATAAATTCATTTGCTTATGTTATTTATCATTTATTGTTATATATGTTTTCTGTCTTATAGGATGGCGTATTCTACGTTAAACTTAATGGCCGTGTCTCTGACACAGCTTGCAGGGACAGTCCGTGGCCGAAGGCCTCGGACAACTGTCTGCTGTTTTTTTAGTTTTAGTGGAGATATTAGGAATTTTTTGTCGAAAAATAGCCTAAAATTAACTTTTAACTAATAAATTCTGAATTTTCTTCGATTTTTTCGAGATTTTTTTTGCAGATTATGAAAGTTCAGATAATTTCCAATAACTTTTATTACGATCAATGTTTTTGTTTTCGAATTCCTTTTTGTAGGAAAATCGATCTGAAAAAATCAACATTTTCAAGGTTTCAACAAAAAAACACTATTAACACTAATATCTATTTTGAAAATTTGGGGGGCTCCAAAAATCCGACTTAGAGCTATGGTCTCTTGAGCAAAATTTCTCAGAATCACCTATAGATTACGTTTTTGCTATACGCATAGAATTTGACCCGTCCTAATATACACATATACTTAGTTCCTGCAACATGTTGCTGGGGTCGTTTTTTTTTAGTGTGTACAAAAAATGTTTGCTAAAATGGCAAAAATGTTTGCTATCCCCTCTTTTTAGCAGCATTTTCTACTGGGTTTACTTGTATATTTGTTTGAGTGTATCCCAAACAGTAACGAGAAGCAAAGTCTGACCTTTTGAAGTGAATACTTATACATTCTAAGGGTTGTGAATTCCTTGCGACATTTAACAAGAATGCACTAGAGTCCAACTACACACCACTAAGTGCATGGACAATGAAATCTTTAGGAAGGTTGTATGCAGTTCGTTCGTATAAAATACTCCCTATATTGCCGAGAGTTGTGAATGACCTTGTAGCAAATACATATGTATGAATATTATTTACATAATATTATTTGTACATTTATTTTTAATTCTGCCTGTATATGACTGCATACAATATACACTACAAACATACTTATAAGCAAATGCAAAAACTGCATTTATTCAATTTCAATTTTCTTCTTCTTCTCCGTTTGGGGGGAACTATTTTTATTTTGGCATTTGATTTATTTTCGTTATGACCGTCAATTATCCTTTAGTGTTGTTTATCATTGTCTTTGGGGGCTATATAGTACATACAGGTATGTACAAAAGTGTATATACACACGTACCGACAAATCTAGTAGAAACAACTGTGTCAATGTTAAATGTAGCACGATTTTCAGTAGCTTTCCCTTTTTTCTATTTCATAAGTTATTAAATTTTTTTTCTTCGGTTTTTTCGCAGGAAATTCAAACGCATGTTGGTTTTTTAGGTTCATTAGGGTTTATATAAATTGTGGAAAGTGTAATATTAAATATCGTAGAACGAAATGGAAAAGGGATATTCTAGATGTTTTTGGGTATGACAATGGATGTCTTAAATTTGTTAGGTTAAGGAATTAAATCAAGATTTGTATTATAAAGCAAAACTAATGTTGTGCATATGTTTTATATACGAAGGCGGATCAATAAGTCCGTGACTTTTCGAACTTCCCTCGTAGTTCTATAAAATGCAACACTGCTCTCATCAAGTACCACCTGTTAATAGACTACAGTAAAATTTTGAGCAAGTTCCGTCATTTACTTTGCGTTTAACAGCTGTGAAAAAGTGAATTTCGAGTGCTCATTAAACAGTATATTTTGCGAAAAAAAACCGTCAATAAAACTAAGGAAAAGCTTGAGAAATACTATGGAGACTCTGCACCATCGATTTCAATGGTGAAGAAGGTGGTTTACTGACTTTCGTTGTGGGCGCACAAGTACAAAGTCAGTACACCCGAAAATTTCGAAAAAATCAAAGATATGGTGTTGGCCGATCGAAGAGTAACATTGCGTGAGATTGTTGATGCCATAGGCATTTCATATGGCAGTGTGGTTTCGATTTTAAATGATCAGTTGGGTTTAAAAAAGCTGTCTGCAAGTTGGGTGCCGCGTTTGCTCTCAATTGAGCATAAACGAAAGGCACACGTGTGTAGTCTCAATGGCAAAATTCCATGAATTGGGCTACGAATTGGTACCTCATCCGTCATATTCTCCGGATTTAGCCCCCAGTGACTATATCCTATTTCCAAACCTAAGGAAAAGGCTCGGTGGAATGAGATTTAGCTCCAACGATGATATTATTGATCAAACAAACGCTTATTTTATGGACCTCGAAAAGTCCTCTTTTTTGGAAGGGATACAAAAATTGGAGAAACGTTGGACTAGGTGTATTGGGCTAAAAGGAGATTATGCTGAAAAATAAATATTTGTTTTGCAAAAAAAAAAAACTGTGAATCTACAGAAATAATCAATTTCAATTCTTCTTGTAAATACTAAAAGGAGATTATGTTGAAAAATAATTTTTTTTTTCAAAAAAAAAACTATGACGGACTTATTGACTTATTGATTCGCCCTCGTATTAAGTTCAGGTATAATTTTTTCCCCCTTTAGCCAAATCGGTCAAAAATAAAAAATGTGGTTGACCTGGCAAATACAGTGGAACTTTGCATATATTATTGCTATTTCGTTATTTGAATTTCGAAGAAAGGAATTTATTGTGAATTCATCCAGATGTTGCTAGTTCCACACATTCAAATTGCCGGTAATTGGTAATAAAACTCTCATCTTCTTTTATTAACTCTAAACAATCCAAACTTTGACCCACTTTCGAAAAAAAAAATTGCTCAAATAATTTTATTCAGAATGAATACATAACTTTTAAAACTCTCCATAAAGCTGTGGAATGGGCCAACATTAAAGATAATTAAATATTGAAAAAGTGATGATTTATCCGACCTTTCGTATTATATTCAAAATTAAAATGTTCGAGCTTTTGGTCCGTTTTTAATTATAAATGAAATGATAATTCATAATTGTGTTTATCTTCCTGACGATGCTACCCAAAGGGCAGCGAAATATTGAAGAATAAAATACTTAAAAAAACGAAAAAAACGCTCAAACGTTTTAATTTTGAATATAATTAAATATTTTGAAACAAAACTAAGACATAATATCCTGCAGACAAGCCGAATGGCTTCGTGGGTTTAATATTTAAACTTTGGATAAAAATTTAATTATCAAAAAAAAATTTATTAAAAAAATATTATATTTTTCTCTGTTTTGAAGTTCTATTTACACTAAAAATCTCTGTTTATGAGAAATTGTATGAGAGTTGACAACATTGATCATTTGTTCCTACAATTTGTTAAGTCTCTACATTTTGTTTAGAAACATTAAAATGATGCTCGATACATGTTGCTTGTATTTCGTACGAATAATTTAGTACTAAACGTGCGGAAATATTTCGTCGATATTTCTAGAGCTGTGGCGTCGGAGTCTTGGATATTTTTCTGAAGTCGGAGTCGTAAAAGTTGGACCAGTTTACCATTTCCATCAAAAGTCAAAATTTTCGAAACGAATAATATGTTGACCGATTTTTTCGGTTAATATACATTTTTACACGGTATTAGATAAAATCAGTTTGCCCTAGATCTAATTCGATTTTTCGTGGATTTCTGAGTTAATCATATGAAAAATCCTATATTTACGGCGGCCATATCTCGCAATAAAGCCAATTTTTTGTTAAATAATTGGTAACGTTAAAAATATCCCAACTCACATCTAAATTGTACTTGCAAATAGACAACGGAAGTGATAGACATTTACAATAATACAAATCGAACTTCAAACTCTTTTAGTATTTTTATTTAGAAAGGTGAATACGTTTTATATTGTCTTGAAAAGGGTTTATATTGTTTTTTAATTAAAAAAAAAATCAATGAATATTCGACCTCACGGGCGATGTGTTAACACTTTTTTGTTACACGGTACCTGTTTGATTTCTATGAACACATTAGTAAATGTTACATAGGAACAGAAAAAAAGAATAGTTTTTGTGCTGAAGGCTCTTTTGCTATTGCACTTTCTTTTTTCTTACATCTGCTTTAACATTAGATATATAATATTGTTAAAATAAATAAAGCAATATTTAGCTCACTGAAATAATTGTTTTTGTTTTGTCATAAACAGAGCGACTACAAAAAGTATTGAATAATATAGAGAACTTATTGCACTCTTTTTCTTATTCTCTTTTGAAAACATAGCTGCTGTAAACGAGAGTGTGGCGAAAAACCCGGAAACATCAATTCGGCATCGTTCTCAACAACTACAAATTTGACGAAGCACTACGCAGCGAATTTTGACGAAAGATTTTCATGCGGGCCAAATTCAGCTTACTCGGGATCTCAAACCAGCAGACCATAGAAAGCGCCGACAATTCGTTCAATAGGTAATGGAGCAAAGTGAAGTCAATGCCAAGTTTTCCCAAAAAAAAAAAACTCATCTCCCCGATGAAGCCCATTTCCATCTGAATGGCTTCGTGAATACATAAAATTCTCGAATTTGGAGGTTTCAGAAAGTCATCATGAAATCCCTGAAAAACAACTGCACCCACAAGGAACAACTGTCTGGTGCGGATTTTGGTCAGGCGGCGTGATTGGGCCTTACTTTTTTGAAGATGAGTCCAAAATTGCAGTGACTGTGAACGGCATTCGTTACAGGAACATGATAAAAATCCGAGAATCCGAGATCCATGGAAAATTTCTTGAAAAGAGTAATGGCCTCTCATTAGAGCGGATTTTTTTCCATACTTAATCGGAACATATCTTCTTTATAATCCAGTAAAACAGGGCTATGCGTATAATCGCCCAAGTGAAAATCGCCCAAAACCCAAAAATGAACAATCGCCCAAAAAATATGGGGGAAAAAATTGGGCGATTGTTCATCATGTTTGGGCGTTTTGGTATTTTTGATTTTTTGGGTGTTTGTTTATGATGAATGATCGCCCAAATTTTTAAAAATGTAAATTCGCCCTTTTACTTAATTGGGCGGTTGTTCGCTACAGTCTTGGGCGATTTATCATTATGAACAATCACCACAAAATAGTGGACGTTTGTTCATAAATTGGATTTATATTTTTGGGCGAATGTTCTTAAATTTTTGGGCGATTTTACCTCTTTTTTTGGGTCTTTTTTCTTACTGAAAAAACACCCAAAAATTTTGGGTCATTGTTCATTTTTCGTTTTGGGCGATTTTCACTTGGGCGACTATTCGCATAGCCGTAAAACAGTCACAACTATCTCAAAAAATTCGTGTTTTTATTTTAAAATGAAAAAGTGCATTCTTACTGAGACACCCATTATCTTTATTTCAAGTAATCTGTCGTCGGAACAATAACTTAAATCATTTCCCTTGCGGCAGTTCTTACTCGGTCCGCTTTTTAAAATAACAATTTTCTAAATTTATTCAAGCTCAAGACCTTTTTAATAATATAAAGCTTATTTATTAGTTTTATATTATTTTCAAAAAAGTCGAGCACAAAAATGTTCCAATGATACCAAAGCTGTCTGCATAGCTAATTCGGATCTTGCCAAGATCTTCATCAGCAGACGTACCAAAAACGATGTCCCATAACATCTCATGAAGGGATTGAGGACAGCTTCTCACAATCAGTGAGATGTGCGCTTTCTAGGTTTGAGACTCACTGATTGGAACCTACAGTTTTACACCGGTTCCGTACGGTATTTTGGAAAGCTTTTTCATGGCTCAGCACTCGATAGTATCGCCGTCACTATGCGTGGTGACCGTCGTCGAAGGAAGTGTAAGGTGGTCTGAGCAGGGATCGAACCCACGTTCTCATGTACAAGAGCCACGCACACTCACCATTGCACCACCGACAATAACTTTCCCCTTTATAAGTCAAGGCTTTAATAAATATCATTTCCATATAATTTGTTAACTAGTTTTTTTTTCTAATCTTTGGTATTCAATCTGGAGTATTTTGAAAGTCTAGAGAATTTTAAAACTATAATTAAAAATAATAAATAATTTTCGATTTCAAAGCTACATGATTATCTATGCTATTCTATGTGCGAGCGAGAGGAGTGTTTGGGAGTGCGATTTTGTGGATAATGAACCAATTGGTTTAACATGATGAATGATGCAGTTCTTTTTGTTGTTCTTGTGTGGACTGATACGATCAATCAATTTGATTTGATTTTTTTCTTTTGATTCTTCACGAAATGAAAACACATTTTTTTGTTTTGATTATTTTTTGTTGTTGAGAAATCATAAATCAAGAAATGCTACAAATATGCAATTTTTCTTAAAAAGTTTTGCGCATTTAAAAAATAAATAAATTAATAATTATATATTTTTGTTGGTTGTATTTTTTTTTTGTTTTTTTTTTTTTTGATAAAACTATTTGAATATCGAGTCTAAGAAATGTACTCAGTAATGAATTAAATATAAAAATATATAGACATTTCATAAAAATATAAAACAAAAATATTTAAAACAAAATATGTATATATAAAAATAAACTTAAATGCTTATGCTATTTTAATAATAAAACAAAATTTAAACTTTTCAAATTATAAGTAAAAAATTAAAAAAAGTAAATTAAAATTTTTGTTTCTAAATAAAACTTACCTGGGCCGTGTTTGCAGATGGTGGTGGGTTACTCATCTTGTCAAGTTGTGGCGAGGCCAATGTTGGACATAAAATCAAAAGAAATCATAATCGGAAACTCTTCTCACCATTAAAATGTTGTTGCTGTTACTGTTGTTGCATTGTATACCACTTACCACTGAGATACCACCAGCTGTGTTCACTGATATTATATTGTTAGCTTAAAACTTCAAAGCGAGCACAGGGTGTATCCCGGCAGTAAATAGATTTTGTTGCGTTGTCATCGATAAAGCTTTTTACGATTTCTGTATCACTCTGTGCGCTTAATTAGTTGGGACATTCACCACTTTGCTTGATGTAGTGGCGCGAGAGATTTGTATGTTCGTATTGCGTTTTAAGATTCTGTTTTTTGTTATTGCATTTTGGTTTTTGTTAAAGAGAAAAAAGCTTTTCTGTTTCATTTGCAACACAGAACGTTTGTACGGCTATGTATCACTTTGTTCAGGGCTTGTGTCCGTTCCACACTTGTGTTTGCGTTGGATTTTACTGAGATACTACAGACGGAACTAGTGGTGGAATACGACAAGTTGTGTAAACATTTATGTCATAACTTTCCTCTAAACGATTGATGTATTTTTTCGAAATCTATTATACTTGTGGTGAAATTATGGCAATAAATTACGTTTTCCATTTAAGGTATTTTTTTTTGGTATCACACTTGCTGCTCCCCTCTTGCTTTTTTCGTCAACAACATCACAAGATACATATTGCGATATATACCAGTTATTATTTATTATGCGGCATGCTGTTCTATTTTTCGATAATGAATTGCTTTCACTTGATTGGTGGTGACAGTGAAATTAATTTACGAGAAGGTGTAATTATTTATATAAAATGTATAATATTTATTTTGCATCTAAAGTGTCCGTAAATTAGATGTCTTTTTTCACCAGCTATACTGTTTTCTGTTTAAATTTTATATAAAAAGTACGTAAAAGACAGGCATAGCATCCCTATCCCAATTTCCAAGGTGAATTCATATCGGGCGTGTATTTAAAATCACTTCAGCCGCGGAATTCTGTAACATTTCAACGATAAAAATCGGTAGTTATAAATAACTAAATGGTTTCCCATTACATCCCATGAAGGGATTGGGGAGAGCTTCTCACAAACCAGCGAGCTGTGTACTTTCTAGTTTTAAAATTCGATTGGAACCTAGAGTTTTACACCGGTTCCGAACGATATTTTGAGAAGCTTTTTCATGGCTAAATACTCAATAGTGTCGCCGTCACAATGCGAGGTGACAGCCGCCGAAAGAAATTTAAGGTGGTCAGAGCAGGGATCGAACACCGGATCTCATGTACAAGAGGTGCGCACAGGGATCATTGAACCACCGACAGGAAACAGACATCGGACTCTAAAATCCATCCAACGAATTGTGAAATTCAAAGCTCCATGAAGGTACAGGGGAGGGAGTGAGCTGTGTGCTTTCTAGTTTTTATTCTCACTGATTGGGATCGACAGTTTTACACCGGTTCCGAACGGAAGTTTTGAGATGTTTTTTCGTGGCTAAATACTCGATAGTGTCGCCGTCGTAATGCGAGGTGTCTGCTGCCGAAATAAATTTGAGGTGGTCAGAGCAGGGATCGAACCCAAAATCTTATGTGCAAGAGGCGCGTACACTAACCATTGCACCACTGACGGGAAACAGATAGCGGACTCTAAAATCCATCCAACCAATTGTGAAATTCAATGGTCCATGAAGGTACAGGGGGAGGGAGTGAAATGTGTGCTTTCTAGTTTTTATACTCACGGATTGGGACCTACAGTTTTACACCGGTACCAAACGGTATTTGGATAAGCTTTTTCATGGCTAAATACTCGATAGTGTCGTCGTCTCTATGCGTGGTGATCGCCGCCGAAAGAAATTTAAGGTGGTCGGAGCAATGATCGAACCCAGGGTCTCATTTACAAGAGGCGCGCACACTAATCATTAAACCACCGACGGGAAGCAGATATTGGGCTCGAAAGTCCATCCAACCAATTGTGCAGTTTTACAACGGCTCCGAACGGTATTTGAAGAAGCTCTTTCTCGGCTAAATACTCGATAGTGTCGCCGTCACTATGTGAGGTGACCGCTACCGAAAGAAATTTCAGGTGGTCACAGCAAGGATCGAACCCAGGGTCTCATGTACACTGTGATAAATAGACAAAATTCGGAAATGTTGTATTGAAGTTTTATGAATTTTGGCAATTTATTAACTACCGATTTCTATCGTTAAAAAGTTACTGAATTCCGGTGCAGGAACAGAAATTTGTTTAAAAATATTAGATTTAAATGAATTTATCGAAATATGTTCCCCAGTTCCAGTTAAGGAATTTATGAGTCGTGCGTATTTTTGTACTAATTAAACATATGACAATTAAATGCCGTTTTCTTCCCCCCACTCTTTTGTCCAAGGTGAATTCATTTCGTGCGTGTATTTAAAATCACATTAGGGAGAGAAAGTCGTTTCGAAATCACTGAGAAGAAATTAACAATTCTAACAATTCTTATTGTTAAAAAATAAAATTATTCATAAATTTGTGATATTGGAACGAAGTTTCTTATCGCACGTATGGGGATAAGGGCTAAATGAAAAAAAATTAAACAACTTTTATTTTAACACTATTATGTTACAACCCACTATTATCATATATGGTTTTTTTTTTTAAATTTGCATTGGATTTTAATTTGCATTATTTTATTATTTTATTATTATTATAATGCAAATGCCATGAAATTACTTTTGGTCGCAATGGCAATTAAAACATATTGAATTTGCATTTTCTCAGGCAAATGTAAATGCAGGTTGTGGAATCGGATGCCAATTGTAATGAAATATGGGAATGCTTTTAATTATTATGCATTTGTTTGACTGCTGGCAATTCTGTTTTTAAAGCATTTTATATGAAGAGGTTTGTGGCTTCGACAAGAATTGCCTTGTAGTATTACCGAATTCATAAACCTGTACTGTATAACACATTTGAAAATCTCAACTGCCAGATATATAGAGGAAATACTTTGAAAATAAGTACAATTGCCAATGGTATTGACATTTTATTTGAATTTGCATTTGGAAAAAAAGTAATTCAAATTAAACTACAAATTATAATTGTCGTATACTTAATTTGCCCTATTATCACCTATGTATATATTTTTTACTTTTGCTTTGGTCTGTGTCTAGACTAACTAGATGTCTCACATATGTTGAGAAATTTCTTGTTTAATGGGAAGTTTTCTAGGTGCAGCTTGTAACCAATATTTAATATATATTGTAGGTTTGTGTCTAGACTAACTAGATGCCTCACATATGTTGGGAAATTTCTTGTTTAATGGGAAGTTTTTTAACCAATATTTAGAACATATTGTAGGTTTGTGTCTAGACTAACTAGATGCCTCACATTTGTTGGGAAATTTCTTGTTGAATGGGAAGTTTTCCAGGTGGAGCCTGTAACCAATATTTAGTATATATTGTAGTGTTGAAAGAAGTTTAAAAAAAATTTTTCTTAAATAAGTACGTTTTCGTAAAAAAAGAAAATTTTCTCAAAAAAAATACATATTCATATTCTTAAACAAAGTACGTTGTCTTGAAAAAATTACCTTATCTTAAAGATGTACTTTTGTTTAAGAAAATTAAATTTTCTTACAAAAAGTACCATTTCTTAAAAAAAAATAAATAAATTTTCGTACAACAAGTTGCCTTTTCTGAAGGTACTACCTTTTCTTTAAAGAGCACATTTTTTGTGAAGCACTATAACTTTTCTGGAGATAAGTACCTACTCTCAAAAATTTAACTATTCTTCAGAAAAGGACACAAATCTAAAAAAAAACCCATTTCCTAAACAATGCATTTTCTTCTAAAAATACCTTCTCTTATAAAAAATGAATTTTCTTACAAAAATTCCTTTTCTTAAAAGTACCTTTTCTTAAAAATAAAATATTACGTTTTCTTTTCTTTTCTTGAGATTAGTAGCATTTCTGAAAATAAGTACATTTTCTTAAAAAAATTACCTTTTACCTAAAAAGAGTACCACTTCTTTAAAAAGTACCTGTTCTTAAAAAAAGTACTTCTTTGTAAAAAAATTCATACTGTTATGGCTTTTTCTTACAGAAAGTACTTCTGTTTAAAAATAGTACCTTTTCTTAAAACAAACATTAGTTTTTAAGAAAAGAAGTACCTCTCTTTAAAAAATTACCTTTTCGGGAAAATATAATACATATTTTTACAAAACGGACCTAAAAATATACTTTTTTTTCCTAAAAAAAAGTACATTGTAGAAAAACAAAAAATTTTCTTTAAAAACTTTATCATTTTTCAAAACGTATCCATTCAAATTATCGTGGTACATAATATTTAGCGAAAGGAACTTCGTTGCAATAGGGTGACCCCTAACAACTCATGCGATTTTATGTGAAAAACATATAAAAAATTACATTGAAGGTTAAATTGCTTTTAAAATGGGAGTCCGAAAGGTCACGCATTTTGTGAATTTCGTGCCATGTGGGCGGAAAGGAAACACAAGAATTATTTGCCATTATGGCCGTCGTCGAAAGAAATGTAACAGATCGAATCCACGTTCTCATGTATTAAAGCCGCGTACACTACAATTTCACCACCGACGCCCAGTGTTGTAAAGTTTTGGTGTTGCAGAAAAAATAATAGCGTGACAGCTGACAGTTCGGGGTTAATAAAACAATTAACGAACAGCGCGTTTTCATTGTTGAGAAATATTTAAAAAATAATGAAGGATTTCCGAAAATAATCATTTTCAGCGAAGAGGCTCATTTTTATTTGATAATTATTCAAAATGTTGCATTTGGGGTTCAAAAAATACAGGAGTGATTGTTAATAAAAAATTACATTGAAGGGTAAATTGCTTTTAAAAATAGAGTCCGAAAAGACAGGCTTTATTTGAATTTCGTGTCATGTAGGCGGAACACAAAAAAAGGAATTTGGCCTTCGTCGAAAAATTGTGTGAAAATTACGAAAAGTAAGGTGGTCGTTCTCATGTATAAAAGCCGTGTACACTCAAATTTCACCACCGACGGCCAGTGTTGTAAAGTGTTGGTGTTGCAGAAAAAAAATAGCGTATCAGCTGACAGTTCGGGGTTAATAAAAGTGATACTCTCAATTAACGAACAGCGCGTTTTCATAATAAACATTTTCATTTTAAAAATAATATTTAAAAAATAAAAAATTTTCGAAAAAAATCCATCGCTCACTTTTTTTGGATAATCGTTCAAAATGTTTCATTTGGGATTCAGGAAATACAGGAGTGATTGTTGAGAAGAAAATGTATCATTAACGTGTCAGTGTTTGTTGTAAATTTTGAGATGGCACCATCATCGAACCATTTTTCTTCGAAAATGCAGCTGGTCTGGCAATATTAGTTAATGGTTTTCTGTAGCGATATGTTGATCTAGTTTTGATGTTACTAAATTGAATCCCAGGCAACAGTCAATTATATTTCATCTTGCGTAAGTTTTGGGACATCCAAAACGGCCCAGTAACATATTGCAGGAACCATGCACAAGATTGCGAGCATTGTTTCCTGAATTGAAGATCTGCTGCTTTTTTGTTTCTTGGTTGACTGTCACGTTATTCTGATAATCTAGTTTTTATGTTCCTAAATTGAATGCCGTGCAACAGTCAATTATATTTCATCTTGCGTAAGTTTTGGGACATCCAAAAAACGGCCCCAGTAACATATTGCAGGAACCATGCACAAGATTGCGAGCATTGTTTCCTGAATTGAAGATCTGCCGCTTCTGTTTCCTGAATTGAATATTTCTGTTTCTTTGTTGTCTGTTACGTTATTGCTTTCATCAGTTTTCAACAAACAAAGCCACAGTTGGGCCAAACACATATATTTTATAACCTATTAATCATTGTGTCTCCAACATGTGTTACTGAATAGCAAACACAATGTGTTTGGACACAAGACTATAATATAATTGTGAGAAGCTACAAACACATTATAGTTGCTTTCAAACAAAAAAATAGTACAGATTTGTGTAGGTGTTCCCAGTTCCATTTAAGGATCTTAAGTGTTATTTGTACGATTCAAAAACTTGTGAAGAAAACAAAAACTCTCCTTTAGAACAATTTTTTTTCAAAATTAAAATTATTTCAAAATTTTTGACATTTCTTGAAAACACACAAAAGAATATGTTAGATGAAAATACTTTTATGAAAAGGTGTTCCCAGTTTCACTTTACGATTTAAAGTATAATAAATATTTTATTTATGAATCAACATTGAAACAATTAGATGTAATTTGTATCCATTTTCTGTATTTCATGGTGAATTAATATTGCACGTGGATTTCAAATCACATTAGAGTGATAGAGAAAACGTTTCCGAAAAAATTGCTAGGGAAACCATATCTCCCTTTCTAACTCAATTTTATTGTTCAACAATATAATTATTTCAAAATTGTTGGCTTTCTTTTAGAAAACACATGAAAAAGACTAAGGTGAAGTTCTGTGGCTAGATCTGAAATACCTATACGGTTTGCCAGGAATCATAGGAATACATTTGCAAAACTCCTTCTTAAAAAAACTACATCTCTATTAATAGAGATATAGAATGGCCTCGAGCTTGAACAATAAAAAAGAAAGAATACGTTAAGTGAAAATACTGTTATGAAATGGTGTTCCATGTTCCAATTTACAATAATTTACTCCTATTCCATGTCTCATGGTGAATTAATATTGATCGGGGATTTAAAATCACATTTGGGTAAAAAAAAGTTATCCACAAAATTGGCAAGGCAAACCATATCTCTCGTTTAACACATTTTTATAGTTCAAAAAGCATGCATAGGAGGGAAATGTTGGTTATGGCAAAGTATTTGTTGTGAATGTTTTCGCACAAGTAGGAGTGTTGAGACAATTCTCGCTTAGTTGAATTTTGTTTATCCCTATAATGTGTGATGATATACCTAAATACTTGTGGAGAAGGGAGCTGATGATATGCCTTAGTGGGCATTGAAGTAGCTATATTCCCAACCATCCACCATAATAATCAATTTGACACATTTTTTTAATATATTTTAATTAAAATGTGTTTTTTCATACAGAAAGTAATTTTTATCCCTATATTCTTGATTAGTCTTTAATCTTGAATTGAACAAATATTAAAAAACATTACAAGTATTAATAATTTCTTATCGCTTAGTACGATTGTGCTAACATTTTTGTTTAAGGTTTCGAAATAAAAGTCTTTAATTAAAGAAAAAAAAACACCGCACATAGACGAATTCCATGTAATGGTCATTGCGGCGTATTAGTTATATAAATAAGCAACCATATTAAAATTGTTGCTGTTATTATGAATATCAACAATCCCCTCTAGCTTACATGATTGTCATATCATTCTTGCTGACAATTTTAAAATAACAATCTTTAATACGACCAACCACTGATGTTAAATACACTTATATGAATGCTATGTTTTGGGCAATAGGGCGTATGAGTTGTATAAATAAGAAACCATTTTAAAATTGTGGCTTTCATTAGAAATTCAACAATTCCCTCACGTTTATGTGATTGTCACACCATGTTTGCTGATGTTTTTGAAATAAAAATCTTTAATACACCCAACCACTGATTTTAAATACATTTATATGAATTCTATCTTACGGGTTATGTGGCGTATGAGCTATATAAATGAACAAAAAATTAAAAATGTTATTTTTTCAAAATAAATGTCAAAAAAATCTTCTTGTTTTGCACGATTGCCCCAATATATTTGATTGAGTTTTCGAAATTACAATCTTCAATTAGGAAAACAACATATGTGAATTCCATCTTATGGTCTATGGGGTGTATGAGTTATACAAATGAATTAAAAAAATTCAAAATGTTATTTTTTCAAGATAAGTTTCCAATTGATTATGTTTTCGAAATCACAATCTTCAATGAAAAAATAACACACATATTTGAATTCCAGCTTATGGGCTATGAGGCGTATGAGTTATATAGATAAACAAATATTTTAAAATTGTCGCTTTTCATTATAAATAACATCAATTCATTCTCGCTTACATGATTACCACATCAGTTTTGCTGATGTTTTTTAAATACAAATCTTTAATAGACCCAAACACTGATTTTAAGTACATTTATATGAATTCTATCTTACCGGCTATAGGGCGTATGAGTTATATATAAATGAACAAAAAATAAACACAAGATAAATATCAGAAAATTCTTCTTGTTTTGCACGATTGCCCAATACATTTGATTGAGTTTTCGAAATTACAATCCTCAATGAAATAAACAACGCACATATGTGAATTCTATCTTATGGGCTATGGGACGTATGAGTTATACAGATAAACAAACATTTTTTCAGTATAAATATCAACAATTTCTGATCGCTTACATGGTTGCCACACCATTTTTGCTGATGTTTTTAAAATAACAATCTTTAATACTCCCAACCACTGATTTTAAATACATTTATATGAATTCTATCTTATGGGCTGTGTGGCGTATGAGTTATACAAATGAACAAACATTTTAGAATTTTAAATAAATATCAACAATTTCTTCTCGTTTTGCACGATTGCCCCAATATATTTGATAGAGTTTTCGAAATTACAATCTTCAATTAAAACAACAACGCACATATGTGAATTCCATCTTATGGTCTATGGGACGTATGAGTTATATAGATAAACAAACATTTTAAAATGGTGGGCTTTCATTATAAATTTCAACAATTTCTGCTCGCTTACATGATTGCGACATAATTTTTGCTGATGTTTTCAAAATAACAATCTTCAATACGCCCAATCACTGATTTTAAGTACATACACTTATATGAATTCTATCTTGTGGGCTATAGAGCGTATGAGTTATATAAATAAACCAACATTTTAAAATTATCGCCTTGCATTATAAATATTAAAAATTTCTGCTCGCTTTGCATGATTGTCACAGCATTTATGCTTAACTTTCTTAAATGAAAATCTTCAGTTGGAACAGCCACTGAACGTAAACACAAATATTGTATATGAATTCCATGACTTGGTCAATGGGCCGTATGAGTTATATGAATTCCATTACTTGGTAAATGGGCCGTATGAGTTATATAAATGAAAACTGAATTTTAATTTTAACACACTTCATTATAAATATCAACAAATTGTTTGTCGTTTTGCACGATTGTCACACCATGTTTTTTGTTCTTTTTGCTTAAGTTGGGTTTTGGTTTGCGTGTGTTTACACAAAAGTCCTGCCACATATTATGTCCTTTAACACAGAGCGAAGAAGGGGCAACAAGTGTGCTCATATAAAAAAACGTACCATTTTAAATCTTTGCACTTACACTGTTATGACAAGTATGTTTTTTTTAAATGTTCTGGAATACAGACGCGTTTGTAGGTTTTAGTTTATTTTTCCATACAATTTGACCTTCAAAAGTTATTAATCATATACATGTGTATATAGATAGATATGTATATAGTATAAACATGTATATAGTGAACTTTTCACGATATTGTACAGGACAAGAGTTGTTGTTAGCTGTTTTTAAACGGTCGCACCATATGGATGAAATGCTCATTAATTTCTTCCGGGAGTTTATTAATTTATTTTTTTTTTGGAATTTCACTTGAAAATATTGAAATGGAATTGGAAATGTTTTTTCTTGTTTAAAAAAAATGTATATTGTATATTGATTTTTGTAATCACGGTTATTAATTTACAACACTTGTACGAGGTGGAAATTGGTGAAACTTTTCCAAACAACCGAAGAATTCTATATGATTCACGGCATCAACACCTGTATGTGTTGATGCCACAAAGGCTTTGTGTTCATTTATCTATGTATCTGGATACGTGTGGAGTTATCGAGCCAACACAGCCAGACCCACAAGATAGATGGGAGGCAATGAGGCAATATAACAGATTGTATTACGCACCCGACAAGGCTTTAGCGAGAGATATCGGAAAAAGTTTTTCCGTGAGGAGAATATTGTGTGGGTTAGGGATTCGTTTTGGGGAAAAACACCTACACAACACACTCTGGTCGTAGGGAATACACAAATTGATTCCCATGGAAGAGGATGTGATGCGAAAGCTTCAGAGAGAAAGAAAGAAGATTCTCTAAAAAATACAAGGGAGAGCTACAAACTGAACTCTCTGCCACTGGTTAAGCTCTTGTCCTGCAATCTTGTTGTGATAGCTGTTCATAATTTGTTTATGTTACTATTTTTTTCTATGGATTTTGTATTAAAATGTTGAAATTTTTCTGTAGATAAATCAAGGCATATAACTGTTTGGCCTTTTACTTTCATTACATACTCACTTGTATCCTTTAAGCTTTCTCTCGTTATACGGGGCTTCTCTCTCAGTGTATTAAACTGTTCCTTCTCTCTCTCTCTCGGGTTTTCTCTCTCTCTGGCAGCTCTTTGGCCATAAGCTTCATACACTTGCACTTTCACGCCATATTTACGATTCACTTTCCATTTCATTCAACCCACTTCGGCTGAACCCAAACCATCGTCCTTCTCTTACTTAGCCTTTTGCGGTTTGGGTTGAAGACATTTAAGAATTTCAGGTTCAAGTGCAGATGCGCAGTTGTCATCATCAAAGTCGTCCTGTTTGTATTTTTGTATTTTTTGCCCCTTTTTATAGACGTTTGACATTAAAATGCATCCCTGGTAGCGGACGACTGTAGTGAGTGGTACTGAGTGTGTAAGTTGGGCGGTGCACCACCACAAACAACCATCATCGCCTTCCATTACAGCCTACATATACGTACGTACACAATATACAAAGTGTTGGCCAACAACGTCCATGTACAAAAAGACAGATTGGTTTTGCATAAAGAGCCATGGTGGTTGTGTTAACGTAACCTAATAATTTGCTGTCGTCATTTGCGGAGATGAAAATTCTGCTGTTGCTTTTGCTGCTGCTGCTGATGCGATTTCATATATGTATGTATGTACATATTTGTTAGCTGTTATGTTAGCCATGTTTTTCATATCCGTTCTGGTGTAATCAAATTTTTACTCAGTTGCCTTCGTACCTACTACGCTCCTCTTGCTGTTTCTTCTTAGTATCTGCTGATGTGGGTTGTTTTTTCAGCTGAAATAAATTTAAAAAAAAAAATGAACAGAGTGAGTTAATTGTGTATTAAAATTGTGTTTACTCAATTTACGGTGTAGACATTTCTTAATTTAAAAAAAAATGTTTGTTAATAAACGGATGAATGTTATACCTTTGGAATTGGGGTACATTTAAGCGCTTCATATGAGCAGCAGATTTTCAAAAATATGTAAACTGATTACAAAATATGGCATTTCTTAGAACTCATCGACAGTGGGAGGATTACGCAGCCAAATATCTTAATTTACACAACAAAATAAAAAAATATTTGTCAACAAACGGATGACTGTTACTTCTCAGAAATTGGGGTATTTTAAAGCGCTTCACATGAGTAAATTTTCAACAAATATATAAACAGATTAGAAAATATAAAATTTCTTAGAAGTTATCGCAACTGAGGCTATTACGCAGACATTTCCTTTTCACTTCGTAACATTTCGCAGCAATTCCTTTTCAAAGTCTGCAGAATATTAGAGTTGCAGTCGTAAAATTTCTTTCTGTTAAATCTGTTAAACTACATATTCACTAAATTACATCGTCGTTTAAACTACACCTTCTTCTTGCTTTGCATGATTTTTATAGCATTTTTTGCTGAAGTTTTTAATATAGAAATCTTCAATAAGAGCAACCTCTGGACTCCTACACACATTCATATATGAACTCCACCTTATGGAGCGTATGAGTTATATAAATTAACAAAAACTTTAATTAAAACTCCGAAATCACATTAAATAAGCATTGTGCGTTATATTAGGGATAAGAAGAGAGTTTTTTGTCCAAAAGCATATTAATTTTTTAAAATTTATCTTTCAAATTTTAAATTTTCCAATTTTCATACACAAAAAAAAATTTTAAAAAATTATATTTTTCCAGAAACTGTACTTTTTATAGTAAACCCAACGAATCTATAAATCATTTTCCATTTTCCATGACATTTTAAATTTTATTAAACTTTCCTGCTTTAATTAAAAAATACGATTTTGATTTGCATTACAGCTTTCCCTTCCTTTCAATTAATTTAAAAACATAACACTTGGTGTGGGTAAAATTAACACCCTGATGGAAATGATGAAATCATTTTCTTTACAAATTAAATTAATTTTTCCCCTATGTACGATTGTTACCGAACTTTGGTTTAACATTTCCACTTTGCATCGTTTCGCAGAGATTCCTTTTCAAACTCTGCCGAATATTAGAGTTGTAGTCGCAAAACTTTTTTGTAATAATTTGTTTAAACTACGTATTCACTAAATTACATGTTCGTTTAAACTACATCTTTTTCTCGTTTTACATGATTTTTATGAAATTTTTTGCTTAAGTTTTTAATATAGAAATCTTCAATAAGATCAACCTCTGCACCCCTACACACATTCATAAATGAATTCCACCTTATGACCAGTGTGGCGTATGATTTATAAAAATTATACAAAATCTTTGATTGAAACTCCGAAATCACATTAAATAAGCATTTTGGGTTATATTAGGGATAAGAAGAAAGTTTTTTGTACAATAACATTTTAACTTTTTAAAATTTAACTTTCAAATTTTAATTTTTTATTAACTTTTTCAAATTTTCATACACCAAAAAAAAAAAAATTTATAAAAAATAATATTTTTCCAGAAATTGTACTTTTTCTTGTAAACCCAATGAAACTATAAATAAATTTCAGTTTACAGTTGTTTAAACTTTCCTGCTTTAATTAAAAAATACCATTTTGATTTACATTTCGGCTTGTCTTTACTTTCAATTAATTTCAAAACATATGAACTCGTGTGGCTAAACTCAACACAAATTAATTTTTCCCCTTGGCACGATTGTTTCTACACTTCGGTTGACGTTTTTAAAATAACAATTTTCAATACGAACTACCCACTGTACTTAAACGCACACATACATGAATTACATGTTATGGGCAATGTTACGTATGAGTTATATAAATTAACAACTTCTTTAAAATTACGGAATTTTACCATCAATCAGTACCGTACCCATGATTTTATTTCGGTGGAGGGGCCCAGCTTTTAGGTTGAAAAATAACACTAAATTCAAACATCACCTATTAAAGAAATAATTGCGGGGGGAACCCGAGCTCCCGGCCCTCCCTACCTACGTGCCTGCCATCCATATACTCAGTTTTCACCATATTCTTACAAATTTTGATTAAGTTTTTTAAAAAACAATCCATATATGTCTAACGTCCATATTATGGTCGATGGGACGTATGATTTATATAAATTTCGAACAAAATTAATTTTATTGCGCTTCAGTACAAATTTCGAAAATTTTGTTTCCAGTCTCACACTTGTTGTTAGAAAATATAGTATTTCTTGGAATTTAAAGAGAGTGAGATTATTACGCAGCATTTCCCTTCGCAGTTTGCCACATTTCCTGCGGAAGGCAAAGAGTACAGGATAAATACATAAGTTGTAGTCGGAAAATGTCGCCAAATTCAAAGAAGCAGTTTTGAAAATTTGTTCAAGCTGCATCGTCACTAAGTTGTTCATTGAAAAAAAGGATTTTGATATTCAATTCAGCTTGTCTTTGCTTTCAGTTAGGTTAACAGTTTGTTTGGCTAAAATCAACAACCCAAAGGATATGATTGTTTACATATTGAAACAATTTCATTCCCGTTGCGCGATTTTTTTTTTACCGAATTTCGGTTGAAGTTTGTAAAATAACAATTTCAATACGAACGACTGTTATACTTAAACGCGCACATATATGAATTCCATTTTATGGGCAATGGGACGTATGAATTGTATAAATTAACTACAACTTTAAGATTATGGAATTTCAATATAAATATCCACAATTTTTACTCACTTTGCACCATATTCTCACAATTTTTGCTTAAGATTTTTAAAGAACAATTGATATATGTTTAAAGTCCACATTATGGTTGATGGGACGTATGATTTATATAAATTAGCAAAAATATTAATTTTATTGCGCTTCAGTACAAATACCAAAAATGTTGTTTCCAGTTTCACGCCTGTGATTAGAAAATATAGTATTTCGTGGAATTTGTAATATAGTATTTCTGGAATTTATGCATTTCAAGCGGCTGGCAAAGTCTAAAGGATAACTACATAAGTTGTAGTCGGAAAATGTCGCCAAATTCAAAGAAGCAGTTTTGAAAATTTGTTCAAGCTGCATCGTCACTAAGTTGTTCATTGAAAAAGGGATTTTGATATTCAATTCAGCTCATCTTTGCTTTCTGTTAGGTTAACAGTTTGTTTGGCTAAAATCAGCAATTCAAAGGATATGATTGTTGACATATTGAAACAATTTCATTCCCTTTGCACAGGTGTTACAGAATTTTGAATTAAGTATTTAAAATAACAATTTTCAATACGAACAACCACTGTTCTTAAACGCACACATTTATGAATACCATTTTATTGGCAATGGGACGTATGAGTTATATAAATTAACAACTTTAACATATCGAAATTTTACCCTAAATATCCACAATTTCTTCTCACTTTGCACAATATGTTCACAATTTTTGCTTAAGTTTTTACAAGAACAATCGATATATAAAGGGTGTCTCAGTGAGATTACACTTTTTAAATTTAGTGCAATTTATTTTTTGTGCAAGTGGCAACTCTGATATTTGGCAGCTGTCACATATGTTTATTCCGATTATTAAAAAAGGAGCGCTTTACGGAAGAACAACGCGTTATAATTGTGAAAACTTATTACAAAAATTTGAAAAGTTATGCTGAGACGGCTCGCAAACTTCGAAGACTTTTCAGTCTAGAAAGTGCCCCTAATGTGTCAACCATTCAAAGAGTGGCCAACAAGTTTTAAGAAACTAGATCGGTTATGGGCATTAAGACTCCTGTCTTAATGGCTGCTGTGAACGAGAGTCTTGCCGAAAACCCGAAAACATCGACTCGGCATCGTTCTCAACAATTTAAAATTTCACGAAGCACTACACAGCGAATTTTGACAAAAGACCTCCACCTTCATGCGTACAGAATTCAGCTTACCCAGGAGCTCAAACCAGCAGGTCATGGAAAGCGCCGGCAATTCCTTCAATGGGTAATAAGCAAAGTGAAGTCAATGTCAAGTTATCCAAAAAAAAACTCATCTCTCCAATGCAGCGCATTTCCATCTGAATGGCTTCGTGAATACACAAAATTGTCGAATTTGGAGGTTTCAGAAAATGCTCATGCAATCCATGAAAAACAAATGCACCCACAACGAGGAACTAACTGGTGCGGATTTTGGGCAGGCGTCGGGATTGGGCCTTACTATTTTTAAAGATGAGGCCGAAATTGCAGTGACTGTGAACGGCATTCGTTACAGGAACATTATGGCCTCAACTGGACGGCATGGATCTGGACAATATGTGGTTTCTTCTAGACGGCGCCACATTTCGCATGAACCAATCGATTTATTGAAACCAACGATTCCAAGAAAAACTTATCTCAAGAAATTCTGATGTCAACTGGCCACCAGGATCATGCGATTTAACGCTGTGTTATTTCTTTCTTTGGGGTTTTGTGAAATCTCGGGTTTATGCGAATAAACCAGAAATAATTCCTGAGCTTAAATCCGAGATCCAACGTGTCATCGGTGAGATACAGCCACATATCTGTGAAAAAGTCATGGAAAATTTCATGAAAATAGTAATGCCCTGTCATCAGAGCAGTGAGGCTATTTGACGGATATTTTATTCCATACTTAATCGAAATATGTAAACATCCAATAAAAATATTATAACTATCTCAAAAAATACGTGTGTTTATTTTAAAATGAAAAAGTGCATTCTTAGTTTTAAAATGAGAAAGTGCATCGTTTATATGAAGTCCATGATATGGTCGATGGGACGTATGATTTATATAAATTACCACAAAAAAAATATTATATTGCGCTTCATTACAAATATTGAAAATGTTGTTTCCTGTATCACGACTGTGGTTAGAAAATATAGTATTTCTCACAATTTAAAGGTAGTGAGATGTTTCCACCTTTCCTTCCTCAGTTCGCAACATTTGATGCGGGTGGCCAAGGCTGCAGAGTAACAGCATTGTAGTCATAAAATTTTGTCAAATTCCAAAAAAATTTTGCAATTTTTTAAGCTGCATCTTCACTAAGCTTTTATTTTGAAAATTAAAGGATTTAAATATTCATTTCGGTTTATCTTTACTACCAATTAGTTTAAAAACAAAGCAGCTGGTATTTCTAAAATCAACATCCCAAAAGGAAGTGATGAAACCATTTTTTTTACAGATTAAAATAATTTCTTTCCTTTGCACGGTTGTTACAGGATTTTGGGTTAAGTTTTAAAATAACTATCTTCAATACGAAGAACCGCTGAAATTTAACACACAGATAGGAAGTGCAGTTTGTGGCAATGGTACGTATGAGTTATATAAATTAATAACAACTTTAAAATAACGGAGTTTCAACACAAATGTCAACAAATTCCTCTCACTCTGCACAATTGTTGCATTATTTTTAAGTTTTTTAAAGAACAATCGAAATTTATATGAATTCCATGTTATGGTCGATAAGACGTATGAGTTATATAAATTGCCAAAAAATGTACAAATATCTACAATTTATTTTCATTGATGATGTTGGTGTAGTATATAGAAATTCTTAGAATTTGTCGGCCGTGAAATAGTTACGCAGTCTCTCTCTTTACATATTGCAATGTTCCTGGCGGGTGGAAAAGTCTGGGAAATAACAGACCTATAGTCGTAAAATGTTATGAAATTTAGAATAACAGTTTTGGCAATTTTTCTTTAAATTAAGTATTTGTCCTAAAGTTTTTAAAATAACGAACAATCACTGAACTTAAACACACATATAGGAATTTGTGGCCAATTGTACGTATGAGTTATGTAAATTAACAAAATTTTTAAATTCCTCGCACTTTGTGACAAATATTAATAATTTTTTTTTTATTTTTCACGCAAGTGTTTGGGAAATATAATATTTCATACAATTTATCTAGAGTGAGATGATTGCGCAGGCTTTCCCTTCTCAGTTCGTACTATTTTCTGAGGGTTGGCAAAGTCTACAGAGTATTAGAGTTGTATTCGTAAAATTTTTTCATATTAAAAAACTCCCCCAGACAACTCAGCCAGCTCAGGTTTTGAAACAATTTTTTTAAAATATATCTTCACTGAGCCTTTATTTAAAAATGAAATATAGGATTATTGAAGAACATAAATAAAGAAATTTGATTTTCCTTTCAAAAATAACTGCTTGTGTAGCTAAAGCCAACACTCGCATTGAAACGATACAGTTAACAGTCATTTTATAGATTTCAACAATTTCTTCTCCTTCTGCATGTTATAACAACATTTTTTAAAATTTAATAATATGAAAATCAACAACCAGTACACACATTCATATATAGGGCCAATAGGGCGTATGAGTTCTATAAATTAATAAAATCTTTAATTAAAACTCCGAAAAGACATAGTAAAATAAAAATTTTGAGTTATATTTGGAGTAAGAAAAACGTTTATTTGTACAATTACATTTTCTACCGTTACATTTGAAATTTTTCCTAATTTTCCTGCACAAACAAAATTAAAATAACACAGTGCAACACGAAAAAATATAACCCTATACGGACACCACTACGTGATAAAAGACAAAAAAAAAACACCCGTGTCTTCCAGTTTTGCTCAACGTCATGCACTTTTTTTATGAGCCCCCAAAGATTAGGGGCCTTTGTGTAATTTTTGCATAAACGTGATCATTTTGTCAGGATCATATCTTGCAAACCGTTTGTAATTTTGATTTACTCTCTGACGGAAAGTTATAGCTCTTATCATAGAGAATAAAAATTGTCAACATATAAAATCAAAAAAACTTCATCTTCAAGGTCAAAATCGCAAAAAACTTTAAAAACTTCGATTTTTTTTACCTTTTTTCCCCTGTTCAGGTCTATAGGTAGCAAACCGTTCAAAATTCAAGGAAACAATCAACTACAGACATGTACCTAAGATCTCAATAAACAACTTTCTTTCTTAAACTTGATGATATATCGCATTAATCCTTGACAATCGGTTTTAACAGAACTTAAAAATGTTTGATAGATCAAAAAATATTGCATTTTGGACGATGGAGATCGATATATCGGACTCTAAAATCCATCCAACCAATTGTGAAATTCAAAGGTCCATAAAGGTACAGGGGAGGGAGTGAACTGTGTGCTTTCTAGTTGTACACTCTGATTGGGAGTACACCGGCTCCGAACAGTTGATTGAGACGCTTTTTAATGGCCAATTACTGGACAGTGTCGTCATCACTAAGCAAGGTGAACGCTTTCGAAAGAATTGTTCTATGTTTAGTGCAGGGATCGATCACATGTTCTCATGTACTAGAGTCGCGCACACTAACCAGTGCCCCATCGAACGAAGGCTTGAATATAAAAGTAAAAATAAATGGTTTCCCATTACAAGCCACGGAGGAATTGGGGAGAGTTTCGCACAACCAGTGAGCTGTTCGCTTTCTAGTTTTATACTCGTTGATTGGGACCCAGAGTTTTACACTGGTTCCGAACGGTATTTTGAGAAGGTTATTCATGGCTAAATACTCGATAGTGTCGCCGTCCCTATGCTAGGTGACCGCTGCCGAAAGAAATTTAAGGTGGTCAGAGCAGGAATCGAACCCACGACCTCATGTACAAGAGGCGCGCCCACTAACCATTGCACCACCAAAAGGCCGGCCACAGGCTTGAATATAAACATTTTTAAGGGATTTTTAAAATGTTTTCCACAATTTCAGCCGCCTACATCTCTGAGAATAAAGGTGTGAGAATTTTTCCTACACACTGACAAATCTTGTCTGTTGTTTGGATACAAATATAACATGTTTGTAGCTTGCCCCAAATATAGTATACTTGTGCCCAAACACATTCTGTTTGCCTTTCAATATTACATGTTGAAGACACAATGATTAACCCAAAGTGGCATTGTTTGTTGAAAACTGCTGAAATTAAAAACAGGAAAAAACAAATAAATAAAAAGCAGCAGATTTTCACTTCATGAAAACAATGCTTGCAAACATTTATATGGTTCCTGCAATATATTGCTGGTACCGTTTTTTAGCGTGTAAGACTGGTAGGAATCAGTTTTGAAAAGAGAATGAAACCTGTCTAAAGTAGTTCATACATGCTGAAAAATTGGTCTCTTTTTTTTTGATGGATGCAAATATAACGTGTGTTTGAAGCTTGTCGCAAATATAGTATACTAGGCTCCAAACACAATGTGTTTGCTATGCAATATTACATATTTGAGACACAATGTTTAATGTGTTATAATATATATATGTGTGTGATCTAAATTCAGCTATGTTTGTGATACAAATACAGCTATGTTTGTGTGACAAATACAGCTGCGCTTGGTACATTAGGTTCTATATATATTTTTTGTCGCTATGATCTGTCGAGAGGAAAATAATAAAACAGGGACCAAAAAAAGATTCTACTCAGCCTCAGTTAATGTTATTGTAAGGGTAGAACTGTGGGTTTAGATCATTCTTTCAGCCAGTGATTTATAAATATTCCTAAATGCATGTAAAAATGAATTGAATGTTTCTTATGTTATCTGATGTGTTGCGTTTTAGTCTCAAGCATTCAGTCGTCAATCGTTCGTTTGGAACGTTTAGGAGGAAACATCCGAATGTTTCGATGTAAGAATATGGATGTTGGCGATGAAACACGCATATGGTTCCACACAAAAATATGCATCTCTGCAAGTGAATATGTTAAAGTATGCATTTAAATATAAGTGAGCTTAGCAGTTGCAATTATATGAATATTTGGAGTGTATTCCAAACATATACATGGTTGCTGCATAATGTGTTGCAGAGAATGTGTTACAGAGGCCGGGGTATTTTTAGCGTGTGGCAATTATTATTTTGTGCTTTGAAACAAAAATATCTATGAACTTGGTTCCAATGTAAAATAGTGGTGAAGATTGAGCGATTTGGTAAATTATTCTTTTAGATGGTTTCGAACCAATACACGCTGAAAAATCTGTAGTTTTTTGTTGTTTGGATGCAAATATATCATATTTGTAGCTTGTCGCAAATATACTATACTTGTGTACAAACATATTGTGTTTGTTATTCAATATAACATGTTTGAGACATAATGATTAATGGGCTATAGCATAAGTTTTTGAGACCCAAGTGTGGCTTTGTTTGTTGAAAACCGTTAAAAACAAAAACGTGACAGGCAACAAAGAAAGGACAAGGCATAAAATCTTCAATTCATGAAAACAATGCTGGCAAACATGTACATGTTTAATGCAATATGTTGCTTGGGCCGTTATTTTTCAACGTGTCGATGTAGGAAACAATTCTGGTTGTGTTGAGTATCTCGCAAGAACTTTAGCTGATGAGGTAGATGCCTTGAATATCAATATTTCCTCCCAACTAGAGGGCGGTTCAATAAGTGCGTGATTTTTCGAACTTCCTCGTAGTTATATGAAATGCAACACTGTCAAATTTTGAGCAAGTTCCGTCATTTACTTTGCGTTTAACAGTTGTTCAAAATATACAACCTCATGCATTTTTTTAAAAATGAAAAAGTGAATTTCAAGTTCTCATTAAACATTATATTTTGTGAAAAAACCCCGTCAATTAAACCAAGTAAGAGCTTGATAAAATCTATGGGGACTCTGCGCCATCGATTTCAATGGTAAAAAAATCGTTTACTGACTTTCGTTGTGGGCATACAATTACAAATGACGCTGAACGTACTGGACGGCCAATTGAGGTCAGTACACCCGAAAACTTCGAAAAAATCCAAGATATGGTGTTGGCCGATCGAAGAGTAACATTGCGTGAGATTGTTGATGCCATAGGCACTTTATATGGCAGTGTGGTTTCGATTTTAAATGATCAGTTGGGTTTAAGAAAGCTGTCTGCAAGTTGGGTGCCGCGTTTGCTCTCAATTGACCATAAACGTAATCGTGTGACAACTTCAGAGGATTGTTTGGAGTTCTTTAATTGGGCTACGAATTGGTACCTCAACCGCCATAGTCTCCGGATTTAGACCCCAGTTACTATTTCCTATTTTCAAACCTAAAGAAATGGCTCGGTGAAAAGAGATTTAGCTCCTACGATGAAATTATTGATCAAACAAATACCCATTTTATGGACCTCGAAAAATCCTATTTTTTGAAATGGATACAAAAGTGGAGAAACGTTGGACTAAGTGTATTAAGCTAAACGGAGATTATGATGAAAAATAATTTTTTTTTCGCAAAAAATTATTTTTATTGTAAAAGAATGACCATGAACCGCATTATGATTTAAAAATAATAAAACCCAAGAAAAGAACAAATTGCATCATTTTGTGTCATAACAAAGTAGGTAAGGAGAAAATTGTGGTCATTCATGTGGTGCAATCTACACTGAATGGAACAGCTACCTCAACTCGACGAATAAATTTATCAAACGTCAGACTACTTATAGGTTTATCGCCACAATGTACACATTCATTGCAGCAACTAAAAAATCCGAATATATACGACATTTTTCATCACAGCAGTTTAATCAATCTAACCAACGCATTTCAACCAAATAGTTTTTCTTTCTGTGTATGGCTTTAAAACTCCCTAAAATTATGAAAAGTTAAAACCTTTGAATTTTATTGTAATTTATAATTCAAATTTGTTATATCTCATTGCACCTTCTATTCCATTGTGATTGCACTATTCCATGGAACCGGATACCAAAGTTTACCAACATCACAATCGCAATGATCAACGTTTAGTCATTAGGAAGTTATGTCGACTCCTTTATGACGTCGAATATTTTACGATTGAATTTGAAATGTCTGTTGCTAATGCACATTTGCTTGGCAATTATGCAAATTATTATGCTGCCGTTAGTTGTTTAAATTAATATGTTTAAATTGTAATTCATATAAATACAAATGTAAATATATAATCGTTCACGTCCAGCATTCATTGTATTTACTAATTCGAGAAATATTCCAACAATTACAACTATTTATTTAATGAACGTGCGCTTTTCTGAATTGTAATTTATTCGTTATACATTTTTAATAATTACTAGCTTAACGTATTTCGAGGTCAATAACATTGTAATAATTTCAAACGAAAAATTGGAATATTTTAAATTTTTCTATCAGATTGAGTTCTCACGCAGTTGTTATTAACGTCAGTCAGAGGGTGTAATGTTTGGTATATGCCAGAAACAAATTTGATTCAATCACTATTTGAGGAAAAAGTTATTTGAAAAATATCGACGAGCAAAACTTAGAATGATAACAATACGATAATTTGATAAAAGTAAATCGATTATAATTTTGCCTTCCATAGTCCAGTGCTGCAAAAAGTTTACGACGTTCCGTCAGTCTAAGCTTGACTAATATGCTTTTGCAGAATACCACTGACTAACACCAAATATCCAGCGATGGTTGGTTACCGCACAATATGATCCCAGACGAGTCCTCAGTCGAAGTGGAAGTCTTTCGCAGTCTTTCAAGAATTAAGAAGAAATTAACAAAGATACATGATAAAGATCCTGGGTCATCTCGCAAGCAGATTAAAAAACTTCGGAAGTTTTTATGGGAGAAGTCATCCGGAAAATATATGGAACTATTATTGACAACGTCGTGTAAATAAATCGTATGAATCACGAGCTATACTGCATATACAGTATATCCCGACGTGGACAAGTTTAGGCGTATCACATCATTGGATACACTGAAAGAAAATCGCTTCGTCGCAGGAATAAAACATGTCCGGTAGTGGGTTTACATTGCTGGAATAGAATGTTTCATACAAACGACGGTTTGATCGTCGTTGCAATGAAATACGAGTAATACAACATGTGAACAGACAAGCCGAAATGGCTTCGCGGGAATACGAATTAAGATGAAATGTTAGAAAATATTTTTTGTTCAATAAAGAACAACCGTTATTAGTTGCATTGTTGCAACAACTCAATTATCTATCGTTGATGTAACGAATAAGTTTATTGTGCATTTTGCAGAAAATATTGCTAAATAACACGATTGCAATGTAATAGAGAAACACAACAACTCAGTTTTCGTTGATGTAACGAATAAATTTATTATGCATTTTGCACAAAATATTGTAAAATAATACGATTCCAATGAAATACGTGTAATACAACATGTGAACGACCGTTATTAGTTGCGTTGTTGCAACAACTCAGTTTTCGTTGATGTAACGAATAAGTTTATTATATATTTTGCAGAAAATATTGTCAAATAATATGATTGCAATGAAATACGAGTAATACAACATGTGTACGACCGTTGTTGGCTGCGTTGTTGAAAGAACACAGTTTTCGTTGATGTAACGAATTAGTTTATTATGCATTTTACAGAAAATATTATAAAATAATACGATTGTAATGAAATACGAGTAATACAACATATGTTAGAGCGTTGTTAGTTGCGTTATTGCAACAACTCAGTTTTCGTTGATGTAACGAATTAGTTTATTATGCATTTTGCAGAAAATATTGTAAAATAATAAATTTGTTTTAATTTAGATTTTCAGATTTAAATTACTGTTATATTATGAAATTTTTTATAACCGTCGCACAGTGGTTGAAAATCGCTTTCCATCGGCCAAAATTCAATAACTTCTGACCAAATAAACATTTTTAAGTTCTGTAAAAAAAAGCAATGTAGGCAAGGAGTCAAAGATTATTGCGATATATTAACATTGAAAATCACACAGTGGGTATATTTCAGAAAATTTTTGAAATTTTTTCTTTTTTTCGCATTTCATGAACTCTAACTCATTCAGTTTTAGAGATATTGCAATCAACTCTTTAGTAAAAATGCTAATTGGCTGGCTATAATTTTGGAACGAAGTTCCTTATCGCACGTTGCGATGTCTTCCCAACTGTTTGTTAACAACTTTATTACAACCCAGTATTATCAACTATATTGGGTACTTTTGCTTTGGTTTGTATCTAGACTACCAGACGTTGGGAATTTCTAGTTTAATGGGAAGTTTTCTAGGTGGAGCCTGTAACCAATATTTAGTAAAGGGTTTTTCAACAGAGACGCTACAAAAGTAAATCGATAGGGACAGCAAACGACGCCATATTTTTTCCCGCTCTTTTGATATTTCTCTTCAGTAAGGTTTGCCATTTCATCATGGAAAGATATACGAGTCAACAACGAGTCGAAATTATTAAAATTTACTACCGAAATTTGGAGTCAGTGGCCTCAACTTTAAGAGCGCTACGTCCAATTTATGGTCGTCATAATCGTCCTACCAGATCAACAATTGAGCGTCTAGTGGAACAATTTGAATCCACAGGCACAGTACAAAATGTTCCCGTGCCAGTGTGACAAAGAAGTGCCCGTAGTGTCGAGAATATTGCTGCCGCTGAGGCTTCAGTTCAAGAAAGCCCAAATGTGTCTCTCACACGTCGTTCTCAAGCGTTGGGCATTTCTGTGACGTCGTTGTGGCGAATTTTGCGAAAAGATCTTGGCCTAGATCCTTACAAGATCAAATTGACGCAAGAACTGAAGCCGCTTGACCACCATATGCGTCGTATATTCGTGAATTGGGCTGAGCAACAACTTGAAAATGATTCGGATTTTCATCGGAAAATCATCTTCAGCGATGAGGCTCATTTCTGGCTGAATGGCTTCGTCAATAAGCAAAATATGCGTTATTGGTCAGACAGCAATCCACACGTAATACATGAGTCATCATTGCATCCCGAAAAAATTACGGTTTGGTGCGGTTTATGGGCCGGCAGCGTCATTGGGCCGTACTTCTTCCGTGATGATCAAGACCGGTACATTACTGTGAATGCGAATCGCCACCGTTCAGTGATAACCGAATATTTTTTGGCCCCAATTGGATAATATGGACTTGGAGGACATGTGGTTCCAACAGGACGGCGCCACAAGCCACACATCGAATGCCACAATCAATTTATTGTAAACCAAGTTTGGTGAACTTGTTATCTCACGAAATGGTCCAGTCGATTGGCCGCCTCGGTCGTTCGATTTGACGCCGTTAGATTATTCCCTGTGGGGCTACGTCAAGTCTATGGTCTATGCCAACAAGCCAGCGACGATTGATGAACTTCGTACGAATATCGAACGTGAAATTGCAGCAGTATCGGCCGATTTATGCTTGAAAACCGTCGAAAATTGGGTTCAGCGTCTGGACTTCTGCAAGCGGGCCCGTGGTGGCCATGCAAAAGAAGTCGAGTTCCATCCATAATGGCATCGAACGTACTTTCACAGGAATAAAGAATTTCATTGGTATCTAAAACCGGTTTTGTTTTATTTAACAAAACTTTTGTAGCGCTCTTATTGAAACCCCCGTTAGTTGTTTAACTTCTGTTTAATTTTTTTTTTCATTAGTTTTTTGCATTCTTACTGAGACACCCGTTACAAAAACAGATTACATTTTAAAGAATACACTTTTGATAGTCAAATTTTCGAATCTCTAGTTCAGATCTTATTGAAGCTACGATTCGAAAATTTGACTGTCAAATCTGTATTGTAGAAGGTTTATTTTTCTTCTCCTGTAAACAATTTGAATATTGTACTTAGGTTGTTGATTATGTTAGGTGACGATTGAACAATTTTTCAATAAATTGAAATAATGACAGAGTTGTATTTAAATATTTTACCTGATATGCGAACTTAAGTTCGCCACCACTGCGAATTTCTCTAAATGTCAAAAATGCAGCACTAATAACTCAGTACGTACGAGTACTCTTCTTTATCCTCATAGATACCAATATATACTACATATGGATATACTATGACAATTTTATATCTCTCTGCTACACAAATGCTAATGTGTACAAGAGAGTTTTTGTTTTTTCTTTGCAAAGTTATTACCAACACATTGTGTAGTAAATACAATTACTCACAGAGAGAGAGAGAGACAAGAACTTTCTCATTTGCAACGTGTATTTAGGAAAGTATTAGTGAGTAAATGCCCTGCACACAATAGATACAATGCGAGAGTGAGTTTATATATTTCACAAAGCTTCGTTGTTGTGGCTACAGCTTTTTGCGTGCATGCGAGCGTGTTTCTTGAGATTTTGTTCATGCGGCTTTTGTACTCACGCGCTCTCGCACACTTTGTTGTCGTTTTGTTGTGGTCGTATGTTTTTTTTTTGGTCTCTGCTGGAACCAGCAATAACAGCCAACAAGCAGCAGCGTTAACGGCAGCAGTAGCAGCAGCGACAGCAACAGCAGTTGGCAATAAAACTACATCCATACGAAAAAAGCGAGTTTGTATCTACAACTAGTATCTTAACCTTGAACTTGAAATACATTTTGCTTGTATGTCGCATGGTTGTTTGCTCGTGGTGTTTTGTGTTGGTGAGGTGTGTTTGGATGCGTGTGTGTGTGTGTTGGAGAGAACATGAACATCCACCCATATATACTGTACATGTAGGCACTCTTTAGCACCGCTCACACTTCATCATATACAAAATTCAATTGTTTGTATTTATCTTTTCGTCGTTTTTATGCATTATTTTTGTTTTGTTTGCACATTTTCCATGTTTTTTTTTTGTGCACATTATCTTTTACTCTGTTTTTCTGTTCTTTACTCGGTTTGTTGTTTAACATTTTGCTTCGTTCTCATGCACAACAATAGGGTGTGGGGGGGAGGGGGGGTATCTCTCCTGCTAATGTCAAAACGTTTTAGTTAATGACAAATATGACTACCAGAAAATTGATTTAATTGGCTCATTTTTATATATGAAAGACGTTAAGAGGAGTCTGCTGCCACCATAAGAAAATTGCGATAGCAAGAATATAATAAGTCAAAGTAAATGATTATGACGACAGTTGTGGTGAGTTTTAAATCCTAGTGTCATTTCTCCATGGAAGTTTCATACCAACTTAAGTTCCAAAGCAAACTGTTGGTTACCAAAGAAAAATCTTCAAAATGAATTGAAGTTTGTTATTCCAAAAATACACTGGGGTCGGAGCTTCAAAATGCCGCTTGGGTTGGGAAAAGTTTCTTATTTTTTGACGTAGAATACGTCTTACCTTACGGTATGAGGAGTCATGTCAGGTTTTTATTGTTGTAATCTTTATTTCATTGAATTTGAGAAAACGGCTAGATGAATTTTTTTAAAAGTTTTTTTTTGTAGGTAAATGAAGATGTTATCTTTCGCTTGATATACATTTCATATTGGTTGATATCTTCCTAATATTTAAATTTCTCAAATGAAAACTGTTTAAACACATACACTCAAACATATGTGTGGTGTTTGGTTGAGTGTTTTTGGTTGCTCAACATTGCTTAGGAACATGTATCTAGTAAAAAGTGAAACGAACAGCAAGCTAATGTTGCTTGGCAACATGTATCTACTAAAAAGTGAAACAAACAGTAAGCTAACGTAATAAAGCTTTTTTGCTAAAGCTTCAATAAAGCTGTTGTAACATTAATTGTAAAGCGTAAAGCTTTCACACAACGCTCGAATGTTAATGCGAAGACTCGATAAGGTAAACCTTTTTTAATATTAGGGCGGCCCTCTCAACATTCGCAGAACTGATTTGAATAAAAATATTAATTAAAATACATAAATTAAATTAAGTTTAAAAAAATTGAACATAATATTTTTTTTAAACGGACTTGAATCAAATGCCGTTGGTAAATATAAAAATTACAGCAGACAGTTGTCCGTTATATTATTTATCATTTATTGTTATATATGTTTTCTGTCTTATCGGATGGCGTATTCTACGTTAAACTTGATGGCCGTGTCTCTGACACAGCCTGCAGGGACAGTCCGTGGCCGAAGGCCTCGGACAACTGTCTGCTGTAATTTTTTGTATTCCTTTTCCCAGCCCCTTCTGATTTGTACGTTCCCCTTTACTGCTATTATGTCAAAAAACCAAAGCAAAATGTTGGTTTCCTAAGAAAAATATTGATAATAAATTGAAATTTGTTATTCCAAAAATACACTGGGGTCGGAGCTTCCAAATGCCGCTTGGGTTGGAAAAGTTTCTTATTTTGTTATTCCTTTTCCCATCCCCTTCTGATTTCTACGAAAACCAAAAATCGTATTTTACTGGCCACTCTAATGTCTCTATTAATTGTTTCAAAGAACATTTAATTGTTTGCCTTCCTTTGAAATTCAAAAAATACACTGGGGTCGGAGCTTCCAAATGCCGCTTGGGTGGGAAAAGTTTCTTATTTTGTTATTCCTTTTCCCATCCAGTTCTGATTTATACGAACACCAAAAATCGTATTTTACTAGCCACTCTAATGTCTCTATTAATTGTTTCAAAGAACATTTAATTGTTGCCTTCCTTTGAAATTCGTTATTTCAACACGTGATTTCCAAACCTTTTAACCACAATTTATATTTCAAAGAAATCTTCTGAATAACAATTGAGTTCCATATTCTCATCTTCAATATTTATCATAATTACAAAATCCTCATTCATATCCATATGCAATTCTAATTGCATTTCTGTGTTTTTCTAAAACTTTTTCGTAAATATTTATTTTTCAATACTGGGCATCCGTCACAAGTATCGCGGTTGTAGGTGACGACGACAAGTCTTCGCAGAAGTCGTGCAAATAAATTGAATGAAAATAAATGTTGCAAAGATAAGACTCTGATTGCCAGTAAAGCAACAAAAAAGAAAAAAAAATACAATAAAGTACTCGATGATTGACTGACAGGCAGGCAGGCAGGCAGGCAGACAGACTGACTATTTAATAATAATAATTATTATTTATTATTACTGAATTACTACTATTTTATTGATTATTTTTTTTTGCCAGTTGTTTTGTTGTTTTATTCTTTGCAAAGTTTAATTGTTTACGGATTTTTCAAAACTCAAACAAAAGAAAGAATATTTTATATTCTTTATGAATTTTTAAATAATTTTGTTTCATATAATTTGTAATACTAGTTAACATAAAAATGAGAAGGAATGCATCATCATCAAAATCGATTTCGAGCAAAAAATAAAATTAATTTTGTCAGGCTTTTGATGTCAATAAATATTTGTTGTCATCGTTATCATTATCAGTATCTTTATTGTCTATACTAGAGAATTCATACCGTTGCACTCACACAACCCCATCCCCCCCCCCCCACAACGGAACCTACAAAATTAGGTAAACAAAATATTAGGGGTAACACTACGCTATAACAACTACGGATATCGATATCGATTAAACGAAAAACCTAATAGAATTGTTCAATACTCATCACTTTTTCGTGTGAAGAAACAAATATTTTCCATCACATACATTCTGAAAGATAACGGCTCCAGAAACATACTGCAGTAACCATATACATGTTTGCAAGCATTGTTTTTCGTGAATAGAAAGTCTGGTGATTTTTGTTGCTTTATTGTCTGTCACGTTTGTGATTTCAGCAGCTTTCAACAAACAAAGCCAATTTTGGGTCACAAATAAAAATTTAATTGTAGTACGAAGGGCAGTTATTCATAAAATATTTGCAAGTTAAATTAGAGAGTTGCTACACAAAATCTGTTACGAACATTTCGCATGCACTGAATACGGGGCTTATGTTCCGAAAGAGCTTCCAATTACGAAGGTAATTTTCGATACATTTTCACTGATTGTGAGAAGCTCTCTCCCATTAAGTTCACAAGGAATGCATTAAATGGATATATTCATGGAATACCAGATGGCAATTAAGGCAATATCATCGGAAATTTTCAAATCTAGAACGGACCTTGACTGCAAACAAGTGATTAATGATTATTCCACGCAGGACAGACATGACATCATCCGAGTGCCCGGACAAAGTGGATTTATCGGCAATGAGCACGCGAACATTCTGGAAACAAAAGCCAGAAAGCTGAGTTGCGCCAAAGGGCGGAATCGGCTCACAGACTACTGTGGAATCAGGAAACAGTGGCCAGGATGACAAACATCCTATAGACCCCGATGGGTTGAAAACAAAAGGCTTGCTGAAACTGGGAAAGTCTGAAATGAGCAAAATGATGAGAGTCTTAAAAGGACACTCGGGATTAAAAGTCCACCTATACCGTGTTGGACAAGTGGTAAGTAGAGAGTGCAGGGCGTGCAGAGAGAACGATGAAACGATGGAGTATTTGCTGTGTCAATACTCAGCTTTCGCATAAGCCAGATCCAGTTGCCAGTTATTACAATCAGTACAATACGATACAGTAACCAATCTTATGAGAATAGACTGAGGAATGAGGACTAAGGATCTTGAGGAACTTAGTGTATAGCTTTGAATTCCTATGAGAATACAATGAGTCAGTAGGGCAAATTGATAGCGCTCCATAGGTCGAATCAGCGGCTTAAGTGTTTGTCTACGGACATGGGACGGATCAGAGAGTTTTCTTTTTTTATCAGTTCTCTATGGTACCCCTCTTTTCGAACTAACTACATGCTGAAAAATAACGGCCCAAGCAATATATTGCAGGAACCATGGACATGTTCGCAAGCATTGTTTTCGTGGATTAAAGATCTGCTGCATTTTGTTTCTTTATTGTCTGACACGTCTATATTAACAGCAAATTTCAATAAACAAAACAATATTTGGGTTAGAAATCTGTATATTATATGCTATTAATCATTGTGTCCCAAACATGTTATATTGAATAGCGAACACAATTTGTTTGGACACAAGTATACTATATTTTCAACAAGCTACAAACATTTTATATTTGCATCCAAACAACAAAAAAATAAAATTTTTCAGAGATTTTGATAAAACTATAATCAATTAATTTGGTTCGATTTGCTTTTTCTATTATTATAATTTATAATAATTTATATATTATTATAATTTTTACAAATATATAAAGAATTGTACTGAATTAGATGAGGTTAGATTATATTGGATGGGATTGAATTGGATTGAATTGAATTGAATTGAATTGAAGTGAATTCAATTGAATTGAATTGAATTGAATTGAATTGAACTGAACTGAATTGAATTGAATTGAGTTGAACTGAATTCAATTGAATTGAGTTGACTTGAGTTGATTGAGTTGAGTTGAATTGAATTGAATTGAATTGAATTGACTTGACTTGAATTTAATTGAAATGAATTGAATTGAATTGAATTAAATTGAATTGAATTGAATTGAATTGAATTGAATTGAGCTGAATTGAATTGAATTGGTTTGAGTTGAATTGAATTAGTTTGATTTGAATTAAATTGCATTGAATTAAATTGTATTTAATTTAATTGAATTGAATTAAATTTTATATTCAGGAAATTTTAATTTAAAAACAAAAGACATCTGTTATTATAATTTTTGCAAATATATAAAGAACTGAACTGAATTAGATGACGTTAGATTAGATTGGATGGGATTGAATTGTATTGAATTGAATTGAACTGAATTGAATTGAACTAAACTGAACTGAATTGAATTGAATTGAACTGAACTGAATTGAATTGAATTGAGTTGAACTGAATTCAATTGAATGGAGTTGACTTGAGTTGATTGAGTTGAGTTGAGTTGAATTGAATTGAATTGACTTGAATTTAATTGAAATGAATTGAATTGAATTGAATTGAATTAAATTGAATTGAATTGAATTGAATTGAATTGAATTGAACTGAATTGAATTGAATTGGTTTGAGTTGAATTGAATTAGTTTGATTTGAATTAAATTGCATTGAATTAAATTGTATTTAATTTAATTGAATTGAATTAAATTTTATATTCAGAAAATTTTAATTTAAAAACAAAAGACATCTGCTTTAAAATAATTTTTGCAAATATATAAAGAACTGAACTGAATTAGATGACGTTAGATTAGATTGGATGGGATTGAATTGGATTGAATTGAATTGAATTGAAGTGAATTCAATTGAATTGAATTGAATTGAATTGAACTGAACTGAATTGAATTGAATTGAGTTGAACTGAATTCAATTGAATTGAGTTGACTTGAGTTGATTGAGTTGAGTTGAATTGAATTGAATTGACTTGAATTTAATTGAAATGAATTGAATTGAATTAAATTGAATTGAATTGAATTGAATTGAATTGAATTGAATTGAACTGAATTGAATTGAATTGGTTTGAGTTGAATTGAATTAGTTTGATTTGAATTAAATTGCATTGAATTAAATTGTATTTAATTTAATTGAATTGAATTAAATTTTATATTCAGAAAATTTTAATTTAAAAACAAAAGACATCTGCTTTAAAATAATTTTTGCAAATATATAAAGAACTGAACTGAATTAGATGACGTTAGATTAGATTGGATGGGATTGAATTGTATTGAATTGAATTGAACTGAATTGAATTGAACTAAACTGAACTGAATTGAATTGAACTGATTTGGGTTGAGTTGAATTGTATTGAATTGAATTGAATTGAAGTGAATGGAATTAAATTGAGGTGAATTAAACTGTCGATTAGTATTATCGACAGTATTCAATTACACACTCCAATATTTGAAAAGTTAAAATTCTAGTCTCCGGCAAACAGGATTCTAACTTTATTTCGAGGAAATATAAATAGCCAGTTTCTCTATCTCGAACGAAAAGCTAAGCGAAGGAAAATCAGTCACTCACATTCGACTCAAATTTGATTTCTCTAAGTCGAAATTTTCCGTTCGCCTGACTCCATGTTTGTTCGTAAGTGACAGCACATTCGATATAGAGAAACCAAAAATTTGTACTGAATACTTTTATGTTTTTATTCGACTTGAAACGACAAGATTGTGAAACTCAAATCAACTTTCTTTCGTCTAGAACACGAACGAAAACTTTCGTTCGAGTTAGAGTAACAGGCTGTAAATGTAAACAACTCTGTACTAGACCTTACCGCCGCCTGATTACGTAGAAAACGGCGAAGCGGCGGCGGCGTGGTTCGGCGGCATAAAACATTTTGTTTAATATTTCGTATAATCGGTCAATTAATGGCATTGCCAAGAATTAACTTATGGAGTTAAACGACACTTTGAATTTTGCATAACAAAAGCCAGGCGAAATTCTACACGCTACAACTCCAGCAAACAGTCCCATTCCACAACAGGTTACAGCACACATTATCCGCCTTAATCATAAATAGTTGTAAGAGGTTTGAGGGACGTTTTTTGTATGATAAATCATCTCTCAAACCTCTCCTAACTTTTTATAAACAAGGCCCTACAACTATAACAACAGCAGGTCAAATTTGTTAAGAATTGAACTCTGCACAGCAGCAGCCGGGTCAATTTCATAATAAAGCCCAGTATTCAGTTTCTATGAAATTTTCGTTGCCATAAGAATTACGTGTATAAAAATTAACGAAAATTTCATGAACCGAAAATTTCGCTCACTTTACATTTGTTTGGCACTCAGTTCTGTGCGAAAATTTCGTAGGCAAAATCAATTACAGGGTTGTTCGCCAAAGTTACATATTTCGTACGAAAACAATTGTTTGACAACATAGTGCAACACGAAAAAATACAACCATATACGGATAACACTACGTGATAAAAGAGAAAAAAGGCCTTGTCTCCCAGTTTTGCCCAAAGTCATGGCCTTTTTTTCATGCGCCCCAAAGATTTGGGGCCGCGGTGTCATTTTTGCAAAAAAAGTGAAAATGTTGTCCGGCTCATATCTTGCAATTTGTTCGGAATTTAGATTTACTCTCTGACGCAAAGTTGTAGATCTTGTCATAAAGAATAATAAAATAACTAAAATAAAAATAAATAATAAAGTAACAAAAATAAAATTCAAAATAACTTCATCTTCAAGGTCAAAATCGCAAAAAACTTTAAAAAATTCGATTTTTTTTACCTTTTTCCCCTGTTCAGGTCCATAGGTAGCAAACCGTTCAAAATTTAAGGAAACAATCAACCAGGGAAATGTACCTAAGATCTTAGTAAACAACTTTCTAGAATATATGAAGTTCCTAGGAATGATTCTTAACACCGTTTAGGTAGCGCTTAGGTTGCAGTTAGGTAGCCGCAAAAGTGAAAAATTTCCCGAAAATTTCTTAAATTCACTGTGTGTAATTTTTTAAGTCATGGATATATAACAATATACGGACACCACTACGTGATAAAAGACCAGCCAAAAAGACCCGTGTCTCCCAGTTTTGCCCAAAGTCATGCACATTTTTTTTATGGGCCCCCAAAAATTATGGGCCTCGGTGTTATTTTTGCAAAAAAGTGATAATTTTGTCAGGCTCATATAATTCGTTCGGAATTTTTATTTACTCTCTGAGGGAAGTGTGTAATTTTTTAAGTCATGGAAATATAACCATATACGGACACCATCGCAGAGCAATAGAAAAGACCTTCTATGCCTCTCTTCAATTTCTCTTAATGACGATGAGGTAGTAGGCCATTTCATCGAGTTCGAGTTGCTTTTATAATGTACTCTTTGGTTGGACATAATATGGACAGAAATAAAAGGGAATGCGTATTTTTGTTCGATGCAAACAATATAAAACATAATATAGCTGTCATTAATATCAATCAAACACTTTTAAACTTAGTTTGCTGCATGGTCTATAATCTCAATGTCATCTTTGGTCTCTCATTCTACAGCATTTCCCTAGTACCTTTTCGATCAGCTGTGCCATAGATACCCCCTGACTGAATAGGGGGCTTAATTAGGAATAGCCGCCGCCGCCGTCAGGTTAACCGACCAAGCCGCCGGGTTTCCCAGGTCCCTACGCCGCCGCCGCCGCCGAAGCAGAAAAAATCGGCGTAAACCTCTACCTTGTACAGCTTCATGTCGGTGGCAACAAAATGAATACCCCTAATACCTTTTATTACACGTTCCATCTTTGTGATGAATGTTTGCACTTAATATCTTGTTGTTGTATTTAATGTCGATGTTGTTGTTGTTATTGCGTTGCCATATATGTAATTAGTGATGTTGTTGCTGCCGTTGCTGTTGCTCTGATGTCAATTAAATTTATTATATCGTTTGCTTGGTCGAATGCACTTTGTGCTCACGTAACTTACATTCGATTTACATTACACACCATCTACCTCTCCTTGCTAGCACCCACCCAACCAACCATAACCGAACGTTGTCACCTCTTCCTCATCCCACTGTTGCTGTCCCCTTTTAGCCATAAGTTCCTGCTGCCCTTGCACCTCATGAGCTCCTGCTGTAGCTGCTGCTGACGTCTGTCTCTTCATTTCATTATAGTTTGCTAAACGTTTTGTTGTTCTTGTTGTTTGTTTGTACTTTAGTGTATTTGCTTTCATTTACGTAATTTGACGTGAATAATCGTATACACGTACATATGTACCTACATATGTATGTATGTAGGAATGTTTGAGTGTAGGTAGGTATGTACGTACATACAACACTGTACTACACAATATTCTACTATACTATATATGTACATATGTATCATTATTGTATATGAGTTTAATAAATTCTCATGTATGTCCGTCCGTCTGTATTTGCAAATCATTTTGTTCTATTTCAAAATAATAACAATAATATGGGGAAAAAATAGCGTCATCGCGAATTAACGTACCGCTTCTATTCATTCTATCGAGATTAAATATCACCGGGCATTGACGATGATGGTTGGAAGAAACTCTTAACACTGGATATCGCATTATATGGAATCTAAGGGAAATTGCCGCAACTGTGCTGCCAAGCAAACTAACTACAGTGCATCATGCCATCTATATTCGATACTGTATTGTTCATGTACATTCATTAGGGCAACTCAAGTCTTAAACAACAAAATAAAATTCACCACTCGTCAGATAAAAACTTACCGCCTTAGAGCCTGTGCTAATCGGTATCAAAGAACCTATGGTGAAAACAAATTTGTTATGGTGAGAAAAATTCCCGTATTTGCTGTGCCAATCGATATCTTTTTTGACAATAGTAAATTTTGACAGCTTCGTCATAAGAAGAAGAAATATAATGAATACTTTTAGAAAATAGTTGCCATTGCTTTTACCAATTCTTTTGCGAATACGATTTTTACAATCCATGAATATTTTCATTCTGCAAAATTTCTTTCAAATTGCTAGAAAATTTCGTGCAAATTGCTACCAAATTTCTTCGTCTTTCTTTGTTTTGTTCACAAATAAAACATAAACAGAGCTACAAGTGGACATAAAAACTTAGCGGCGGCGCCGGATAAAAATTTGGCGGCGTTGGATTAAGCCGATAATTAAAAACAATTTTAAAAGCAAAATTATGCTATTACAAAATATACATGTAAATGCGAAAAAACTGACAAATATATTTATTAAAACTGATTGAGTCATCGTAATCCAAATTAGTGTATAAAAACCTTGGGCGGCGCCTCACCGCAATAAACATATTGGCGGCGGCGGCAGTTAGGCTTCGCTTTTCACAACTTGTTTGTCCGCTGGTGTGTTTTTGATCAACGTCAACAATGTGAAAATTGTATTCACCACGCAAATGTCATATTTTTACTACCTATGCACAGGCTCTTAGTCATAAAAAGTTATAAGAGGTTTGAGAGAACATTTATCATAATATGAATGTGTCAGTTGCCAAATCGATTAACTCCATCAAAAAATATCTGTAGAAACTTAAATTTCCGCTGGGTTTTCAAATTCCACGTTCATTATAAATGCAAACTGACATTATATATTACTTCACTACAGCTGTATCTATTATATAGTTAAAATCAAAATGAACTGGGTACTAGTGGTGGGTAACGCAGCGCTGCGTTGCGCTGATACCCACGGTTGCGTTACCTGCGCTGATACACTAAGAAAAGTAGTAGTAACGCAATTGCGTTACTATTGCGTCACAACTCAGTTTCAGCGCAAAGAGCATGCAGCGCAAATGGGTCGGAGCAATTAACCCAGTAACTCAAAGAGAGCATACAGCGCAAAGAAGCCTATAACGCAAAGAGAGCATACACCGCGAAGAAGCCAATAACGCAAAGAGATCATAATAAAGAAAAATCAGGGAGGCTCGTGTTTTTTCTTGATTTTATTCATATAAAGAGATAAATTGTTAAGATAAAGATTTCAGACAAAAGATACCTTGTTTAGTTGCGTTTGTTGTTGACTGACAAATCGAATGTATGACATATGGCAATCTTTTAATTCTTTCATTTAAAATATTATATATAAAAAATTATATGAAGCAGGCGACTCCCTACTGACGGCGCGCACAAGAAAAATCGCACGGATTTGTTTACATCGATCATTGAGGGTATCATTAAAGCAAATGCGCCATAGCGCAATTTGCGCCAGCGCATTGCGTTGATACCCAACACTGCGCTTGCGTTAGTGTATCAGCGCATCAAAATTGCCTGCGTTACTCACCACTACTGGGTACATTAGTTTAACCCACAGACACTAACATACCAAAATTTTGGGAAAGTGGAGTTAATCGATTTGGCAACTGACACATTCATATAAAAATCGTCTCTTAAACCTCTCATAACTTTTTTGTGAATAAGGCTGTTAACATGTTGACTCTAGGGAGACTGGTTTGAAGGCTAGACATTTCTTCGTTCAACTGACCGCTTATTGGAACTAGTCTTAGACACAGTTCAAAAAGTTGACATAAATTTACTTTACTAGCAATTACACTGTGAGACAAAATTAGATTTTTTTACAAAATGATGGGGTTCTGTCAACGGATTCTGGTAGAAAAAACTAAAAAAAATTTACGTGTATCGGCGTTTTGCCAGATCTGATCAGAACTTTTTTTAGGGCGGGTCAAAGTTTCCGCCCCTCGGAACTTTCCTGCGACATATCGGAATGCAAAATTGTGTGTTCCTTACTTCTGAGGTACGAAATATGTTCAGAAGTTTTATAGAAAAGATCGAGATAAACATTTTTGTGGAACAAATGAACCCCATAATTTTTTTTTGGTGTCGCACAGTGTTATGCGATCTACACCAAAAGTTGTTGTTGAAAGATGTTTTTTTCCTTCTGCTCGGCCGAACTTCTTGAGATATATACTTTTAAAGCTTGAGTATATAATCGATCATATCTCAGGAATCTATAAGCCGATATGGTTCAAATTGGTATCATTACAAAGATATTTTGAAACTCTATAAATCCTTGTGTAAATATATTTCGTATAATTGAACCTAACTTTTTTTTAAAACTGTAATATTTTCAAACAAATCCTTCCTGTACCTATTTTGTTGTTAGACTCCGATAACACTGTTGTAGTCATACAATTTATCAGCGTTCTAGTAAATTGTATCGGTTAGAGGCAAGCCTACTGAGTTGATCGGTACCCCTGAAATGTCTGTATCACGTCAAATTTGTGAAAAAATTGATTTTTACCAATTTTCAGATTTTCCTGCACTTTTTTTTGAAAAAAAAAGATTTTGTTTCACTTTTTTCCGCATAACTTCAAGGGAGTCCAAATTTTTTACTCACAATATTTGGAAACATTGTAGCCATGATAAAGCTGAACAACTTTTGTGAACATATTAATACAATGTGATTGAGTCTAGTCACGCTAAATAGGTCATAAAAACCACCTCGTATTTTGAAAACGAATATTTGTATGTATAAGTATATGTCATCATCACTCGAGAACGTGATGTCCGATTTTATCCGAATACATTTAGAAAAATTTAGAATTACAATACCTTTAATCTATTCTTATACTATTTTTCAATGTAATCAACAGTTTAGCAGTTATAAAAAAAAGAATGACGAAAAAGAATATTTGTTTGCTTAAAAATTCAAATTTTTTAGAATTAAGAAAACATGAAACATAATAAATATACGGCAGAAAGTTCAAAGTTTTATTAGTTTATCCTAAAGTCACATAACCTATGAACAAATTGAGACACGGATCATAAAAATCTATTGACGCGTTACGCTCTTATTCACAATTTAGTGAAGGTATCGTATTTTCTCAAGATTGTATTACTCATCGTAGGCAACCCAAACAAAAAAATCACAATTCTTGACAAAATGAGATACTTTCACTAAATCGTGAATAATAGCGTAACCCGTCAATCGATTTTTATGATCCGTGTCTCATTTTGTTCATAGGTTATGTGACTTTAGGATAAACTATTTAAACTTTACACTTTCTGCCGTTTCTTACGTTTCATGGTTTTTTAATAATAAAAAATTTTAATTTTTTAAGCAAAAAATATTTTGTTTCACCATCCTTTTTTTTATAACTGCTAAATTGTTGATTGCTTTGAGAAATAGTATAGGAATAGATTAAAGGTACTGTAATTTTTAATTATTCTGAATTTACTTGGACATAATTGGGCACGTCGTTCTCGAGTAATGATGACATATATAAGTACATACAAATGGTAATTTTCAAAATACAAGGCGGTTTTTCTGAGCTATTTTGGGTGAATATACACGATCAGATTGTAATAAAATGTTCACAAAAGTTGTTCACAAAAGTTGTGAATGAAATATGTAGAGTCGCTTAAAGTTATGCTGAAAAAAGTGAAAAAAAAAATTTTTAAAAAAAAAAACTCCAGGAAAATCTGAGAATTGGTAAAAATCGAAAATTTGACGTGATACAGACATTCCAGGGGTACCGATCAACTCAGTAGGCTTGCCTATAACCGATACAGATTACTAGAACGCTGATATAAAAAATTTCATGTCAAAAACAGTGTAATAGACAAGTCTTCAAGCCTATTTTTCAAGTTGTACTACTACGCATTAAACCCTCAAACACCGGAGGTATTTACTTTCAATATTCCGAATTCCAAAAACTGATTGAGACCAAAAATTTTACACCGGTCCCGAACGGTAATTTGAGATGCTTATGTCCCTTGCAAATGTAGTGCTTTGTATTGTTAACAGGAAATTAGATTGAGTGTACATTGTACACTGGACAACAGAGAAGGAAGCAATATTTCTGGATATTTGACTTAAACTGAAATATGTCAAAAGTGGAAGAAAAAACGGAAAGTGGAAGATTAGTCCACATACGTTTTATAGTTCGCTTGAAGAACGAATTCTCTTTGTAATGTGTCGGTCGATCAGTTGACAATCGTATAAAATATTTATATGGATTTTTGGGCAAATCCATGTGGTCCCGTAACTGTACTTCGCCCAAAACATTTTCGCTCAAAATCACAAATGTCACAGGAACCAGATCGTGTCATAAAACCCAAAACCGGCGGCAAAAAAAATCACATGAGGTGTCAAGGGACACTCGGTTAGAACGAAGTTCCTTTCGCTATGTATTATGTACTAGTTAGTTCCAACACGCCTAAGGCGCCTGTTGAAAAATGCGATAATTTAAATGGATCTTTAAAAAAAAAAGTATATTTTTAGGTGCTTTTTGTACGAATATGTATTATATTTTCCCGAAAAGGTAATTTTTTTAAGAGATCTACTGCTTTTATTAAAAGCTAAAGTTTTTTTTTAAGAAAAGGTACTAATTTTAAGAAGAAGTACTTTTTGTAAAACAATGCCGTAGGAGTATGAACTTTCTTTACGAAGAAGCATTTTTTTTAAGAACAGGTACTTTTTAAAGAAGTGGTATTCTTTTTTGGAAAAGGTTATTTTATTAAGAAATATGTACTTATTTTCAGAAAGGCTACTTATCTCAAGAAAGGAAAAGAAGGGGTATTATTTTATTTTTAAGAAAAGGCACTTTTAAGAAAAGGAATTTTTGTGAGAAAAGGTATTTTTTAAGAGAATATATTTTTTGAAGAAAAGTTTTTTTTTTAAATGGGAATTTTTTTAGAATTGTCGTTTTTTCAAGAATTCGTACATTTTTAAGGGTGGGTACTTATCTCAAGAATAGTTATATTGTTTCACAAAAAAGGTACTCTTTAAAGAAAGGGTAGTTTTTTAAGAAAAGGCAATTTGTTGTAAGAAAATGTACTTTTTTAAGAAAAGGCAATTTGTTGTAAGAAAATGTACTTTTTTTAAGAAATGGTACTTGTTTAAAACGAATCGTTGTTTTAAGAAAAGGTACTTTTTATAGGAAAATTGACTTTTTGTAAGCAAAGGTACTTTTTTAAGATAAGTTTATTTTTTAAGAAAAGGTACTTTGTTTAAGAATATGAATAGGTATTTTTTTGAGAAAATTTACTTTTTTTGAAGAAAATACACTTATTTAAGGAAATGTTCGTTTTTTAAACTTCTTTCACTTTGGATTTTCTAAATTTATCTTTATTGGATTCAAAATTACAATATATACTATATATTGGTTACAGGCTCCATCTAGAAAACTTCCCATAGAAATTTCCCAACATTTGTGAGACATCTAGTTAGTCTAGACACAAACCAAAGCAAAAGTACCCAATACAGTTGATATACTGGGTTGTACCATAATTGTGTTAAAAGAAAGTTGTTTAATTTTAATTTAGCCCCCATCCCGCAACGTGCGTTAAGGAACTTCGTTCCAAAATGGCATATTGGTCAAACCGAGCACCATGAAACCCAACTTTTATTTTGGATTAAATGACATTTTGAGCACTTACAACGCCATATTTCCCAAAATCAAGAACTTCAAATTGTCCAAAATCAAGAATATCATATCCCCTCAAAAACGATTACGAAATAAAACCCAAATCGGAAAGCATCAACCAAAACAATGAACGAAAACGTCATAGGGCTCAAAATTATTGCATAGATATTTTTTGGGTGAACTGACATTCTCTCAAGTTTGGGTACTCAAATGAAAGGATATAGAAAAATTCCAAAATCCGAAATAAAGAACAGAGGTAGTTAGTCGCCCCCCGCCTGAGCCCGGCCGGACACACTGGCGACTGGAAAAGCAGAATAATCGTGCGACTAAAAAACCCCCGCATATCTGAACTTTGGAGGCCTATAACTCCGAAAATAGGGATTTCCCGAAGTATTGTATTTTAAATATTTTGCTTGAAATTGTTGATGACAGTACAGTCGCAAATGAGCAATATCATTCATGTTCGAGAATCCCTACACTATATACTTCATAATTTAATGTCATATTGCCCAAATGTTTAAAAGTACAACTTGGCCGTTATGACTTTTTTAATTTTGGGTGTTATGCCATTGGGCAAAATGCCAATGTGTCACCTGAGCGGCTACAAAAACAACTAGCATGATTGATTGAGCTTAATGACATTTGCGATTTTGGCGAAAATGTAGTAAACAAAAACTAAATAAATGGTTTCCCGTTTCATCCCATGTAGGGATTAGGGAGAGCTTCTCAAACCAGTGAGCTGTGCGCGTTCTAGTTTTACACCGACTGATTGGGACCAACAATTTTACACCGATTCCGAACGGTATTTTGAGAAGCTTTTTCATGGCTTAATACTCGATAGTGTCGCCGTCACTAAGCGAGGTGACCGCCGTCGAAAAAAATGTTAAGGTGGTCAGAGCAGGAATCAAACCCACGCCCTCATGCACAAGAGCCGCGCACACTACCATTGCACCACCGACGGCCACAAATGTAGTAAACGGGGGTGACAAATTTCGACGCCAAGTGATTGTGTGTTATCGACAACGTTTTTTGAAGTGATGTCAACGTTATCGTCCTGATTGTGGTTATACACTAAGAAACTCAATTTAATTACTCATGCATTCAAGAATATTTATGAATCTCTGACTTAAAGAATAATGCAAAAATACAGTTAGACATTTGCAATAGCATTAACTTAGGCTGAGAATAGTTACTCTTGTGTTACTTTGGTCTCGACAGATCTTGCGACACAGCTGTATTTGAATGACAAACAAAGATGTATTTGTATCACAAACAAAGATGTATTTGTATCACAAAAATAGCTGTACTGGGATCACAAACACATATATTATAACATATTAATCATTGTGTTTCCAACATGTAATACTGAATAGCAAACACAATGTGTTTGGACACAAGCATACTATATTTGAGACAAGCTCCACACACACGTTATGTTTGCATCCAAATACGAAAAAATACTCTATATTCAGCATGTAGACAAATAAACACAATTTGGGAGAGTTTTATAATCACAAGAAGTGGAGTTTAAGACCGAATAACACTTTCCTCCCACTTGGAGGGAAGCACAAGAATGCCCATTTTTCGTGAGTCGCCCTAATATTTTGGGAGAAAATCTTTTTTTTTGTAGCAAATATGGAATTCAAACGACTTGGCATGAATAGCATACATTGAAAGAAAAAATGTCTGTACAATTTTGACAGAGTATAATTTTTCAGAAATCCTGACACATTTTTGTATCAAAATTGAAAAAAAAAATGCTTCGATTATATATTTTTTTATTCAAGCTCAAGACCATCTATATCTCTATAAATAGTGATATAGTTTTTTTTTTAAAAATAAAGATGGTTTCCAAATGCATCCTCATGATTCCTGGCAAACCGTATAGCTATTTCAGATCTAGACACAGATCTTCATCAGCGGTTGTTTGGAAAAAAATCATTATATATTTACACATCGTGACGCATCGTTTGAACTCTATATTGACTAAAAGCTATTTTTTTTTTGGCAGAATACACTTGAACAATCAATTTTTTAATACGCCTCGTTTGATTTGAAATTTCAAAAAAGTATTGTTTTCGTACACCCTAATCTACATATATACACTTTAGTTTATATGGTTATCTAAAGGTTGTGAATTGCAATTGTGTCTGTCTAAGTAGATACACGTAGTAGTAATTATATACATACTCAAGTTTTTAGCAGTTTGATGAAACACAATCGCACCGCATATCTCCTTGTTAGAGAGAGTGAAAGAGGTACAACAAAATCAAACAATACCGCTTGTTGTAATTGAAAATTTGAAAAAAAAACTTCTAACTTATTCGAAATGAAATGACAACAACAACACACGCTATGGTGTCATATTGTGAATATCTATTATATATCCATAAGATACAAAATGTGATATCATGTTTGACACTTTCCGACACAATTACAACTAAAACATTAAGCGTGTTTAGGTTACACCGCTTGCTTATATAATCGCTTGTTTTGTATGAAGCACTTAGCAAAGCTACGCGAATCATTTTCACTCTTTTTGCGATTTCAACCCGTTTTGATATTTTTGAATAAAATCTCTTATCGCTAAATATCCATTTTCTTTGCAACTTGGCAAGCGACAATCGCTTGCTTATAACCAAAAACACGACTATTCTTTGGATAAAGGAAACTATTATTACATTGATGCAGTTTAATTAAACACACGAATGTTGTAGTATTCCGTATCAACTGAATGTTACACGCAAAGGAAAAAGACCGTTTATTGTTCGGTTGCCACAACAATACTTTGATTGATTTGTATTAATTTATTAATCGCAACCGTTCACGTAGTTCTCGCAAATAAACTCATATATCGCAAATGTGTATCATGTTGTTGCAAACGAGTTCTCGTTTGCATTAAACGCATACAAAATTACATTTGCCGCAAATTTAAAAAACGTTTGCGATAACTTAAATTGACCAGTTTTCTAATGAGAGCACAGATTATGAAGAACATAAATTTCTCTCATTCTATCGACTGTATACACAGTTCTTATCCACTCGTTTGGCATACACACTCACGCAAACACATTAAAGTGATCAAATGAAAAAATGAATGGTTTCCCATTACATCCCATGAAGGGACCGGGGAGAACTTCTCACAATCACTGAGTTGTGCGCTTTCCAGTTTCACTCACTGATTGGGACCTACAGTTTTACACCTATTCCGAACGGTATTTTGAGAACCTTTTTTATGGCTATATACTCGATAGTGTCGCCGTCACTATACGAGAGGTGACCGCCGCCGAAAGAAATGTGAACGTGGTCAGAGCAGGGTTCGAACCCAGGCTCTCATGTACAAGAGCCGCGCACACTAACCATTGCACCACCTAAATAAATAAATAAATGGTTTCCCATTACATCCCATGAAGGGACTGGGGAGGACTTCTCACAATCACTGAGCTGTGCGCTTTCCAGTTTTCACTCACTGATTGGGACCTACAGTTTTACACCGATTCCGAACGGTAATTTGAGAAGCTTTTTCAGGGCTAGATACTCGAAAGAAAATTTGAAGGTGTACAAGATCTCATGTACAAGAGCCAAGCACACTAACCATTGCACCACCGACGGCACCACCTACCTTGTTAATATATCTTGGGTGGACAATTGACCCGTTGTTGTTGGCTGCGCTTTTAGTTGTTATTTGAATGCAAGGCGAGACAGACGTGTAAATAGACAATGAAGAAATAGACAAAAATGACAACTTTTTTTAAAACAAACTTTATGGGGAAAACGAAAATCATAAAAGTTGGAAATTTAAACAAAACGGAGCTTTTGGAAGCCATAAATAAAAGTTTGAATTACAATTCGGTTGCTGTAACCGAAAGAACAGTTGGCAGAACCGTGTTTCGTTTCTCGCAAACGTTTTTTCAGCTTTAATTTTTCATAACTTGTTTACTGCCAACGTTTTTCAGTTCTCGCAAGTTTTTTTTTTAGTTTGAAGCAACTACAACTCGGTTGCTGTAAGCGAAGGAACAGTTGGCGGAACCGTTTTTCGTTTATCGTAAATGTTTTTTCAGCTCTCAGTTATCATAACTCGTTTGCTGCAAACATTTTTCGTTTCTCCCAAACGAAATGACATGTATGGCTTAACAGAAGTTCGATTCTCCCAACTACAGTCCCCAAACGAACTTCAGTTATCGGAGATTTCGTTTGGGAGGAACGAGTTTTTTCTTTGTGTGTAGTCTTCGATCAAATTGCCCTTTAAAGGTTTAGAAAATTTGTTAGCAGAATGTTTCTAAAAAAGAATAGCAAAGTCTCTGTAAAAATGGGTAAGGACCAACAGATTTGGTTTCAGTAAAGTCACGTTCGGATTTATAATTCACTAAGCCATAGGCAATACCAAGGTCCAATCACTTCAACTGATGTAAATCTGACTAATGAAATTTCTTCTGAAATGTGATCATTAGATACATCGCAAACATCGATCGAGATTGATCGAACTAAAACAAATCGTCCTCATTCCAATGTGATTTTTCTATTTTTCCTTGTTTTTTCCCCCCAGCATCAGGGTTTGTTCGGTTATGTAAAATGTTTGAATTAGCACCACGGTCTACGAATTCCAGCGTCGAACACTATGCCCAAATTTGTTAATATTACGATTTGTAACGATACGATTGTGCCCAGAATACTGATTAAAATATATGATGCTACGCCCACTTTTACGGCTAAATAACACTAAAAATTTTCGTCGTTGATATAATGAAGCCCTTCATAAATATTACAAAATCCTTCATAAAAATCACACTAGTGATTTATGAATAAAAACATGAGTTTCCATTACATTCCATGGAGGGATTGGGGAGAAACAAGCAAACGTTAACATTTGTTCACCCTCATGCACTGTTTGCGATAACTCAGTGTACCTGCAATAGTGGTGTCTGGATCCAACTGCAATTCAGGGAAAGTGTTAGCACTGAAATAACTTTGTAGTTAAAATTCATTAAAATTTTTCCATTAATGATGTTACACTTCCATCTAAAACAACTCCTTTTTACTGAAATATAACTCCTTCGCGTTAAACGAAAAAGAGGTTTCTTGCAAACTTTTTCCGCTTCCCGAAAGAGATATGGTTGAGTTTGGAGTAAATATAATTCGCTGGCGATAAACGAAAGAACAGTTACTGGAACGTCTTTTCGAGCTTGAATTATCAGGCAGACAAGGCTTATGGGTTAGCGGAATATATACATTTTCAAATTGAAAATAAAGGGTGTCTCAGTAAGATTAGGAAAAAAATAAATAAGAAATCACAAAACCGAAATCAAAATTGCAGCCAAAAACTGGGTAACATAGACCAACGAGAAACAAAAAAAAATTTAAATTTTTACTAATATTGAAAGCACGACTTCTAAACCCATATGTTTTTTGCCAAATACTATAATACATAAATACCAAATTTTCTTTTTTTCATTCATTGTAGCCTAGTAATATACAGGGTGTCTCAGTAAGATTGAATTTTTTTAAATTTTGTGCCATTTTTTTTGTGGAAGTGGCAACTCTGACATTTGCCAGCTGTCACATATGTTTATTCCGATTATTAAAAATGGAGCGCTTTACGAAAAAACAACGCGTTATAATTGTGAAAACTTAATACAAACATTTGGAAAGTTATGCTGAGACCGCTCGCAAACGTCGAAGAATTTTCAGTCGAGAAAGTGCACCTAATGTGTCAACCATTCGAAGGATGGTCAAAAAATTTGAAGAAACTGCGTCGGTTATTGACAGTAGGACTCCTGTGTGTCAACGCACCGCACCGGTCGGTCTTTTGAAAACACTGCTGCTGTAAACGACAGTGTTGCCGAAAACCCGGAAACATCAATTCGGCATCGTTCTCAACTACTTCAAATTTCACGAAGCACTTCACAGCGAATTTTGACAAAAGACCTCCACTTTCATGCGTAACAAATTCAGCTTACTCAGGAGCTCAAACAAGCAGACCATGGAAAGCGCCGGCAATTCGTTCAATGGGCAATGGAGGAAAGTGAAGTCAATGCCAATTTTTCAAAGAAATTTATCTTCTCCGATGAAGTGCATTTCACTCTGAATGGCTTCGTGAATACACAAAATTGTCGAATTTGGGGATCAGAAAATCCTCATACAATCCATGGGAAAGTGGCTGTCGGTGGTGCAATGGTAGCGTGTGCAGCTCTTGTATATGAGAACGTGGGTTCAATCCCAGCTCTGACCACATTAAATTTATTTCGCCGGCGGTCACCTCGCTTAGTGAAGGCGACTCTATCGAGTATTTAGCCATGAAAAAGCTTCTCAAAATATCGTTCGGAACCGGTGTAAAAGTGTAGGTACCATCAATGAGTGTAAAACTAGAACGCGCACAGCTCACTGGTTGTGAGAAGCTCTCCCTAATTTCTTCATGGGATGTAACGGGAAACCATTTATTTATTTATTTATTTAATCCATCAGAAACAAATGCACCCACAATGAGCAACTTACTGGTGCGGATTTTGGTCAGGCGGGGTGATTGGGCTTTACCTTTTATGAAGATGAGTCCGAAATAGCAGTAACTGTGAATGGCATTCGTTACAGGAACATGATAACGGAGTTCTTGTGGCCTCAACTGGACGGCATGGATCTGGACGACATGTGGTTTCAGCAAGACCTGCGCCACCAGCCACCATCGATTTGATCTCAAGAAATTCTGATGTCAACTGGCCACCAAGATCAAGCGATTTAACGCCATGCGATTTCTTTCTTTGGGGTTTTGTGAAATCTCGCGTTTATGCGAATAAATCAGAAACAATTCCTGAGCTCAAAGAGAGATACAGAGATACGTCATTGGAGAGATACAGCAACATCTCTGTGAAAAAGTCATGGAAAATTTCATGAAAATAGTGATGGCCTGTCATCAGAGCCGTGGGGGCCATTTGGCGGATATTGTATTTCATACTTAATCGGAACATATATGTATAGCAGAAAATACTTGTTTTTATTTCAAAATGAAAAAGTGCATTCTTACTGAGACATGCTTTATATAAATAGATGGCTGATCAATAAGTCCGTGACTTTTCGAACTTCCTCGTAGTTATATGAAATGCAACACTGTTCCCATCAAATACCACCTGTTAATAGACCATTGTCAAAGTTTGAGCAAGTTCCGTCAGTTACTTTGCGTTTAACAGCTGTTCAAAACAAACAACCTCGTGCATTTTTTTTTTAAAAAGAAAAAACTTGAATTTCGAGTTCTCATTAAACATTATTTTTTGCGAAAAACAAACCGTTAATCAAACCAAGAAAAAGCTTGATAAATCTATGGGGACTCTGTACCAACGATTTCAGTTTCGGTAAAAAAAGTGCTTTACTGACTTTCGTTGTGGGCGCACAAATACAAACGACGCCGACCGTTCTGGACGGCCAATTGAGGTCAATACACCCGAAAATGTCGAAAAAATCCACGATATGGTGTTGGCCGATCGAAGAGTAAAAATGCGTGAGATTGTTGATGCCATAGGCTTTTCATATGGCAGTGTGGTTTCGATTTTAAATGATCAGTTGGGTTTAAGAAAGCTGTCTGCAAGATGGATGCCGCGTTTGCTCTCAATTGACCATAAACGTGACAACTGCAAAGGATTGTTTGGAGTTTTTTAACCGCAATTCGAAGGAATTTTTGCGGCGTTTTGTAACTGTGGATGAAACATGGACCCATTACAACACTCCGGAGACCAAGTTTCAATGGGTTTCTCCGGGTGAACCGACTCCGAAGAAGGCCGAGGTAAGTTTGTCGGCCAATACGGTGATGACAATAGATAGTTTTTTGGGATGCACGCGGGATAATCCACATCGATTACCTTCAAAAGGGAAAACAATAAACGGCGAATATTGTGCCAACTTATTCGACCGATTTAACGAGGATTTAAAAAACAGGACCCAATATAACCAAGAAAAAAAGTTATTTTTCATTAAGATAATGCACGGGTGCACACGTGCATGAATTGGGCTACGAATTGGTACCTCATCCGCCATATTCTCCGGATTTAGCTCCCAGTGACTATTACCTATTTCCAAACCTAAAGAAATGGCTCGTTGGAAAGAGATTTAGCTCCTACGATGAAATTATTGATCAAAAAAATACCTATTTTATGGACCTCGAAAAATCCTATTTTTTGAAAGGGATACAAAAATTGGAGAAACGTTGGACTAAGTGTATTTAGCTAAAAGGAGATTATGTTGAAATTGTTTTATGTTAAATTGTTTTTTGCAAAAAAAACTCTGTTTCATCAAAAAGTCATGGATTTATTAATCCGCCCGTATCGTTTCATGTAAACGTTTTTCGGTTCTCGCCCACGATTTCAGTTTCTTTTAACAAGCAAATTGACATGTTCGATGCAACAAATGTTCGTCTGCAATTCCATTCCCCTAACGAAATGCATTTACATAACTGAAATTTCGTTTGATTGTAACAATATTTTTCTTTGTGTGTATAATATATTCAGTGTTTCAAATGCGCCCATATTTGTGTAGTGTAGGACGACTATACTTATACTATATGGAATGCATTAGTCTAGGAAATCAGCAACCTATACATCATTTGTCTTATGTCTTAGATATTCCTGTTGCGAGCAAGATCTGGGATAACAGAATTTGGTATAACACTGTATTGCAATAATTTATTGATCGACAAGATCAAGTGATTTCACAGTCATTGGGTATAGATGGACACGTTTTAAATTTATGATATTTTTTCTTCGACCAGTTTCAAACCAACTAAGTGTTAGGGGTAACTTAATAGGTTTTGGTCACTAAGATGAATTGCTACATTACTACGAGATACTTGTTTAACTGGCTGTTGCCAAGGAGGTTGTAGCAAACATCTGCATTAACACATATGCACTTGATAATGAATATTTTTGCGATGCAACATATGACGTTTATAAGATTGACGCTCGTATTTACAATCAAGTGCTTTTGTACTGGTTATTGAAAACAATTTGCAACAAATCGTGAAAATTTACACAATGTATTTTGATCAATGTTTATAAACATTGTCACAATTGTTTGCAATTCTGCTCAAGAATGCAATTCTTCCTTTTAGCATCATGACGACGGACGACAACGACGACGATGATGTTGATGATTGTCGTCACCAGTACCAACACTACTACCATAGGCAACAACAGCATCAACAGCAGCAATGATTGCCCAATGTTTCGCCCAAACCGGATGTGCTTTATATAATTATAAACATTTTCTTTTCTGTGTGGCCGTTTCTTATTTGATGATAATGTTTGTTTGTTTCTTATTCCTTTTTTCTTCTTATTCCTCTTTTTCTACTTCTCTATGATAATCTTCTTTTCGTTTAATTCTGTTTTCATTCTGCTGTGTTTTTGATTAATACAATTGTTTATGTTTGTAGTTGTTTATTTTGTTTAACAACAGGAAATAATTTAATAATAATATTTGAATACTGAAGAGAAAATTTAGATGCGGTTTTTCATTAATCAAGAAGAAACTGTGGAGATCCTTTCGGAAGAAACTTAAAATTTAATCTCACTGATACACACTGAAAATTCTGTATATTTTGGTTTTTTGAATGCAAATATAATGTGTTTGTAGCTTGTCGCAAATACAGTATACTTTTGTGACCAAACACATTGTGTTTCCTGTTCAATATTACACGTTTGGAGACACAATGATTAATAGGTTATATAATATATGTTTTTGTGACACCAAATTTGGCTTTGTTGGTTGAAAACTGCTTAGAACAAAAACATGCCAGACAACAGAGAAATAAATAACCAACAGATCTTCAATTCATGAAAACAATGATTGCAAGCATATACATGGTTCCTACAATATATTGCTGGGTTTGTTTTTTCAGCGTGTCGTCCTTAAGTTGTTCGTCAATTTATGATGTAAATTGAATATAATTTTCTTTTTTCAAAAACTTAATTTACAATTCTTCAATATAATGAAAGTTTTTTTTCTATACAGTCATGTTATATTAAAAGAGCACAGGAAAAATAAATAATAAAATAATCAGCAAACAATTTCACATATAAATAGTTTATTAAAATTCCCGATAATTTAAAATATGTACTAACAAAAAAAAATCCAATGTATCTCTAACGCGAACCGCAGACTTGTCATTCATGAGCATGAGCTAGGGCGATAACTTTTTATCTGTTTGATGAATTTGAAAAAATATTACCAAAATATTTTGTAAACATGATAGTGATGCGAACATCATCGATTAAATTCTTATTTGGTATCCAGAAGGGCGGGAAAGCGACAATAAACTTCAACGATAGCTGATGTTCATGCTCATGAATGACAAGTCTGTGGTTTGCTTAAGTATTATGACGTGTTCCATAAATGGTTGGATTTGTAAGCGAAAATATATTCTAAAAATAACCTATGGTATAATATGAAGTAGAGAGCTGCATGACGAAATTCAGCGTTGTATGAAGGCGTTCCCAAAACTAGCCGACCTAACAAATACAAAATACACAAAAAAGGTAAGAAACATTTTCTTTATTTTTCAACATTATCTTCTTTAAGCTCGCTACACTTTTTACAGCGATATTCAATAGCTTCGATACCATGTTTACAGTAAGAACAGTCAAACTCTTTAAACAAGCCATCAACCGTAGACTCCACCTCTTCATTGTTGGCAAATCTTTTACCACCGAGCCATTTTTTCCAGTTTGGAAATGGAAATAATCCGAGGGAGCTAAATCTGATGAATAAGTTGCGCCATATAGCAATTCAAACTTTAATTCATTAATTTTGGTCATCGCAATAGTGCATGTGTGAACTGGAGCATTGTCTTGATGATACCAAACTTTCTTTTTCGACAAATGCTGCCTTTTTCGCACAATTTCATCACTTAAACGCTGCAATAAATTAGCATAATTAGCATAAGATAAATTTACCCCCGATATGTTTTATACAAAATTGAAGTTTGAATTTGAATAAAAAAAAAATGGTTTCCCGTTACATCCCATGTAGGGATTAGGGAGAGCTTCTCACAAACCAGTGATCTGTGCGCGTTCTAGTTTTACACTCACTGATTTGGACCTACAGTTTTACACCGGTTCCGAACGTTATTGTGAGAAACTTTTTCACGGCTAAATACTCGATAGTGGCGCCAGTCATTAAGCGAGGTGTCCGCCCTCAAAAGAAATTTAAAGCGGACAGAGCAGGGCTCGAATCCACGTTCTCATGCACAAAAACCGCGCACACTACCATTGCATCACCGACGGAATTTGAATTTACGACAATTAAACGAAGTACTTCTAAATTTAAATGAACCCCACAACAGATTTGTTCCCGTAGGTACTATTTTCACTGTTTTTAATACACGCTAAAAAATCTGTTTTTTTTTGTTGTTGTTTGGCTGCAAATATAACGCATTTGTGGCTCGTCGCAAATATAGTATACTTGTGTCCAAATACATTGTGGTTGCTGTTCAATATTACATATTGGCGACACAATAATTAGTAGGTTATAATATATGTATTTGTGACCAAATATGGGTTTGATTGTTGCAAACTGCTGAAAACAGAAACGTGACAGACAGCAAGGAAACAAAAAAGCAGCAGATCTTCAATTCATGAAAATAATTTTTTCAAATAATTTTATTCTCCAATATTTCGCTGCCCTGTGGGTAGCAATGTCAGAAAGATAACCACAATTATTAACTAAAAATTAAATGAATTAATAAACAAAAATTTTCCTTGTGTCATTTGAAAAAACAACAATAACAAAGTGTAGTGGAAATTTGTTTAGTTTTTCTCTGGCACACTGACACAAATTTCTTTCAAAATTGGAAAGAGAGTTAGTATGGGAACAAAGTTATTGTTCATAGAGTAATGACGTATAGAGCTGCCTTTGTTGTCATCTGGCATTTCCTTTCACACTTTTCGTAGTGCGCTCGCTGCGATAGAGAGTTATTTAACGTAAATTGACTAACACCAGGTGGAAATATAAAAATTGTTAACTTAAATTTTTCATGTTGTTTTGATGACAAACTGTGAAATTTAAACGTATTTTCGACATTTTTTGATATATTTTATTGTTAGTATATATTTGTGGTGTATTTACACAAAAAAATTAACGGATAAAACGAGATGCCGTTTTGCTGATTTATTGTTGGTTGGTTTGAGCCATTGCCTCTATCTGGTATTATTAAAGCAATACAGCAATACAACTACAAAGCGCCCATCTGCAACACACCAAATCCCATCAATTTACTGAGACTGTTGGCGTCTCTATACGTAATTACTCTATGAAATTAACAAACAAAAATTTTTCCTTATGTCCAAGATGTGTATATTACAGGTGGACGCGTTAGAACGGCTGATTTCAATTTTTTCTTTTCGTTGTTGTCCGACCTTGTCAAATGTTGTTTATACCAATTCCAAGATGTATCTAGTACAGGTGGTAGCGTTAAAACAGCAGATTGAATCTTTTCTTGTCCTTGTGGTTGTTGCCGAAAATTACAACAATTCCTCCTGATATAACCTGAAATAAATACATCTAGACAACTTCGATCAGTTGCAATTGACAATGTCGGCTCCTGAAATAAAAACAAAATGCCTTAAATTCCTACTGCTTCTACATTACTTATTTCGCCATGCTTATGTCATATGAAAAACAATAATAACAAAGTGAATTGAAAATATTTTTAGTTTTTCCATTGAGGAATTTAGGATAGAGTAATTTATTCTCTCATCTGACGTTTCGTTTCGCACTCTTCGTCGTAGGTTTGTGTAAATGAGAGAAATTCCACGAAAATTAGCTTACTGCAGGTCGAGTTACAAAAACTATTTACTTAACTTTCGTTTCATTTCGGTATCGTATAGAACTGTGAAATTTAAATCTATTTTGCACTTTTTTGTTGACTTTTATCTTTGGTATAAATTTTTATTGTATTTAACACAACTATTTTGCCACAAAAACACGAAATGCGGTTATTGTTCCTTTGTTGGATGTTGTGTACTATTGCCTCTATCTGGTATTAGTGAACCCATGCAATGTTTAGTTGCAACCATACCTATGACGTTCAATTTATTAAGAGAATTAATGTGTCGTCTATGAGTTTTTCTCTGGCAAAATGACACAAATTTCTTTCAAAATTGGAAAAAGAAAACGTACGGGAGCAAAGCTATTGTGTCTTGTAATTTTTTTAAATTATCTGTTACGAATTCGAAACGGATTCATTTATTCGTACATTTTGTCCGAAACGGGCGTCCGTTACGGACTCATAACGAATCTGTTTGCGTAACGAAATTCTTCTCGAAACCGAGAATCGTTTTTTCCACATTATCGGAACTGTCTCGCAGTCGCAACGGTCTTCATATTCGAATCCGTTTCGGGTTCGTTTTTTATAAATAAAATGGATTCGAAACGGATCCGGTTTTATCAATTTTTCCAGATTCGAAAGGCATTTGTTTTGATATTTAAAAGACATTCAAAATTAAAATATGCAATGAACTATATTTTTTATCCCCTGAAGTTTTTCACTTACATTAGAAATTAATTTTAACAAATTAAAAATATTTGGAATTATGTACCTTTCAGTGTGTGTTGGTACTTATGGATCTTCGATCGATACACGCTGAAAAATAATGGCCCCAGCAACATATTGCAGGAAACATGGCAGCCTCGATTTTATTTGTATCGGGTTTCAACAAAAAAGCCACATTGGGTCGCAAAAACATGAATTTTAGCCTATTAATCGGTGACGCGTCATAACGCCCATGGGAGTTATGTCACACCTAAAATGGACATAAAGCCCATGGGCGTTATGTCGCACCTAAAATGGACATAAAGCCCATGACCGGTGTGACATAAAGCCCGTAGGCGTTATGACCATTCTAGGTTTCACTACTGCCAGGCCTTGCGGCGAAACTCCGTAAAAGGCCATAAAGTCCGTGGACGATATGTTACACCTAAAATGGAAATAAAGTCCATGACCGGTGTGACAAAAAGCCCATGGGCGTTATGTCCATGGCCGTTATGACGCGTCACCCTACTAATCATTGTATTTCAAACATGTTATATTGAATAGCAACAAACATAATATGTTTGAGCACAAGTATAGTATATTTGCTCAAGCTACAAATACGTTATATTTGCATCCAAACAACAAAAAAAAGGAAATATTTTTTAGCGTGTACAAATTCGCATATATAAATTGCATATTTGAGTTTTGTATATATACGACTGAGGATCTTCCGATGGTATCAATTCAGGCCCAGTAGTTAGGCATCAGTATTTAGGCAAAATCTGTCGGGTTTTGTTGTTTGGATGCAAATATAACATGAGTTTGTAGCTTGTCGCAAATATACTATACTTGTACCCAAACGCAATGTGTTTGCTATTCAATATAACTATGATTAATAGGTTATAATAAATAATAATGTTTTTGAACACTATAATGTCATAATAATGTTTTTTTTTTTGTTGAAAAACACTAAAAACAAATACGAGACAGGCAACAAAGAAACAAAAAAGCAGCAGATCTACAATTCGTGAAAATAGTGCTTGCAAGAATGTACATGTTTCCTGCAATATGTTGTTGGGGCCAATATTTTTCAGCGTGTACGAATTCGTAATGGGTGCGAGACGGATCCGCTAAATAGCAATTTCAGTGATTCGTTTTGTTTTTATGATTTTACGGACCCGTAACAGGTTCGAAACTGATTCGCTAAATAGCAATTTCACTGCTTCGTTTTTTATGCTTTTGCGGACTCGTAACGGGTTCGAGACAGATCCGCTAAATAACAATTTCAGTGATTCGCATTTTTATGATTTTAAGGACCAGTAACGGGTTCGAGACTGAGCCGCCAAATAGCTTCTTTACTGATTCGCTTTTTATGTTTTTACGAACTCGCAACGGGTTAGAAAAGAAGCCGCCATAGCAATTTCACTGATACAATATTCTATGGTTTTATAGACTCGTAACTCAGTTCCAGACGGATCCATCAAATATTAATTTCAGTGATTCGCTGTTTTGTTTTTTCACTGATTCTCTTTTCTATGGTTTTACGGACTCGTAATGGGTTCGAGACGCATCCGCCAAATAGCAATTTCAGTGATTCGGGTTTTTATGTTTTAAGGGACCCATAACAGCTTCGAAACGTGTTCGAGAACTTGCATATCATTTTTTTTATGATTTTACATTGGGTTCATGCAATTTCTTCTACACATGATTACACATCTATGTCGGTCTGTACATATTCGTCTAACATATAAAACCTTTAATAACCAAAATTTCCATAAAAAAAATTAATATGGAATTATAGTTTTTAAACTCGGTTTTCCACATCTAAATCTTGTTTTTATTCGTAATAAATGTGACATAATATGGAAATTTCTATTACAGCTGTGCAATTTTTAATACAATATTTTATTCGAGTCACAGAGATGATTTTACTCTCTCTCTCCCTCTATAGAACAGTCCAGAGAGTAAATTATATTATATTAAGCTTCTGTTGTGCTCTTTCTTTCAACACAACTGTAGCATATTCTTTTCAATGGTTAAGTCTATAACAAATTAGACTTGCTAATGTCGTCGTAACGCGTTCCTATGCACTTTGACAGCCGTAGAGCAACATTGTTGCAATAGGGTCGGTCTGTACGATACAAATCGTAAGTAGATGATGTTTTTTTTCATTTAATAGTTTTATTTTTTTGCACAACAATTTTCTTTAATTTTTGTTCCTATTTTTCCCGTATTTTTCTCTACTGTTTGTTAAGTGAATTATAATGAATTTCACCATCACTGTACTACTGACATTCGCTGGCTGGCTGACTGGCTGGGACGAAGGCAAAAAGTTCTTCTGTAATTCTGTGTGTTTTTTCCCTCGTGTGTTTCATCACATTACGACGCAATTTGATTTTCTACATTCCATACTCACTTGATGTGGAGAAAAGTTTCCAAAATGTTGGTACGATATTTTGCCTGATGACTTTTAGATGCGCACTTAAGTTTGTTTATGCAGAATTTATATTATTTGCTGATTTTTTTTTTTGGAATTTTGTTTTTCTTCTTTTTAACACTTTAAAATATTTTTAAATATTAGCAATTTGTTTAAAAATTTTTTAAAATTTCAATTTTTTAGTTAATTTTTGTTTTATTTTTCGCAAAATTCTTTGATTGTTTTGTTTAATTTTCTATTAGAAACATTTCGATTTGTTGAGTTTTCTGTTTGAATTTAAACTTTTTCTTGTTTTCCCTGTAAAGGCTGTGGTGGTGTGGTGTGTTTCTTTTTATTTCTATGCTTGGCTGGTTGTGTGCTTGATGTTGGTGGTGTTGCTGCTTCTTGGGTTGGCTCTGTGTTTGCCGCTATATCCGTTTGGTACGATCGCACAAAGGTTTCAATTCTCAATGCCACTGCCATCGCAAGCAGACCATATGGAAAGTTTAGTTTAGTTCAGTTCAGTTCTGTTCTCTACCTTCGTTTCACAATAATAACAGGCAGCGCGACGTTGATTCGTTTAGAATCGTTTCTCTACCGTTTCTAGAACTCATTCTACTACGTTCATTTCATTATAATTGCTGTCGTTTGTTTGCCGCCGCCGCCGCCGCCGCTGCTGCTGCTGCTACTGTGTTGTTGCTGCTGCTAACGCTTGTTGTTGTTCGTGGCGTTGCTCGTTGTTGATGATGTTGTTATTGCTGTTGCTCAAATGTACCACCACCACAAACAGGGATACGCGAGGGTTTTCGTTTTTATGTGTTTGTCTGTACAAAAACAAAATATCTACTTTCGTTGTTTTCATTTTCAGAAAAATTTCCAAAAAAAAAAAACACCAACTAAACAAAAGTTTTCACAAATTTCCATTTTCTCATTTTCTTTAAAATTCAATAATATACTATATAAAATATTTTTGTTAATAAATCTTCTACTTCCACTTTTGCATTTGTGTGTCGTAGATATTCGTTTCTGGTATTGGGTGTTGTTGGTTTTTTTTCTCTAAGTGTAAATGTTTGTGTGTGTGTGTTTTTGTTATTATTCGTTTTCTCCCGTATTCTTCCTGAAGGGGTTGTGTGCAACAAGAACAATACTGGAGGCCCTTTACAATTCCAACCAGCTCTACCTTCTGACCCAAACTTCCAACACTATGTCGCACCGTTTGCGAATTACCGTGAGACAGTGTTGCCAACAATTAAAATATTGTGATTACCGGGATTTTTGCTACACAACACTTTGAGTATCCCCCCCCCCCCCCCCCAACGGATTTATGGCCAGTTTCACAGTTGAAAATTCTGCATTTAAATGTAGTTTAAATGCCCGACGCTTGTCATTTAAATTTCATTTAATATGAAAAATGTCTGTGAGCTTTTAAATTGAGCTTTTAAACGACGAGTGTGAAACTGGCCCTTAGTAAAGCATTGAAATTCCTTTCTAAGGGCGAGTTTCACACTCGTCATTTAAAAGCTCACAATAAATTTTCATATTAAATGACACTCGTCGGGCATTTAAAGTCCATTTAAATGGAGAATTTTCCACTGTTAAACTGGGCATAAATCTCTTGTAAACTTGCGATTTCGTTGTGGTTCATTGAAATGTCGCAGAATGTATTTTTTTATGAACCAATTTTTAAACTAGGTACTCGTAACATGATGGGCAACAAAAACAAAAAGAATATCACAATTCTCATAATATCGATAATTCACTTATTTAACGATAAATCAAGAAGTAAACGTCAAAATACGTAGGATTTTTTCTTTAGCGAAAAAGACTTATCGCCATTACAAAAATTATCGGTTTCCTGTTTCCGTTTGAGTTTATATTATTCGATCTTTTGAGTTGTTATGTTTTTAATAATTGTTCGGTTCAAGATCAATAACTATTAATTCCCCAATTCCAAGTTCTAGTTATCGAAGTTGAGAAGCTTTTCCATGCCTAAATACTCGATAGTGTCGTCGTCGCTATGAGAGGTGTGACAAATGAAAAAATAAAAGCTTTTCAAAAACTGTATAAAACTGTAGGTCCCAATCAGTGAGTGTCAACCCAGAAATCGCACCGCTCACTGGTTGTGCGAAGCTCTCCTCAATTCCTTCATGGAATGTAATGGGAAACCAATTTTTGTTTTAGTTATCGATGTTGAGGTACAAGCTTTGCAAAAGAACCTAAAGCCGAAAACCATTTTAAAAAAGTTCCACAATGCACTTAGTTATCAATGTTAGTATCAAAATTGAAAGCCGAAAGCCAGTTTTTTTTTTTAATAAATCCGATAATTCACTTATTTATCGATAATATCGGGAAATAAATGTGAAAACAGCTTTCTCACCGTAATTACGATTCTCCTTTTAGCATTGCAGAAATGATCGACGTTTTCCAATTTCCACTTCTAGTTATCAATGTTGGCATCATGATTGACAAATCTTAGATAGCCGAAAAAAATAACATAATTCATTTATATGCCAATATATCCCCAGTTAAATGCGAAAATAGATTTCTCACCGTACTTAGGATTTTCTCTTCTGCGAATTACAATTTTTTTCCGTGGCAAAATTATCGGGTATACAAATTTCAACGTCTAGTTAACGGTATTGTTACCGAAATCGATGTTCGAAAAACCGAAATGCCGAAAGCCATTTAAAAGAAATCCTATAATTCACGTATTTATCGATTTTGGTATCAGACTTGATAAGAACACGAAATTCTAATATTTTTTTTAAGTAAATCAGATAATTCAATTATTTATCGATATCTCAGGAATTAAATGTGGAGACAGCTTTCTCACCGTACTTAGCATTTTCTCGTCCGCGAATTAAAGTTTTCGCCATGCAAAAATTATTGATTTTTCAAACTCCAACTTTTGGTTATCGATGATGGTAGCAATTTTGGCAAGAACATCAAAAGCGGAAAACAATTTAAAAAAATCTCTTCTCGATGAATCGCAAGTTAAATGTCAATATAGCTTTCTCGCCATTATTAGGATTTTCCTTCCTACGAATTAAAGCTTTTTCCGTGCAAAATTTATCGGTTTTCCAAACTCCAACTACTAGACGAAAAACTTAAAAAAGTCTCATAATTCACTTAGTTATCGATGTTAGTATAATGCTTTACTAAAAAGCAGACATTTTAAAAAAGTCCGATAATTCTCTACTTATCAGTAAATCGGAAGATAAATGTGAAAAATGCTTACTCACCGTACTTCGGATTTTTCCTTCCGCGAAAAATCCATAATCGATTATCGATATATTGGGAGTTACATGTGAATTTAACTATGTCAGGATGTTCTCCTCTGGGAAGTAAAGATTTGTCCGGTTCCAAAATTATTAATTTTCCATATTACATCTTCCGATAACTTAGTAACTAAGCGAGTTATCGAGAAATATTATTGTTAACAGTTTATACTTTTTACAAGTTTTCTAAAATGAAACCCATTTTTGATATCGGCATTCTTTAGAAATCTCTTGTATGGTCTCGTAAATATGTAATATGTAGAAAACAAAAATAAAACACTCGATAACTATCGATATGTCAAAAGCAAAATGTTAAATTTTCTTCAAAAAACTGGCTCAGGCTAAGAATGTTCTACTCCATAAAGCAAAGCTTTTTCTACTGCAAACTTTATCGATTTATCGTATTTCTGATTCCGATAACTCAATAACTAGAGTGTTATCGAACGCACGGAATTTATCAGGGGGTTCTTTGTTTTCCCATAGACTAAATTAAATAAATAAATCCATACGAGTCCCACATTGTTAAAATTTATAATTTTATACATATTCTAAAGTGTTGCAGATTTTTGATTCGAAAATTCATTTGAAATCGCTTATTGGTGCCGTAATCAAACAACTATTCATTGATTCATAGAAATCATAAATAAAGTAAAGTGTTTCCCTTGCAAACCCGTTCGATTTTCCATATTATAGCTTTCAATACTTAAGAGAGGTATTGACAATTTTTCGTTTATTTTTCGAAAATCTAAAAATTTCCAGTAACTCTCTTACTTATTGAAGCTGTAATATGGAAAAACTATGGTTTTTGCAACGGCAATGAATTAATGAAAACTTGTGTGAGTACCTTTATTGTTCAAATTTATATTTTTATATTAAATTTGTATTTCCAAACGGAAACCAATTTGGAACATCAAAATTTCCTTCGAAATTTCTTGTATGGTCTCGTAAATATATAATTTTGGATTAATTGAATTTGGATATAATAATTTTTTGGTAGCACCCATATAAATATTAATATCAAGTTTGGCAAAAATAACTACAGTAGAAAATATTAAGCATAAAACAATTCAATAGCTATCGATATTTTATGGCTAAAATGTTGAACTGTTGAACTGTCTTTTTCATCAGATCCCTAGAGAATTCTTAAAAGTTTTTCTTCGCAAAGTAAAGCAATTTCCCTTGTAAAAGTGCCAGATTTTCGGTATTATATCTTCCGATAACTCACTAACTGAAATAGTTATCGAAAATATTATCCGATTTTCTTTGATAATGTTTGCGAAAATCTATAAGAAAACTTTATTTAGAAAAAGATTTCTTTCGAAATTTCTTAAATTCTCTAGTAAATTTACAAAAAATTTCGGTGAATTTAATTTAGGACTTCGATAACTCGTTTAATTATCAATAGCGGCATTCATGCAAACGTGAAAGCCGAGAACTTTTGCTCAGCGCAAGTTTCCCTCGCACCGTTGCATGAGTCACCAGGTAAAGTTGCTCAGCGTAGTTATGCTCAAAACCATATCAGCTGAACAAGATGGATACATAAGGTGGTAGAAGTAGCAATTGCATGTATTATGTATGTGTACTTTTTCTACTGTTCTAGTGCTATCACCTTATTTATCCATCCTAGTCAGATGACAACGAAATATCAAAAGTTTACACGTTTCTCCATCCCACGTTTGCGCAGCAAATTTGCCTCGAAAACTTTCCACTTTTGCGCAAGTCGCTTTGTATGGGAAATTAGTTTGTTTTGACGTTTGCTGTGCAAGTTTACGATGTTTTCGAGTTTACGAGGCTCTTTCGAGCTTTCATGAAGACCACTAATATAAAATAAATAAATAAATATTTTCAATTTGTTTATATATTTATAGAGATATAGAATGGTCTTGAGCTTGTATACTAAAATAAAAAAGTACCAATAAAAACGCCGAATAAATAAAAATCATCCCAAATATTTTCCCATTAAAATTCAATGAAGAGGCATGGGAGGGCTTCTCACAATCATTGAACTATGAACTTTCTTAATTTACACCCACTGATTGGGAGCTACAGTGTTACACCAGTTTGGAACTGAGGTGACCTTCGTCGATAGAAATTTAAGGCGGTCAGAGCAGGGATCGAACCTACGTTCTCATGTACTAGAATGTGAAATATGTGCCTCACCGAATTAGTAACGAATACTTTACGGAGGCCGACCTTTGACCTTGCTTGGGATTTACGTTTTCGTGAAGTAAAACTTTACTGTGGCAAAATAACGATTTTCCCAAATTCCGATAAAAAGTGTAGATCCTAGTCTGTGGGTTCTAAAATTAAACGCATTTAGCTTTATGAAAGTGCATGCGTTTTTCTCTTCAAAGGATGTCAGGTCTCATACTAATTTCCAGAAACTTTTCGAACGAAGTTCCTTATTGCACGTAGCGGGATGGGGGCTATACGAAAAACAATTAAACAGCTATTGTTTTAACACTATTATGCTACAACCCACTATTATTAACTACATTGTATACTTTTGCTTTGGTTTGTGTCTAGACTAACTAGATGTCTCACATATGTTGGGAAATTACTTGTTTAATGGGAAGTTTTCTAGGTGAAGCCTGTAACCCATATTTAGTATATATTGTAGTTTTGAACCCAAGCAAAAGTAAATTTAAAAAAGCTAAAGTGAAGGATGTTTAAAAAGAGAAACTTTTCTTAAAGAAGTGCCTTTTTTTAAAAAACGTAAATTTTCTCAAAAAAAAAATATTCATATTCTTAAACAAAGTATCTTTTCTTAAACAAAGTATCTTTTCTTAAAAAAAAAATACCTTATCTTAAAGAAGTACCTTTGCTTAAAAAAACAAATTTTCTTACAAAAACTACGTTTTCTTAAAAAAGTATTTTTTTTTAAATAAGTACTTTTTCTTAAAACAGTAAATTTTCTTACAACAAACTGCATTTTCTTAAAATACTACCTTTTCTTTTTTCTTTTATGTGGCACAAAATAACTTTTCTTGAGATAAGTACCTACTCTTAAAAAATTTACCTATTTTGAAAAAAAAGACAGTTTCTAAAAAAAATTACCATTTCTTAAAAAATATAAGCTTTTCTTCAAAAGAATACCTTCTGTTAAAAAATCTTTTGTTACAAAAATGCCTTTTCTTAAAAGTATCTTTTCTTAAAAATAAAATAATACCTTTTCTTTTCTTGAGATAAGTAGCCTTTCTGAAAATACGTATATTTTCTTAAAAAAGTAACTGTTTCCTAAAAAGAGTACAATTTCTTTAAAAAGTACTTGATCTTAAAAAAGTACTTCTTTGTTAGAAAAAGTAATACTCTTATGGCCTTTTCTTCAAGAAAGTACTTCTTCTTAAAAATAGTACCTTCTCTTAAAAAACATTAGCTTTTAATAAAAAAGGTACGTCTCTTTAAAAAAGTACCTTTTCGGGAAAATATAATACATATTCTTACAAAAAGGACTTAAAAATATACATAAAAAAATATATTAAATAAAAAAAAATTTCTTAAAAAAGTTTATCATTTTTAAACAAATTATCTATCTATTCTTAAAGATCCCTTTAAATTATAGTATTTTTCATCGGGCGCCTTAGGCGTGTTGGAACTAACTAGTACATAATATATAGCGAAAGGAACTTCGTTCCTACCGGATGTCCCCAACACCTCTTGTGATATTTTTTATTAACAATTTGATTAATACTTTAAAAAAAAATATTTTGCCAAATGCAAAATTGTTTGTTTTTTATACTTCCGATTGCAACTCAATGCCTGGCAACACTTATTCTAACCGCACAACACCATTCATCATTCTTCATGTATCTAGTATGTAAAAATGTGAATACAGTATCTCTCTCTCTCATTGCAATCGCCTCTCATTTGTATCTCAGCGTGTGTATTAGTTAGACACTCACTCGCTCGCCTAAACAATTTATTTGCACAGATATCCCGTACTGACTGACTCTCTCTTCTCGTTGAATGTGTATTAGTGTGTTTATATTACTTTTGCTTTCCTTTCTTTCCATTATCGTTACTATGTACATATATACTGGAATCGTTCGGTTTTACTTGATTTTTGTGGGTATTGTTGTTGGTGTTGCTGGCTGAGCTTTTGTGTTGTGATGTGTTCTCCTAACCCAGACTCAAACCCTTTGATGATGTTCACATGCAAATACATATACACATATATACATATATAGATGTGTGTATGTATGTATATCCGTGCGTTCTTACTTACGTAGTATATAGTATAAGTATATGAATGTGTAGTAAAAATAAAATTGAAGAAAATGAATGCCGGAGAAGAGACGCAAAACACATCCATCCGTACAAAATATTAACGAAAATAGAAATTCACTTGACGCAAATACAGTGGGGAAAGTGTGTGCGGTAGGAATCAGTAAAATGACATTTATCATTCTTATATCAAGATCCTTACAAAGGATCTGTAATATGTGGCCGCTTATGTTACTTCAACCAACTGGTACAACAGGTTACTCTTTGGCTTGCCAAACATATGTTTTCTGCAGCTGCTTATGTGCCTCTCGGAGGGAAAAGGATTAAACGCCAGCCACACTGTTGGCTATTAAGCAGCCAAACACACTCGAAAATCTATGAATCCTTGTTACAGTGTAAAGCTGCCTATACAAAAAAATCGCATGAGGTGTCAGAGGACACCCGCTTGGAACAAAGTTCCTTTCGCTATATATTATGTACTAGTTAGTTCCAACACGCCAAATGCGATAATTCCAAATACGCTAATTTAAATGGATCTTTATGCAAAAATACTAAGATACTTTTTGATGAATGAAATGATGAACTTTTTTTAAGAAATTTTTTTTTTGTAGAACATATTTTTTTAAAAAACAAGTATATTTTTAAGTCCTTTTTGTAATAAAAGAGGTTTTAGGTACTTTTTGTAATATTTAAAAGAATACATTTACACGTAATACATTTTCCCGAAAAGGTAATTTTTTAACTTTTATTAAAAGCTAATGTTTTTTTTAAAAAAAGGTACTATTTTTAAGAAGAAGTACGTTCTGTAAGACAAAGCCATAAGAAGAGTATAGATTGTTTTTACAAAGAAGTACTTTTTTTAAGAACAGGTACTTTTTAAAGAAGTGGTACTCTTTTTAGGAAATGGTTATTTTTTTTCAGAAAATGTACTTATTTTCAGAAAGGCTAATTATCTCAAGAAAAGAAAAAAACGGTATTATTTTATTTTTAGGAAAAGATACTTTTATGAAAAGTAATTTTTGTAAGAAAAGGTATTTTTTTAAGAGAAGGTATTTTTTAAAGAAAAGGTTTTTTTAGAAATGGAATTTTTTTAGAACTGATCCTTTTTTCAAGATTAGTTACATTTTTAAGAGTATGTACTTATCTCAAGAAAAGTTATTTTGTTTCACAGAAAAGGTACTCTAAAGAAAAGGTAGTTTTTTAAGAAAAGGCAATTTGTTGTAAGAAAATTAACTTTTTTAAGAAATGGTACTTATTTTAACAACAATTACTTTTTTTTAAGAAAACTTACTTTTTGTAAGAAAATTTACTTTTTTTAAGCAAATGTATTTCTTTAAAATATTGTATTTTTTAAAGAAAATGTAGTTTGTTTAAGAATTAGAATAGGTATTTTTTTTTAGAAAATTTAATTTTTTTTAAGGAAAGGCACGTATTTAAGAAAATGTTAATTTTTAAAATCTTTTCACTTGGGCTTTTCTAAATTTACTTTTTATTGGGTTCAAAACTACAATATATACTATATGTTGGTAACAGGCTCCACCTAGAAAACTTCCCATTAAACAAGAAATTTCCCAACATATGTTAGTCTAGACACAAACCAATGGAAAAGTACTCAATATACTTATAGTTGATAATACTATATATATAAAAAAGTTGTTTAATTTTTTTTCAGTTAGCCCCCATCCCGCAATGTCCGATATGGAACTTCGTTCCAAAAATCGATTAGCCCTCGTTTTAAATTGGTGTCCCCAGAATTATTGTGAACTTGATTTCTTGATTCGGAGAATAATTCGATTAAATTCTATGAAGATTCCGTGTCCTTTTGATCCGAACTCGCATGGAAACATTCTCCATTCTTCAAACAAATTTATATCCTAAATTTCACACGAGATTTAAACTTAGTGAGGACAAATTTTGTGACTATATAAAACTTAACCACACCCACAGAAAATCAACCGAATTAATAGTAACCGAATTTGGGGGTCGTCATGACCACATTAGCGATCATCACATCCGAATTAGAAGTAGAAGTGCCACAATCGGATTACAGGTTGTCACAACCGTATTAGAGGTTGACAGAATCGTATTAGAGGTTGACACAACCATATTAGAGGTTGTCACAACCATATTAGAGGTTGGCACAACCGTATTAGAGGTTGGCACAACCTTTTATAGGTTCGCACAACCTTTTATAGGTTGTCACAACCGTATTAGACACACACCGTATTGACACAACCGTATTAGAGGATGTCATAACCGTACTAGAGGTTGACACAACCGCATTACAGGTGCCACAACCATATTCGAGGTTGTTGCAACCATATCAGAGGTTGTCACAACCGTATTAGAGGTTGACACAACCGTATTAGAGGTTGGCACAACCTTTTAGAGGTTTTTCAACCAAATATCAGTTGTGGGGACTAAATTCAGTCGTGGCAACCTCAATTTGTTTGTGGCAACTGGAATTCGGTAGCAGCAGCCGAATTTGTCGTTGCTGTAAACTCTTTTCAAAGAATTAGTTAAGTGAGTAGAATTTACCGATCTTAACCCTTTAAACTAAACTTTGCCAGGTGTGGTTTCTTTGGAACAGCTGATCGAAAAGGTACTAGGGAAATGATGTACAATGAGAGGCCAAAAAGTCATAGAGATTATAGGCCATGCAGCAAACTAAGTTGATATTGTGTTGACAGCTACATATTGATAAATTATGTGTATGTTGTTTTCGTCGAACGAAAATACGCATTTCCTTTTATTTTTGTCCGTATTATGTCCATTGGCCGTCGGTGGTGCAATGGTTAATGTGCGCGCCTCTTGTACATGAGATCCTGGGTTCGAACCCTGCTCTGACCACTTAAAAAAAAAATTTTCAGCTAAAGAAGCAGTTGATTGAATCAATGCTAATACGTAGATTTTACGAAATAAATATGTCATAGGATCAAGAAAATTCATCATAAAATCAATAAAAATTCTGCATAGCATCTATGAAACTTTTTCGTAGTTTATTTTGAAACGCCGGCCGTTGGTGGTGCAATATTTAAAAAAATTTATTTTTTCCCATTACATCCTATGAAGGGATAGGGGAGAGCTTCTCACAATCACTGAGCTGTGCACTTTACAGTTTTCACTCACTGGTTGGGACCTACGGTGTTGCACCGCTTCCGAGCGGTTTTTTGAGAAGCTATTTTATGGCTTATTACTCGATAGTGTCGCCGCCACTAAGCGAGGTGTCCGTCGTGGAAAGAAGTGTAAGATGGTTAGAGCAGGGATCGAAGCCAGGTTCTCTCGCACAATAGCCGAGCACACTAATCGTTGCACCATCGGCGGCCACAATGTACAATGATTAGTACAGTGATTAGTGATTGGTACATGAGGGTCCGATCCGTGCTCAGAGTCAATGGACGATCACCTGGCGATACCAGCGAGTAATTAGGCATGGCAAAACTTCCCAGAAAACAGTTTGGAACTTGTGTAAAACTCTAGGTTCCAATCAGTGAGAGCAAAACTAGAAAGCGCACAGCTCGCAGACAGTGAGAAGCTCTCAACTGTTCATGGGATGTAATGGAACCATTCTTGTTTACGGGCACCTCCTTGCTTTGTGACAGCGAGCGACACCGTGAAAAAGCTTTAAAAAAACCAGTCAAACACTAGACCCCAAAAAAAATTTTAACTAAATCAAAATCTAGTCACTAAAATGACTTGATTGTGGTGGACCCAATCCAGATTAATGGAATTAAATATGTATTTTCCAATTACATCCCATGGAGGGGCAGGGCAGAGCTCCTCAATCTGCGCTTCCTAGTTTCATGCAACCTGATGGGAACCAACCGTTTTGCACTGGTCCCGAACGGGTTTTTGAGAATCCTTTACAGCACTAATTACTCGACCGTGTCGCCGTCACTAAGCGAGGAGTCACGGCAGGCATCGAAAGAGTCGCCCACACTAATTTGATCACGAAATATATTTTTTTCAAAAATATATTTCTTTATTACAATCACCAGTACCGAAATTATGTTAATTTTTAACGATACAAATCGGTAGATAAATAACCAAAATTCGCAAATTTTTGTATTGAAATTTTATGAATTTTAACAACTTCATTACCGATATTTATCGTGAAAAAGTTTCAGAATTCCGGTGCAAATTTGTAATTTGACATTGGAACTTCTATTTCGATTCCATTATATAGAAAGAGAATATGGAATCTAAAATAAGGTGAGTTGTAGTCAATATTGAAACACTTACTATCAGAAATGTTGACATTCTAGATATTTTCTTATAATTATCAAGGTTACATCAATTCCGTGTTTACCAACATAATAATGCCAGGATCTTCAAAGATCCTTGAAACCACGCACAATTTGGTCGTAGTCCTTTAAAATCCTAAATGTTGATACTGCCTAAACATTTGTATATTCACCAAAAAAAATTGTGTCCCATAACATCCCATGAAGGGATTGGAGAGAGCTTCTCACACTCAGTGAGATGTGCGCTTTCTAGTTTTACACTCACTGATTCGGACCTACACCGGTTTTTTACACCGGTTCCGAATGAAATTTTTGAGAAGCTTTTTCATGGCTAAATACTCGATAGTGCGCCATCACTAAGCGAGGTGACCATCGTCGACAGAAGTGTAAGGTCGTCTGAGCAGGGATCGAATCCACGTTCTCATTTACAAGAACCGCGCACACTAACCATTGCACCACCGACGGCTACACTCACAGCTTATGCTGTGAAATTGTTTTCAGATCTTTTTTTAAATAAATCCACCGCTTTGACTTCTGGCGATTGCGGATTTGGATTGAGATTTATACTCTTGAAATAAACCACAAGATTGACTTTAAAATTACTGTGTTTGACTTAGGAATTCAATGACAAAATCTGAAGATCCACTGAATATTGTAACTATAAATAATTTAAATATTTTTTTAAATTACTAACAAAGGCTTCTTAAATAGATCTCAAATATAATTGAAGATACAATTTGAATTTCGTCTGTTGAAGTCGCAACGATTAGCGTATGCACTCTTTTACTCGGTTTGCATTCGTACACACTGCGAAATCTGTCTCCTTTTGTTGTTTGCATGCAAATATAACGTGTTTATAGCTTGTCGGAAATATAGTATACTTGTGTCTAAAAACATTATGTTTGCTATTCAATATTACATGTTTGAGACACAATGATTAGTAGATTATAATTTATGTTTTTGTGACCCAAATGTCGCTTTGTGTGTTGAAAACTACATAAAACAAAAATGTGACAGATAACAAAAACACAAAAGAGCAGCAGATCTTCAATTCATGAAAATAATGCTTGTAAACATGTACATAATTCCTGCAATATGTTGCTGGGGTCGTTTTTTCAGCGTGTAGTCGAGCCGCGGACTGGCCATATTGCAAACCCCTTAGTGATAGAACCGCGCATTGCGATGGCAACACTGGAATTATTTGCCTCTTCGTAATAGTTGTGAAACTAAAGGTTCCAAAATGAAATGGCCCAGCAGTTAAAAATCCATTTTATGTGGTTACCGGGAAAAATACATTTCGGAAATCAATAGAGCTAGTGACATGGTAAGACAAGGAAGGACCTTAGATCTGCCCGTCTCTACTTGCAGACTCATTCTTCAAGCCGGAGCTGTCAGACAGATAGCCTGAAGGAGGAAAATACATGATCCCCCACAGATATTTGGCAAAATTAAGACCTGAAGCATTCGAAACACTGGATACACACCAAAAAAGCTGTTTTTTGTTGTTGTTTGAATGCAAACGCAATGTGTTTGTAGCTTGTCGCAAATACAGTATGCTTGTATCCAAACACATTGTGTTTGCTATTCAATATTACATGTTGGCGATACAATGATTAATATGTTATTTGATATGTTTTTGTGACCCAAATGTGAAAACAAAAATGTGACAAACAACAAAGACACAAAAGAGCAGCAGATCTACAACTCATAAAAACAATGCTTGCAAACATATACACAATTCCTGCAATATATTCCTGGAGCCGTTTTTTTCAGCGTATGGTCAAACCACGCACTGGCTATTTTGTAAACCCTTTAGTGATGGAACCGCGCATTGCGATGGCAACACTATGGAAATATTGTTTTCTAGGACTAATGACGTCGCAAGACTAGGAACGATCTTAGATCTACAGATCTAGATCTATACTTGCAGTCTCATTCTTCAAACCGGAGCTGTTAGACAGATTGCCTGAAGGAGAAAAATACGTGATCACCACAGATATTAGACCAAATTAAGACCTGAATCAATCGAAATATTTGGTCTACACCAAAAAATCTATCTGTTTCTGTTGTTTCGATGCAAATATAACGTGTTTGCAGCTTTTCGCAAATATAGTATAGTTGTGTCCAAACACACTGTGCTTGCTATTCAATATTACATGTTTGAGACACAATGATTAGCAGGTTATAATATATGTTTTTGTGGTCCAGTTGTTTGTTGAAAACTGCTGAAAACGAAAACGTGATAGACATCAAAGAAACAAAAAAGCAGCAGCTCATCAATTCATGCACGTAAGTGTATGGATTTTCCAAACATATACATGGTTTCTGCATAATGTTATAGGGACCGTTTTTTTCAGCTTGTATTTCTATGGTAGTATTTAGCCAGGCAATTTGATGCACAATTTCTCATGAACATACCACGCAATATTATTCAAAGGGAGTCCCGAAATTCCCGCAATATTGAATATAATTGAATTGTTTCTCCGGATGTATAACATGTGACACGTCCCCATCCATATCATTAAATTTAGAAACAACAAAACTATATTATCGTATCGCGACAGAGCACCAATATTTTTCATTTCCTGAACAGCCGCATTTTCGAAGACAAATGTTTCGATGATGGCCCCAGCCCAAAATGTACACCAGACAGTAACACATTATTGATGCATTTGTTTCTCCACAATCACTCGTGAATTTTCTGAACACCAAATGTGAAAATTTTTACGATTAACGATGCCATCAAGATGAAAATGTTTTCATTATTTGGAAAATATTTTTCAACAAGTTGTTGTTTAAATTAGAATTCAATTTTTTAATAACCCTGAACTGTCAGTTGTCACGATGTGTCTTTTTTTCAACAACCACACTCTAGCGCACATATGCTGGAAATATAAATCGTGCATGAATTTATATACCCTTTATATACCTATTCCAATGGATTTAAAGCATGAAGAATGCTCCTTTCTTGATTCCAGCTTATTCTCACAATACAAGCTATCAGCCAGGCTAATGACAGATGGTCTGGGGATGCAAAATTCATGACCACTACCACTGACCACGGCTTTTTCATAAAGCATGAAATTTTGATTGCCGCAAACATAACGAAGTTTAGTTCAAACGAAGTTCAGTTCAAACGAAGTTTAGCAAGTGTTTCTTGCGTGTTGAATTAAAAAGTACAAAAATATTTTAAACAGGTCTATTCGGCACCTACTTGGAATAACTACTGTCATGACATATTCTCCATTTTTCATAAAACAAGAAATTTCGGTTGCCACAAACATTTTCCACCAACGAAGTTTAGATGTTTAGTTGTACACGCCCATGGGTTTTTTGTCTAAATAAAATATATTAAAATCTAAATTTGAAACTGAGCCACGTACCAACTCCCGTTTTCTAGTTGAATTTTCTAGTCACGTTTTCAAATTTCGTTTGCCACAAATAAATTCGTCAAACACAGTTTAGTTGTCTAAAATTTCATTTGTCGCCAGCGAAGTTTTTCTGTTTAAAGAATCTAAACTTTGAATTACAATATTAGCTGTGGAGAAGAAAAGGAAGACGAAAGTGTATCCTGTACTCCTGCCCAGCACTCGGTGTGAGTAGGAGAATATTGATAAACTCTTACTTCATTTTGGATCTTAAGGGATATTCAGGGAGTTTAGCGGCGTAATCTGAGGGGCTTTTCATTTAGCACAACTCAGTTCATCAAGTAAAAATCTCCACCTCTTTACACGCAGAAAAATATCGGCCCCAGAAATATAATGCAGGAAACATGTACATGTTTGCAAACATTTTTTTCACGAATTTAAGATATGCTGCCGTTTTGATTCTTTGTTATCTGTCTCGTTTTTTTTGTGGCGATTTTCAATAAAAAAAACCACATTTGGGTCTCAAAAACATATATTATAGCCTATTAATCATTGTGTCTCAAATACGTTATATTGGATAGCAAACACAATGTGTTTGGGCACAATTATTATATTTTTGCGGTCAGCTACAACCACGTTATATTTTCATCCAAACATTAAAAAACGATATATTTTTCAGCGTGTGCTAATCACATTCTCACCAGGATGTGGAATAATCTAAAATAAAGGCTCCTGAACCATAACAGGTAAATTTACAGGCTCAATGACTGGTTGGTTTAGGTGGACGGAATAGTGACCCTCACTTCAAAGAAATGTGTAAATACACAGAGAAAAACCCGTGTTTCTTGTTGTTGTTTGGACGGAAATATAACGTGTTGCAATTCAACATTACATGATGGAGACACATTGATTAATATGTTATAATATATGGTTTTGTGACCCAAATATGGTTTTTTTGTTGAAGACTGATGAAAACAACAACGGGACAGGCAACAATGAAATTAAATAGCAGAAGATCTTCAATTTATGAAAACAATGATTGCACGTTGGATGTTTCAAATATATACATGGTTCCTGCGTAATGTTATAGGGACCGTTTTTCAGCATGTGGTGTCATATGTAATCAACCTGATCTGAACTAACAGGGAATCCCAATCAATGAGTCTGAAAATAGACCGAACTGATTGAACAAATTTCTTCCTTATGGGATGTATTAAGAAATGTAGTTAACCCATTTCGAGCCAAGCAAATTTTGTTGCCGATATTTTAAGGAAACATTCACTTGGGGCGAAAAATTCAAACGCGATGTCATTTAAAATAATTTTCGATTCCAAAATATTTTTTCGGATTTTTATTGCATAGAATTCGATCTGAAATTATCTTTTAGACGAATATTTTTCCATTTCTTATGAGCTACACAGATCAGGGTTTTTTCCTGCAATTAGATATTTGAGTTTATATATAAATAATTATTTAATTCAATATCTTTAAATTATAATTTATTATCGATGTTCCTGCAAAAGTACGTTTTCAAAACATTTCAGTATTGCCATAGGTTTCGACGTCGATTGTGTTTGTGAGAAACTCCCCCGGTACCTTCATGGGATGCAAAGAAAACTATTCCTTTATTTATTCAGAAGTTACCTGTCGTAGCAAACTCACTAAGGCGTAGCCGCACAGCTGGAGTTTAACCTATCCAAATGAGACGATTCGGAAGAACCGGTTCACCAGTTATTATATAAAATTACAAGCCCATGCCGCGAAACAAATGGTGGGAAAAACCGGAGGGGGAAAAACCTGTGACAAACTGTCGACAAACAAAAAACTACGCTTAAGTATCGTGCCCGATTTGAACCTACAATATCATCAAGCAGACGCCTAAAGAATCATGAGCTAGAAGATGATTTTATTATCCTTATAAAGGGTGTCTCAGTATGATTGCACTTTTTAAAAATTTAGTGTAATTCTTTTTTGTGCAAGTGGCAACTCTGAAATTTGGCAACTGTCACATACGTTTATTCCGATTATAAAAAATGGAGCACTTTACGAAAGAACAACGCGTTATAATTGTGAAAACTTATTACAAAAATGTGGAAATTTATGCTGAAACCGCTTGCAAACTTCGAAGAATTTTCAGTCGCGAAAGTGAAACTAATGTGTCAACCATTCAAAGACTGGTCAACAAATTTGAAGAAACTGGATCGGATATGGAAAGTAAGACTCCTGTGCTTCAACATACCGATCGGTCTCTTGAAAATATTTCTGCTGTAAACTAGAGTGTCGCCAAAAACCCGAAAACATCAATTCCGCATCGTCTCAACAACTTCAAATTTCACGAAGCACTGCAAAATCGCTGAAAAATCTGCCTTTTGTTGTTGTTTGGATGCAAATATAACGTGTTTGTAGCTGAACGCAAATATACTATACTTGTGCCCAAACCCGTTGTGTTTGCTATCCAATATAACATGTTTGAGACACAACGATTAATAGGCTCTAATGTATGTTTTTGGGACCCAAATGTGGGTTTGTTTGTTAAAAACCGATAAAAAAAAAAAACAAAAACGAGACAGACAACAACGAAACAAAAAAGCAGCAGATCTTCAATTCATGAAAACCGTGCTTGCAAACATGTACACGTTTCATGCAATATGTTGCTGGGGCCGATAGTTTTCAGCATGTATGTAGTGAATTTTGACAAAAGACCTCCATCTTCATGCGTACAAAATTCAGCTTACTCAGGACCTCAAACCAGCAGACCATGAAAAGCGTCGGTAATTCGATCAATGGATAATGGAATAAAGTGAAATCAATGCAAATTTTTCAAAAGAAGTCATCTTCTCCGATGAAGCGCATTTCCATCTGAATGGTTTCGTGAATACACAAAATTGTCGAATTTGGTGCCCAGAAAATCCTCATGCAATCCATGAGAAACAAATGCAACCACAACGAGTAACTACTGTCTGGTGTGGATTTTGGTCAGGCGGCGTGATTGGGCCTTACTTTTTGAAGATGAGGCCGAAAGTGCGGTGACTGTGACCGTCATGCCTTACAGGAACATGATAACGGAGTTCTTGTGGCCTCAACTGGACGGCAGGGATCTGGACATATGGTTTCAGCAAGACGATGCCGCTAGGCATACTGCGCAGGGAACAATCGATTTATTGCAGATACGATTTCCAGAAGAAATTAAAAAAAATAAATAAATATTTTCCCATTACATCCCATGAAGGGCTAGGGGAGATCTTCTCACAATCGCTAAGCTGTGGGCTTTCCAGTTTTTGCTCACTGATTGGGATCTACAGTTTTACAGCGGCTCCGAACGGGTTTTTGAGAAACGATTTCATGGCTTATTACTCGATAGTGTCGCTGTCACTGAGCGAGGTGGCCGTCGTCAAAAGAAGTGTAAGGTAGAAGTCTCAGGTAGTGTAAGGTAGCAGGGTTCGAACCCACATTCTCTCGCACAACAGCCGCGCACACTAACCGTTACACCACACAAACGGCCAAAACAAAACTACAAATTATCTCAAGAAATTCTGATGTCAACTGGCCACCAAGATCATGCGATTTAACCCCATGCGATTACCTTCTTTGGGGTTTTGGGAAATCTCGGGTTTATGCCAAGAACCCAGAAACAATTCCTCAGCTCAAAAATCTGAGATCTTACGCGTCATCTGTGAGATACAGCCAAATCTCTGTGAAAAATTCATGGAAAATTGCATGAAAAGAGTAATGGCCTGTCATCAGAGCCGTGAGAACAATTCGACGGATATTTTATTCCATACTTAATTGGAACATGTCTTCTTTACAATCCAATAAAAAAATTAAAACTATCTCAAAAACTATGTTTTTTTGTTTTAAAATTAAAAATTTCATTCTTATTATTTATATATAAATGAAATTATATTTTTTTTTATAGTATTTACGTCAACAAACTGTTCATAATACACACAGTTTAAAAAAAATTATACTCTAGGCCAATTTTGAATTTTGAGGTGCCATAACTCAGCCACTTTTTATCCGATAGAAATTTACAGCATATCGTCAGAAAGGGCATTCAATTACCTTTCCAACGACATGCCATTTATCTCGATCTGATTCTTAGGTTGGGCTCCACAAGGGTTTTAGTGGGACCGTACACCGAAAAACACAAAAGTACGATACTTGGAAAAAAAATTACAGCGTTTTTCGCATTCAGGAGGTCCCAATTAACTTATCTAGACATGTGGCGTTCTTGGTATTTTTTGGCTGTAAACCAGTGTTATATACTCAAGGTTTAAAGGTCTATATCTCAAGAAGTTAGGCCGAGCGGAATGAAAAGGACAACTTTTTGAACTCAGCGCAGCAAACCCTGTCGGTGTTGAAATTTTGGTGTAGATCACACAATTGCTCGTAAAGTAAATTTATGCCAAATATCTATTAAAGCCTGTTTCTCAATCTCGAACGAAAAGATGAGAGAACGAAAATCAGACACTCACATTCGGTTCAAGTTGGGTTCCTCTATGTCGAAATTTTCGTTCACCTGACTCTACGTTTGTTCCCTAACGACAGCACATTCGAAATAGAGAAACCAAAATTTGTATTGAAATGATTTGAAAAATGTTATGTTTTCATTCGACTTGAAACGACAAGATTGTGAAACCCAAATCAACTTTTTTTTGTATAGAACACGAACGAAGAATTTGTATTGAAATAATTTGAAAAATGTTATGTTTTCATTCGACTTGAAACGACAAGATTGTGAAACCCAAATCAACTTTCTCTTGTATAGAACACGAACGAAGAATTTGTATTGAAATGATTTGAAAAATGTTATGTTTTCATTCGACTTGAAACGACAAGATTGTGAAACCCAAATCAACTTTCTCTTGTATAGAACACGAACGAAGAATTTGTCTTGAAATGATTTGAAAAATTTTATGTTTTCATTCGACTTGAAACGACAAGATTGTGAAACCCAAATCAACTTTCTTTTGTATAGAACACGAACGAAGAATTTGTCTTGAAATGATTTGAAAAATTTTATGTTTTCATTCGACTTGAAACGACAAGATTGTGAAACCCAAATCAACTTTCTTTTGTATAGAACACGAACGAAGAATTTGTATTGAAATGATTTGAAAAATTTTATGTTTTCATTCGACTTGAAACGACAAGATTGTGAAACCCAAATCAACTTTCTCTTGTATAGAACACGAACGAAGAATTTGTATTGAAATAATTTGAAAAATGTTATGTTTTCATTCGACTTGAAACGACAAGATTGTGAAACCCAAATCAACTTTCTCTTGTATAGAACACGAACGAAGAATTTGTATTGAAATAATTTGAAAAATGTTATGTTTTCATTCGACTTGAAACGACAAGATTGTGAAACCCAAATCAACTTTCTCTTGTATAGAACACGAACGAAAGCTTTCGTTCGAGATTGAGAAACAGGCTGTTAGTGTTTTTTTTTTAAAGCGAAATTAATTTCGAAATTTTTCATGGCCCAGCCTTTATTTGCATGTGACTTAAGAACTTCCCTTTCTAGAGCAGTTATTACCTAAAGCAATTTTAAGGTTTAACATCTTGATTTGCTACAAAAATCCACAGATTTTGTGCGGTTTTAAAGTCCAACTAGGTATGACATAACGGAGTAGCCGTCGGTAGTGCAATGGTTGGTGTGCGTGGCTTTTGGATGTGAGAACATTGGTGCAATACCCGCTCTGACATCTTTATATTCCGAGACTGTCCCTCGTTTAGTGATGGTGACACTATCGAGTAATTAGCCACCACACAGCTTCTCAAAAAAACGCACGGAACCGGTGTAAAATTGTAGGTCCCTATCAGTGAGTGTAAGACTAGAAAGTGCACAGCTCTCTGATTGCGAGACACTTTCCTCTGTCCCTTGGCGTGATGTAATGGGGAAGTATTTATTATTTTTTTTTATGATATAACAAATGATTGCGTTTTGAAAGGATACGATGTAACAGCAAGTCCTGCATTTCTAAACCTCATTCCTAATTCCCTTAATATTCCCGTAGTATTGGTGGCATCAGACAAGTACTTCATTCAGAATTTCTATTGGTTTTAACTGAAATATGTATTTTGGTTTTTTTTGTAAAATCCGGTGTGTGTGTGTGTGTGACTTAATCTTGTGCATGGGTTATCTCATTAAATTCGTATTAATAATTTACCTTGAAATTTTGGATAACGCAAAATGTTGCTAATGATGACTAGTACTTGTATTAAGTAGTAGTTTTGTCATTTATTTGGTTTCTTCTGTCAATTTCTGTATTCTTCTTTTTATTTATTTGTTGTTTGTTTTTTTTTTTTTTGCAAATTTTTATAATGAAACAGTGGGATATTGAGTTTTTTTGTTTGCTTTTTTTTCTGTGTTGCAGTGTGCAGTTCGTCGTCGTAATTGCGTTGTTTTCTGGTCTCTAAATCAGCTTCATTCAATCACTTTAATTTGTTTAAACACATATTTGTCATCATTACTTTTTGTAATTGACATTTAAAAGCAATCAAAATAGAACTGTTGATGTCATTTGCTTGAGCTTAGGCATTTTTTTCGTACTTAAAAAATTTATTACATTTCACTCAGTTTAAAAGCTAAATCGACTTGTTTTCATTCAACTGTACTTTTTTTTCATGTGTAGCGAATAGTGCAAGGAAATTTTTCATTATGTGAAATTCCATTTTTTGATTGTGAAAAATTTCTCTTCATTATTTTTTTTTGCGTTTTTTTTTGTAATCACAGATATCTTGCGGTTTTTGAATTGGGGAGTGAGGAGAGGTATCACCCGCACACTGTGCAATTGTTCTCTGGGATGCAGAGAAGAAGTTTAGTTAGAGAGGTAGATTGTGTTGGGTTGTTATCTATCACTATTGTTTTGGGCTCTGCTGTATGAAGTTTATGAAGGCCTTTATAGCGTTTTTGGTGCTTACACTTTGCTCGTTGAGCTTTCAATGGCAACTAGGAATAAGGCAGATATTAAGCAAACCCAAAATGCCAAGCGACATCGACATCGACAAATATATGGATGTACGTATGTACATATATACACGTGTATGTATGTATAAATAAGCGTACATAGTTCATAATACATGTGTATAAGTATATAGCAGCCAGCAAGAGGCAGGCAAGCAGGCAAGGCAGGCCAGCAAACAACCAACCAACCGGCCAACCAGCCAGCGACAAACATCATCAGCAGCAGCGGCAACAGCAGCGAGGAGAGCATGACAGTCATCATCCATCCATATGGAAAGACCGGACGTCAGTCATGCCACCACTGTGCCGATGTGCCAGTTGTTTGGACACCATCCCCTTTCCAACTCAACAAATTGACAGACATTCAGGCTGACTGACTTAGTGACTCGATAGATGGATAGATGGATGAATGTATGGTTGGTTGGATGGCTGGATAACTGGACGTGTATGGCTGGATGTTTGAAATAATGGTTGACTGATATACTAAATGCATGTGGAAAAGGCTGCTAATGTGGTTGGTTTGAATGCGTTAGTAAAACAAGGTTCGCCCAAAATCTGAACGCAATGCAATTACGGAACACTTTAATTTTAGGACAAATAATCGATGACTATCAATCGATTAAAAAAAATATGTCCCGTTTAAATTCAATCCTACATTTACAGGTAAAATAGGGGAGAGAAACTTCTGAATTGGTGAAATATTGCTCAATACTGATTTAAATCAATTGAAATTAAAAAATTCTATTTCATATTAGAAAACCATCAATTGATATTTAAAAGCATCAATTGAAATTTGAAATACATCAATTGAAATTTAAAAAACATCAATTGAAATTTGAAATACATCAATTGAAATTTAAAAACATCAACTAAAATTTACAACACATCAATTGAAATTCTAAAACATCAATTGTAATTTGAGACACATCAATTGAAATTTAAAAATTCTATTTGAAATTTGCAATACATCAATTGAAATTTGAAATACATCAATTGAAATTTTAAAACTTCAATTGAAATTTGAAATACATAAATTGAAATTTTAAAATATCAACTCAAATTTAAAATACACCAATTGAAGTTTGAAACATCAATTTAAATTTGAAATACACCAATTGAAATTTTAAAACTTCAATTGAAATTTGAAATACATCAATTCAAATTTAAAAGAAAACAATTTAAAATTTAAAACACATCAATTGAAATTTGAACTATATCAATTGAAATTTAAAAGACATCAATTGAAATTTGAAATACATACATCAATTGGAACTTGAAATACATCAATTAAAATTTAAAAGACATCAATTGAAATTTAAAATATATCAATTGAAATTTAAAAAACACCAATTGAAGTTTAAAACATCAATTGAAATTTGAAATACATCAATTCAAATTTAAAAATCTAATAATAATTTGTAAATTTCAAGTGACGGATTGATGTCGTTCAAATTTCAATTGATGTCTTTCGAATTTCAAGTGATGTGTTTCAAATTTCAATTGATGTGTTATAAATTTCAATTGATGAGTTTTAAATTTCAATTGATGTGTTTTAAATTTCAATTGATGTCTATCAAATTTCAATTGATGTATTTCAAATTTCAAATATAATTTTCAAATTTCAATTGATATTTTTCTAAATTAAATTGATACTTTTCCAAATTCAACTGAAAGTGGTGTATTTGAATATTGAAAATACATCAGTTGAAATTTAAAATATATCAATTGAAATTTAAGAAACATCAATTGAAATTTAAAACACATCAATTGAAATTTTAAAATTCTGTTTGAAATTTGAAATACAACAATTGAAATTTAAAACACATCAATTGAAATTAAAAACACATCAATTGAAATTTAAGATACAACAATGGAAATTTTAAAACATCAATTGAAAATTGAAATACATCAATTGAAATGTAAAAAAATATCAAGTGAAAGTTAAAATTCATCAAGTGAAATTTAAAACACAACAATTGAAATTTAAAACACATCAATTGAAATTTGAAATACAACAATTGAAATTTAAAACACATCAATTTAAATTTAACACATCAATTGAAATTTTAAAATTCTGTTTGAAATACAATTGAAATTTAAAACACATCAATTGAAATTTGAAATACATTAATTGAAAATTCTAATACAAAAATTAAAAAAAATTAAACAACGTTTGTTTTAACACTATTATGCTACAACCCACTATTATTAACTACATTGTTAACTTTTTCTTTGGTTTGTGTCTAGACTAACTAGATGTCTCACATATTTTGGGAAATTCTCGTTTAATGGGAAGTTTTCTAGTCGGAGCATGTAACTAATATTTATATATATATTGTAGTTTTGAACCCAAGAAACAGTACACTTAGAATAGCCAAGTGAAAGAATTAAAAAAAACACTTTTTTTTAATAAGTGCCTTTTCTTAAAATAGGCAAATTTTCTCAAAAACAATACCTATTCATAATCTTAAAAAAATACCTTTTCTTAAGAAAACTACCTTATCTTAAAGAACTACCTATGCTTAAAAAAAGTAAAGTTTCTTAAAAAAAGTATTTTTTTAAATAAGTTAATTTTCTTAAAAAAAGTACCTTCTCTTAAAAAAAATGAATTTTTTAAAAATAAGTACGTTTTCTTAAAAAAGTAAATTTTCATACAAAAAATTGCCTTTTCTTAAAAAACTACCTTTTCCTTAAAGGATACTTTATGAAACAAAATAACTTTTCTTAAAACTCTTAAAAATGTACCCATTCTTGAAAAAATCCCATTTTTAAAAAAAACCTTTTCTTCAAAAAAATACCTTCTCTTAAAAAAATACCTTTTCGGACAAAAATTCCTTTTCTTAAAAGTGCCTTTTCTTAAAAATAAAATAATACCTTTCCTTTTATTTTCTTGAGATAATTAGCCTTTGAAAATAAGTACATTTTGTGGAAAAAATATTCTCTTTACTAAAAAGAGTACGACTTCTTTAAAAAGTACCTGTTCTTCAAAAAAGTACTTCTTGTAAAAAAAATTCATACTCTCATGGCTTTTTCTTACAGAAAGTACTTCTTTTTAAAAATAGTACATTTTCTCAAAAAAAACATTAGCTTTAATAAAGGAAGTACCTCTCTTAAGCAAAGGACCTTTTCGGGAAAATATAATACACAATCTTACAAAAAGGACCAAAAAATATACTTTAAAAAAAAGTCATTCTATAAAAAAAAAAATTCTTTAAAAAAGTTTATTATTTTGCAAAATGTATCCTTTCTTAAAGATCCATTTAAGTTGTAGTATTTTTAAACGGGCGCTTTAGGCGTGTCGGAACTAACTAATGCATAATAACTATATAGCGAATGGAACTTCGATCCAACCTGGTGTCCCCTGACAATTCAGGTAATTTTTTTGCAAATGCTTTCTTGTGTGTTTTGCCTGCGATAATTTTCGAGGACTTGCATAGTGGAAAATGCTCAATTGAGATGAATTTTCGTTTGCATTTAGTTTGATGATGTTTTCAAAAGTAGCATTTCAAACAACCGCTGATGAAGATCTGTGGCTAGATCTGAAATAGCTATACGGTTTGCCAAGAATCATGAGGAAGCGTGTTGCAAAGAGGTATTTAAAAAATTGATAAATTAAATTAAAATAAATTAATTAAATTAAAAGCGTAAAAGTACATTCCCTCTTCAAAATCAATTTTCCACTAAACTGCTGCCACGCACACATTTTCTTATTAAACACACGCGGGCAATGAAATTCGGTTTCAGTGTAACCGCATCCTTAAAGTAGTATGTGTACAAATACTGTAAACACAAACATGTACTTTATACAATCTTACCCAGCAGGCCACAGTGTATGTTGTGATATTGTCTTCAAAGATGCATTTAAGAAATGGTTAGCATTTATACGTAAACACGACATTATGGACGACGATGTCTTGGAAGTTGTCATCGATACAACTTGTTTGACTAGTTTTCATATAAATACCTTACATTTTTGGGAGTAATAAATAGAAAAACAGTTATAGTATAAGTATTGTCACAACCTCTAACAAATAAAACAATAACAAGTGGAAGCAACCTCAGAATGTGCAGCTCAGACCGAAAAGCACGATCTTTAATTATGTATTTGTATTATATTATGATTGTATTATAGTGGTTTTTTGTTTTGTATATACTTTCTCGTGTAACAATTGAATTGGTATTTTAATTTATTTTTATTTCTAAGCAACGCATTACATTAATAAATTAAATTATTATTTGAATTTAAGAGATTGATTAAAGATTCGGAATTATGTAATACACCCGCAGTCAAATGTAAAGGCAGTCTACAAAGCGATGATACAGCAGAAATTATCGGTCACTTTATCGTAAACGATATAGCCATTCATAATGTCGCCTACTTCATCGTGAACGACAAGATCATACACAGCGTCGCTTAATTCGTCGTCAACGACAATATCATTCACAATGTCACTTACTTCGTCGTCAAAGATTTTTGCGACATTTGTATGAAAATTTTTTTGACGATTTGTTACGAATGTTATGTTAATGTCTTCAGTATGTCTTTCAAGATTTGACATGATTGTCCACGATTCATTGATGATGTTTTGCAAGACACGGCCTACTGGGTACATTTCTCATATCGACAATCAGTAATGTGATTGTCAAAATCATATGGTTCTTCACTACAAGTTAACTAACCAACAATGGGGTGGTTAAATCATTGTTAACCACTGGTTGTAAAACAAAATTCGGAGCAAATTTCTTTTAGCAGCAAAATTGGATTTTTGGATTTTTTCCTGGTAGAGCATTAAATGCGGACTTAAAAAAAGAAAAACAGTTTGCGGAAGTCCATATATTCCGAAATATAGGTCTCCAAAGCTTGAATGTATAATCGAGCATAACTCTGCCATTTATTATCCGATCCTCATGAAATAAATTTTATAAATCGTTATATTTATATTCCAATTGTCAAATCAAATTTCCTCTAGCTTAAGTCGATGTATGACAAAATCAGAAAAATCGCGCGAGTTTTTAGAAATAATTTGTTTATTTTGGTGTGTAAAAACTACAAAAAAGACAACAAAAATAAAACACAACTACAAAAACGACAAAAGACAAGAACAACAACTTGATTAAACCAAAAAAGTGAGGTTAAAAAACATTTTTTAAATAAAAGAAAATATATTTATATACAGAGTTATAGAGTTTCACAAGCAGATCCGATGATAAATATCTAAGATATGACCGATTATATACTCAAGCTTTAAAGGCCTATATCTCAACAAGTTGGACCGAGCGCAAAAAACAAAACTTATTTTTCAACTCAGCGCAAAAACCTTTACCGTTGGTGAAATTTTGGTGCAGATCTCATTTTGCTGCTAAAATAGTTTTATGCCCAAAATTCGATGTTTAAACACAAGAAACGAAGATCACCACTGACTGAAAATCTGACCATAAGGGTGACAAGTGTAATTTCCACTCCTCTAAAATGCAGCTATATTTTGTGAAAACCTTAAACAATTTCGTATCGACATTTCACACACATTCTCTTGGATACAAACACAAATATATGTACATACACACACACACTGTTGTTTATAACATCGCTTTGTATTCTGTTACACAAGCGAGATTTTTTTTGTAGTGTTGTGAGTGTGTGAGTTTCTTTGGTGGATGTGTGTGGATGAAGACCTACCAACCGAGAGACCGACCGACCCAAAACACAGCTCAAGTTCAAGGATGTTATGTAATATTGGTTGTTGCTGTTTGTTGCCACACCACACGATGCAATTCCTATTGTATCAGCAAACTACTGCCCCAAACACACGAACGCAACCAATACAACTACTCATTATCAGCAGTTCGTTTTGTTCTATAGTTCATCATCTCCTCCATCCTCAACTCCTCCTGCACACCCCCCTACCACTACACAGATACCATCACTCTGCCTCCCAAACCCACCTCCTAAATGTTTGGAACGAACGCCCCAATCATCATCATCATCTACTCACAACCTTACTCAACCAGTTTCCCAAATGCCCTTCGCTCTTCACTTCCATCTGGGCTGGTAATGTCAATCGACGTAAGTACGTATGGATGGTTGGTTGGATGTATGTGCATAGACGCTTCCTTGCTTCCCTGGGAAATTGCATCGGTTGAGCGCATCTTGTTTTGCTAGCTAGTTCGTCTTCTTCTTCTGCTTTTTATCTGTATATGTATGTATTCCCTAAGTTCCATATGTTCTCTGTGTTAAACTAAAATTCTAGGTACATCCTACATGCAACTATTGCTAACTACGTGGTTATATATGTGTGTATGTACCAACTGCTATATATACACTCATATATACTATGTACATTGTACATACATACATACATATATAACTACTCATACATATGTACTCATATCAGCTGCCTTATATAGTCGAAAGTACTGGTGGTACACGTTGATATCTTTGGTAAATGGTTTACTTTAGTTTCGAACGATTTTCATTTATCATAGTATTGGTATTGCACTCTGTTGTATAGTAAATGTTGTGTTAGTATGTGTTGGCTTAGTCCTATACACGATTTTAATGCAGGCCATTAGTTTGTCTTGACAATGATGATGAGACGACACGACACGTTACATTCTATATAGTTTTGATTGTATATAGTATTCCAAATCAGTTGACTATTCCATACCCACCTGATGAATATTGCATGTCAACCTTCCGAAAACGAAGAAGATCGGCAGCCATACAAAATTAAAATTACAAACCAGAAAATATTTAACCTGACTAACAATTTTTGATTCATAACAATTCTATTAAACTATGAAGCGAACAAATACATACTAAGTTTTGCAGAACAGCTGTTATTTGAGTAACAACAGACATTTGACTAACAACAGGGTTGCATTTGGCTAAAGCAGACATGTCCATATGCGTTAGTTAGACAGTGGATAGAAAACTGTTATGAAACAACTTTTGACAAAGCCTTCAAAACATTCTAGCCTGACAATCGTTGTTCAGAGCTAATATCTAGTAACTAACTGTGTCTTATGAATATGGAGGTTAGAAGCCGAAAAATCTTATTGAAGAGTCTTAAATCTCAAACCCTACTTAAGTCTCTAAATTTCCGCTCCGAATAAGGAGGATTGAACCTAAGAGAATTCGCGATCTTAGCAGTACAAGGTTCTAAGTAAAAAAAAAATGGTATCCCATAACATCCCATGGAGGGATTGAGGAGAGCTTCTCACAGTCAGTGAGATGTGCGCTTTCTAGTTTTTACACTCACTGATTGGGACCTACAGCTTTTACACCGGGTCCGAACGGTATTTTGAGAAGCTTTTTCATGGCTAAGTACTCGTTAGTGTCGCCACCACTAAGCGAGGTGACCGTCGTCAAAGAAATGTGAGGTGGTCTTAGCGGCGATCGAACCCACGTTCTCATGTACAAAAGCTGCGCACACTAACCATTGCACCACCGACGGCCACAAAAGTGCACCAGGTAATTTTTGAGAATAACCAGATTGAATCCACTTTGTTAACCAAATTACGACAGGAACATTTCTAGTTAGAAGTTTGTTCTATTAGATATCTTGTTAACGATAAGAGATATACTTATGGTGATAGCAGTAATCGAAAGGGCACGCCTATTTTAGTACGATAAGATATGTAGATTACTATCTTACTTTTATTGACTATTTTACAACCTCATGAGGTCAGCCGACCCAAGCTTGGGAGCCACATGTCAAGACAGGTAAAATGAGAGTATATAGCTGATATAGCTGGAGGTTTGTCCGTCGAGTGACGGCTTTGTTCCTAAACTGCTTGCTGAGCCCAAAATAGTATCTATTTGCAAGCACAATTCTCCTATTTATCTCCAGGCTGAGGTTGTTGTCCTTGTTCACGGCGGATCCAAGGTAGACAAATTCATCTACCACTTCAAAATTAAATCGGTTGTCAACATTAAAGTGCGGACCAAGTCGAAAGGTTTCTCCTTTCCCTTACTATCAGTAAGACACACCTTCGCTGATTCCTTTTCGTTTCTTGAAAATACTGCAGTAACCTCTCGCAAATTTCGTCCGATGATGTCTATGTCGTCAGCATACGCCAGCAACATATGGCTTTTCGTGTTAATGGTCTTGTTCGTATTTACTGCAGCCTTTCTCATTATTATCTCCATTAAGATGTTAAAGAGATTGCACGAAAGTGTGTCGCCTTGTCTAAGTCCTCGGTTGGTACCGAATGGTTCAGTGAGGTCTTTCCCCACTTTCACTGCTGATTTGGTGTTGGTCAGGGTCATTCTACAGACGCGGATCAATTTTGCCGCAATACCAAGTTCAGTCATAGCTTCGTACAGTTTTCCCCGTATGTGGCTATCGAAAGCAGCTTTGTAATCGACAAAAAGGTGGTATGTGTCGATTTGCTTTTCGTGGGTCTTTTCCAGGATTTGTCGTAGCATGAATACTTGGTCAGTCGTGGACTTCTCTGGCCTAAACCCACACTGATAATGTCCAATTAGGTTTTCAATAATTGGCTTTAGTCTTTCACATAATACGCTCGACAAGACCTTACACAGGATGGATAAAAGACTGATACCGCGATAGTTGGAACAGACACACGGATCGTCCTTTTCGAATACAGGACATAATACACTGAGACTCCAATCGTCGGGCATAGATTCCCCCAGCCATGTACCGCATATAAGTTGAGGCATGTGGGCTAGCAGTTCTTCGCCACCTGTTCAGCGGGTAGGCCATCCGCACCAGCGGCTTTATTATTCTTAAGGCGGGGGGTACAATCTACAGTATCTTCCACTATCATTACCTCCTGATCTTCAGTGGAAGAATCTGAGTGGAGTAGTGCTGCAAAGTGGTATCTCCACATTTTGAGCACACTCTGCTTCTCAGACACCAGATTCCAATTCTCGTCCTTGCAGGAGGGCAGCCCATTATTAGGCCCGTTATTCAATCTTCTTACCCTTTGGAAAAACTTTCAGGATTCACCATTCATCCTGCACATTTTGGTTTTTGCACTCTCTCTCTGCTCCCAATGCCATTTTTCCGCCTAAATAGTTGGTTTTCCTCCCTTCTTAGCTTCATGTACCGCTCACTCGCAGCACGCGTTATAACTGACGGTTTTGTTGACATACGTGCAGCTTCTTTTTCATCAGTTGCAATGCGACATTCTTCGTCGTACCATGGCTTATCCTTCCGCGGTTTTTGATAGCCAAGTTCAGTCCTTGCAGCGGTTTTCAAAGAATGGGAGATGTGCTTCCACTGCGCATCTGGGTCTTCGGGAGGAGGGGTATTCTGATCTAGCAGGAGAGAGAGTTTCTGTCGATAGGACATTGATATCTCCAGCATTTGTAGCTTGTCAATATCCAGCTTTTCCCGGGTTCGGCTCCATACGTTAATGATCCACCAGGTAATGATCCGAGTCGATATTGGCACCTCGAATCAGACGTACATCCATTTCACTAGAAGACCGCCTGCCATGTATTACCAAGTGATCAATCTGGTTCTTCGTCCTCTGATCAGAAGGTATCCAGGTCGCCTTATGAATGTCCTTATGCTGGAATCGTGTGCTACTAACTACCATATTCTTTGCAGCGGCGATGTATATCAGTCTTATTCCATTTTCGGAGGTGGTATCATGTAGACTGTGATTGCCGATGGTTGGTCGAAAGACACTTTCCTTTCCTAATTTGGCATTAAAATCGCCTAGAATAATCTTAATGTCGTGGTCGGGGGAGCATTCATATACTTCCTACAGACGCTCATAAAATGTTTGCTTGACCTCATCATCTTTATCCTCTGTCGGTGCGTGCCTACAAATTAACGAGATGTAAAAATATTTCGCTTTGATGCGAATGCTGGCTATGCGGTCACTCACTGGGTTGAACCTTGAATCTAGGTGTCGCAGTCTCTTGCCAACTATAAATCCGCACCCAAATTCGTGCTTACGCTCATGGCAGCTGTATGTAGATTAACCTATCAAAAAATGTAACTTAGAACCTTGTTGTTCTAAGGCCACGACTTATTAAAGATGATCAAACCCTTCTGCACTTTGTTCGTTAGTTACGCGCTGAAAAAATTGTTTTTTTTTTGTTGTTTGGATGCAAATATAACGCGTTTGTAGCGTGTCGCAAATATAGTACACTTGTGTCCAAACACATTGTATTTGCTATTCAATATAATATGTTTTGGCCACAAGATTAATATCATATAATATACGGATTTCTGACCAAAATGTTGTTTTGTTTATGGAAATTTCCTGAAAATATTGTATTAATAAAGAAACAAAAAGCAGCAGATCTTCAATTCACGAAAACAATGCTTGCAAACTTGTACATGGTTCCGGCAATATGTTGCTGGGATCGTTACTTTTCGGCATGTAGTTAGTTCGAAAAGAGGGGTACCATAGAGAACTGATGAAAAAAAGAAAACTCTCTGATCCGTCCCATGTCCGTAGACATACACTTAAGCCGATGATTCGACCTATGGAGCGCTGTCAATTTGACCTACTGAGTCATTATATTCTCATAGGAATTCGGAGCTATAAAGAAAGTTCCTCAAGATCCTCATTACTGTATCATGTTGTACTGATTGTACTGTCCGAGAGGTACCTGGATATGGCTTGTGTGAAAGTTGTGCATTGACAGAGGAAATTCTCCACCGTTTCATCACTCCCTCTGCACGCCCTGCACTCACTACTTACCACTTGTCCAATACGGTGTAGGTGGACTCGTAAACCCGAGTGTCCCGTTAAGACACTCATCATTTTGCTCATTTCAGACTTTTTCCAGTTTCAGCAAGCCTTTTGTTTTCAACCCATTGGGGTGTTCCCATACGATCTTTGTCATCCTGGCCACTGTTTCCTGAATCCACATGGCTCTGTAGGTCGATCCCTCCCATTGGCCCAAGAAAGTCTTCGCCACCCCGAAAGGTTTGGCACTCTCCAGACTCACCGTATGGAGATTACCTGAATAGGTGGACTCGTAAACCCGAGTGTCCCGTTAAGACACTCATCATTTTGCTCATTTCAGACTTTTTCCAGTTTCAGCAAGCCTTTTGTTTTCAACCCATCGGGGTGTCCCCATAGGATCTTTGTCATCCTGGCCACTGTTCCCTGAATCCACAGGGCTCTGTAGGTCGATTCCGCCCATTGACCCAAGAAAGTCTTCGCCACCCCGAAAGGTTTGGCTCTCTCCAGTCTCACCGTATGGAGATTACCGGAATGTTCGCATACTCATTGCCGGTAACTCCACTGTGTCCCGTCTCCCAGATGATGTTAAATCTGCCTTGCGTGGAACAATCATTGATCCCCATTTTGCAGTCAAGGACCGTTCTAGATTAGACAAAAAACCGCTTCCCATTACATTTAAAGTGTCCAAAATACCGGCATATTGTAAAAAAATTAATGGAAAAATCAGGTTTTCAGAAATCGGTTTTCGGTTTTCAATTTTGTCAAAAACCGTTGCATCCGGGTTTTTTCGGATTTTTGATTTCAATTAAATGGCACATGTAACCTTACAATACATCTGTTGAGCAACCATTTCATACACTTATTCGTGATAAAAACTGAAAATTTTCCAACTCTTTTAAATTTGATAATCACGTTATAATTTTAAACTAAAATTTAAATCATATTCAAATTCAAATTATACTGATTTAAATTCCCAAAATCAAATTCCAGATACGAAATTTGAAAGAGATTTCCATGTATGAAAATCTTATAAGTTCAAAACATTTATTATAAAATAATTTTCATATTATGAAATTTAAAACAAAAATAACTTGTTATTCAAATCATAATATTATCGTATTATAATCATTTTGAAATTTGAATAAAAAAAATTGTACGGAAATGACATTTAAAATTTATTGAAGCAAAAAATTATATTTGAAAATAGAAATCATATTTCCTATTACCAAATTTCATTAAGATTCGACAATCATATACTTTATTATTAATTTGTTTAAGGATATTAACACAAAATGGGTAAAAACCGGTTAACCAACGTCAAACAAACGGTATTCGGTTTGTTCGAAAATTACGTTTTTTAAAAAGTCGTCACACGGTTAATAGCAAAAAAAACGGTTAACCGGTTTCACCGATTTTTCGGTTTCGGTTTTGGACACTCTAATTACATCCCATGAAGGGATTGGGGAGATCTTCTCAGAACTAGTGAGCTGTTTCTAATTTTTCATTCATTGATGGGGACCTACTGTTTTACACCAGTTCCGAGCGGTATTTGGAGAAGCTTTTTCATGGCTATGTACTCGATAATATCGCCAGCACTAAGCGTGGTGGCAGTTGTCGAAGGAAATGTAAGGTGGTCAGAGCAGGGATCGAACCTATGTTCTCATGCATAAGAGCCGCGCACAGTTACCATTGCACCACGGACGGCCACGTCAGACAATTTCCGATGATAATTGCCATCTGGCTGTCCTTGAAGATATTCACGTCCGCTGGGCTCGTAGTGTTGTCGATCCACTTTATGCATTCCTTCTGAACTTAACTTATTTCCCCATTACCTTCTATGAAGGGACAGGAGAGAGCTTCTCACGATCAGTGAATATATATCGAAGATAACTTTCGTGTTCGTCAATTAACCCATTCTGAGTCGCGTTGCAAAAAATTGTGAGTTTTCTTTATACCCTCCACTGTAAGTGATAGAGGGTATATATCAGTTTGTCACTCTGATTGTAACATATAGAAATAAGGCTTTGCGACCCCATAAAGTAAATATATTCTTGATCCATATAACAACCGGAGTCGATATAGCCATGTCCGTCTGTCCGTCTGTTGAAAACATTCTCACGACTTCAATCGGCGACAACGCGGTTTGGTTTTTGGCCAGAATGTTCCACGTATTCCTGAACAGTTTGGTATTGAAAATCAGCGAAATTGGTCCATTGGAAAAAATTTTATGATTGGAAACGTAAAAAAACTGATAAAATTTTCACATTAATTTTTGTAGTTTTATACTAAACTACTCCTTTTGCCGTGTGGTGAATTTCCATGTTGAAAATCTTTGTTGTTCTTTATAATAGGTAAGTACTTTAGAATGTTTAGATGTACTTTCATGTGTTCATACATTTATACGAATTTTGTCACACTTCATCTAAGGTCGCTGTGGCCTGATGGGTAAAGGGTTGCGCGTTGGAGTCTGAGGGTTGTTGGTTCAACTCTCGTCCCGCAGCTTGTTTTTTTTTTAACAGTTCTTCAAAAAATGCTTTTTTATTTTTAAAAAATGTTTTTTTATTTTACTTGTGAACAAGTAATTTATTTTTATTTTTTTTAAAAAAGTACATTTTCTTAAAAAAAAGTACATTTCTTAAGTACATTTCAAAGTACATTTCAAAGTACATTAAGTACATTTCAAAGTACATTTCTTAAGTACATTTCATTAAGTACATTTCTTAAGTACATTTCTTAAGTACATTTCTTAAGTACATTTCTTAAGTACATTTCTTAAGTACATTTCAAAGTACATTTCAAAGTACATTAAGTACATTAAGTACATTTCAAAGTACATTTCAAAGTACATTTTCTTAAGTACATTTTCAATGTGAGCATTTGATCATTGTGAGCAATGCATTTGTGAGCATCCTGCATTTGTGAGCATTTGTGAACAAGTAATTGCATTTGTGAACAAGTAACTTATTTTTATTTTTTTTTAAAAAGTACATTTTCTTTAAAAAGGTCCTTTTTAAAATTTAATATTTTGCTGGTTAACACTAAGGTGGAGGGTATCAAAGATTCGGCACAGCCGAATTTAACACTTTTACTTGTTTTTATTGAAAATGAGTTTTTAATGGTAATTAGGATACACTGAAATCAAATCCGTCGTCAGAATTTTGCTATCTCATATGGTTTCACCAATATCAGCTGTTCGAGAAGTCGAACAATCGCCATTTGAACGACCCCAAGTGATTTTTTCCGACTAGTGGCATCTGGTACTTCGGCAAAAACTTACTTGTAGCTTTCTCTTCAAAAGTAATATACGTATTTAAACAAAAACAGCACATGAGGTCTCAGGGGACACACGGTTGGAACGAAGTTCCTTTTGCTATATATTATGAACTAGTTAGTTCCCACACGCCAAAGGCGCCGATTGAAAAATACAATAATTTGATTGGATCTTTAAAAAAATATACTTTTTGCAAAATGATAAATTTTTTGTAAGAAAAATTTTTTTTTTTATGGAAAAAAAAGTATATTTTTGGGCCTTTTTTTGTAAGAATATGTATTATATTTTTCCGAAAAGGTAATTTCTTAAAGAGAGCTACTAAAAGCTAATGTTTTTTTTTTAAGAAAAGGTACTATTTTTAAGAAGAAGTACTTTCTATAAGAAAAAGCCATAAGAGTATGAATATTCTTTACAAAGTACTTTTTTAAGAATCGGTACTTTTAAAAAAAGTGGTGCTCTTTTTAGGAAATGGTTATTTTTTAAGCAAATGTACTTATTTTCAGAAAAACTACTTATCCCAAGAAAAGAAAAGGTATTATTTTATTTAAAAAAAAAGGATTTTTAAGGATAGGAAGTTTTGTAAGAAAATATATTTTTTTGAAGAGAAGGTATTTTTTGAAGAAAAGTTATTTTTAACAAATGGGATTTTTTTTAGAATTGATCCGTTTTTCAAGAATAGATAAGTTGTATGTATAGTTGACCATTCCTATTATTATGATTTTCAATTTTAGTATCGGCTCGAGGACATAGGTATGAAAAAAGAAAACGAAGTTGTATAATTTTCCTTTTATCGCAATTTATTAAGTTTCAAATATTTCGATCAATTTCGTTCTTGAAATCCTTGAAACTGATCAACGAAGTTGATCGAAATATTGGAAACTAAATAAGTTGCGATAAAAGGAAAATTATACAACATCGTTTTCTTTTTTCATACCTATGACCTCGAGCCGATACTAAAATTGAAAATCAAGAATAGGTACATTTTTAAGATTAGATACTTATCTCAAGAAAAGTTAGTTTGCTTCACAAAAAGGTACTCTTTAAAGAAAAGGTAGTTCTTTAAGAAAATACAATTTGTTGTAAGAAAATTTACTTTTTTAAAAACAATTACATATTTAATGAAAAACTCTTTTTAAGAAAAGATACTTTTTTTTAAGAAAATTTACTTTTTTCAAGCTAAGGTACTTCTTTAAGGTAAGGTATTGTTTTAAGAAAAGGTACTTTGTTTTGGAATATGAGTAGTTTTTTTTGAGAAATTTTCCTTTTTTTAAGAAAAGCCACTTATTTAAGAAAATTTTGTTTTTTTAAACTTCTTTCACTTTGGCTTTTCTAAATTTGCTTTTTATTGGGTTCAAAACTTCAATATATACTAAATCTTGGTTACAGGATCCTAGGAAACTTCCCATTAAACAAGAGAGTTCCCACAATATGTGCGACATCTAGTTAGTCTAGACACAAACCAAAGCAAAAGTAAACAATATATAAATTTTTTTTTCATTCAGCCCCAATCCCTCAAAGTGCAATAAAGAACTTCGTTCCAACAAATAATTCTTTCAATGTGTTTTATTTCCCTTTCAGAAATTTGCCCAAAAATATAAGGGGGTTTTCAACACCGCGACAGAGGCAATAAAGCGGAAGAAGGGTGAGCAATGTAATTATTATTTGATATTGTATGTTTTTTAATTATTTTTTGTTCTGCATCGCATATAGAAAAAAATTGGATTGAAAATAGTAAAATGTTGGAAAACTGGAATAGTGCCTCAAAAAAGGTTAGGCCGCGTATTGAATTCATGCGAAATTTTCGTAAGAGATTTTGACATAGTTGCCACTTATCTCTAATTTAATTTGCAAATATTTTATGAATAATACTGCAGTTACACCTACCAAGATTATAGGTTTTTATTGATTATAAATGTCAAACTCCCTAAGAAAAAAACCAAAACGCGATAATCTTCGTAGGTGCAAATGCTGCTTAAAATACAAAATATACAAATAAAAAATAACTTCTAATAAAAACAGTAGCAATACAGGAGCTGGGACAGGAACATCTGGAACATGAGGAACAGGAACAGGAACATCAGCTGGAGTAGAACAACAGGGGGATAAGCAGGAACAAGAGAAATGGTAAACAGTCTTCACAAATTTGAGTGGAAGGATCCACAGGAACTTTAGGATAAAATCATAGGAGATAACATAGGCAGTAACATCTGGAGCAGGAACGTCGTAACAATATGTATGGAACGATAAACAGGAACATAAAGATAGCATAATGGGATATAAACAGGAAGAGTAGGAACATGAAGATCGGGAAAATGAAGAGCAGGAACATGAAGAGCAGTAACATGAATATAAGGAACATGAATGTCAGGATCTGGCCTCAACCGCTAATGATTTATTTATTTATTTAGCGTCAGCTACAATTCATTGTAGAATTCAGGATTTATAACAAGATTGATTAATAGAAGCAGGACTGGTTTATCGGAGGAAAATGGTTTGCAACACAAGCTGGATAATAGTTCCTGATTAATTACGAATTAAATGTTGCTTAATTATATTCAAAGAATCTGAAGCGGGTAAGGAATTATAGATCTCATTGTAAATGAGGCAAACGCGACGAAAAGGATTGTAGTAATCGTAATTATAACGGACAATCGGTAGTTTTATAGGATAGATATATCGGGTTTGTCTACAGAGAACATTAAAATTTATTTGACTCACGAGAAAATTTGAATTTATACAGCCCCTAATGAGTTTTCCAATAAACATAGCATTTAACATATACCTGCGTTTTCCAAGTGTAGGAAGATCAATAAGCATCAGTCGATTTTCATAAGGTGGCAAATCATCAATGTTCCAAGCGAGACCACGTAAAGCAAAAAGTAAAAATTGTCGTTGAATCGATTCGATGCGATCTATGTAACAGGCATTATGCGGACACCACACAATACAAGCATGTTCTAGTCCAGATCTAACGAGAGAGACAAAAAGACGTTTAGTGAGGTAAGGATCAGCAAAATCTTTCGCCCATCTTTTTATAAAAGCTAACAGTGATCTGGCTTTGCCTATACAGGAATCAATATGAAAATCAAAACGCAATTTTTGGTCAAGAAGTACTCCTAAATCCATGAAGGAAGATGCATTTTCCAATATGTAAGAGCCAATAAGGTAATCAAAATTCAACGCTGTACTACGGCAAAACGAAAGCTTTTTACATTTTCTCTGATTTAGCGACATACCATTTACCAAACACCAATTAGTGAGACCATCCAAGTCATAGTGAAGATGGGTGGAGTCCTCAGTATCGCATATAGGCATATATAACTTAACATCATCTGCAAACATCAAAATGTTAGAGGATTTAACTATAGACGATAGGTCATTTAAATAAAGAACGAAAAGTAGAGGACCTAAATGACTGAAGATAATACATTTTTAAACCGCACTTTTTGGGTACGACCACTAAGGTAAGAAGATACCCAGTGTAACAATTTAGGCGGAAAACCAATAATATCAAGTTTGATGAGCAACTGTGTCAAAAGCTTTACTAAAATCTGTGTAAATTACATCCATCTGACATTTATAACGAAAAGCTGCAAAAACATGAGACGTTAACTCCAGTAAGTTAGTCGTAGACGGCCTGCCCTTAACAAAACCGTGCTGATATGGCGAAACCAAACATCCAACAAAATGAAGTAGTCTATTCGTAATTAATTTTTCAAAATAGCTTTGGTATTGCACTCAACTTTGCAATTCCTCTGTAATTTTGAATATTGGATCGGCTTCCAGACTTAAATAGTGGGCTTATGAAACTTGATTTCCAATACCGATGTCAACGATTGATTAAATATATTTATCAGTGGAATATACAATTCATGAGCACATATTTTATGAATTGATGTGGGAGCACCATCAGGTCCAGGCGAATTGGAATGTTTTAACGTTTGCAATCCATAAAGAACTTCATCCTCAGACAAGATAATATCCGGAATGCCATTAAACGTATTAATATTATAGGGGTAATTTAGTAAAGCAACAGAAGGAGAATATATTTTACGGAAGATGTTAGCAAACATATCAGAAAGAACGGCATCATCTGATGACTCTGAACCATTACGTTCCATACTACGCGGATAACCAACTACTTTCCGCTTTGAATTTACAAAGGTGAAAAGAGTTTCGTATTCTTCAGTAGAACTCTTCTCATTTTAGAGATATAAGAAGAGTAACATTTCCTATTAAGAACGTTAAATTTATTCCTAGCAACTATGTATTTCGCCAAATAAATGAATGAACCACAACTATCATATCTACTTTTCATTCTATTTCTTAAATTACGTAGACCCCTTAATTGTTTTGTGAACCAAGCAGGCCCAGATTCCAAAATTGAAGGATGATAAGGTATTGAAGCAGAAAACCCAGAGCTCACGATATTACACAAATTTTTAATTTTGCACAAAAGAGCACCATCATAATTCCAATTTGCATTTTGTAGAAAGGATCTGACTGAGTAAGGCAGAATTTGTTATGGCGAAATTAAAATTCATAGTACGTGGTTCTTTCCGTCGGATTAACCCAGAATTTTCTACCTGTACCTCAAGAGCAAATTTAAATATTGCATGATGTTTATCCACCGGTAAGACAATAGGAGAAACTCTACATAATGAAATGCAGTTACTGTTCGAAAATACGAGATCCAGTAGTCTATTGTTCACATTTTTAATAAAATTTAACTTATGGAGACCTTAATTAAAAATACCATAAAAAAAAAAAAATGGTTTCCCATTACATCCCATGAAGGAATTGGAGAGAGGTTCTCACAACCAGTGAGCTGTGCGCATTATAGTTTTATACTCACTGATTGGGACCTACAGTTTTACACCGGTTCCGAACGGTATTTTGAGAAGCTTTTTCATGGCTAAATACTCGATAGTGTCGTTGTCACTAAGCGAGGTGACCGTCGTCGAAAGAAATTTGAAGGTGGTCGGAGCAGGAATCGAACCCACGGTCTCCTGTACAAGAGGCGCGCACACTAACCATTGCACCACCGACGTGGTGCATTACATAGTTATTCATTATATTTCATTATATTTAGTAGAAGACAGAGGTAAACATCCGTTAGAGTCATCTACAGAGACCCACGTTATATATGGTAAGTTAAAATCACCTACACAAATTATGTCCGAATTTGAATCCATTAAGTTAACAACTGATTCTGCGAACTTTCGCAGCCACCTGGTAATAATCCGAGTCGATATTGGCACCTCGAAACACACGTACATCCATCCATCCATTGCACTAGACGAGTGCCTGCCATCTATTACCAAGTGATCAGTCTGGTTCTTCGTTCTCTGACCAGGAGATCACATGAACCATTCTACTTTCTTTTTATTTTTTAATATAATAATGGTCTTTAGAATTTTAAACGTCTGCTTTCAAATATATAGAATAGAATTATGTTGTGGAGACCGAATTGAAAGTAAATTTGGTTGTACCAACAGAATTCATGAGAAATTCCGTTGAATCAGCCCCATATTCAAAAATCGACCGACAAGCAACAATCGAATTTGGCGCAAATTCGGTTCCTCTAACCGACATTATAGAATATTTAGTTAATAGAACTGATAGCAGGTGTCACAAACGAGCCAATTGTGAATCAAAGATGTTTCAAACGAATTTCAGTTGTCGGGTCTAAATTCAGTTGTGACAACTTTAATTTGGTTGTGGCAACCGCAATGCGGTGTCAATAAACGAATTTATGGTTGCCACGTCCTCTTTTCAAACAATTAGTTCTGTAATAACATGACCTAACCACAACATAATTTTGTATAGTACATATATACATAATTATGTTTACTTGAATGTCATCTGTTCTTAAAGGCCGTTTGTTTGAGATATGCCGATATCTACGCCTAAGCTAAGGTCGCATACCATCATCTTTATATAACGGGTCCGCCAAATAACTTTTTTTTTTTGAAAATGCTATAAAAAAAAAACTACTGAATATTTTCTCAAATTTCTTTTTTTATTTGAAAGTACAATCCTTCCGGTTAATAATGGAAAATAATTTTATTCAAATGGCTGCCTCGGCTGGCCATGCAGTAGCCTACACGATCGGTCCAATTTTTGAGCACATTATCGATTGTGTACAGCTGTATTTCACCAATGGCTTCACGAATATTGTCCTTTAAAGCGTCAATTGTCTCTGGCTTGTCGGCGTAACACTTATCTTTGAGGGCACCCCACAAACAATAGTCCAACGATGTCAAATCGCAGCTCCGAGGTGGCCAAACGACATCAGCTCTGCGGCTGATAATGCGATCTTCAAAAACAGGGCGCAAAACATCGAGTGTAGCTTCGGCTGTGTCGCACTTAGCGCCGTCCTGTTGAAACCAAATGTTGCCAATATACTCCTCTTCAATTTTTGTGAACAAAAATTCGTTCGATAGCCATTGACTGTAACGGCCACTCCTTGCTCATTTTCGAAGAAAAATGGCCCAATTATGCATCTGGACCAAAATCCGTACCAAACAGTGACTCGTTTTGGGTGCATCGGCTTTTCAATGTATGCGTGCGGGTTTTCTGTGCCCCAAATACGACAATTTTGCGTGTTTACATACCCGCCAAGATCAAAATGAGCTTCATCTGAAAAGATGATTTTTTTGGCAAAATCGGCATCTTCTGTCAGTCGATCGCAGGCCCATTTTTCCCATATTTCCCAGCGTTGTTCAAGCGAATACACCACCATATTCGTTCAGCGGAAGGATAAAACTAATTATCTGTCAAATCAGACATGAGCTAAGTGTTACCATTCACGAAATAAGCACTAGTTGAAAAAAAAAGTTAGATGGCGGACCCGTTAGAATGGTTGAATTTAAACAGCCAGAATATCATCAATTTCTGCCTGAGACCCATGAAGGCTGGGACATCAACAAGGGTCGGAAGTAGCTTAAAAATTCGAAGTAGCCTATAAATTCGTTTATGACAACCTGTGATGCAGTTGTGCCAACCCCTAATGCGGTTGTGACAAACTTTAATGTGGTTGTGACAATCTCTAATTACGTTGCGATGAACTCTACTGTGGTTAGGGCAACGTCTAAATTCGGCTACAGCTAATTTGATTGTTTCAACCGAATTGTTGCATGTATCCACTTTCAATCATATCTGCTATGAAATATCAAATTTATGGGTGCCGAAACGTAACACCGAGGAACAAAGGAAACATATTTGGTTTAGTAGTTCGAAGCGGTATAGTTTTGCTATGGAATTTGTACTACACGTGACAGGCTGGTCTAAATATTGTATAAGGTGAGATACGAGTGCAAATCCTCTTTCTTAGAGCGGCCGACAAATCTCACACTTGTATCCGCTATTGCAGGTGTTAAGTAAACACTTGCACGCTATGACGGGCACCTTGTTGGGGAACGAAAATCGTTTAAGACTTTAAAGGGCAAACGTTGTAGTTGTTGTTGAGCAAAATCCCTTTTGTTGCCCGCAGTAGCAGCTACTGACTAAGTCGAGTGTAGATACAATTTGGTGAATTTGTACAAATGCGCATACAATTGTGCATGTATCGTGTGATTTTCCCATTTTTCTTTTGTTGCTGCTGCTGTTGTAGTAGTTGTAATTCCTCTTGCGTTTCTTGCTTTCATATGAAAAGAAATTTGCTGATAATGTAAATTCGTATCGCAGTTGTTGGTTGCTTTCCATTTAGCACCTTAAAGTCTCCTCGTACGATAGTGGTGACGTTGTCGCTGTCGCCGTGGTTGTTGCTGTTGCTGTTGCTGTCGTCGTTGCTGTTGGCGTTCCCTTTGTTGTGTTGCTGCCGTGTTTGTTTAACAGTCGCTCTGCAATATTGTTGTAATTTTAATTAAATTTTGTATTTTTAGCTTAACTCTTTAATTGTTTAATTGCATTAAATGTTACGCATACAAATTACATGTTTACTAGTATTGTATGTATTTAAAATTAGCCAACGTGGCTAACATACTCGTACTACATGTGCCAGCAGTCGACCTCACGACCCACCCAAAACACCAGCTACCTGCCATAACAACAACAGCAGCTGCATTAGAAACATCGACCACAAATCTTGGTCATAAGCTGCAGGAATTATGGCTAAAAGATTTTAAGGTTACACACTATTTTGCACCGTCTAATCCGTAGGGCAACAAATGGTGCGTCAGTCATGTGAAAAGGCACCACCATTCTAGAGGTTAAGAAAACGACTGAAAACAAAAACAAATTCGTCTGTGACAGCCGCCACGGACAGACGCATATTATTAGGAGGGTGTCACGCTGCCCGGATAACATTAAGTGTCCAAAGAGGCGCATAAAAGTTTATTTACTAAAAGTTATGGCTCCGTCCACAAACACTGTTTTACGACTCTGTAAAGTCGCAAACATTTGAATACACATATTTACGATCATTGTCTTTGAATGTTTTCACAGCTTTTGAAAAATTTAAATCTACTCTAAAGTTTAAATAATTCGAAACACTCATACACTGAAAGACAAAGCTTCATCAAATTTATGAATTCCTTCATCAATTTGATAAAACATTTCCTCATTTTGTAACCTATGACAAATTTCATTGAATTGATAAAGAACATTTCATTAATATTTCATCCATATTTCAACAATAGTGTACGTTGACCCAACGAAAATGTTACATCAATTTGATGTATCTTTGTCATCAAGATGAAGTAAATTTTTCTCCATTTTGATTTAAATTGCTCATTAATTTGCTGTACATGTTTCGTCAGTTAGATGTAGGGTTGTCAACAATTTGATGTATGTAAGTTCAAGGCCGGTACTATTTTTAAGAAGAAGTACTTTCTGGAAGAAAAATACATAAGAGTATGGATTTTTTACAAAGAAGTACTTTTTTTATGAACAGGTACTTTTTAAAGAAGTTGTACTGTTTTTAGGGAAAGGCTATTTTTTTCAGAAAATTTACTTATTTTCAGAAAGGCTCAAGAAAAGAAAAGGTATTATTTTATTTTTAAGAAAAGGTAGTTTTAAGAAAAGGTATTTTTTAAGAGAAGGTATTTTTTTGGAGAAAAGGTTTTTTTAAGAAATGGGAATTTTTTTGAATTGGTCCTTTTTCAAGAATAGGTACTTATTCAGGAGTAGGTACTTATCTCAAGAAAAGTTATTTTGTTTCACAAAAAAAAAGTACTCTTTAAAGAAAATGTAGTTTTTTAAGAAAATGCAATTTGTTGTAACAAAATGTACTTTTTTAAGGAAAGGTACTTATTTAAAAAAAAACGTACTTTTATTAAGAAAATGTACTTTTTGTAAGAAAATTTACTTTTTTTAAGCAGAGGTACTTGTTTAATATAAGCAACTTTTTTAACTTTGCTTTGTTTAAGAATATGAAAATGTATTTTTTTGAGGAAATTTATTTTTTTTTAAGAAAATGCACTTATTTAAGAAAATTTTATTTTTTTAACTTCCTTCAGTTTGGCTTTTCTAAATTTACTTTTTACTGGGTTCAGAACTACAATCAATAATAAATATTGGTTACAGGCTCCACCTAGAAAATTTCCCATTAAACAAGAAATTTCCCAACACATGTTAGTCTAGACACAAACCAAAGCAAAAGTACCCAATATAGTTGATAATACTGGGTTAACAAATAATAGTGTTAAAAAATGTTGTTTAACTTGTTTTCATTTAGCCCCTATCCCGCAACGTGCGAACCGTAAACCGTTCCGTAATACCGAATCGTATTTCAGTCAACGAAAAATCATTGTCGTGTTTTTTCTGTCGAGGCACAGATAACGCAAATCCAGTTTGGATGGCTTTTCAAAAATAAAGTCGTTTAATTATAGAACAAGTAAAAGTGTTAAATTCGGCTGTGCCGAATCTTTGATACCCTCCACCTTAGTGTTAACCAGCAAAATATTAGATTTTAAAAAGGACCTTTTTTAAGAAAATGTACTTTTTTAAAAAAAATAAAAATAAGTTACTTGTTCACAAATGCAATTACTTGTTCACAAATGCAGGATGCTCACAAATGCTCACAATGCTCAAATGCATTGCTCACAATGCTCACAAATGCATTGCTCACAAGGCTCAAATGCTCACATTGAAGATGTACTTAAGAAACTGTACTTTGAAATGTACTTTGAAATGTACTTAATTTACTAAATGTACTTTGAAATGTACTTTGAAATGTACTTAAGAAATGTACTTAAGTAGTACAAAAGAAGAAATGTACTTAAGAAGAATTGTACTTAAGAAATGTACTTAAGAAGAAATGTACTTAAGAAATGTACTTAAGAAAGAAATGTACTTAAGAAATGTACTTAAGAAATGTACTTAATGAAATGTACTTAAGAAATGTACTTTGAAATTTACTTAATGTACTTAATGTACTTTGAAATGTACTTTGAAATGTACTTAAGAAATGTACTTTCTTTTAAGAAAATTTACTTTTTAAACAAACTAAAAAAAAGTTACTTTTTCACAAGTAAAATAAAAAAGCATTTTTTTAAAATAAAAAAGCATTTTTTGAAGAACTGTTAAAAAAAAAAAAGCTGTGACGAGAGTTGAACCAACAACCCTCAGACTCCAACGCGCAACCCTTTACCCATCAGGCCACAGCGACCCTATAAAGTGTGACAAAATTCATATAAAAGTATGAACACATGAAAGTACATCTAAACATTCTAAAGTACTTACCTATTATAAAGAACGACAAAGATTTTCAACATGGAAATTCACCACACGGCAAAAGGAGGCAAAGGGAATTTAGTATAAAACTACAAAAATTAGTGTGAAAATTTTACGAGTTTTTTTACGTTTCCAATCATAAAATTTTTCCAATGGACCAATTTCGCTGATTTTTCAATACCAAACTGCTCAGGAATACGTGGAACATTCTGGCCAAAAACCAAACCGCGTTATCGAGCTCTATAACACGACGATATTTCTTGCGGGCATATTTTTCAATTCTCTTTTAAAGTTTCTACGTAATTCATCGAGCTATTACACGCTGAATTTTTTCAATTTCGAATTATTGAGTTATCACAAAAGTAATAGCCATGAAATGTCCAAATGAAGACAAAAACGGAAACTACACAAAGAGAAATTGAAAAAAATTCCCCGAAGCACAATGCCAGGGTATTTCATATCATTTTTTCCTCGTCACTTACTTCTCGACACCTCTTGCCTAACAAACGTAAAATTCACTAATTTTCTTGCAGGGATAAATTCGTCGTGTAATAGTGCTCATACTCATAACTTGCGGTCTGACAAAATTCATAAAAGACTCGGTGAGGCCAGACGCAGTTAATCAGAAAAATTTCTCACGAGCTAGATAACATCAAGAGTCCGAAAAGATTGATGAAAGTTTCTTCCCTCTTTTAAAATTGTTGTCCTTTCTACACATTATTTTATCAGCCATACATTTGGTTAAAAATACATAGGAAACAAAATAAAAATTAAAAATACATAGGAAACAAAATTCAAACAAAATAAATTTTCAAGTTCGAATGATTCGAAATACTCACTAAATGTTCTGAAATACACTCACTAAATGTTCTCAAAATATTAGAATATGCATCAATAGTTCTCATGTAACCTTTGCAATTACCCAAAAATAAAAAAAATAAATAAATGGTTTCCCATTACATCCCATGAAGGGACCGGGGAGAACTTCTCACACTCACTGAGCTGTGCGCTTTCCAGTTTTCACTCACTGATTGGGACCTACAGTTTTACACCGATTCCGAACGGTATTTTGAGAAGCTTTTTCATGGCTATATACTCGATAGTGTCGCCGTCACTATGCAAGGTGACCGCCGCCGAAAGAAACTTCAAGGTGGTCAGAGCAGGGTTCGAACCCAGGATCTCATGTACAAGAGCCGCGCACACTAACCATTGCACCACCGACGGCCATTACCCACATTCGCTAACCCTAAAATAAGTAAATACTTCCAAAACTTCTGGAAAAATATTTACGAGTATTTTCAGAACGTAAATTTTAAAATGCGGACCATTGACTCTGTTTTAAGTTTGAGTAAAATACGAATACTTCGCAATCTGGCAAGGACTTAAAAAATAATCACATTTAAGTCCTTAATGAACCATGGGACTGACCATGGAGGTCGAAAGTTTCCGATAACCAGTCATTTGATTCCGATAAATCATTCAAAATGATTCTATCAAAGAGCAGTCCAAGCAGCTCACTACTTCCTCGAAGTATGTCTCGGGCAATGGCTTTATCGGCACCCACCATTAGCCAGCTAGACTGGAAGGAAGGCAAAACGAATGAGCAACATGATTGGTTACACGATCGCTGATGCGACTCAGGTTAAACGAGTGACCCTGTCACTGAAGCTCTTCGAACTGGCAGAGACAGGCACGTACGCAGGGAGGGGGGCTCGGCGAGTCGACCCTCTCCCCGAAATTTTTCCCGTAAGTGGTGATTTTTGAATGTTGTGCTATTGTTCAATCTAAATTTCAAGTTGGTCTCCCCCAAAAGAAAATCCTGCGTACGGTACGGGGCATACATATTCTTTTGTGCTTTACAGGCGGACGAGCCAACACTACTGTCCAACGGCGGATCAAAACAAAAAATCACATGAGGTGTCAGCAGACACCCGGTTGGAACGAAGTTTCTTTCGCTATATATTATGTACTGGTTAGTCTCGATATGGAAGTCCACTATTTCAAACGTGACAGTCTTATCGGACAACTGTCTTTTAGGTATTGAAGCTGGTTATCAAATTGTGACTATTTATACTGATTTTTTAGAATAAATCAACATGAATCAAAACCCTGTATGCAGTCCTCTGGCATTCCATAGGGTAGCATATTAGAGTCATTATTATTTAATATTTTTATAAATGATAAAGATCAGTGTTTTAAAAGTGCGAATTTTCTCCTTAATGCTCATGATCTAACAATTTTCTCAAAATTCCTTATCTTAATGATGCTATTAACCTCTAAACAGATGTGGACAATGGAAATGAATAGGAATAATCTTCAGCTTAATCTTGGGAAATGTGCACAATGTTTTATATTCATTTAATATATTTCAAAGCTAGAAATCCATTTCTTATGTCTTTTAACATTAACGACCAAATTCTGAAAACTGAGCATGAAATTGAGGACCTTGGAATTACATTTGACAGTAGATTAAACTTGTGTATCACGTATAAAGGGTGTCTCAGTAAGATTGCACTTTTTAAAGTTAGTGTCAATTTCTTTTTGTGCAAGTGGCAACTCTGAAATTTGACAGCTGGCACATAGGTTTATTACGATTATCAAAACTGGAGCGCTTTACGAATAAAATATGCGTTATAATTGCGAAAACTTATTACAAAAATTTGGAAAGTTATGCTGAGACCGCTCGCAATCTTCGAAGAATTTGCAGTTGAGAAAGTGCACCTAATGTGTCAACCATTCGAAGGGTGGTCAACAAATTTGAAGAAACTGGGTTGCTTATCGACAGACACCGGTCAATCTCTTGAAAGCATTGCTGCTGTAAACGAGGGTGTCGCCGGAAACCCGAAATCATCAATTCGGCATCGTTCTCAACAATTTCAAATTTCGCAAAGCCCTACGCAGCGAAGTTTGACAAACGACTTCCACCTCCATGCGTACGCGCTGAAAAAGTTGTATTTTTTTGTTGTTTGGATGCAAAAATAACGTGTTTGTAGCTTGTCGCAAATGTAGTATACTTGTGTCCAAACACATTGTGTTTGCTATTCAATATAACATGTTTGGGAGACAATGACAAATGTGGCTTTGTTTGTTGAAAACTGCTGATAATACTGCTGTCTGTCACAATATAGAAACAAAAAGAAATAGTCTTCAATTTCCGAAAACAATTCTTGCAATCATGTACATAACTAGTTCCTGCAATATGTTGCTGTTATTTTTCAGCGTGTAAAAAATTCAGCTTTGGCAGGAGCTCAAACCAGCAGACGATGGTAAGCGCCGGCAAATGCCAATTTTTCAAAAAAAAGTCATCTCCTCCGATAATGATTTCCATCTGAATGGCTTCGTGAATACACAAACTTGTCGAATTTGGGGGCTCAGAGAACGAGCAACTGTCTGGTGCGGATTTTGGTCAAGCGGCGGGAAATTGCAGTGACTGTGACCGGCATTCGTTACAGGAACATGATGACGGAGGTCTTGTGGCCTCAACTGTACGGCATGGATCTGGATGATATGTGGTTTCATCAAGACGGCGCCACCTGCCACGTCGCGCAATTAAACAATCAATTTAATGCAGCAACGATTTCCAGAACCAAATTATCTCACGAAATTCTGATGTTAACTGCACGCTGAAAATCTGCCTTTTGTTGTTGTTTGAATGCAAATATAACGTGTTTGTAGCTGAACGCAAATATACTATACTTGTGCCCAAACACATTGTGTTTGCTATTCAATATAACATGTTTGAGACACAATGATTAGTAGGCTATAATATATGATTTTGAGACCCAACTGTGGGTTTGGTTGTTAAAAAGCGATAAAAATAAAAACGAGACAGAGAACAAAGAAACAAAAAGGCAGTATATCTTCAATTCATGAAAACAATGCTTGCGAACTGTACATGTTTCCTGCAATATTTTGCTGAGGCCATTATTTTTCAGCGTTTGGCCACCAAGATCATTCGACTTAACACCGTACCATTTCTTTCTTTGGGGTTTCGTGAATTTTCGGGTTTATGCGTATAAACCAGAAACAGTTCCTGAGCTCAAATCCGAGATCCAATTCGTCACCGCTAAGATACAGCCACATCTCTTTGAAAAAGTCATGGAAAATTTCATGAAAAGATTAATGGCCTGCCATCGGAGCCGTGGGGGCAATTTTACGGATATTTTATTCCATACATAATCGGACCATGTCTTCTTTACAATCCAATAAACAAATCACAACTATCTCGAAAAATAGATGTTTTTATTTGAAAATGAAAAAGTGCATTCCTACTGAGACACCCTGTATAAAAACAACCAATTGCATGTCTGTAAAAAAATGGCAAAAAATTACAAAATAATACAAATCTTAAAAACAAAATAATCATTTACAAAAAAAAAAACTCGATCTTGAAACCGGTTATTGTATCTTATCGTCAAACCGAAATATTTTGAAAAATTTCAAAATTCATATCCTTTACGAATATATTTTCAGAAGGTTTTCCAAATCATTTATGTGTTTTCTTTCATTCGAAATGATTTTTGTTTAAAGTTTACACAACTTCGATTATAAGGCGATATATTTATTGTGCATTGCGCCATATGACATTGTTCTTCATCCTGAATTAGAATTTCCAACTACTCTCTAAATGTCCTTGTCCCTCTTGCTATGCCGAAGGGTATCCATATGTTTTGTTTATTATTGCATAAAACAATCAGACATCTGGCGTTTTGTAATTTTACCCTGCATATATTCAACAAATAAACTTTAAAGTGTCATTCGTTTTGTTGTTGCTTTTCTCGTGTGCCATTTAGTTGAATCTCCTGTTCCGGCTCCTCCACTGCGGCTTTAAATGGCATTCATGTGTCATAAAAATGTATATTCCTGGCAAACTCGGTGGTGCTGATGATGCTGCTTCTGCTGTTGCCTCTATGCCGGTGCATATTAGTTGGCCATGACGATTGGATTGACCTTTATTCCATACGCGTTTAGCTTCAGGATACGCAGTAGATGTCCTTCGTAAATCACCATATGCCAATTTTCAGCATATTGAGCATTAGATAATGAATATCATTTAAGTTTGATGCTTGATATGATGGGATACAAATTGAATGAATAATTAGATCACTTTGTGCGAGAAGGATTTATAGAAGTTATGGTGAATACGTAAATTTCGTGGAATTAAAGAATTTTTGTATGAAATACAGGGTGTCCGAAAATTTGCGCAAGATTTGAACTTCATGTCATGTGTGCTGCAGAGTATTGTTGAAGATAAAGAAGAAAGCGTGACAGCTGACAGTTCAGGGTTGTTAAATATGGAACCTTAAATTAAAAACAACGCGTTTTCATTATTGGGAAATGTTTTAAAAATAATACAGCGGTTTCGAATAAAGTAATTTTCAGTAATTTTCACCTTTATGTATTCGTTAAACGTCAAAATGATCGGATTATGCTACAACTAGAGTGTCCAAAAACCGGCATTTTTTAGAAACCGGTTTTCGGTTTGTTCGAAAAATCAATTTTTAAAGAAACCGGCTTTCGGATTTTAATTTTGGGAAAAACCCGGTGGAAACGGTGTTTCGGTTTTTTTATTTTAAATTAAATTACACATGTAGAACTTATAACACATTTGTTTAACGACCATTTCATATACTTATTCGTGTTGAAAACTCAAAATTTCACAACTGTATTTAATTAATTACATTTTAATTTTAAATAAAAACTATCCGCCATACTAATAAAAAGTTATGAGAGGTTTGAGACGGTTTATCATACAAAACACCTGCTTCAAACCTCTCACAACTTTTTATGAATAAGCCAGTTATATATAAAATTAAAATGTTCGAGCATGAGGTCTACTACTAGCATCGTCGGGAAGCCATTGCATAGATGTTGGGAAGCCATCGAAAGCCATTGCATAGATGTTGTTCTTTCGAAAAAGAGTGTGCCGTCTTCTAATTTATTTCCGTTTGAGTTTATATTATTCGATCTTTTGAGTTGTTATGTTTTTAATAATTGTTCGGTTCAAGATCAATAACTAACAACATCTATGCAATAGCTTTCGATGAAAGCATGCAAAAGGAAAGAAATGCTGTGAATATTGATGGTTATGGCAAAGTATTGTTGTGGATGTTTTCGCACAAGTAGGAGTTTAGACAATTCTCGGTTACTTGAGATAATTTTTATCCCTATAATGTGTGATGATACTTGTGGAGAAGTATCAAATACCAAAATACTTGTGGAGAAGGGAGCTGATGATTTGCTTTGGTGGGCATTGAAATGGCTGTATTCCCAACCATCCACCATAATGATCAATTTCACACATTTCTTTTTGAATATTTCTATTACAATGTACTTTTTCATAGAAAAAGTACTTTTTAATAGTTATTGATCTTGAGCCGAACAATTATTAAAAACATAACAAGTCAAAAGATCGAATAATATAAACTCAAACGAAAATTTTCTTAAATAATTGCCTTTTCTTTCATATTCATATTCTTCATTGTGTTTACCTTCCTGCTGATGCTACTCAAAGGGCAGCGAAATATCGAAGAATAAAATTATTTAAAAAACGACCAAACGCTCGAACATTGTAATTTCGACATTAGAATTAAACAAAGCACCTTTTCTTAAAAAAAAATACCTTATCTTAAAGAAGTACCTTCTTTGCTGAAAAATAGTAAATTTTCTTACAAAAACTACCTTTTCTTAAAAAAAGTAATTACATATTTTTAAAATAAGTATGTACCTTTTCTTAAAAAAGTACACTTTCTTACAACAAATTGCATTTTCTTAAAAAAATAACTTTTCTTTAAAGAGTACCTTGTTTGTGATACAAAATAACTTTTCTTGAGAAAAGGACCAATTCTACAACAATTCCCATTTCTTAAAAGAAAACTTTTTCTTCAAAAAATACCCTGTCTTAAAAAGACATCCTAAAAAGAGTAGAAACTTCTTTAAAAAGTACCTGCACTTAAAAAACCACTTCTTTGTAAAAAAAAAAATGCATACTCTTATGGCTTTTTCTTGTAGAAAGTACTTCTTCTTAAAAATAGTACCTTTTCTTAAAAAAACATCAACTTTTAATAAAAGAAGTACTTCTCTTTAAAAAAAAATAACTTTTCGGGAAAATATAATACATATTCTTACAAAAAGGACCTAAAAATATAATAAGAAAAAAAATGTATTCCCTAAAAAAAAATTTTAAAAAATAATTATCGTTTTACAAAAAGTATATTTTCTTAAAGATCCATTTAAAAAAAGATCCATTTGCTTAAAACAGTACATTTTCTTACAAAAAGTACTTTTTCTTAAAAAAAGTATTTTTTTAAATAAGTACCTTTTCTTAAAAAAGTTCACTTTCTTACAACAAATTGACTTTTCTCAAAGAAATACCTTTCCTTTAAAGAGTACCTTTTTTGCGAAACAAAATAACTTTTCTTGAGACAAGTATCTACTCTTTAAAATGTACCAATTCTTGAAAAAAAAAACAATTTTAAAAAAATCCCATTTGTAAAACAAATCGTTTCTTCAAAAATACCTTAAAAATAAATTTTCTTACAAAAATTCCTTTTCTTAAACCTACCTTTACTTAAAAATAAAATAATACCTTTTCTTTTCTTGAGATAAGTAGCCTTTCTGAAAATAAGTAAATTTTCTTATAAAAATAACCTTTTCCTAAAAAGAGTACCACTTCTTTAAAAAGTACCTGTTCTTAAAAAAAAGTACTTCTCTTAAAAAAATCCATACTTTATGGCTTTTTCTTACAGAAAGTACTTCTTCTTATAAATAGTACATTTTCTTAAAAAAACATTTGCTTTTAATAAAAGAAGTACCTCCCTTTTTTATAAAAATCACTTTTTCGCGAAAATATAAAACACATTCTTACAAATTTTATTTTAAAAGAAAAAAATACATTCTACAATAAAAAATTTTAATTAGAAAAAGTTTATCATTTTACAAAATGTATCTGTACTTCAAGATCCATTTAAATTATCGTATTTTTCAAACGTCGCCTTAGGCGTATTGGAACTAACTAGTACATAATATATTGCGAAAGGAACTTCGTTCCAACCGGGTGCTCCCTGACACCTCGTGTGATTTCTCTTTGAAATACGCCATTTGAAATAATTTTTTTATGGATCGCTGTATAAAATACGGTCTTGGACACGAAGAAGGAGCGCCGATAGATCTGCAGTGTATGTCATGTGATGTAATCGTTGGGAAGGAGCTGACGATAATGCCTCTTATGTTAACTCGTTTTGGTGCTCCATTTAACTCTAGGATGACCGGTTAACTCGAGGAGCTAAATTACTCTGTTGCGTCTTATTAGGCACGGTGTATATACTTGGGAAAATTTGTGTGCATTGTAAAATTCGGTGTTCAAGTTCCATGGGATCAATAAAATATGTTTTTAGATATTCAGAAACAAGTCATTTAAGAAACATGGACGATATTTTGCAATTTGGCGTGGTAAAGGCAAACAAATCGCTAATATTTTCCATATGCAAGGAATGATTTGCGAACCTGTTTTTTTTTGCAAATGACCTAATCTCTGACTACTTCCAGTTCTGCTGAATTTGAAACCGCTGCTTGGACAGACGTTACAGATAGTGGCGATTGTTAATAGAAGTCATTCTCAGTTGCTGTTAAATACTTTCATGAGAGGATTCATTAACTGAATGAACAAATCAACAGGAAATTTACGCTGTTTGTTTGCACCCACAGGAAAGTAACCGAATTAGATGTAACCGAATTTCGAGTTTGCCACAACCACATTAGATCTCATCACATTCGAATTAAAGCTTGTCACAAACTATTAGAGGTTGCTTCAACCGAATTTCAGTTGTTGGGACTAATAATAGTCAATTCGGTTGTGTCAAGTACAACCATTCAATTCAGTGCCACTGCAATGCAGTTGCCACAACCGAATTTACGGTTGCTGCTATCTCGTTTTAAACAATTAGATCTGTGAGTTCGCCACCCAATGACTGTCCATGACGTACGACACAAATCTGGTGATATCAGAGGGTTCCTATGGCACATCTGATCGCAAAGGCACCTGGGGAAATATGTAGAATGAGCGACCAAAGAAGACATACAGATTATACACTATGCAGCAAACTAAGTTTAAATATTGTTTGAATGATACTAATGTCAACTAAATTATGTTTTATGTTGGTTGCATCGAACGAATATACGCATTCCCTTTTATTTCTGTCCGTATTGGTCGAGTCAAAGAGTAAATTATAAAAGCAACTCGAACTCGATGAAATGGCCTAGTACCTCGTCGTCATCAAGAGAACACGAATAGAGGCATAGAGGCTCTTTTCTATTTCTCTATGGCTATATTCAAGATATCGTACAACATGGGCATCAGTCATTAGCTACATAGCCCAGTAGCTACATACTATTTCCAGAAATAATTCTTTTCGCACTAAGTACACCCTATGTGGCTCTCAAGGACCATTAGGGTAACTTTCCACCATTCAGGTAAAAAATTTTTTTTTGGATATCCAATTGGCCGCCAAAAAATTCAAACTCGGCTTCGGTGCCCGGAGTTCGGGGGACGTTCAAGTCATAATTGAAAAATCCTAACATTTTGCTTAATATTCCAAATGGACTTTGAAAAGCACTCTCGATTATCGTAACGATAATATCAGAAGTTAGAACATGACTTATGCACTATTTTTAGTATACGAGTACTTTACATTACCTCGTTTTTAGTATAATCGTTAGAGAGAAAATAAATAAATGAGGTAATGAAAAAAATTATCAGTCTGTCACGCGAAAAAAATTCAACTTTATATGTATAGTTGAAATTAGTTTTGTATTTCGCTTATCTATCCGATGACTGTGAATATTTGCATGTAAGCGGCATAGAGTAAATATACCTAGAGGTACGATCCCTCTCATCTGACTTTACATTTCACATTCTTCGTGGTGAAGTCGGTGCGATAGAGAGATGTTCGACGTAAATTGACTTCTAGCAGATGGAGTTACGAGTACTTAACTTAAATTTGTAAAATCTTTGTGGTGGAGAACTATGAAATATAAACGTATTTCGCAGTTTTTGTTATCTTTTATTGTTAGTGTACAATTCAGTTGTATTTAACACAAACATTCTAACACGCAAACACGAAATGTTGATATTATTTTCTTGTCGGATGTTTAGAACAAATGCCTCTATCTGCAATTATTAAAGCAACAGGCAACGTCCATATGCAACCCAACCTAATGTCAACTTACTGAGAGAAGTCGTTGCTCTAGGTATCTTTGCTTTATGGAAGGTATGGTAGGATGTGCACACGTATATGTTCGTTTCGTTTGATGTTGTTGTGACCGTCTCTAAATTTTTCGTTGATATCGTAATGACATCATTGCCGTTCGTCTTGTGCAGTGAGTTATTGCGTATGTGTGTATGCAGTTACTAACCAAGCAATGTATATGCTGAGGCAATCTCAAAATAAAAAATAACAACAGGGTTTCCCAGCACATCCCATGAAGTAATTGGGGAGAGCTTCTCACAACCAGTGACCTGTGCGCTTTCTAGTTTTACACTCACTGATTGGGACCTACAGATTTTACACCGATTGCGAACGGTATTTTGAGAAAACTGTTCATGGCTAAGTACTCGATAGTGTCGCCGTCACTATGCGAGGTGACCGCCGCCGAAAGAAATTTAAGGTGGTCAGAGCAGTGAATCGAACCTAGGATCCCACGCACAAGAGGCACGCACGCTTACCATTGCACCACCTACGGCCACACTTTCCTTTACAGCGATGATATTCTCTTCCGTACGCACATTCCTTAGACATGTTGGTGTTATTGCATCATTCAGAGAGTATGTGGTATGAAATCTATCCACAATTCAACGGATATATACCTCAAATGGACGATTATATGCACCATAAAAATCACGAAGTCGCCCATAAGTTGCGCGAATCGATGACTGATTTTTGAACTAAATTTGTACATTTTGGTGGCATTGTCAATCTATTCATGATGTTTTTCTAGGGAATACTGATCACAAATATCAAAAAGTGAGCGCAGTATGACAGTTCCTTTCATAGCTAACCCTTTCGTAAGTTGTAACAAAGCAAACAAAAAACCCCTTAGAAGTTACAAAAGTGTTTCGAAGCTTACAATATTATTTCATTCAAAAACAATATTTTTTTTTGTATATTGAAGTACATTTTATCGCAAATGCACCAACAAGTATTTATTTGCAGCCTGTTTCTGAATCTCGAAGAGATAAGATATGGGAACAAAAATCAGTTACTCTATGACTCCTGACTCTATGTTTGTTCCCACTGATAGCACCTACGAAATAGAGAATCCGAAATTTGTACTGAAAAGTTTTGAAAAATGTTATATTTTCACCCGACTAGTAACGACAAGATTGTGGAACCCAAATCAGCTTTCTTTCGTCTAGAACACTAACGAAAGCTTTTGGTCGAGATATATAAACCGGTTTTCCAAAAAATTTATTTTTGGAACGAAGGCTTAATGAAAAAAAATTAAACAACTTTTTTTAACAACTTTATTACAATCTAGTATTATCAACTATATTGGGTACTTTTGCTTTGGTTTGTGTCCAGACTAACATATGGTGGGAAATTTATTGTTTAAAGGGAAGTTTTCTATGGGGGAGCCTTATAAACAATATTTAGTATATATTGTAGTTTTGAACCCAATAAAAAGTAAATTTGGAACAGCCAAAGTGTAAGATGTTTAAAAAACGAACATTTTCTTAAATAAGTGCCTTTTCATTCATATTCATATTCTTAATTGTGTTTATCTTCCTAATGATGCTACCCAAAGGGCAGCGAAATATCGAAGAATAAAATTATTTAAAAAACGACCAAACATTCGAACATTATAATTTCGACTTTAGCATTACACAAAGTACATTTTCTTAAAAAAAATACCTTATCTTAAAAAAGTACCTTTGCTTAAAAAAAGTAGGTTTTCTTACAAAAAGTACCTTTTTTAAAAAAAGTAATTCTTTTTAAAATAAGTACATTTTCATATAAAAGTGCACTTTCATACAACAAATTGCATTTTCTTTAAAAAATATCTTTTCTTTAAAAAGTATTTTTTTTGTGATACAAAAAACCTTTCTTGAGAAAAGTACCAATTCTAAAAAAAATCCCATTTCTTAAACGAAACCTTTTCTCCACAAAATACCTTCTCCTAAAAAGATACCTTTTCTTACAAAAATTCCGTTTCTTAAAAGTACCTTTTCTTAGAAATAAAATGGTACCTTTTCTTGAGACAAGTAGCCTTTCTGAAAATAAGTAAATTTTCTTAAAAAGTACCTGTAATAAAAAAAAACGCTTCTTTGTCAAAAAAAATTCATACTCTTAAGGCTTTTTCTTATAGAAAGTACTTCTTTTTAAAAATAGTACCTTTTCTTAAAAAAACAATAGTTTTTTATGCTTTTTTTAAATGAAGTACCTCTCTTTAAAAAAGGACCATTTCGGGAAAATATAAAACATATTCTTACAAAAAGGACCCAAAAATATACTTAAAAAAATACATTCTATAAAAAAAATTTTCTTAAATAAATTTATCATTTTACAAAAAGTATCTTTTCTAAAAGATCCATTTAAAAAAGATCCATTTGCTTAAAAAAAGTAAATTTTCTTACAAAATGTGCCTTTTCTTAAAAAAGCATTTTTTTAAATAAGTACCTTTTCTTAAAAAGTACATTTTCTTACAACAAATTGCCTTTTCTTAAAAAACTACATTTCCTTTAAAGAGTACCTTTTATGTGAAACAAAATAACTTTTCTTGAGATAAGTACCTATTCTTAAAAATTTACCTACTCTTGAGAAAAGGACCAATTCTAAAAAAAATTCCATTTATTAAAAAACAATTTCTTTAAAAAAACATTTTCTTAAAAAAATGCCTTTTATTAAAGGTACATTTTCCTAAAGACTAAAGTAATACCTTTTCTTTGCTTGAGATAAGTAGCCTTTCTGAAAATAAGTACATTTTCTTAAAAAAAATAACCTTTTCCTAAAATGAGTACCACTTCTTTAAAAAGTACCTGTTCTTAAAAAAGTACTCTTAAGGCTTTTTCTTATAGAAAGTACTTCTTTTTAAAAATAGTACCTTTTCTTAAAAAAACAATAGTTTTTTATGCTTTTTTTAAATGAAGTACCTCTCTTTAAAAAAGGACCATTTCGGGAAAATATAAAACATATTCTTACAAAAAGGACCCAAAAATATACTTAAAAAAATACATTCTATAAAAAAAATTTTCTTAAATAAATTTATCATTTTACAAAAAGTATCTTTTCTAAAAGATCCATTTAAAAAAGATCCATTTGCTTAAAAAAAGTAAATTTTCTTACAAAATGTGCCTTTTCTTAAAAAAGCATTTTTTTAAATAAGTACCTTTTCTTAAAAAGTACATTTTCTTACAACAAATTGCCTTTTCTTAAAAAACTACATTTCCTTTAAAGAGTACCTTTTATGTGAAACAAAATAACTTTTCTTGAGATAAGTACCTATTCTTAAAAATTTACCTACTCTTGAGAAAAGGACCAATTCTAAAAAAAATTCCATTTATTAAAAAACAATTTCTTTAAAAAAACATTTTCTTAAAAAAATGCCTTTTATTAAAGGTACATTTTCCTAAAGACTAAAGTAATACCTTTTCTTTGCTTGAGATAAGTAGCCTTTCTGAAAATAAGTACATTTTCTTAAAAAAAATAACCTTTTCCTAAAATGAGTACCACTTCTTTAAAAAGTACCTGTTCTTAAAAAAGTACTTCTTTGTAAAAAAAAATATCATACTCTTATGGCTTTTTCTTACAAAAAGTACTTCATCTTAAAAATAGTACCGTTTCTTGAAAAAAAAATTAGCTTTTAATAAAAGAAGTACGGGCCTAATAATGGGCTGCCCTCCTGCAAGGACGAGAATGGGAATCTGGTGACTGAGAAGCAGTGTGTGCTCAAAATGTGGAGAGACCACTTTTCAGCAATACTCCACTCGGATTCTTCCACTGAAGATCAGGAGGTAATGATAGTGGAAGATAGTATAGATTGTACCCCCACTCCCCCCCCCCCCCCCCACCAACAACCAAGACGAGATTAGAACGGCGATCTCCAGCATGAAGAATAATAAAGCCGCTGGCGCGGATGGCCTACCTGCTGAACTTTTTAAGGCAGGTGGCGAAGGACTGATAGCCCACATGCATCAACTGATATGCGGTACATGGCTGGGGGAATCTATGCCCGACGATTGGAGTCTCAGTGTATTATGTCCTGTATTAGAAAAGGACGATCCGTGTGTATGTTTCAACTATCGCGGTATTAGTCTTTTATCCATCGCGTATAAGGTCTTGTCGGGCGTATTATGTGAAAGACTAAAGCCAATTATTGAAAACCACATTGGACCTTATCATTGTGGATTTAGACCAGGCAAGTCCATGACTGACCAAATATTCACGCTACGCTAGATCCTGGAAAAGACCCACGAAAAGCAAATCGATACATACCACCTTTTTGTGGATATCGATAGACCTATACGGGGAAAACTGTACGAAGCTATGCCTGAACTTCGTATTCCGACAAAACTGATTCGCCCCTGTAGAATGACGCTGACCAACACCAAATCAGCAGTGAAAGTGGGGAAAGACCTCACTGAACCATTCTGTACCAAGCGAGGACTTAGACAAGGCGAAACACTTCCGTGCAATCTCTTCAACATCTTAATGGAGATGATAATGGGAAAGGCTGCAGTGAATCCGAACAAGATCATTAACACGAAAAGCCATATGTTGCTGGCGTATGCTGACGGCATAGACATCATTGGGCGAAATTTGCGAGAGGTTACTGCAGTATTTTCAAGAATCGAAAAGGAATCAGCGAAGGTGGGTCTTGCTGTTAATGAGGGCAAGACAAAATTGATGGTGTCAACGACTAGAGAAACCTCTCGACTTGGTCCGCAATTGAACGTTGACAAACGATTTAATTTTGAAGTGGTAGATGAATTTGTCTACCTTGGATACGCCGTGAACAAGGACAACAACGTCAGCCTGGAGAATTGTGCTTGAAAATCTATGCTATTTTGGGCTCAGCAAGCAGTTTAGGAACAAAGTCCTAACTCGACGGACAAAAGTCCAGCTATATCAGACTCTCATTTTACCTGTCTTGACATATGGCTCCGAAACTTGGGTCATATCGCAAGCGGATGAAAAACACCGGGGAGTTTTCGAGAGAAAAATTCTCCGTAGAATATATGGTCCAGTTAGAGAAAACGGCGAGTACCGAAGTCGATGGAACACAGAGCTATATAGCCTATATTCTGACGTAGCTATAGGTAGGCGAATCAAATTAGGCCAATTGCGTTGGCTAGGCCATGTTGTCAGAATTAATGATGATGAGCCAGCGCGAAAGGTTTTGGATAACGTACCCGATGGAAGCAGGAAAAGAGGACCACCAAGACTCCGCTGGAAAGACCAGGCAGAAGAATCCCTCCGTATCCTTGGTGTTACCAACTGGCGAGAAAAGGCGAAGGATAGAGCCAGTTGGAAGAATATATTGAAATTTGTTTAATTTGTTTGTTTAATTAATATGTGTAAGACGTCTGACCTCATGAGGTTGTAAAATAGTCAGTAAAAGTAAAGTAAGTACCTCACTTTTTTAAAAAGGACCTTTTCGCAAAAATGATACATATTCTTACAAAAAGGACCTAAAAATATACTTTTTTTTTTTAAAAATACATTCTATAAAAAAAATCTTAAAAAATTTATCATATTATAAAAAAAAGTATGTTTTCTTAGAGATCCATTAAAATTATCGTATTTTTCAACGGCCGCCTTAGGCGTTTTGGAACTAACTAGTACATAATTATAGCGAAAGGAACTTCGTTCCAACCGGGTGTCCAAAGACACCTCATGTCATTTTTGTTCAACAGAATGTTAACAACTAAATTTTTGAATTGCGTGCTTTTAATACACATTTGACTTGACAAAAATTTAATTATTTTTTGCTGACGTCAACTTTTTTGCCCCACTGTTCCTAGGTACACATATTGAGGCGAGTGAGATGAGAAATGTACATATATCTAAATATTTTGTATATTACTGGAGAGTGATGTTGTAACTCTCGATTTGGCATTACATTTTTCATTTTCTTTCATATTTGTTTGTGTCTATAATAGAATTGTGCTTCTCTGTCCCTGTCGCCCTTTATCGCCTATGGCCAGAGATTAGAAAATTTTGTTTCGTTTGCCTTGTATGGAAGACGTTAGAAAATTGATGTTACATACTATAGATTGAATTTGCGGGTCCACTTGATTTGAAATTGCGAGATTGTCAAACCGTCAGCTAAGTATATCAACGGTGAGTTTTACAATCATCCATGCTGGCAACGACTGAAAATATTGTCAAATGACTTGGGGTACTTTCGCTTTGTGGAACAAGTTGTGAAATACCCTACATTGGTATTGTACGATCACGAGGCGATAGGGAAGGACTTGCATGAAATAATTGCAAACTTGTTAGACTGAATTTTACTGCAGGAGATTTTCAATCAGTTTTGGTTTATTGCCTAATGAAAATAGATTAATTGTTAAAAAGTCTTTCACACTTCGGCCCTTAACTATGCGATTTTGAGATTTATAAATGATTTTGTTCTTTTAGGTTCCATTGCAGTTCGATGTAACCGCTTGTAAAATTTGGTTTTCATGTCATAATGGGAGGAGGGAGGAAAGTCATAGCGGAAAACACAACTACTTTGTAGTACATGAAATATTAAAATCTAATTTATACTCGTATTCTTTACACATGACTTTGAATTTGCTGCAGCGGACATTCGCTATATTCATTAGATGGAAATGAAAACTATTACAGTACATGGGCAATTGAATGGCGTTGTAGTAGTCATTGGGATAGGTCGCACACCGCAGTGGAATTAGTACGTCCGTCCATGCAGTTACATGTGATTTGTGACTTGTGATTGCAAATAGATTTTATACCTAAACACGATTCAATTTGCACCTGGTAAACGCTATGACTTACGGATAAGATGATCGATCCACTTCACCCAAATGAATCGAAACAATTTAAGTTTAATTAAGTTGAATTCAAGGTTCAAGTTATGTAAAAGAGATTGCTGTGATATGTATGGTATTTTAGAGCAATGATATTCATGGGTCGAATCATCATTCCTAGGAAGTTCATATGTTCTAGAAAGTTGTTTATTGAGATCTTAGGTTGATTGTTTCCTTGAATTTTGAAGGGGGAAAAAGGAAAAAAATCGATTTTTTTTTATATTTTCGCGATTTTAACCTTGAAGATGAAGTTGTTTTGAATTTATACTTTCACAATTTTCATTCTTTATGACAAGGGCTATAACTTTCCCTCAGAGAGTAAATCAAAATTCCGAACGGTTTGCAAGATATGAGCCTGACAAAATGATCACTTTCTTGCAAAAATGATATGAGCCTGACAAAATGATCACTTTTTTTTGCAAAAATGACACCGAGGCCCCAAATCTTTGGGGGCACATAAAAAAAATGCATGACTTTGGGCAAAACTGAGAGACACGGGTCTTTTTTTCTGTTCTTTTATCACGTAGTGGTGTCCGTATATGGTTATATTTTTTCGTGTTGCACTGTGTTATCGATAGCAACCGAACTTCAGTTGCGTTGCCAGTAGCCGAAAAGTTATTACATATGATAACTGGCAACCGATAGATGGCAACTTCAGTTGCTTGATAGTGGTTATATTGGCAACCACGTATTTTTGGTTGCTGTATTTATTTTTAAAAGAAAACAAAATGTTCAGCTGAACAATAAAGAGTCAAAAACTGTGGTTTCACATTTTTTTGTGGTTAAATTGTAATGTTTATCAAAATGTGTATATAACACAGTTCAACACATAAATTGATGCCACCTTCATACCCGGCTATTTTTGAATTATATACCGAAAATAAAAAAATCCCCAAAGGCCTTGCCCCATCACATCGAAACATATTTTTATGGATACCCCAATATTTTTACCCCAACACGATTTTTTGAAAAAAAAATACCATTTTTACGGAGTCCATATTTCATAAACCGTTCGGAAGTTTGTTTTTTTGTCTTCGGCAAAATTGTAGATCTAAACCAAAGCAAAAAAAGCCTCAAATAGACCGACCCAAAAAAATCGCATGCAGCGCATGAAAATTGCAAAAATATGGGAAAAAGGCTAATTTTTCATGATGTTTTTTTTTCACCATAAAATTTATTTCGCAGTATATGAAATTTATCAAAATAGGAAAAAAAATAATTTTAACCGAATAAATAAATAAATAACGGACAATTGCTATCGCTACTGACGCCTATTAATGTTTCAATTTTGTTGGTGGTGGTTCAAGGTCATGGTCTAACTCTGCACTGCAATCAAGCAATTGTTTCAAGAAAACATCAAGATGTTAATGGAAAAAACGCAATTTTAGCGTCATGGATACATTTATATATTCAAAATATTCCAGCATTGTTGCCACTAATTTTTTAGCTTCATCTGGCTCTGCTCGATGCTTTCCTAAAACGTTCTGAATCACAGCTTTAAGAGTGTCCCATGCTTTTCGGTGACTATTTGTAAGCACAGTTGTAAATTCATCGTTTTTCATTGAATTCCTGATATCTGGCCCAGTCAGGACTCGGTTTGATTGGTGAAAGCCGTATTGGCTGTCTATGTGGACATAGCATGCGGACTCGGAGGCTTGGGTAGTTCGGCACCATTATGCATTGGCACCGGAAGTATGCCAGTATAAGCGGCCACATATTTTTTGCATTTCAACGTTTGTTTATTTAACTTAGGGGAGTAATTGGTTATCAACGATCTATACCGCTCTCCATTGATAGTAGCGGTGTTACCAGCTTCATTCCGAAAGAAGTATGGACTAGGGATGCTAAACGGGATTGGTTTTAAAAAATTCCGGGATTCGGGATTTTCAGGATCCCGGGATTTTTCGGGATTCTATTTTTAAATTTTTTTGGGAACAGGTCTATTTTACGGCATGCACTCCAAAAAACAACCACGAGGGGGGGTAGAATACGTTATTCTATGGGCCTCGAAATTTCGGATATGTGAGAGGGCTATGGCGTTAACGTACCGTGCAAAGCCATTGATGTCAGTTTTTTGTAGAAAACAATTCAAAACAACTCATAAAATAATGTAGCACTTTTTGATAAGTCGCTTAGTTATCGAATTATCGGATGTTGACATTTAGAAAAATTATCGATTTTATTACTTTTCTGAAACAAAAACAAAAATTATTTTAAAAACATCGTGCGATTTGTCAAATATTTTTTTTTTACTTTTTTCAAACAAAAACAACAATTATTTTAAAAAAATTTTTATATTTTTGTTTGAGAAACGTAAACATCCGATAGCCGATCCCGGGATTCCCGTTTAGCATCCCTTCTCCGAACGGTATGATGAGAAGCATTTTTTTGGTTTTCTCATGGCTAAATACTTGATAATGTCGTCGCGACTAAGCCAGGTGAAAGCTGTAAGATGGTCAGAGCAGGGGTCAAATACCATTCGGAACCGGTGTAAAACTATAGGTCCCCATTATTAGGTCCCCATATACAACTAGATAGAGCATCTCAGTGGTTGTGCCAAGCTCTCCCCAATTCCTTCATGTGATGTTATTTGAAACCTTTTATATTTTTTTTAACCAAAGTGTGGAAAAACATCAAAATATATCGATTCTTCGTCGGTCGCAGGATGAGGCCCATTCCGTCCACTACGTGGAAAATTTTGCGGGAAGATCTTGGCCTCCACCTGTATAAGATCTAGCTGGAGCAGGAAGACCATTACATGCGCCGTTCTTTCGCCGATATGTCTCTAAAATACAAGGTGTTTCAAAAGAAGTCATCCGATGTTGTTTGGCTCTCATTTTTTTTTCTAAATGAAAAACTTCTATTCTGTTTTTTATACTGTTTATTTGAACCTTTAGAATTTTATTGGTTAAGTTGAGAAGATGATATCGGTTAAATGGGCGCCGTCACAATTGATTACCATACGGGCTCGTTTTATGGCATTTTTGTTAATAATGATTTGAAAATCATAATGAGCGATGAGGCTCATTTCCACCTCAGCGGGTACGTGAACAAGCAACACAAAAATTGCCGCATATGGAGTAAGACCAATCCACAACAGACCCCTCAGACTCTATTACATCCAGAAAATTGCACCGTTTGATGCGGTTTACACGCTGGTGGCATCATCGGACCCTATTTCATCAACAATGAAGCCGGTGCACGCGTTACGGTCAATGGAGATCGTTACCGCACCATGATCAATGATCTTTTGTTTGAAAATATTGACGACATTGATCCGGGCTGAGATGTGGTTTCAACAGGTTGGCGCTACGTGCCATACGGTGACTGCAACTATCAATTTGGCGATAAGTTGATTTCGAAAAATGGACTTGTCAATTGACGTGTCCAAGATCATGCGATTTGATACCGCTCGTTTGTTTTCTGTGGAGCTACGTGAAGTCACTGGTTTGTGCTGATAAACGAGCAACAATTGACGCCTTGCATGCCACAATTATTCATGTTATTCGTGACATATATAGGCAGCTATGCTCGAAAACGTGACCCCACATTGGACGTCCAGAATGCATTTCGTCATTAACAGCCCCGCTGGCCATATGCCCGAAATCATCTTCAAAGTTTAATGCCAAAAGCTTCTCAAAATACTGTTCGGAATCGGTGTAAAACTGTAGGTCCTCAGCTCACTGGTTGTAAGAAGATCTCCCCAATTCCCTAATGGGATGCAATGGGAAACCATTTATTTATTTATATCATCCAACCAACCAACGGAGTCCGAAAGGGCTCCGATATGACTCCCCCACTGTGCGCTAACGCTCCTAGGGAGGCTCCGACAGGAGTCCCAAAGGAGCATATCCGCCGGAGAAAACAGCACGCTCAAAATATATGAAAAAAGTGCAACCTAATGACACCTTAAATGAGTGTTTTTGGAGTCCCTACACGCTCACCCAGGTTTTTAAAAAATCCGATTTCTTGGACACTCTGTTTGTGATATACTCTCGGTACCTAATGTATATCTTAGAGAATACATTAGCGGCATTCATGCAAACGTGAAAGCCGAGAACTGTTGCTCAGCGCAAGTTTCCCTCGCACCGTTGCATGAGGCACCAAGTAAAGTTACTCAGCGTATTTGTTCACAAAACCATATCAGCTGACCAAGATGGATACATAAGGTGGTAGCAGTAGCAATTGCATGTATTATGTCTGTACACTTTTGCTACTGCTCTAGTGCTATCACCTTATTTATCCATCCTAGTCAGCTGAAAACGAAATATCAAAAGTTTGCACGTTTCTCCTTTGTATGGGAAATTTCTTTGTTTTGACGTTTGCCGCGTAAGTTTGCGAGGTTTACGCGTTTACGAGGCTCTTTCGAGTTTGCATGAGGACCACTATTGTGTACTTTGTGTTGCGATTTTAGTACTTAACGTAAGTTGTACTAACTTTACGTACTTTGTTGTACATTTTGTAATTTGTCATACACTTGTGACAAATGTCATACTTTGTCTAATTTGTCATACACTTTTTGTACATTCTTGTACAAATTTGCAGGACATGTGTACTTTTTTGTACACAGTGTGTACTTGTGCACATTAGGGCATATTTTATGGTATTCTTTGTGTATTTTATGATACAGTTTTCCTTCTATGTGGGCCACTTTCTGGTATACTATGTGCCACATTTTGCGCACCTCGTCGTACACTTTGTGTACCTAATGGCCACCTTTGTATACTTTGTGGAACACATTGTGTATTTTGTTGGACACTTTAAGTACTTTTTATACTTTAGATAATTTTCTGTGTACTATTTTGTAATATAATACACTTTGTAATACACAACGTTTACTATATCGTACACTTTTTGTATTTTGTGGTACTCTATAGTATAATTTGGGTGCTGTGTTAACTTTGTTGTTTAATTGTGTGTAACGTTGTGGAACATTTTGTGTATTTTGTGGCATACATTGTTGTATGTTTTATGCACTTTGTCGTACACTTTCGAACTATGTATATGGTATACTTGGTGGTGTGCTTTGAGGTGTACTTGGTGCCACACTTTGGGTAACTTGTGATACACTTTAAGAACTTTGTGTATACTGTTTTGTACACTTTTGAAACACGGTGTGTACATTGTGGAAAGCTTATAAAACTTTCTTTAATTTACGGACAGTGTTGTACATTTTGCGTACGCTGTGGTTAATTTTTCGTACTTTGTGGTACATTTTTTGTACTTTATACAAGGTGGAGTATTCAAACGCAGGACGGGGCCCGGGAACTCGAGCCCCCGAAATTCATTCCTTCAGTGGTGATTTTTGAATCTAGTGCTATTTTTCAAAGTAAACTTCAAGTTGGGCCCCCCGGAACAAAATCCTGCGTGCGGCATAAAAAAAGTGATAATAAAAACACAAATTAGTCCCGGTGAAATGATTTTTTATTTATCTTGAGCCGTACAAATTTCCGCATTTTCCATCACTTTTCCTAGTGTTTCGGGCTGTTCATGCCGAAAATTGTCTTTCCAGGCTTCCAGGGTCCGTATCTTGTTGCCATAAACTATAGACTTCAAATAACCTTACAGGAAGATGTCTGGAGTGGTTAAGTCGGGTGATGTGGACATATTTAATGGTCCACCCAGTGGTATACTTTGCATGGTCATGAACTTTGTTGTACTTTCTGTATTTTGTACTTTTTTGGTTGCCTTTTTATTTACAGTGGAACACATTGTGTACTTTGCGTTAAACTTTTGTAACACTTAATGTAACACTTTGTGTAGTTCATGTACTTTGTTCAACATGTTCCGAATTGTGTGGCACAGTTTTTGTCCTTTGTGGTATACTTTGTTCCTTGTGGTAAATTATTTGTACTTTATAGTACACTTTGTGTGTGTTATGCAATTTCTTGTACATTGCGTGTACTTTGTGTACTTTATTGCAGTTTTGTTTACTTGGTACACCTTTCGTACAATGTGCTACATATATTTATTAAATTTCGTTAAAATTTTTTAAAACTGTACAAACTTTTATGTCCAATTGTAGAAAATTTTATTTTTTTAACATGATCATGGAAAATGTCACGCTAATGCGTAGAATTTGTGCTGGTAGTTGGTTTAGCTTTAGGTACATATCGGGTTTTTCAATAAGAGCGCTACAAAAGTTTTTTTTAAATAAAACAAAACCGGTTTTAGATACCAATGAAACTCTTTATTCCTGTGAATGTACGTTCGATGCCATTATGTATGGAACTTGATTTCATTTGCATGGCCACCACGGGCACGCTTGCAGAAGTCCAGACGCTGAACCCAATTTTCGACGGTTTTCAAGCATAAATCGGCCGATACTGCTGCAATTTCACGTTCGATATTCGTAGGAAGTTCATCAATCGTCGCTCGCTTGTTGCCCCACAGGAAATAATGTAACGGCGTCAAATCGCACGACCGAGGCGGCCAATCGACTGGGCCATTTCGTGAGATAACACGTTCACCAAACTTGGTTTCCAATAAATTGATTGTGGCATTCGCTGTGTGGCTTGTGGCGCCGTCCTGTTGGAACCACATGTCCTCCAAGTCCATATTATCCAATTGGGGCCAAAAATATTCGGTTATCATTTCGCATTCACAGTAATGTGCCGGTCTTGATCATCACGGAAGAAGTACGGCCCAATGACGCCTCCGGCCCATAAACCACACCAAACCGTAATTTTTTCGGGATGCAATGATGACTCATGGATTACGTGTGGATTGCTGTCTGACCAATAACGCATATTTTGCTTATGGACGAAGCCATTCAGCCAGAAATGAGCCTCATCGCTGAAGATGATTTTCCGATGAAAATCCGAATCGTAGAGCTCTTAAAGTTGGGGCCACTGACTCCAAATTTCGGTAGTAAATTTTAATAATTTTGACTCGTTGTTGGCTCGTATATCTTTCCCTGATGAAATGGCAAACCTTACTGAAGAGAAATGTCAAAAGAGCGGGAAAAAATATGGCGTCGTCTTCTGTCCCTATCGATTTACTTTTGTAGCGTCTCTGTTGAAAAACCCTTTATTTTGTACTTTACAATACAATACAGTAAAAGCTCTTTATTCACGGGGTATACGTTCCGTCAATATACCGCGAATAAGGAAACCGTGAATATGGAATGGTAATTTATATGGGATTATAGGAGATACGTTCCTAGGTGACAAAATAAAAAACAAGTACATATATAAAAAATTAATTTAATTGATGTTTTTGACCATATTGATTAATAATTATCTTCAGGCTTAGGCAATAGTTTAAAGAATTTTGTAATTTTTTCTTGCTTGGCAGTTTTTAAAAGCTTCTTCAATTCAGACTGGTATTCAGCAGTGGCATTAGCAATTTGCCTCTTAAAAATAAGACTTCGTTCCATAGACGGATCGATGTTCATAAAGAAATCACAAAGCTCATTTGCCATTCTTAAACCTTCACTAAGATTTTTCAAATTAAATGTCACGTTTCCCGTGCTTGTTGAATCCTCTTCTTCAATGGGCTGTGAATTTAATATTTCCTCCAGTCGGTTTCAGTTTCAAATCATCATCTTGCGATTCAAGCAACTTCTGAATGTCACTTGATTCTATCTGTTCAAACCCATCTCCGTCCTATTCCATTCGCAAATTCGGCTATGTTTGCAGTTAAAGTTTGAATTTGCACAGATTCTTCGTCATTTTCCGCAGTCACAGCAGGCCACATTTTGTTCCAGCATGATTTCAATGTGTATGGCTTCAGTTCTTCCAATGATTCTTTTATGTTTACGATGCATTTTGCTATGTCAAATTTCTTCCAGCATTCCATAACATTCATATCAGGATCACATTCCATATTATCCAATATGATTTTGAAGGTTCGTGTAATGTAATAGAGCTTAAAGGCCTGGATTATTCCTTGGCCCATAGGTTGAAGCAACGCCGTCGTGTTGGGAGGTAAAAATTTCACTTTTATATTTAGATGGATAGTTTCAAGTTCGCGAGGTGCCAAAACTGGAAGTGCTTTAAAGTCTAAATTATTTGTTTTTAAATAAGTTTCAACTTCAGAAACAAAACAATTCCGGAACCAGTCGCAAAAAAACAGCGCTTGTAACCCACGCTTTCTTATTAGCACACTGGCAGGTCGTCCTTGTTTTGATTTTTTAAAGCACGAGGATTTAACGATCTGTAAAGCATCTTTGGTTTAATGACACCATCTCCAGATGCATTAGAACATAGCAGCTTTGCTGCCTTAAATCCAGGGGCAGACTTTTCGCTTTTAGAAATGAATGTTTTGTTAGGCATTCTCTTCCAGTGCAGTTTCGTCTGTATTAAATACTCGCTCAGATTTGTATCCTCCATCAGCTACTAGGTTTTCAAATTCTTCTGGATATCGTTCGGCTGCAGCAGTGTCTGCAGATGCAGCTTCTCCAATGACTTTAATGCTATGCAATGATTGTGTCACCTTAAATTTACTGAAACAACCTTTCGATGCTTGAAATCCTCCATCTGTACATTCACCACCACAACTACTCCACCAGGTTCTTTAAAATGTGCGTAAATACGCTTTGCCTTCTCCCGGACCATTGCACCACTCAGGGGCACCACTTTTTTGGTTGCGGTCTTCAATCCATAATGACAACGCCACTTCCATTTTTTGTATTGCTGGATCACGAACAATTTTCGCTGATAGTGAAGTTGAAGCTACAGATGACCTTATTTTATCTTGGAATTTTTTTGTATTGATCGTACAGTTGATTCGTTGACATTGAATGAAGGTGATATAGATGCAATCGACACCTCAAGGCGTAAACGATCAAGCATTTCTATTTTCACCGTAAGCGGTAACACAGATTTGTTTTGCTTCGAAACTCGTTTTTCATTGTTTTTAGTCGACATTATAAATTAGGAAGACAGCAGGTTGATTTAATTCTGTTTGTTTACATTCTCAAAAACGCGAAGCCGGCTTGTGTAAAGGCGGCCCCAATACAGCGGCGATTTCATTGAACAACATACAACTGCGTTCCAAATGTTTTTTCTTAGGCATAGTTGTAATAAACCGCGATAAGATCCGCGAATAAAGAAATCTTTAGCCGCGAATATAGGAAATGGGTCGCATTTTTTTAATCCGCGAATAGTGAAACCGCGAATGAAGGAAGCGCGAATAAGGAGCTTTTACTGTATACCAAATATTTTTATATGCACACTTGCAGATTTTAGAAAGATCTTTCTAGTGAAATCTATTTCAACAGTATCGGTTAATAAATGACTGAGTTATGCACCATAATACATTCAAGCTTTGGATGCCTATACATATTTCGCAAAATTTCGACTTGCGGGCAATTTTTTTTGTATTCTTCGTCAGCGTTTATGCCCTATCAGGCAAAACAAAAAATTGGCGATATTTGATATATTGTTTTAATATAAATTTCTTGCCCTAAGTTTCAGGAAGTTATGAACTCAAAATTAGCAAATATTTTTTTCTGAGTGCAAGTAGGTCCCAATTAGTGGGTTAGAAATATAGAGAGCGCTTAGTATATTACTCGTGAGAAGAATCTCTTTGCATTATGACAAATCAACTAAAAAGATATTGATTGTCTACTCCAAGCTTACAGTTGATTTTTTTGTATCTGCTAAATGAAAATCAATCAATTGATGTCGTGCCAAGATGTAGCAATACCTGTACCCCACACTGTAACTAAAACCAATAGGAATACAGTACACGCTATGGACGAACAAGTCATGTAGGGACCACAGCAGCTAGCCAAGTCACAGTTAAGCTATGAAGCAACCCAGTATGCTCGCTTAGTTGCCAACATCATCACTGTCGCTGTTCGTTGATGCAACTAATTGCGAAATGTATTTTCTGATATTACCAACACACACTGTTTCTGCGTCCTTCCTTCCTTCCTTTCTGTCAACCATGCAATCATCATCCACTGTAATGAGGAGGCCTACCTACAGTTATCGTAAAACCGTCCAACCAGCCATCCATCCATTGGCACGTCTTGCTCTCTTTAAGAAACCAGAAAGCACTCACTCACTCATTCGTTCAGTCACGATATTCGTACTACAAACTAGTGGTGGCAACAGCCAGAATCGGCAACAGCACCAGCAGCAGCAGCAGCAGCTGGGCACATTGTACCGGGCAACAAATCTGTGGCAAGGGCAGCGCATGTCAAGAGCGAGCGACCTTGACAGTGAACTTGAAAATGAGCGACAAGGATTTCTTTGTTTTATTTTGCATTTTGCAACTATACCAAACAAGCACAACGACTACACGACCAAAACGAACGAACGCCCGACCCAACACGAAGCCAACGAACGTAAGCATGAAAGCAAACTTTACAAAAAAAAATTCAATAAATTCATTCTCGTATTGTTTGTGGCCACTGTGACGTTGAGCATGAGTTGCATTATTACCACCACAGCCGCAAACGAAATGTGTTTGTATCTATCAAAGATACACATTTCACCAAAGAGCATGATAAGAAGTGAGAGTTAAAGCTTACATTGTGGTGTAAGTAAATGAGTGCGAGGAATTCATAGTGTATGGGCGTGTGTGTGAGCGAGAGTGTTTTACAATATATAACTTTATAAGCTGAGGTATATGGATTGATTTTTGTGTGCAATTTACAAGTGTGATGAGAACAACTCACACGTTTATGGGTGCAAATACTCACACCAGGCCACGTTAGGTATTCTCTTAGTCACTATAGCTCTTTTACTCTCTTTGTGAATGCATTTCCCTTGTTTCGTTTACATACCCTGACACCAGCTGATTGTTGTTTATAGCGAAAGCTAAACGCTGTCTAGTGCTGTACTCACATTGAAACCATTAGTACATATTATCTACCTTTGGCTTTTCATTTCATATAGATTTTGCTTTCTTTAGACTACTGAGCAGAGTTGCCAACTTCACAATTTTCTGCGGAGTTGGGAATAATATGAGTGTTTTGGTTACACCGCTTACTGACTTAGGGTAGTATTTTAAAATTCCCGAAAGTGAACGTAAACGCAAAAGCCAGCGCGAACGCCAAAGTCAAAAAAATGGTAGTTTATCACTTCGCGCTTGCGTTTGTTTACGAATGCTGTCACTGACATATGCGGTTTATAGAATTGCCCAACTAAAATAATCAATTATAGATTATAAAAAGTTATCGTGAGTGAAATGCTCAGAATGAAAACGATTAAAAAATGTAGCTCTATTTCAGTAGATCAACAGATTTTAAGATTGCTATTATTTATAATACTGCAAATACTAACAATTAGGGAGTTCACATGGTGTACTACTGTGTTGTATTTATCGTATATGCTAAAATAATACAACAGTTGTAAATATGTTGTTGGTATTCTTCATGTAAATATATTTGACGACTATACAACCTGAGCATGTCTGTTTTCCAGTGTACTATGTAGTATGTTCAGTGTCAGCTGTTTTTTGTTTACTATTTAAACAGATGTATTGTTGTGTTTTGAAGAAATTTTGCATTTTTCTGCAACATTAACTCAAGAATTAATTTTAATTGGTAAAATAATAAAAAAAAAACAATGACATTGGACAAATGGGAGGAGAAGAAACTACTTCTCCACAACTTTTCACACAAAACCGTAAAAATTTTATCTTTTTCGCTTCTTGTTGGCACTTTTTAATTTTTTTTAATAATTTTCTTTTGTTGCTTGACGTTTATTTGACGTTTAGTGACTTATGATTTAGCACATACAACATGCTGCTCACATGCATAAGTCATATGTACTAATTTGTTAAATATGTCTTTACGACTTATGACTTTAGGAGACCATGTGAATTCCCTAAATGTTCATATAAAATGTGTAAAAAACCTATTTTATTTTGGAGTTCAATATCCAATAAATTTCCCCATCTATATTAAATTAGTTAGTTGTCTTTTCAAAAACACGTGCCATTTGGCGGTATGTATTGATTGTAATGTATTGGTTCTTTTGATATTTTGTTTCTAATTTTTCTACTTTTATTTTAAATATTCTTGGATAATTAGTCAAGAATAATTAAAATAAAGGTCGAAAAATTAGAAACAAAATATCAAAAGAACCAATACTTGGGTAATTAGTCAAGAATAATTGGTTCTTTTGTTTATTATTGTCAACATCAACTGATGTCTATAATTTTTAATTATAATTATAATAGTTTTGCAACGCATTATTTATTTGAACGTTCCATTCTAATTATATTATTGTAAATAAGAATTTCAGTACGTCAAAAATATAATTTTGAATTATTTTTAAAAAAAAAGTTTAAGCTCTATCCGTCGAATGCATTTCAGCCAAAATTGGCAACTACTTATAAGCAATGAAATGCAAAATACTTCCATCTGCCTATTCTCGATCGATTAAATTTGTAATTTCTTCCACTAACGGGAGGAATTTTTGCGTGCTCAATTTGAAAGATGAAGTGATCAAAAACGTTACCCTGCGTTTTATAAACTACCCATTAAATAACGTAACTTAACGCAGATAATCACCGAACAGCTGTAACTTTTTATAAACTACCAAAACGACAAAAGTAACGCGAACTGACTGATTCACGACTTATAGAATACCATCCTTAGCGACACGAATCATTTTCGCTAACTTTATAATTTTTCCTTTTTGATATCTTTTACCATATTCAACCCTTTGCCATGTTTTTGAATAATATGACTTTTCGCTAACTAACCGTTTTCTTTGCAACTTAGCAAGCGATAATCGCTTGCTTGTAACCAAAACACGACTATTATCTCCAACTTACGCAGTGGCTGGTCTCTTCTTCATCACCACATCTCCTGTAGTAATACCGCAATTGTACCGACCAAGATTAACGCATTTTGAAGGTTAACTCCGTTAACCCACGCTAACCCACAAGATTATTCATACAATTTTAATCTGTAGAAACTGAAGTTTAATTTTAACCTCATTTACCCTGGTGTACATTTTGATGCAACACTATTAGTTACTAAAAAATGCAACCATAATAAAAACAAACATTAAAAAATCAACCGTTTGACAGACGGAAGCCGATTAAAAATTTTTCGACTCGTCGACGCTACCAACAATTTTTTAGCGCTCGCCGCCGCCGATATAATTGGGTATTGTTGGTTTAAAATGTGAGCCGATTATATCGTCTGTCCCGATTTGACCTACTGATCCAATTTTAAAGGTTCAGTTATTTCAAAAACATCCCAAATTTGTACAATATGTACTGGAAAAATCAATAGTCGCCAATTTATTTTTTTGTTGTACCGCCGTCTTCAACAATTTTGTCTCGGCGCAGTGTTGATCTTAGCACGGCGTTGCCAACTGAAATGCCAATTTAATCTCAAACTGGGTCGTATAATCGCGAAGATTAGAGAACAAGGTTATCGCTAACCGGCGGTCTAAATGCGGTATAGCTAACCTGACTAACTAGTTGTGACCAAAAATCGGGACACAGCGCGTACGAAATCGGAAATTTTTGGTTTTAAAAAAAAAATTTATTTAGTTACAATACGACTAAATATTTAAAATACAAGAATTTATTTCGTATATTACGAGTATTACTTTGTTATTATAAATTCGATTCGGAATGAGATATCAAAAAGCGGGAAAATCCTGGAAAGAGCGGGACAATCCCGCCAAACGCGGGACAGTTAAGTATAACAATGAGCCGAGATTTCTAGTCTAGACTTCACTCGCAGGACTAATTGTTTGTAAAGAGATTGTAGCGAACGTAAATTTGGATGTTGCCACCGAAATGCAGTTGACAAAACCGAATTGAAATTGTCACGACTGAATTTAGTCCCCACGATTGAGTGTTTCAATCAACTTGTTTAGACTTTTGGTGATGAAGCTCCATCAAACCCACTGTAAAGCGCTGGTACCAAGTGTTCAGTCTCGGGGGCCGTTCGTTCCAGGATGAATTTCGTAAAGGTTGTCCAACTTCGGTCATTTTGCCGGAAATCATCGGTGCGGTGCGTGAACTGATAAAGCAAGATCGACATGTGAGATACTGTGAGATTGGTGTATCCTTTGGTGATGAAGCCGCATCAAAACCATTGTAAAGCGCTGCTACCAAGAGTTCAGTCTCGGGCGCCGTTCGTTCCAGGATGAATTTCGTGAAGGTTGTCCAACTTCGGTCGTTTTGCCGGAAACATCGATGCGGTGCGTGAACTGATAAAGCAAGATCGACATTTGAGATATCGTGAGATTGGGGCATCCTAGGGCATTGGATTAGATATATCAATAAGATATTGCATGTTAATTTGGCGGAGTTGTTCTCGCTGGACCCCACAAAATAAGGCTCGTGTCGATTGGAGCAAAATGCAAAAAACAAAACTGAAATGAAATGGTTCAAAAAAATGCAACCGCGGTAACTCAAATGCAGTGTATAACATCGTCACAGATGACTAATCAGGGACCTATTCTTATGAGCCCTATAAAACAGCAATCGACTATATGGGTCTTTCAAGACAAGCTAAGTCCAACAAAAGTTGTTCGTGGAAGAAGCACATCGACGAAAATGATCGCATTTTTTCGGTATAACCAGTCATGTGGCCATAGTGCCTTCAGTGGAAAATAGGACGGTCAAGTCTGAGTGGTATTCCACCATCTGAGTGCCAACAGTTTTCGAGGAAATAAGGGAAAGCAACTAGAGAAGACGGATCATTTTGCATCAGGACAATGCAAGCTCTCACACAACAGTTGAAGAATGGGCTATTTGAGCACTCAACAGGTTGATGTACAGACCTGATTTGGCACCCAATGACTTTTTTTACTGCGTCGTCAACGTTTTTCGACGTCCGAAGCAGCTGTTGAAGCATTAAACAGCCATGTTTTAGAGGTGTCCCAATCGGAGTGGAAAAAGTGCTTCGAAAATTGGTTTGTATTGATCCTCACGGTGAAAATTTTGAAAAACTATAAAACCATTTCCAATGATAAATGATTGTTTTTATATTGCTGAACTCTAAATATAATTAAAATATACAAAACGGAAATTTTTTTTCCACTAAGTATGGAAAATAATGTTACTTAAATGACCCCGTTTTCAGCTTCGCAATGATGGACTAGTTTTAAAGTATTTTCCATAAAATCTTTAAAAGTTTTTGGCTGTAGCGTTCGAATTTCTGCAACAATGTTGGCCTTGAGTTCAAGTATTGTCTCGGGCTTGTTCAAATATAGTCGCTCCTTCAAATAACCCCAAATAAAATAGTCGGGTGCTGACAAATCTGGCGAACGCGCTGGCCAATTAATTTCCGAAATTCTGGAAATTACTCGCTCTCCTAAAATGTGACTTAAAGGTGGCATTGTGTCTTGGGCGGTGTGGGCAGTCGCTCCATCCTGCTGAAACCACATTTCATGTCTGTTTTCAAGAGCATGGCGTAAAAAATGTTCTATCATATACCGATACCACTCTCCATTTACGGTTACAGCACTTCCATCTTTATGTTCGAAGAAGTAAGGTCCAATGATATTTTCAGATGCAATGCCACACCATACTGAACACCTAGTGGGGTGCAATTGGCGTTGATGAATGGCCTCTACGATTTTCAGTACCGCAGACCTACAGTTCTGCTTATTAACAAAGCCATTCAAATGAAAATTAGCTTTATCACTCATAATCAGATTTTTCAATAAAGTTGATTTCAATTCTGGCCAACTGTTGAAATTTAACTGCAAAATTTAGACGTTACCGACGATCTGCAGGTTTTAATTCATGCACCAATTGCACCTTATATGGGAATAGCAGCAAATCTTTTTTTAAAATGCGCCATAGTGACATACGATACATTCCTAGCTGAACAGAACACCTTCTGGTTGATATTTCTAGTGTTTCGTTAGCACTTTGCTCTACACGTTCAATATTTTTCGTAGTACGAATTAAACGTGGTCTACCGGTTCGAGGCAAATCTCTTACGGTGCCATGTTGGTGGTTACGATGACCTAAGCAACGAATCATTGCTTCAGGTGGGGAAATTCTGACGTTCAAATGTCGACGATATGCGGTTTGCGTTAAAATAATTGATCGCTGATTTAAATAATAAAATTATATTATTCTGGTTCTTTGGTCAGTTGTGAATCTCTCCATTATTTATTTTCCGGGTGTTATAGATAATCTGAAAAAAAATAAAAGTTATTATATTTTTAATCCCCATGGTGACTTTTGGCCCACCCTGTACGTACACTAATTCACTCCAACATAGAAATTACATAAATACATAAGCAATAACTCACTGTACAGGACGAATGAAAATGATTTCATTGGATGAAGAAAACAAGGGGCACATAAACCTTCATCAACCATCAAGACGTCATATACATATACACATTTGTAAACTTTCATTCATTCGAATGAATTTTCACAGCCACCGGACAAAAAAGTGAAATAAAATAATTATTTCAAATATACACATGAAGTTTCGCTGCTGTCGCGAGTCTTTTTATATAACCTCGACCGTCGACCATGGGGAAAAAATCTTATATTTTCAGAAATCCGACGATGGGTGTACTAATTGCCTAGAACCAGTGGACCGCTTTTCGGTTTAAGATTTTGATTACTCTAACAGCCCTATTCTGGCAGGGTTACAAAAGTCACCACGGTTACTATTTGACAG